>VDFB02058242.1:544299684-544447412 GCA_007258455.2 Sequoia sempervirens | reverse complement strand
AAAACCCTTTCCCTTTCATCAATTTTGGGTAAAAAAAAAGTCATCAGCCACATACCCATCATATTGCCACTTTTTGGCCCATCATGATCCTGCACATACCCTTGTAGAAAATAAGTTAGATAAGTATTCTAGTTTTAATTTTCATACTTGGAAAATTCAAATTCAAATGCAACTAATGAATAAGAATTTATCAGGAATAGTGAGTGGAAAATAAAATGCACCCAAAGTTATTGGATTGGAGAAATAGAGATGATAAAGCCAAGGCTATTATTGGTCTTTCCCTTTTTGACTCTAAATTACATCATATAGATTTAGATATTTATCATCAACAAAAAATTGGGATGATCTGAATAAGTTGTTTGGAGTAAAAGCACAAGTAATGCAAAATTTCATTTAAAAATTCAATTATTCAATTTGAAAAAGGAAGATGGAATCACAATGTCAAATCTCATAAGTAATTTGAGGTCTCTTCTTAGACAACTAGCAGATGTCAAGGCTCTGATAGATGATGATGATGCTAGAGAAATATTATTAAATACTTTTGCTTCAAAATACATAAATGTTATTTTTACACTTAGCCAAATAGCTTCCCAAAATTTAGAAGTATGGTTTCAACCCTTATAGCAGAGGAAAAGAGGATAAAAGAAGATACTAAAGATGAATCATATATAGAAAACTTTGTGTGCATTGAAGATGAGGATTCATTAGATGATGAAGTTGTTACTATCCACTCTTGTGGTTATGTGTAACAACCCCCATGTTTGTATTTTGTTGTGGTCTTTCCTTGATGGATTCCAATAACTGTATATTTTGTAATTACTCTATTCATCCCTTCATTATTTTGTATTGATACCTGAGAGGTGTAATTTCATGACTATTATGCTGGATTACATGTTTACATGAGTACATGTTTATATGTTGTTATGTTGTTGACATGATTATTGTTCATGTTAGATTTCATGCTTACATGGTTAGATATTATGTTGGAATTACATGCTTATATTTTTATGTATACATCAGTGTCCTTGCTTTTGTATAATTATGGATAGGAAAAGATGATATCATAACACTCGTAACTGCGAGGCTTATGATATTACGACTCTTTTTCCTGGTGGTTGATGTTGCTTTAGATATATGATATATGATTCATGCACATGTACTTTAACTTTTGATTGGAGTGATGCAGGTACTGAGTATCAACTTTGCCTAAATTTATAGGCCTGAGCATACTCTCTTTCCTCAATGGTGGGTACTGGAGGTAGTCACAGGCCAAATATCCCCTACCCTAGCCCACTGTACCCTATTAGGGTAGTGTTTTTGTATTGTTGTCTTCCATTTGGTTACCTAACGGTAACGTCCAGAGCACCCTTCTCCCATATGTGACTTTCATGCTTGTCTCATTTGAAGTATTTGGTTTTGGTTTTCATCAATATTTCATGCATATTTTGTGATTTTAATTAGTTGTACCTTTGGGGGAGCTTTAATGCATAATTTATAAAAATGTTTTATTCTCTTTTTGGTTGGCTTTGGGGGAAAATATAAAAAGAAAAGAAACTTTTTTTTTAAAAGTGAGGAGGATTTTTATTTTGGGGAGAAAGAAATTGCTCTTTTTGCATGGAGAAAGAAACCCTCATCATTTGGATAACTAAGTTGGGGAGATTGTGAAAGATTTGCTGAGAAGATTTTGTGGGTGGTAAATTATTGAAATCAGCCTACCAGTACTTGCTCATTGTTTGTTTTTGGAGCTGGGTTGTGCCTTCCCCATTGAGAAAATTTTCCATTTTAGTTTTGGGGCATTTCAAGGTAATTTTCTATGGTTTTTCATTGATGCTTGGCTGGTAAATTTTCTTTCTTATCTGGGTTATTGTCGTCCCTCAAAAATTGAGGAATTCCTTTATGTCTTTGTTTTGTATGGCTTGGAGATGATCATTGGATTATCTTAATTGGTTATTGCTGCTGTGTGGGGTTTTTGTGTGACTGATTTTGTAGTTCATCAACAAAATTGAAATGGGTTTATGAAAGAAATCTATTTTGGGCTCTTTTTTTTTTTGCTCTATTTGAAAGAAAAATTGTGTTTTTCAATTTATTCTCATTACCCTATTGGTAAAAACAAAAATTGAGGTGTATTCCATGTTGGAACGCCAAGATCTCAACTGGGTCTTTGGCGGATTTGAAATCTAGGCACTTTTATTTTTCTGTGTTTTTCTTGCTTGCCTAGTTTGAAAAACAAGACATTTTTCTGTACAACACTTCTTTTGGCCCTAAGATAAAAAATCAAAGGTGGATTTTGACTTGAAACACCCTAATCTGAACTATGTATGGCTTAGATTCATAATCTGGGCACTTTGAATTTTCACATGTTTTCTATGCCTTCTTTTCATGCTAAAACACAACCATTAAATGTGTCCTTTACAACAGTGTTTGTTGGTTGTTTTGAATTGGTTCCTTTGAATGAAGTTGTGATGTTTTCTTCATTTCATGATTTTTTTTGTTTCCACATTTGGTTAAATGAGTTGAGCATAGGTCTAGGTAATAGAGTGGTCATATGGAGTGGCTCTCTACGGGCCCAGGGCCCCCAAGTGGCTGCTAGGGGAACTAGTAGTAGAGTTAGCGTAAACAAGTGATAACTAAATAAAATTAATGGGGTAAAACACTAATAAGATAATGAGTC
The DNA here is from genome assembly GCA_007258455.2 of Sequoia sempervirens. NCBI lineage: Eukaryota > Viridiplantae > Streptophyta > Pinopsida > Cupressales > Cupressaceae > Sequoia > Sequoia sempervirens. Next base: position 544,444,741 of record VDFB02058242.1, on the reverse strand, counting down.
CTTGTGCATGTCCTTGAGCACTTGTAAAGGCTAAGGATGCACTCGAGAAGGCCCATCCGTTTGTGGGGTGTTGAGTCATTTGTCTATGGGACATGGATTCAGGCATGATTGAATCTCTTCATCCCTATGAGAGGTGTTCTTGATTCCATGTGGTTCCATCTCTTCGAGCATGCATGATGACACTCCATCTGATATGCACTCTATTATCTAGCCCTTGGTAGATGTGAGTAGTACCTTTTATGATATTTGATGAGCATTTCTTATGGTGACTTTGATTGTGTGCATTTCCTTCCATGTTGGCTTCGTGATTGATGTGAGTGTTGGCCTTACCTTTCTTTTGTCTTGCTATCTCAGTTTTGGGCCTCGTGGCTATCTTTGAGCATGGTGGGGTGGCCTCTTTTGAGTCCACATGGTATGGAGGTGTTGCCATTGCCATTGGGGACCAGTGTACAGGTTATTGGAGCACTATTGGAGTCATCCCCTCTTCCGTATTTACCTTTTTGATGATGTATTTTATTCATGTAAATACTATTGTATTCAAACTCATTTCCTTTATCCTCATTGTACTCACTTGAGAGTGAAAGAAATCATAAATCTAATGAGAAGATCTGTGATGATTATGTTTGGCTTTCAAATTCTGGTGTTGGTATCAGAATCACATGTTCTATGATAATTCTTTTATGGCTTCATTCTTATTTCATGTGAAATTAGAGCTATGGTTGTACTTTATGCCATTATGTATCATGTTGTTAGTTTCTAGTGCAATACAACATGCTTTTATAATATGTGTTGTTGCTACCAAGGTTCCATAGCAATGCAACAAGTTCTGGAGCAGCACTATTAAGGTTTTGGAGCAACACTGCAAGTTCCAAAGCAGCGTTGTTAAGGTTCTTGAGCAGTGTTGTAGGTTTCGGGGAAGCACTGTTAAGGTTCTGGAGCAGCATTGCAAGTTTCAGAGCAACATTGTTAAGGTTCTAGAGCAGCACTGTTAAGTTCCAGAGCAGTGCCGCAAAGGTTCTGGAGTAGCGTTGCTATGGTTCCAGAGCATTTTCCCTAGACCTATCTTATTTGCTCTTGTTTGGTTTTCTTTGGAGGGTAGATTAATCCTCTCCCTTGGGATGCATTATGCCATTCTTAGCCTTGTATGAGGTCGTATTAATGTATTGGAAACTTCTTTTGTGTATGTTATCCTTTATGTTTTAAAAAAAGAATTATCTTGTCCTTTTTGGCTCTTAACCTTCAAGGTTTAATTAGAGGGATGTTACATTATGCATTAGTACTATGATCCTTCAATATTGGAGGTTGGTGGCACTAGAGGATGGAGGATTTCCATCATCTCAATTCACCTTCTCACTTTGAGATAATTCTTTGCATGAGAAGCATTTTTGGCTTTAATTTTTTTCTTTTCCTTATTGTTGCTGACATATTTGAACAATACATATGTTGTGAAGTTTGAGTTTTGGGGACAAGTAAGGGGTTTGGTGTAGAGCTCAATATGGATAGTTGTCCAATGATCTTATGAGGTTGTGATTGAGAATTATACCCTTCCAAGGGTCATTGGACAACTTGATGGAGCCATGTGTTTGGAGAGCTCAATATGGATTGTTGTCAAATAATTTAGGAGTTTATGATTCCAGAGTTCATGGGAGGAAGAACTTGGGAATTTGGCTAGGGTATACACCTTTTTGAGGGTCACAAGGTAGCTTTATGGAGTTCCACCTAATTCATAATTTTTTTCTTCAAGGAAGATCTTCACAAAGATGTATATACAATTTATAATTAGTAAGTTTTGTTATGTAAGCCTTAAGGGGGGGTCCCTTGGAAAAGTGAATAAGAGATTTTAGGGGATACATGTGTAGGAACAATGTAATAATGGGGGGAATGTTTGTGTAATGGTTATTACATTATATAGTTATTAGTTAAATGTGGTTATGATGGTTTATACAACGACATCCTATGATAGCTTGTAATCCTCCTAGATATGTATCCTTTTATATAGAACTATTGATCAATCAAATTAAATTTGGGATGTTAGTATTCAAATCAAGTATTCACCTTCAACAAGCCTTCAAGAGAAAGCATGGTTTCTACAACATTGCTAGGAATCAACATAGGTTTCAAAATCTCCACAAAACTCTGAATTGATTTTAACTCTGGCTTTATAAACATTTACAAAATTTTTGAGAAGTGCTTTGGCTCCCAACATGGTTCTAAAAACCATATGAAAGACTGAATTCAAAAGGTGGACTTAGACTTGAATTTTAAAATGTCACCTGGGCAAAGATTGTGTTGTGACAACCTAAGTAAGACCTGACAAGGTTTTGAAATTTATAAACATCAATTTTTGGATTTGATTGCATAAGAAATTTTGTATCAATGTTTCATATCACACTCCATGATCCATCATCAGGATGAAAGAAAAGAGCTTTATCATCCTTGAGCTCTTTGCTCTCATCTTGATGATGGATCATGGAGTGTGATCTAAAATGTTGATGCAAAAATTCTCATGCAATCGAATCGAGAAATTGATGTTAATAAACAATATGAATTATGGAATCTTGATATCATTAAGCTTTTGAAAAAAAAAGAAAAAACTAATAATTTAAACTTAAGAAAAATTTGGATAGATGGACACAATTTTAAGGGGGGTTAAAAACTATGGTAACATTTAATATAATATTGAATCTTCCACAACCAACAATCTTTAGATGAGAATCAACACCCAAGTATAATTCCCACCATCATATTCTTCGTACTTTAAGAACTAACCCCTATGAAAGGTCATGTGAAAAGAAACACCTGATCCTATCAACCACACATTGTTAGATGCATTTGAGGCTATAAAAAAGCAGTTGCATCATTGTGAGAGGAATTTTCAAAGTTAGAATCAAAGAAATTATTTTTACCTTTCTATTTCTTCTCCTCCTTGCACTCTTTACTGATATGACTAGTTTTTTCACAGCTCAAAAATTTCACCTTGGACTTTGTAAGAGACTTACATCTCCTTGAAGACTTATATTTAGAATTCTTGTCCTTTTTCTTATCTAAATCTCTTTTGATCTATCACATATGGATTCCTTAGTTAACTTAGAATATTTTCACCACATTTCTTCAAATAATAGTAATGCAACCACCTCATCCATCTTGAACTTTGTAGCAGTAATTTCAATAGCCATCACTATGTGATCCCACAATTTTGGAAAAGAACATAAAATCATAAAATGATCCTACCCTTTAATATCATCACCAATAGGCCCCAACTGTGCAACAAACATATTGATTGTATTCATGTGACTAACAAAATATTCTCTATCTGAACCATATTTAAAAAATAAAGTTTGTTTCACAAGAATAACTTGTTTACCAAGGATTTATCTTGATAAACATCTCCAAGTTTCTTTCAAATATATTTTTCGCATTTATTCATGGTCATTCAAGAGCATTGAATCAACCAAATAGAGTCTTATCAAACCCTTGGCTTACCAATATATCAAGTACCAATATCCTTGAGATGTGCTTGTTGGTTTTGTACTAGATTTTGTAACCCATTGATCTCTATCCATGAACATATCTTCCATCTTGAGTTTCCACAACTCAAAATTATCACCCTTAAACTTCTCCATTTCAATTCTGCTAGATATTTTTTTTTATCTTTTTCTTGCAATAAGGTTACTAATATTTCTCTAAAAAAATTTACTAAAAATCGATTAGCACAAAAATCCCTTTAACCCACTAATGGAATCAAGGATGGCCAAGATCTGATACCAACTAAAAGGAAGGAAAGTATGTGGAAAAATATTTCTACACTAGTCTAATATAGTCGAGGATTACAAATAATTCTTCAAACTCTTTAACTATTGCAGTAAAAAAAAAGTGCACATATTCATTTAATTAAGAAATTAAACAATGAAACCATACACAGATTTTATGTGGGAAATATATTTTGAGTAAAACCCATACTCCGAAAACCCGATTCAATTATATTATTTAGTATATATAGTTTGTAATAAAATAACAAATATTATGATCTTTAGGAGTTAGATCAACACTATATTCAAATTCTAGAATAAATTCTAAGATAACATAATGATAACTAAATAAATAATTAACATGCCATAGAAAATAAGCTAACACAACAAGTATATATAGATGAGAAAGGTAGGCACCTAAAAAGTGTCCTCTATCTTCAACGAATTTAATTATTGCAAAAGATAAAAAGGAACAAGCTTTAAAATCAACTTACTAAACAAAAAGAATCTTATCCTCATATTGGGCACCCATATCTAGGAAAAGCATATCTTGACCTTATCATATCCATATCTTGGGTATCATAATTAGATATAGCTAAAAGTTACAAATAGAAACTACTAACCGAGACTCTCAAGTTAACATAGAAAGTTTCCAAAATAGATTTTCATGAATAGGAACATGTGACATCATCCTCCTAAAAATAGGACCCCCAAGAGTGGATGCCAAATTCTTAAAAAATAGGGATCTTTCCATATGCCATGTAGGATGCCATCTCAACATAGAACCCACAAAGTGAATGACAACTTAGGAAGTTTAATACATTGGGATAAATTGATATGCACCAAATAATCAAATAATTAATGCTAGGACTCAAAGGTTGAGACACCTTAATCTTAATAGTTCACAATAAAACTTAGAAATATTATTTTCTAAAGAGAAAAACTATTAATATCTTTATTATTTTATAAAAAAATAAAATTAATAAAATTTATTAAATAGAAACTATATTATTAAATATAACTTTTATAAGTTATGTCATATTCCATTCAATATAATTATTAAAATAGAGTAGGTTTTCCAACTTTTATTTTCTAAGGATTTCTTTTGCCAATGTACAAAAGGAAGAGATGAATACATCTACAAAATATGAAGATCATTTTTAAGGTTAAAATCTACATGCTTTATTTAGCACGGTCACAAAAATAAAACTATCCTACTCACTATCAAGACTTTGGTTTAGATATTAGGCTTTCTATCCAAAGATTTACAATTATTATAAAGAAAAACTGTAAGTGGGATTATCTTGGACCCATATCTGTTATTGATACATGATTGATAGATGGGGAGGCCAAACAAGTAGTGGATGAAGTAGGTGACATTGTGCTTACAACTATAGACACTGATGTAGACATGACTGATGGAACATCTTTTAGTGTAGCAGTAAGATATGCAGGCTTTGTTGGATCTGGTAAGTTGGTCATAGAAGGGTTTGAAAGAATTGCATATATAGTAGTCATTGGTGGCACATACCAATTACTTCATTTCTAGTTCTTTAGCCACCAATCTTCTTCATTGACACAAGTTCCTTCCATCATGTAAACTTTCTATGTTGAATTTAAGGCTTAGTCAAAGTAATTTTCTACTTAATTCATTGTATAATGTCTCAATGTGTTAGCCTATTAACAATATTTTTAGATGAATTTTTCTTTTTTAATGTATATATACCTTAATATAAGGCTCCATGCATGATTAAAATATCAAGAAAGATATTTTTTAGTATTATCAATTATTATGTTAAGGAGATTATGTTTGTTATCTACTATTGTGTATTGGTAATGTTGAATGCATAAGAAAACTTAGGGAAGGGGGTGAATCAATTGTACCTTACAACTTCAAAACCCTCACAAACATTCAAATCCACATTAATTCAATTAATCCTTAATCTGTTAGAATGACTTATCATGAAAGAAAATAATAGAAACTAAAACATGTCAACACCATGCACAAAGGAACACCATATGTATGTGGATAACCTAGGATGGGAAAAACCACAGTGAGGATTAACTCACAATATAAAGTAATAGATCAACACCAAAAACAATAGGGATCAATGTCTAAAACACAAAAAGGCTCATTGTCAAAATAAAAAAGAAGATAGAGAAGAGTGTTACAATGAGAAATCTATATCAAAGCAACAAAAAAATCCACCAAAACATCACTGACATGTTTGTAGTCTTTCTGAAGAATTGTAGACACATTCTACTCACTACATGGGTATGCATAGGATCATGATGGGCCAAAAAGTGGCGATATGATGGGTATGTGTAGCATATGTGGCTGATGACTTTTTTTTCCCCAAAATTGATGAAAGGAAAAGGGTTTTTTAAGGATATTCTCATCTTTACACCAATATAAATCATGCTTTACTTTGAATTTAATAAATAGTTATTATTCATTTTCTATTTGAATTACGACTAAAGTCCTGATTGATAAGTTAATTGAAAAACATCGATAGCTTTCAAATAATATCACATTTTTTGAATCTAAAACATGCATCACATTCTATGCTTTGCATAATATAGGATTAAAAAAAAATGAATTTCATGAAGTTTTGACCAAGTTTAGGTTGTCAAACATATGAGTTTTTATATTTTTTAAAAGTTGTAATAAAAAACTCATAATTAATTATTTACTTGGAAAAAAATTACAAAAAAATATGCATCACATCAAGACATGAGTCCTCTAATTATATCTTATATCTTATAAAAAAATATTATCATTTTATTGTGGTTAGGGTGGTTATAAAGACACCTAATTCTTATTTTTTCCCTAAAATTTAAGTACTAATGTATTGAAATTTCAAATTTTCAAGAAATATTTAAAAAAAAAAAACCTAGTAGTTTAGAAACTACATTCAATTTGCTATACATTCTATTTTTACATATTTTTGAAATAATATAGATAACTTATTCAAATTTTTACGTCAAGTTTCCTAACTCTGATTTTTTTAATTTTTTTTCCACTTAAGGGCTTTTTTTTTCCATGATGATCCTACACATGCCCACATTCAGTAATCTAATATATGAAATCTCGCACTACACTTCTCAAAATCACACCCTACAACTCTAAACTTCACATCATTCACATCATACTCATGGGTATGTGCAAGATCATGATGGGATAATCTTGAAATAAACCAACATCCAAATATAAACCATGTCTTATTAGATTGTGTGGCCTAGATTTAGTGATCTAGGACTCATACGCCACCTTGGGTGTATGGGTCCCACCTTAGTTTTGAGGCCCCAAGATCCTAATTACACATGAATCTAAGAAATTTTGAAAAATGTGTCCCATAGTTATGCATAATGGGACTTATACGACACTTGTGGCATATGAATCCCTTGTGGCCCAAAATTAAATTTGATTAAAATTATTTGCGGGATTTTATCCTCCTAGAACTGATGTCAGCTTGTAGTGTTATAATTTCAAGAAATTTGGAATAAACAAGTATAAATACAAGGTTATTTCACTCATTCTTAATCCAAGACATTCATGAGAGCATCCTTATAGAAAATTTTAGTTTACAAGAGCATTCAAGAGCATTCAAGAGTTGATTATCAAGTGTTTTGGAGCATTATTCAAGTACAAAGCATCATGTCAAAGTCATCATGCATCATGTTTGTTTTTAAGCTAACAATTGTGATGTATATTTTCATTATTCAAGCTAGCATTCAATTCAATATCTATCACATTCAAGAAAGAGTCGAGATCTAAATCCATTGGAGCCATCTCATACATGTTTGTAGCCTTTTATTGCTAAGGATTTGTGGGCTGTAACATTGCATGTTGTTAATTCATCATTCCTTCATTTCATTTTTCTCATTACAAGGTTTGATTACCAAAACGGGGTTGGACCAAGGAAAACCCCTTTCCACTTAAAAACCAACATTTTTCACTCGCTTTAGTGTGTGATTTGTAAATATAGGTTGAATATCTTCTAAGGAGAAATATTGGAAAGAGATGAAGTTGCAAATTAATTCAAGTTGTTACCTTACTAAGAAGATCATTAAAGACCACTTATAGAGCAAAAAGTTCACATTTAGATCTAGAAACCAAGTCAAGAAGGAAAAGCAGGCATTGAAGAGTTGATTCGGGTCTTGATTTTCTAGAAAATCCAAATTGGACTGATATGCCACTTTTGGCATATGAGTCCTAGTACAATCAAGTTTATATATTTTAGGAGTTATAGACACTTCTTTGCTAGATTTTTGTTCCTACCTAGAAACCCTAATCTATGACTAAATCACCCAGATTGGTGTATGAGTCCTAGTCACATTAATTTTAGTGTTTCTAGGATTTCAAGTCTTTATCTAGGCCTCTAAAAATTTCCAAGTGCACACCTTTGATCTCCCAACTTTCTATTTTGATTTACATGCAATTTTAGGTCATTTAGTGCAGTCTTGTGTTGCACTAGGTTTTAGCATTAGGTCTTGCATTTCATTAGTTTTTCTAAGCACTAGCTTGGTGGTGAAATCCTCTTTAGTTTCTAATTTATGTACCTTAGGAAATACTATTGCAAGATATGTTTTTCCTATGTCATCCTTGGATTGAGATATCTAGGGTTTCCTTGAATGAGAATGAAGAAGATTGTTGTTCTATGTCCTAAACCGTAAGCAATGAAAAAATTCCACCTTTCATTTTGGTGAACTTGCATTTAGAACATCTTAATTATAATTTGGAGTGCATCATCATCCTAGATCTAGCTTGCATTAACATTGCATTAGGCTTTGCATTAGTTAATTGTCAATTTTTAGGGTTTCTAAATATTGTGCATTAGTGATTCAAGTGCATATAGATTGCATTTTTCCATCTTGTATCATTGAAAATCATCTAAAATCTACATTTTCACTTAACCTAGACATCATCCAAAGTAGAAAGAATATAAATCATTCAAAATCTTATGAAATTAAAACAAAAACCCTAAACTAGGACTCATATGCCCCTTTGGGTGATTTAGTCCTAGTATAGATTTTAAAAATTGCATTTTCTAGCATTCAAAACTCTATTCTATGCTTCTGTTTGTTGCTTTTATTTTCCTATTTCAGTTTGTAGAGTTTTTGTTTCATTCATTTCATTGCATCTAGCTTAATTTGCATCGGAATTAAAGCATAGCGTTTATCTTATCTTCATTGCATCTTGCATGAGATTTTCTACTTTGTGTCCTATTTCTAATACTATAGTGAGACGAAGTTTGAGACTCATGTCATCTTGCGATAGTAAAATCATCGTGGATCTTTGTTTATCTAGCTCTTTCACTCCTAGTGTTAACATTAGTTCACTAGGTATGGACCAAACCCTTGATAACCCTTTACCTTCAAGTAGTGTAACACATGTTAAAACAATGGCTGCTAGTATTCTACAAGAAAAGATAATCCAAATTCATGAAGACCTAGCAAACCTACAAAATCAAATAAGCACTAAAAACATTTCAACCACTACTATACCTACTATAGATAACATTCATCGCATGCTTGAAAGTGAAGATGGAGTTTACCTTGTGCATAACATAGTTCATAATTTTGGAAAACATCTTACATCAACCACTAGTTGTCATTTACCTTCAAATAATGTTACAAGTCAAGGAGGAATTCAAATTCCTCCTACCACAATAATTGCCTCTATTCCTACCCATACCAACCGTCAAGTCACAACAATAATGCAACCTACTAGTAACGTGATCCCTTCCTTGGGTATCTTTGCTAGCATTCCTAGTACCTTTGTGGAATCACAAGTCATATCTCCTACCACTCTACCACATATAAGCATTCCATTTACTTGTCCCTCAAACACATATACCCCTCCACCTTATTCACCTCCATCTCAAAATGCAAACAATGATCCTCTCATAAACCAACTTTTGCAAACTGTTTCATCCCTTCAAAAGAAAGTATCCACCATCATTCAAAATCAAAATGGACAAACTACATATTACGTCAAAATCAATCCCTTATCCTTTAATATATTGAGAACAACGACGCCACAAGGTATAGAGGTGCCTAGATTTGAGAAATATGGGGGTAAAGGAGATCCTTCTAAGCATGTTTCCACTTATTACCACCTTATGTAGTGACTATATTCTTGAGGATAAGCTCTTGGCTAAGCTTTTCCCTAGATCCTTGAAGGATATCATCTTAGAATGGTTTTCCTTGTTACTGAATAACTCAATTTTTTCATTCAATGAACTTGTTGAGGCATTTACAAACCATTTTCAAGTGCATTTGACTCCTAAGATGACATTAGCCGATTTGATGGGATGTAAGAAAAAAGGAGAGGAAAAGATTACCGACTTTATTTCACTCTACCAATCGCTTTATTCCCAAATCAATGTAAAGATTCTTGACCTTTAGCTTCAAAAGATGTTCATTGAGAATCTACAAAGTAAGATACAAGATAAGCTTACCATGATGAAGTTCCCCTCCTTTGTGTACTTGTGTACTGACCTTTGTGATTATCAAAATTCAATTAGTATCCATGAAACAAAACACACCTCTAACCGTCTTGAGAAGTCTAAATTTGTAAACCAAAATAACTCTCTACCTTTTAGAAAACAAAATAAAGTCTTCCTTCAATTGAATCCCCCTCAACAAACAAATCAACATTCCCATAACCAAGTAACTATTGTAAAAGCAATGATACCCTTGAACTATGGGGATCTAAAAAGGAAATTCACTCCCTTGCTTGATACCCTCCATAACATAATGCCACAACTCTTAGAATAGAAAATGATTAAATTTCCTCCCATTAAAACAACCAATCCTAATAAGTCTTTTTCCCTCCCAACCAAAACTTACAAATCTTTACCAACCCTATGCCTAATCATAACATTTCATTTGTCAAAGCTAGTTAATCTATAAAGAATGATGTGATGAGTGTTGACATGGATGACAACAACAATGATACTATTCAACAAGATCCCGTAGATATTGATGAACAAGGTCCTACGAATGATATGGTTGGATTGAACAATGTCATACCTTGTAAGGGCCAAACTAAAAATCCTCTTGGCATTTCTTTCTCATCTAAATATATACTTAAATATGCACCCAATGGTCCTCTTTACATAGCCGACCGAATCTATGATATCCCACTAATGGGATATTAATAAATCCCATCTATGGAGAGAATGTGATGACAGAAGAATTCTTACTTATGCATGAGCTCTATCAAGAAACATATGATAAATTGAAAGCATGGATAAAGACACATAATTATTTCTCTTTCCCTATGATTAGATCAATCACCCTTCCTTTACAAATAGGACCAAAAATATTAGATGTCTCATTCTCCATCATCTCAACATCAGATCAATTATGTGTGAAGCTTGGTTACCTATGGTTATGCTCCATGGAAGCTATCCCATCAGTTGTGCATAAATGTTTAAAGTTTCCATTTGACAATGGAATATTTATTGTGCATCATAGTGGCTTTGATCCTTTTTCTTCCCAAGGAAAATTTTCATTAGATTTCTTTTTTCCCAAGCCTATGGAACCCATTAAACCTCATGAAGACTTCTCTTTCAAGTCCTACTAAAAATTCAAGGAAAAATGCATAGAGAAACTATCCCTTAAAAATATCCCTCAACCTATGACCGAGCCTGCAATCCTTGACAAAACCATGATTAAGCCTAAAAAAATTCCAAACAAACAAGACCAACCTAAGACAAATCCTTTTCCTACATCGTAAAAAATACCAAGAGATAAAGAAAATAGCCTCATCACGCCTCCTAAAATAAAAAGAGTTTACAAAGCTATAGAGAGAGTTGTTGAACAACCTTCCATGGTTCCTTCCATTCCTCCCCTTAGGGAAGAAAAGAAACCTACAGTTGATCAACCCGCTCCTACACAAACACAACTTGAAATTCATACTAAAATAAATAGACATGCTAGAGAGTGTAGGCACATGCATTATGGTCTTTCTCGAAGGTTAAATGAAGAAACAAAAAAAGAAAATAAAAATCCAAACTTGACTAAAGAAATACAAGATGAATCTCCCCTTTCATTGAAACAAAAATATCCTATAACACACCACAATAGGAGCTAAAACCTTCTTTGGAGATTATCATTAAACTTCTTGTTGTGATTAATTTATATGATGATGATAAGGAGATGCATAATGAATTGAATACATTATTTTCCTCCTCTATGAGCTTACATGATGATTCTCCTAGGAAAAGGGTTGAACTTGGTACTAACCCTAGTTCGGCACTTTCTATTGTCCCTTTGGCTAGTTGTCCACCTTCCATATATGATGAACATGATTGGGATGCATATGAATTTCTAACAAGTTGACTCGCATGCGCCTAACTATTATTTTGCATTGTTTCTTTTTTTATTGATATGATTGCATATGCATGATGTGATCCCCTATGACATTCTATTTTATGTATCTCTTTCTCTCTCTCTCTCTCTCTCTCTCTCTCTCTCTCTTTCTGACATTCCTCTATTTGTATTTACATTCTTCTTTATTTCATTAATCTTTTTCCTTTTTATTTTTCATTTGTCTTGTGTTTTCCTTTTGGGGATGATGCAAGGTGTCGAGAAGTTCATGTCTCTTCCATGTTGACCCAAAATATTTTCCTTTATGTTTTATTTGTCTCTTGTTTTCCTTTTGGGGATGACACAATGCATCGAGACATGTAGGTCTATTCCCTGTTGACCCGAAAGGTTTTCCTTTCTTTTTTCTCTCTTTTTCTCATTCTTCTCATTCTATGAGTATTTGGGGAATGATAACAGTTCCAAACTATTTAAAAATAAAGTAGCAAAGAACATACTAACCCCAAATCCATATATCCCTCATGTGTTTGAAGTTTCATTATGGGGGAAACCCCTTTTTTTCTTTCACAGCATATCTTTATTTGGAAACATTTAACTTGGCATAGGGATTTCAAGTTATCTCTCATGTGTCTTCTTTATTGTTAGTATTTGTCATATGAAACTTTAAAGTAATTTCTCACAACATCTAGTGTTTATCTATTTATTTAAAGTGAGGGCATACATTGGAATTATTCTCTTGCGTCTCATGTTTCATTGTGTAGTCTTCTTACTTCATGCGATGTGTCTTGTGATTTATGGTGACATTAATTGTGATGCCCTTCAAGAGTGTGATGTCTCTTAGCATATTATATTCCTCGTGGTGGCTTTATACGACACATTACATCCCATAAGTTGTGAATATTCTATTCTTTGATTGGTACTCTCTTAGAGACATTAGGCACACTGGTCACTAAGTTAAAGACCTCACATGAACTAAGAAAAACTCCTTTGAATGTTCATTATTTTTACATTTTTAATTTTTTTTATATGGCCACCTTGCATAATTCACTTTGCATGCCTATGGAGCCATCTTTTTTGTTCACAAGTATCAAGCATATGAAGTTTTTCTTTCCTCATGAAGCTTGAAGCTCATTGTTTTGTTGCACCTTATCAAAGTTATTAAGAGGTATAGCTTTGGTCTAGTTGGAAGAGAAGCCAAACTTAGGCATGAATTTCCCATAGCCACTTGTTTGTGTGTGTGAGTGCATACCAACCACATGCATATGTGTCTCACCTCTTTGGATACTCACCTAGTGGATAGCCTAAAGTTTTGTTGCCTTAGAGCGAGCATGCATTTTTGGACAAACAACCTAGATCTAATCCACATCACGATGGATAAATGGTTGAAGTTTGATCCACCCCTTCTTTTACTTTTCCTTTACTCCTTATATTTGGCAGTGGATGCTTAGGCCTTGTTATTGTTCCTTATGTCATTTTTCATGTGTGTTCTCTTGTGTCTATGTTATTTTTCTATAGGATCTTGATCTTGGGGGCTTGCACAATCCTCTTGGTTAGTGTTGTCTTATCTCACTCGCATTGGTACAATTGAACCCCTCTTGATGTGATCTTGTCTACTTTAGTGTGAGTTTGAAGCAAGTTCCTCCTCTCACTAAAATGGGGGCTAAATTTAGTGTCAAAAAATTTCATCCATGAGATTTTCACACTTATTTGGGCCCTCATAAAATTAAGCCTAACGATGCCTTGACTTAGTGTTGTAATGTGTTTAACACACTCACATTAGGTCTTGGGACCTTGTGAACTAAATGGACCTAATTATACCTTATTTTAGGTGTTGTAAAGTATTATATGACACTTTCACACTAATCTAGGGTTGTCATTATCAATTGGGCTTCTTTATGCCTTATTTGGCCTTATTTTGCATCCACAAGCCTTAATTAATGAATCTTTCCAAGGATAATCCTAACATAAACCAACATACTATCATAATTAATGTATTTTTAGGTTGTGTAGCCTAGATTTAGTGATCTAGGACTCATATTCCACCTTGGGAATATGGGTCCCACTTAAGTTTTGGGGCCCCAATCCTGATTACACATGAATCTAAGTAGTTTTGAAAAATGTGTCCCATAGTTAGGCCTAATGGGACTCATATGACACTTTTGTTGTATGAGTATCATGTGGCCCAAAATTAAATTTAATTAAAATTCTTTGCAGTATTTTATCCTCCTAGATCTGATGTTGGCTTGTAGTGTTGTAATTTCAAGAAATTTGGCATAAACAAGTATAAATACAAGGTTATTTCACTCATTCTTAATCCAAGACATTCATGAGAGAATCCTTATAGCAAATTTGAGTTCACAAGAGAATTAAAGTGTTTACAAGAGCATTCAAAATCCTTCACTATTTTATTATCAAGTGTTTTGGTGCATTATTCAAGTATCAAGCATCATGTAAAAGTCATCATGCATCATGTTTGTTTTTAAGCTAACAATTGTGATGTAGAGTTTCATGATTCAAGTTAGTATTCAATTCAAGATCTGGGTGTGTGCAAGAAGTTGAGTCCACTTTTTGGCCAAAAAGTGGAAGTGTTTTCCCTGATTTTCAGAATTTGACACATTTTACCTTAAAATTTGAAGCACTTAGAGATGGAATCTTCAAAAAAGTCACTAATCATAAAATGTAGTACTTGGAATCTAGTTTCCAAATATGTAATTTATTTCAATACCCAGATTGTAAAAATTGAGTTTCAATAGGCATTTCTAAAAAACACTGTTTAAAAGTCACTTTTTTATACCATACCATGCACGTGTACGACATCCATATTTTGACCTAAATTATCATATTTTTCTAAATCCTTTTGGGAAAAGATTTGTGACTCACTAAAGCTTGCTTTTAATATTTTTTTATAATTTTTTATTGAATATTTTTTTTTATTAAATATTTATTAGGCATATTTGTCATTTTGAAAATTGTAATTTATAAGATGACCTAAACTTATCATTTTTTGATTTTTTTAAACCTGAAAAGAATTGTCTGAAGTTTGTTTCGCAATCCGTTTGTCAAAATGTTATGTTGATCAAAAGTTATTAAAATACTAAAAACCTAATAATTCAAGTTTATGGACTAGTTTCATTAGAAATTAATTGAAAAATAGAAAAAATAATCAAATATTAAAAAAATTACATATTTGGAATCTGCATTATCTCATCTATAATGGGTTTTAATTTTTTTAAAAAATTATGCAAAATAGGTCTTCAAACATGTCCAGAGTCATTATTTTCTTGTGACATTAACAAGACCTTCAAGTTGCAGGTCAAACTAGGTCCAAAGCTTAGGTTCGGGTCCCCAAGCCATTTCCCAAACCAAAAACCAAGCCAAAAAACCCACTCAAAAATTTATAATTTAAAAAATGGGATCCCGTTTCATAAAAAGTCATTTTTTATGGTTCTATGAACGGATCCTGCTTTTGAAATTTCCAAAACGAAAATTTCCAAAATGGAAAGTTTTCAAATGGGATCCCATTTTGAAAACTTTCGAAATGGAAATTTTCAAAATTGAAGTTTCCATTTTTGGAAATTTTTCAAAATGGGATCTCGGAAAATTTTCAAAACGGGATCCCATTTTAAATTTTCCAAAATGGAAATTTCCGAAAACGCGATCTCGTTTCCAAAAACGGGATCCTTAAACTTAGGCTCGGGATCTCGAAGCTAAACGGGATCCTGTTTTCTAAAAACGGGATCCCGCTTTTCAAAAACGGGATCCCATTTTTTGCAAGCCGAATTCATTTTTTTGCCTAAGGCAAAAACTTCCATGTTTCGTGGACTCAACTTTGTGCACTTACCCATCTATCACATTCAAGAAAGAGTCAAAATCTACATCCATTGGTGCAATCTCATACGTGTTTGCAACCTTTTATTTCTAAGGTTTGGTGGGTTGTAATATTGCATGCTATTCATTCATCATTCGTTTATTTCATTTGATTTCATTACGAGGTTTGATTACCAAAGCTGGGTTTGTCCAAGGAAAACCCCTTTCCACTAACAAAACAACAAATTTCCCTCTCTTTAGTGTGTGATTTATAGATCTAAGTTGAATACCTTCTAAGGAGCAAGATTAGAAAGAAGTTGTTAAAATTGCAAATTCATTCAAGTTGTCACCTTACTAACAATATCATTGGAGACCACTTATAGAGCGGAAACTTCACATTCAAATCCAAAAACCAAGTCAAGAAGGAAAAGCAGGGATTGAAGAAAAAATTTAGGTCTTGATTTTCTAGAAAATCCAAACTGGATTGATACACCACTTCTGGTGTATGAGTCACAATACAATGAAGTTTACAAATTTTAGGAGTTCCAAACAAATCTCTGCTAGATTTTTGTTTCTTCCTAGAAACCCTAATTTGGGACTAAATTGCCAAAACTGGCATGAGTCCTAGTCTGCATTAATTTCAATGTTTCTAGCATTTCACATCTTCATCCAGGGCTCTATATATTTCCAAGTGCACACCTCTACTCTCCCAACATTCTATTCCAATTTACATGCAATTTTAGGTCATTTAGTGAAGTCTTGCATTGCACTAGGTTTTAGCATTAGGTATTGCATTTCATTAGTCTTTCCAAGCCCTAGCTTGGTGGTGAACCCCTCTTTAGCTTCTAATTCATACCTTAGGATACCCTATTGCAAGATATATTTCTCTTACTTCATCCTTGGATTGAGATCTCTAGGGTTTCCTTGAATGAGAGTGAAGAAGATTGTTGTTATATGTCCTAAACAATAAGCAACGACAAAATTCAACCTTTCACTTATAATGGAAAGGAATGAATGAATACCAAAAAAATCCTTAGCTAGAACCTAAATACTTTTATCCATGCCATGCCACACTTCCACAATCATCAAAGCAACTTCATAAGTAGTGTAAACACCCAAGGTAATTCAAACCCGTGCTTACACCATTAACACTTAAGTAGAAACTTCCTCAAATCCAAAGATGACTTGAAAAAACCACATAACACTTGAAAATGATCTAGAGTATTTCGAAAAACCCCTGAAATCTAACAAGTTCCTTCACAAAAAAATTCACTTGAAGAATGTACACACCTAGTACACTCAAACAACTTTTCCATACATTTTAACTCAAGAAATTGACTGATGAAGCATCAAACCACAAATGACTTCATCTAAAGAAATATACACACACTATCAACACCCTTCAAGATCCAAAAGAATTGAAACCACACTGATGAGAAATGCAGAGCAAAACATTTCTCTGAGACACCTTTAGAATATATAGTTCACATAGTAGTGAACACAACCTCCTCTCCATATAAACCCATCACACCAAATTTTGAATGTGAAACACCTAAAAACCTTTGATAAGCATATATGAAGCACACAAGTAGATTTTCAACCTTGAAGAAGTATGGAGAAAAACCAAAACACTACTTTGCAATACTGAACACATTACAACACACTGTTTCCTATTTTTATTTGATTTTCTCAAAAGCACTTGGAAACCAAGCACCAAAAACACATCATAATCAACATCTTGAGTACTTCCTCATCACCACCAAGCCAACTACAACATAATGAATCAACCATACATCCATAAACAAAAGCTTATCAAAGAAACACTAGAGGTTGACACTAGTAGCTTACTAATGACAACAAATTGCAACTAATCAAAACATCATCAAAGACAATACCAACTCAATACCAACTACACATACTTCCATCAAAATCCTCATATAGTTGAAAAAAATGACAACACAAGATTGTTGAAAGAGATGACAACACCACTGCACATACTTACAACAATCTCCTCCTTTGTCATTGATGGAAACACATGATGTGAAAAACCATCAACAACAACAAGTACAATATATCTACTTCATACCTTTTTGCTTTTCTCATTTCTCCCCCTTGCACAACTAACTCATTACATTCTCTCCCCCTTTGATAACTTTATCTCTAACAAATTATCTTTTCACACGTCTCATTCTCCCCCTTTTACATCAATGAAAAAGGACAAAGTATTTGCATCATTCATTCTCCTCCTTTGACATTGACCAAACTGTTCACCACTTCTCTACAACTTCCTTTCTATTACTACACTGCATAATCCCCCTTAGGAGTATACACCAAGATATATCAATCAACAACCATTAAACAATGGAAACACTCACTCATCCTAATTGCAATAGTGAAAAATGCCACTACCTACTCTTCATAAGAGGTAGCCACCAACATCAGTCTAGACAAAGAATGAATCTTGAGATCCACTAGATTGATGCATCTCCTTATGCATCTAGTTCAAAGAATGAGGGGGGATAATCCCTAACTTCTCCTAAAGAAACTCAAAATTATCCTTAAGAAGAGCCTTGGTATAAATATCAACAATCTAATCCTTTGTAGGAACATATTCAAGCTTCACTTCATTCTCTACAACCTTCTCCCTCAAAAAGTGATACCGGATTGAGATATATTTTGTCCTCAAATGCATTACCATATTCTTTGAAATATTGATAGCACTTGTATTATCACAAAGATAGAAATTGGTTCATCATATAACACCCTAATATCCTTCAATGTTTGCCTCATCCAAAACACTTGTGTGCATCAAGATGTTGCTACAATATATTCTACCTATGTAGTATATAAAGACAATGATCTTGTTGCTTACTTAACCATGACACCAATATACATCCAAGAAAGAATGCACCACCATTTGTAATTTTTATGTCATCTACACAACCAGTTGATTATGCATCTATGTAAGCACTTAGAGTAAAGTCAATATCCTTTGGCTACCACAATCCATGATCCAAATTTCCCTTCAAGTATCTGAATATCTTCTTCACTGCTACAACATGTGACTCTCTATGATCTTTGTTAAATTTAACCACAAGACAAACTACATGCATGATATCCGGTTTAGTAATAGTTAGGTATAGCAGTACTCCAATCATTGATCTATACTTGCTCTGATTAGCCTTAGGAGATTCATCATTCTTGCTTAACTTGCAACCAATAACCATATCTAGTTTAGAATCTTCCATTCCAAAGTTCTTTAAAATTTCCTTGACATACTTTAATTGTGAAATGAAAATACCTCTATCTATTTGATTTATTTGTAGCCCAAGGAATAATTTCATCTCCCCAAACATAGTCATTTCAAACTCTTTCTTCATATCCTCTACAAAATTCTTACACATAACTTTATTTCCTCCAAAAATAATGTTATCAACATATAAAACCACAATAAAGATTTGATATTTTTCAACATTGAAGTAGAGATTGCTATCTATGGTACCTTAATTGAATCCTTGCTATAAAAAATACCTATCTAACCTTTTGTAGGTCAAACTATGGGAGCTTGCTTCAATCTACATACCATATCTGATTTATTTGATAACTGAAATCCTTTTGGTTGTTAGATATGTATACCTCTTCTTCCAATTTACTATTCAAGAATGTAGACTTCACATCCATTTGATATAATTTGAAATATTTATGTGCTACAAAATCCAAAAACATCCTAATAGCTCTTCCATTCTTTCCATTGTAGAAAATGTCTCCTCAAACTCTCTTCCTTCTCCTTGTGAGTAGCCTTTACACACAAGTCTTTCCTTGTTTCTTACCACTTTTCCATTCTCATTCAATTCTTTCCTGAGTAGCCACTTAGTTTTAATCATATTCTTGTTTTTTGGTCATGGAACAAGTTCCCAAGCCCGTTTCTTCTGAATCTGCATTAGTTCTTCCATAGACTTGATCCAATACTCATCCTTGCATGCACCAATCACTATTTTTGGTTCAACTTCATAAATTAAACATATATTTACTTGTTCTTCAAGAGATTTCATTCTTGTTATTACACCTTTGTTCTTATCATCAATGATATGTTCTTTAGAATGATTCTTTTGCACATACTTAGTAGTTTGAGGAATCTTTTCTGGAGCTACTTCCTCTTCAATCTGCACTTCTTTTTCCTTGGATTTTTCTTCTTCTCTACAAGTAGACTCATCTAATTCATATCCACCTACTACCACTAAATTATTTTTGTGGGTCTTCATCAACCTAGACACTTGCACTCTAAAAAATATTTCTCAGCCTCTTGTTGTAGCACTAACAAGCTTTACTTTTAGTAGAACATCCAAGGAAGATACCTTCATCAAACCTTGCATCAAACTTTCCTAAGTTTTCTTCATCCCTTCTAATATAGAATTTTCTTCCAAACACTCTGAAGTATTTGACAGTAGGATTCCATACAATAGCTCATAAGGAGTCTTTGTGTTGTTTTCTCTAGCTTGCACAATATTAAGTATATAAACATTAATATGAATTGCTTGTCTCGAATAGGATTTCATATATTTTCTTCTTACATCATTTTTCTTGCAGCTTCTTGAACAATCATGTTCTTCCTTTCAATCACTCCATTCTATTGAGGAGTCCTAAGGGAAGATAAATGCCTCTTTATTCCATAATTCTCACAAAATATATTAAACTCATTGGAGGTGAACTCTCCACATCTGTGAAATCTCAAATATTTGATTTTTATATCCATTTCATTCTCGACCATAACTTTGAATGCTTTAGAATTTTCTAGGGTTTCTAGTTTTTCTTTGAGAAAAGTAACACATGTCATTCTAGAATAATCATCAATAAATAGAATGAAATCCCTGCCACCTTGAAAAATTCTTACTTTTGTACCACAAAGATCTGTATGCACCAAATCCAATAGTCTGGTAGAATATTGTTCTTTCACTTTGAAGCTTCAAGTCTTGCTTTCTCTCCAATTTGACGCTCCTTATAGAAAGCATTGATAGGCTTTGTAATCTTTGGAAGATCCCTCATAGCTTCAACTAAACTTATTCTCACTAGACTATAAAAATTGATGTGACACATTCTTTTATGCGATGGTCAATTTTATTGATTTGAGTCATGAAACGATAACCATCAACACCTTTTGAGCTGATAGACATTTCCATCTATCCTTCTTCTAGCAAGAATTACAGTTCTAGATCATTTTTTGATCTCACAACCATCATCTTCAAACATAAGATTGTATCCCTTACTACACATTTTTCCAACACTAAAGAGGTTATGCCTTAAACCCTCAACATAGTAAACATCATCAATATTATGCTTGCCATCAAAGTTGATTGAAACTTTTCCATTTATCTTAGCAGATGTATCATCACCAAACCTAACAAGTCCTTCATATTTTTCAAGTTTAACAAACTTACTCTTGTCATTGGTCATATGATTAGATCATTAACTATCAATGGTCCAGTAGTTCATCTCCTATATAGCATGGAAAGAAGACACCAAAGTGCCTTTAGTTTTAGCACTTACTTCTAGAGCCCTTTACTTTACACATCTCTCAAAGTTAGCATAATTAGTTTCATATTTAAATACATGAACAAAAATTCACTATCCTCATCATCTCCATAATCAAATTCATCATTAGATATACTTGCATCTTCTCTAACATACTAATTTTTTTAATCATCTTACCTTTGTTCATCTTATTTTTGTTATTCAAAGCTCTATTTGGACATCTAGAAGCATATTGATCTATCTTTCCACAACTGAAACATTTGAAAGGAAACTTACCACTATACTTTCTAGTACCCTTTTTCATTCTTCTGACAAAGTTAGCTTCCACATCATCATGATCCTCCCAATTTGATTCCACATTCTTCTTTGTTTTGGTAGCCTTCAAAGTAGTCTCAACTTTTGCACTACTTGTTCCTAATTCTCTCATTTTAAAGGAAGTTAAAGGACCATACAAATTGATTCAAATTTTGTAATTCTTTAATAGCAAAAACATTATGACTATAATATTTAGGAAGAGTTATAATTACCTTCTTCACCACTTCTTCTTCTTTTAGTTCTCCACCAAGACCTCTGATGCCATTGATAACTTTGTCCACCTTCTACAGGTGGCTTGTGATGTTTTCATCTTCATACATTCATAGGGTTTGAAACATGATCTTCAAATTCTACATCTTAGCTAACTTGATCTTATCATCTCCTTCATAATTTCTTTCTAACTTCACCCAAATTTCTCTAGACATTTTTAGATTCATAAATTTCACCAATTTAGAATTAGTAAGACCACTTAAGAGAGTATAAATTTATTTACAACTGTTAAGCCTTGATATCATCATTAGTGCTCGAACCATTTACAAGAATAGTATAATCCTCTTTCAACTGACCTCTAGATTTGAAATCTAAGAGCAACCATAAGACCTTCCCTCCTTATCTTTTAGAATGCATAATCTAATACATCAATTATAGGAACATATTTATTGTGTACCATCCTAGATCTACCTTAAGAGGTTAAGCTTTTTTCCAAGGAAGCTTGCTCTAATACCAATTTTTGAATGCACAAGACAACTGAGAAGGGGAGTGAATCATTTGTACCTTAAAACTTCAAAACCCTTACAAACATTTAGATCCACATTAATCCAATTAATCCTTAATCTATTAGAATGATTTATCATGAAAGAAAATAAAAAATGAAACACATCAACACCATGCATAAAAGGAACACCATATTTATATGAAAAACCCAAGATGGGAAAAATAATGATCAAGATTAACTCACAATATAATATAATATCAACACCAAATAAAATAAGGCTTGCTTCCCAAAAGAGAGAAAGAAGCATTACCAAAGGCTCCCTTACATAATAGAAAAGAAGATAAAGAACACCATATATATATGGAAAACCCAAGATGGGAAAAACTATGATCAAGATTAACTCACAATATAATATAATATCAACACCAACTAAAATAAGGCTTGCTTCCCAAAAGAGATAAAGGAGCATTGCCAAAGGATCCCTTACATAATAGAAAAGAAGATAAAGAAGAGTGTTACAATAAGAAATCCATCAAAAAGTAATAGAAAAATCCACCACAGCATCACCAACACCTTTGTAGTCTTTTTGAAGAATTGTAGACACCTTCTACTCATTGAATTCAGTAATCTAACACATGAAAGCTTGCACTGCATTTCTCAAATTCACACTCTACAACTCTACACTTCACATCATTCACATCATACTCATCTATCTTATCATACCTCAATAACTCAACACTTATTTATATCATCTTCAACCTTGAAAACATTATCTAAGGTCAACTATGCACCTCAACCATACAAATTCAAATTAGGTTGTCACCAAAACATTCCTATATTGGAAAGGAATGAAAGTGGACAACAAAAAACCTTAGCTAGGGATTGAATCCACTCATACATGTCATACCATGCTTCCAAAAACATCAAAGAAACTTTGCAAGTAGTGTAAACACCCAAGGTCAGTCAAACCTTCGTTAACACAATTAAGACTTAAGTACACAATTCCTCAAATACAAAGATGACTCATGAAAAACCACATAACACTTGAAAATGATCTAGAATATTACACAAATATCATGAAATCCAACAAGTTTCTTCACAAAAACTTTCACTTGAAGAATGTGCACACGTAGTACACTCAAAAAACTCTACCATACATTGTAACTCAATAAATTGACTACCAAATATTGTACCAAACCATGAAAAAATTCATCTAAACAAAGATAAACATACTATCAGTACTCTTCCAAATCTACAAGACCTGAAACCACTCTACGGAGAAATGCAGAGAAAAAACATTTCTCCCATACACCTTTGCAATATACAATTCACACACTGGTGAACACAACTTCCTTTGTGTAGCAACCCAACATACCAAATTTTGAATACACCTCTGAACACCTTTGATCAACATATTTGAACCACACAAGAAATTCGTCAACCTAGAAGAATTGTGGAGTGAAACCAAAACACTACTTTGTAATATAACACACTGCAACACACTATTAACTCTTTTAATTCAATTTTCTCAAAAAAACTTGGAAACCAAGCACTAGAAACACATCATCAACATCTTGAGTACTTCCTCACCACCACCAAGCAAACTACAAGATAAAAACTTAGCCATACATCCATAAACAAAATCTTATCAAAGCAACACTAGAGGTTGACATTAGTAGCTTACTAATGGAAAAATAATGCAACTAATCAAAGCATCATCAAAGACAACACCAAATCAATACCAACTACACATCCTTGTAACAAAATCCTAATATAGTTGACACCAATGACAACACCAATTGCATATACTTGCAACAATTAAATCGCATGAAATTTGTACAACACAAAATGGCATTCCCAGTAAATTGCTATCCCATCAAACTATGCATTTTACTTGCTAAGATTTGCAGAAATATTTCGAAGGGACGAAATGATGTGCCCAGTGGTTACTTTCTCAGCATGTACGATAGGGCCAAAGCATCTCAAAATTTGTTGTATCAAATCCAATGTTTTAGGAAAAAAAGATTATGTGAGAGTGAATAATTTATCTATTCACTATACTTAAGTGTACTTAGGCTGGTGAGGTTAGACAGCATCTTGTGTAACTGAATGTGCAACCTTTTAGACCTCTAGAGGTTAGCAAGCTATTTGGTAAACCTCATGTGCTACCTTTTTGAGGTTGGAAGACTTTCCATCTCACCTCAAAGGTCATTCAACAAGTAGGAACAAATTAAAAAATTATTTGTGTGTACAAGTAGTATGGATAAAAAAAAGGTTTGTCTAATATCTTGAGATCATGACTACCTTTGTAAAAGCATGGGAAGTTTGGTAATTAGAAAAATAAGGCCATTTAGTTTTGCATTCATTGCTAGAGGTAGGTCAGAGAAGGCAAAGAATGAACTAATAGTTTAATATGTAATGGTGGACCCATTATAATTTTTTCTAATGATGATTTCTCTGAGGCTGTTGTATTTTGAAGTGTCTAAATAAAAATAATATTTTCTTGAGGAAAGGTGTTAAATGAGAGATTGAAGATGACACAAATGGTTATTTTTTTATGTGAGAATTGGTTGTTCGACCACCCTCTTTCTTCTCTAGGTTAGCTTACACAAATTTATAATATTTTGAAAGATTAATTTCATTTAATGGTGGTAGAATACTTGAGATCAAGGGTAATTTTATATGTTGATCTGGAAATCATTTTCACCTAGTTTTGCCTCAATCTTTCCTTATTATTAAGAAGCTCTAATGGATTCTAAAAAAAATGGACACATAAAATATATATGTAAAGGATCAATGAATATGGTCTTACTGGGACTCAATTCTAACATGTCAATTTTTTATTGAGTCCCTTACCTTTTTGTGTCTAACCCTATTTATCCCATGCTACTTATAGTGTATTTGAGTGTTCTATATGTCGTTCTTAGTTTGTGGTTTCAACTTTGGTGTGGTAATGTGTCATCCACTTAAGTGTTAAAATTTATAAAAATCCTACAAAGTCTAAGTATGAGAGCTTTATGCTTGAATTTTTAAGTGATTTCAATGTTTATTAAAGTTTTAGGAAATTAGTGTTTCCCCTACCTTCATACCATTCACTCACTCAATATCCAAAAAAAATGTATTAGATTTTTTCATTTAGTAGAGTATTAGACTTGAGTCTACCTCAATTCCACTTCCTTGACATCCTTGATCTCTAATCCTCGATGGTTTTCCTTTTATAATTAGGTATTTTTTTTAATGTTTGAGAGATTATTATATAGGGTCATTCTATCATACCATCCCTAATCTCCAAGTTCATTGCCTTTAAAAGTTTATATGTCTTTTGTCTTAAACTGTCATACTTTCCCTTCCCCATGTACCACTTCTCCTCCACCGTTGATATCTTAATTCCTTACCCTTTATAATTTTTCTAAGTCCTAAACTCACCTAATCCCTTTACATCCCATTTGGAGTTAATTTTTCCCTTCCTTTATTGCTAGATTTTGGAGATGAATTTCTAACCATGTTAGGTCCCACTATGAAGTCTCTAACCTTCCTTGGTTTGTTTATGTTTCCATTTTTTGTTGGCTTTAGTAATTATTTTTTGAAGAACATAGGAAGTATTTAGAACTGGGTATAAAAACTATTTTCAACTACACACATGGGTCTTAAACATTGACACACTTTCTTGAACTCTTATTATTTTGTGTTCACTGGCAATTCACTTAGGTATTATAACCTCATTTTGAGAATCAATATTTTAAAGGTTTCACTGTTTGTTGGTTATTAGCTTAGGTTTTATAACCTCGATTAACCATCAAAAAGGTTTAAATTTCTATTCCAAGTGTTAATAGTGGCCAAAAATTATATGATCTAGTTTGTTCATGCCCAAAAATGTTTTTTAATTGAAAAAAGGATAGATTCAAGTGGTATAATAAATAAAAGGAGGTTCTCCCTAATTAATTTAGTGGTTAAGGTTTTTGAAATCAATGCTATCACATGTCATTTCATGGCCACATTTGTAGCATATTTCATAGCTTTCCCATGCCTTGTCATGACATCCAAAGGGGCCATAAATAAAGAAGACTTGTTTATCTAGGTGACCACCTTATATACTTATCACAATATTTTTAGAAGGTTTCCCAATGCTTTTCATATGATTCTAAATGTGATTCATGATGTTTGGATGAATGCAACCAAAGAATGATTGTACTTCCACACTAGATCAAAGTTCTTTTTTTATAATGAGTATTCCTTGAGCAAGTTGGGTACCTAATTGGTAGATTAATAATTATATTATCGAGTTCTTACAAACAACTGGTCATTTAGGTTTTGAGAGTACACACACATGGATTCATATAGAGCTTCAAATTCTACTAGTTTATCTTCCATTGGAGATATTCTTAGAACTTTTAAAAAGGTAGCAAAAGAAGTAGATGTTTGGAACCATATGTCTCCTTGGCCAATTATAATAGCATTTTGGGAGGTTTTGAGTAGTAGGATATGACAAGTTCCTCGCTGTTTAATTTTTTTCTTTCATTGTATTTGTTGATGTGATTGTAAGCAGGATTAGATAAGTGTTGTAGCACTTCAAAACAATGCAAACTATTATTTGTATTGGTATCTTCTTTGTTACATATGAATTTTTATGAGCTTGGAGAGAGATCAATAACTAGATGTGATTATAGTAGATCATATCTTTGCTACAGCTTTTTTTTTTTACTAGATATAATTAGACCTTCTCCCACACACATTAAAAATAATAAAATCCTTTGTCAATAGTATAGAAAGTAGAAGTAGAATTACACAATATTTTAAATGAGCCAAAATTATTAAAATATTGGAGAACATGAGCATTCACACTGCAGCTTGCCACTATGTAAGCAGTGATAAAAGAAACCATCTTAAAGATTGACATGTTGTTGCTATCTAGAAGTGCATGTGCAAGGTGTATTATCAGCTATATAGAAATTAAAGTAGCTAAAAATAGTTATAGAGGTCAAGTAGCTAGTTCATCTTAAACTAGCAATAGTTATAGAGGTCAACAGAAATGCGTTGTTGCTAGTGCATTAGTCTCTCTGTCAATCACATTGCACAGATCATTCAACTCTCACTGACACCAATCACGTTGAACAGGGCATTAAACTCTCACTGACTTGGAATTTTCAACTCTCACCGACACCAATCATCTTTAAAGACATGAACAAACATTCACTATCCTCATCATCTCCATAATTAGATTCATCATCAGATATACTTGTATGTTCTCTAACATAATAACTTTTTTAATCATCTTACCTTTGTTCATCTTATTTTTTTTATTCAAAGCTCTATTTGGACATCTAGAAGCATATTGACCTATCTTTCCACAACTGAAACATTTGAAAGGAAACTTGCCACTATACTTTCTAGTACCCTTTTCCATTCTTCTGACAAAGTTAGCTTCCACATCATCATGATCCTCCCAATATGTTTCCACATTCTTCTTTGTTTTTCTAGCCTTTAAAGTAGTCTCAAATTTTGCACTACTTGTTCCCAATTCTCTCATTTTAAAGGTAGTTAAAGGACCATGCAACTGATCTTTAGTATATTGATTCAAATTTTGTAATTCTTCAATAGAAGAAACATTATGACTATAAGTTTTAGGTAGAGTTATAATTACCTTCTTCACCACTTCTTCTTTCAGTTCTCCACCAAGACCTTTGATGCCATTGATAACTCTATCCACCTTTTACAAGTGGCTTGTGATGTTTTTATCTTCAGAAATTCATAGGGTTTGAAACATGATCTTCAAATTCTACATCTTAGCTAACTTGATCTTATCATCTCCTTCATAAATTCTTTCTAACTTCACCCAAATTTCTCTATCAATTTTTAGATTCATAACTTTCACCAATTTCAAATCAGTAAGACCACTTAAGAAAGTATACCTTTCTTTACCATTGTTTTCATAAGCCTTGATCTCATCATTAGTGCTCGAATCATTTATAGGAATAGTATAATCCTATTTGAACTAACCTCTAGATTTGAAATCTAAGATCAACCAAAAAACCTTCCCTCCTTGTCTTCTATAATGCATAATCTGATACATCAATTATAGGAACATCTTTCTTGCGCACCATCCTAGATCTACCTTAAGAGGTTAAGCTTTCTCCAAGGAAGCTTTCTCTAATACCAATTGTTGAATGCACAAGACAACCGAGAGGGGGAGTGAATCATTTGTACCTTAAAACTTCAAAACCCTCACAAACATTTAGATCCACATTAATCAAATTAAGCCTCAATCTATTAGAATAATTTATCATGAAAGAAAATAAAAAATGAAACACATCAACACCATGCATAAAGGAACACCATATTTATATGGAAAACCCAAGATGGGAAAAACCATGATCAAGATTAACTCACAATATAATATAATATCAACACCAAATAAAATAAGGTTCGCTTCCCAAAAGAGAGAACAGAGCATTGCCAAAGGCTCCCTTACATAATAGAAAAGAAGATAAAGAAGAGTGTTATAATAAGAAATACATCAAAAAGCAATAGAAAAATCCACCATAACATCACCAACACCTTTGTAGTCTTTTTGAAGAATTGTAAACACCTTCTGCTCACTACATTTAGTAATCTAACACATGAAAGCTTGCACTGACTTCTCAAATTCACATTCTATAACTCTACACTTCACATCATTTGTATCATACTCATCTATCTTAGCATCCCTCAATAACTCAACACTTATTTATATCATCTTCAACCTTGAAAACATTCTCCAAGGTCAACTATGCACCTCAACAATACAAATTCAAATTAGGTTGACACCAAAACATTCCTATAGTGGAAAGGAATGAAAGTGGACCACAAAATACCTTAGCTAGGACCTAAATCCACTCATACATGCCATACCATGCTTCCAAAAACATCAAAGCAACTTCGAAAGTAGTGTAAACACCAAAGGTGAGTTGAACCTATGTTAACACCATTAAGACTTAAGTACATAGTTCCTCAAATCTAAATAGGACTCATGTAAACCACATAACACTTGAAAATGATCAGAATATTACACAAATGTCCTGTAATCGAACAAGTTTCTTCACAAAAACTTTCACTTGAAGAATGAACACACCTAGTACATTCAAACAACTTTCCATACATTGTAACTCAAGAAATTGACCATTGAAGCTTGCACCAAACCATGAACAACTTCATCTGAAAAAAGATAAACATACTATCAGTACTCTTCCAAATATGTAAGACTTGAAACTACTCTATAGAGAAATGCAAAGAAAAAAATTTCTCCCATACACCTTTGCAATATACAATTCACACACTGATGAACACAACTTCCTCTGTGTAGCAACCCAACACACCAAATTCTGAATACACCTCTGAACACCTTTGATCAACATATTTGAACCACATAAGAAATTCTTTTACCTAGAAGAATCGTGGAGTGAAACCAAAAAACTACTCTGTAATTCAAAACACAGTGCAACACACTGAACATTGACTCTTTTTATTCAATTTTCTCAAAAAAACTTGGAAACCAAGCACTAGAAACACATCATCAACATCTTGAGTACTTCCTCACCACCACCAAGCAAACTGCAACATAACAACTCAGCCATACATCCATAAACAAAATCTTATCAAAGCAACACTAGAGGTTGACATTAGTAGCTTACTAATGGAAACATAATGAAACTAATTGAAGCATCATCAGAGACAACACCAAATCAATACCAACTACACATCCTTGTAACAAAATCCTAATATAGTTGACAACAATGACAACACCAACTGCATATACTTGCAATAGGTAAACCGCATGCAATTTTTACAACACAAAATGGCATTCCCATTAGATTGCTATCCCATCAAACTATGTATTTTACCTGCTAAGATTTCTGGAAATATTTTGAAGGGACGAAACTATGTGCCTGGTGGCTACTTTCTCAACATGTATGATATGGTCAAAGCATCTCAAAATTAGTTGTATCAAATCCAATTTTTTAGGGAAAAAAGATTATGTTAGAGTGAATAATTTATCTATTCACTATACTTAAGTGTACTTAGGCTGGTGAGGTTAGACAACATCTTGTGTAATTGAATGTGAAACCTTTTAGACCTCTAGAGGTTACCAAGATATTTGGTAAACCTCATGTGCTACCTTTTTGAGGTTGGAAGACTTTCCATCTCACCTCAAAGGTCACTCAACAAGTAGGAACAAATTAAAAAATTATTCGTGTGTACAAGTAGTATGGATAAAAAGAAAGTTTGTCTGATATCTTAAGATCATGACTACCTTTGTAAATGCATGGGAAGTTTGGTAATTAGAAAAAATAGGCCATTTAGTTTTGCATTCATTGCTAGAGGTAGGTCAGAGAAGACAAAGAATGAAGTAATAGTTTAATATGTAATGGTGGACCCACTATAATTTTGTCTAATGATGATTTCTCCAAGGGTGTTTTATTTTGAAGTGTCTAAACAAAAATAACATTTTCTTGAGGAAAGGTGTTAAGTGAGAGATTGGAGATGACATAAATAGTTTTTTTTTTTTTTTATGTGAGTATTGGTTGTTTGACCACCCTCTTTCCTCTCTAGATTAGCTTACACAAATTTATAATATTTTGAAAGATGAATTTCATTTAATGGTGGTAGAATACTTGAGATCAAGGGTAATTTTATATGTTGGTGGAAATCCTTTTCACCTAGTCTCCCCTCAATCTTTCCTTATTATTAAGAAGCTCTAATGGATTCTAAAAAAAATGGACACATAAAATATATATGTAAAGGATCAATGAATATGGTCTTACTGGGACTCAATTTTGACATGTCAATTTTTTATTGAGTCCCTTACCTTTTTGTGTCTAACCCTATTTATCCCATGCTACTTATAGTGTATTTGAGTGTTCTATATGTCGTTCTTAGTTTGTGGTTTCAACCTTTGTGTGGTAATGTGTCATCCACTTAAGTGTTAAAATTTATAAAAATCCTACAAAGTCTAAGTATGAGAGCTTTATGCTTGAATTTTTAAGTGGTTTCAATGTTTATTAAAGTTTTAGGAAATTAGTGTTTCCCCTACCTTCATACCATTCACTCACTCAATATCCAAAAAAAATGTATTAGATTTTTTCATTCAGTAGAGTATTAGACTTGAGTCTACCTCAATTCCACTTCCTTGACATCCTTGATCTCTAATCCTCGATGATTTTCCTTTTATAATTAGGTATTTTTTTTAATGTTTGATAGATTATTATATTGGGTCATTCTATCATACCATCCCTAATCTCTAAGTTCATTGCCTTTAAAAGTTTATATATCTTTTGTGTTAAACTATCATACTTTCCCTTCCCCATGTACCACTTCTCCTCCACCTTCAATATCTTAATTCCTCGCCCTTTATAATCTTTCCAAGTCCTAAACTCCTCTAATCCCTTTACATCCCATTTGGAGTTAATTTTTCCCTTCCTTTATTGCAAGATTTTGGAGATGAATTTCTAACCATGTTAGGTCCCACTATGAAGTTTCTAACCTTCCTTGGTTTGTTTATGTTTCCATTTTTTGTTAGCTTTAATAATTATTTTTTGAAGAACATAGGAAGTATTTAGAACTGGGTATAAAAACTATTTTTAACTACACACATGGGTCTTAGACATTGACACACTTTCTTGAACTCTTATTATTTTGTGTTCACTGGAAATTCACTTAGGTATTATAACCTCATTTTGAGAATCAATATTTTAAAGGTTGCACTGATTGTTGGTTATAGCTTAGGTTTTATAACCTTGATTAACCATCGAAAAGGTTTAAATTTCTATTCCAAGTGTTAATAATGTCCAAAAATCATTTGATCTAGTTTGTTCATGCCAAAAAGCATTTTTTAATTGAAAAAAAGGATAGATTCAAGTGGTATAATAAATAAAAGGAGGTTCTCCCTAATTAATTTAGTGGTTAAGGTTTTTGAAATCAATGCTATCACATGTCATTTCGTGACCACATTTGTAGCATATTTCATAGCTTTCCCATGCCTTGTCATGACATCCAAAGGTACCATAAATAAAGAAGACTTGTTTATCTAGGTGACCTTCTTATATACTTATCACAATATTTTTAGAAGGTTTCCCAATGCTTTTCATGTGATTCTAAATGTGATTCATGATGTTTGGATGAATGCAACCAAAGAATGATTGTACTTCCACATTAGATCAAAGTTCTTTTTTTATAATGAGTATTCCTTGAGCAAGTTGGGTACCTAATTGGTAGATTAATGTATATATTATTGAGTTCTTACAAACAATTGGTCATTTAGGTTTCGAGAGTACACACACGTGGATTCATATAGGGCTTCAAATTCTACTAGTTTATCTTCCATTGGAGATGTTCTTAGAACTTATAAAGAGGTAGCAAAAGAAGTAGATGTTTGGAACCATATGTCTCCTTGGCCAATTATAATAGCATTTTGGGAGGTTTTGAGTAGTAGGATATGACGAGTTCCTTGCTGTTTAATTTTTTTCTTTCATTGTATTTGTTGATGTGATTGTAAGCAGGATTAGATAAGTGTTGTAGCACTTCAAAACAATGCAAACTATTATTTGTATTGGTATCTTCTTTGTTACATATGAATTTTTATGAGTTTGGAGAGAGATCATTAACTAGATGTGATTATAGTAGATCATATCTTTGCTACAGTTTTTTGTTTTTTTGTTTTACTAGATATAACTTCATTATTCAATATATCACTTATCTTCAAGAATTAGACCTTCCCCCAGACACATTAAAAATAATAAAATCCTTTGTCAATGGTATAGAAAGTAGAAGTAGAAATTACACATATTATTTATGGTTTAGTAATATAAAGTAAGAAAATATTAAATAAAGGAGCCAAAATTATTAAAACATTGGAAAACATGCGCATTCACAATGCAGCTTGCCACTATGTAAGCAGTGATAAAAGAAACCATCTTAAAGATTGACACATTGTTGTTATCTAGAAGTGCATGTGCAAGGTGTATTATCAGCTAAATAGAAATTAAAGTAGCTAAAAATAGTTATAGAGGTCAACAGAAATACTATGTTGCAGGATTCCCTCCCACCAAGTGTACATTAGTCTCTCTGTCAATCACATTGCACAGATCATTCAACTCTCACCGACACCAATCACGTTGAACAGGTCATTCAACTCTCACTGACTGAATTTTCGCCTCAAAAATCTTTGATGTTAACACAAGAAAAATCATCCATTTGAGACAGTCTGACCGTGTCAATCACGTTGAGCAGGCAGCCACTGGGGACGTCGTCTCATACCTTTGAAATATTCCTGCAAATCCTAGCCGGTAAAAAACAAACGTTTGATGGGACAGTAAGTTACTGGGAGGGTCGTTTTGTACTGTACACGTCTGTAATTTACCAATACACGACAGTTGATAACAAACATGATAGTATTAGATTTGGCACCGCTCGTTTTCTGTCACATTGCGCTGGTCGTTCAACTCTCAACTAACATGTATTGCCAAAACACGAGAGTTGATTGATAATTAAGTCAATCTCAATTAATATGTAATGCCAAAACACGAGAGATGATTGACAACTAGATCAATCTCTACTCATCTGTAGTGACAAAACACGAAAATCGATTGACAACTATGTCAATCTGATCACTGCGAGATATGAGCACACACAAAGGAAAGGTTGGGATAACTTCAAATCTAAGGAGTGGTTGGGATAAATTCTTATGGAGTTTTGGCCTTTTTTTTTTTTAATGGGTTTCTTAGAGTATATCTTATGTCAAATTGATGGTATGTTTGTCTATTCTTTTGCATGTGGATTGTTAATATGTTTTTGCATGACTTTATCTCTTTGGATTATGTCAAAATATTCCCATATAGATGGAAATTTTACATATGGTATCAAAGCTTGGTCGCCAAATTGTGGAAGGAGATCTTCCTATTATTGTGAACACTTTTTTGAATAGATCTACTGTATAGTTTTTCCAACTTTAAGATTTTGCAGTTGTATAGTTGTGGTTATATTTTACAAATCTAGAGTTTAAGTATGAGTTAGAAGAGGGTGTTTTCTAAGTATTCATCATGAGAGTTTTTTAGGCGAATTCTCATGGATGACCCCTTGGGATAAAACAAACCTCACCATTAGATCTAAAAGGCCCAAAAGATGAAGATTGATATAAAATTTGGCCTATTTTGGCCATTGGAAAAAAAAAACATAATTGTCCCCACCTTTGTTGTATGATTGTAGAGTCATACAACTTCATTTGTAGATCTAAGAAATATTATTCATGCATTGAAATTTTAATTTAAAAAAATATAAATTTTGTTAAGGGGGTTTGCAGAATCCTACATAGCCCCTATTAATGTTTGTTGTATACTGCTATAGGGGCTAGTATAGGGGTGTTAGCCCAAATCTAGAACTTTGTTGGCCGATGGCCAACCCAAGGTAAATGACTAGGTTGGAAAGTTGAAGCTCGCGGTTCAAGATCCTCTAATTTGTTGGGTAATTAAACACATGGATTCGCCTATG
Source organism: Sequoia sempervirens (assembly GCA_007258455.2). Lineage (NCBI taxonomy): Eukaryota > Viridiplantae > Streptophyta > Pinopsida > Cupressales > Cupressaceae > Sequoia > Sequoia sempervirens. Next base: position 544,409,770 of record VDFB02058242.1, on the reverse strand, counting down.
GGGAAAGAAAAATTAAAACCTTTTCTTATAATATTTTAGTTCCACTAACTACACACTACTAGAGCGTTGTTGGCCATCCACAATAGGGCCACCCTATAATCACAAGTGCAAGCCTAATTGGGTACATATTTTCAAGCAAGCATAACTTTCACATTCGGTGTCATATTTTTGAACTCAAATAGTTGTTGGAAAGCTATTTTGAGCACTACACTATGGTATTAGTGTTTCTTCTAGATTTTTTTGGTAGAAAATTCTAGGTAGAAGTTAAGCTTTATTTTCATACTTGAAGAGGTCAAAACTCGTGCTTATAGAGTCAAGTTTTGGACTTCTTATAGTCGATGAAAATCTTGTTCAAACAACTACATAGTGGATCATATTTGGAGATGATTTTATATGATTTATTCACTTGTATTTCCATTTATATTTATTGGTTCTTGCAACTATTGCATTTTGTGAGTTTATGACAATTTGAATCTAAAGTGATTTGGTTTTTGAGCCATTGAAAACTTACATTTATATCTTTTATTATCCTTATCTGACATGGTTACTAATATATCATTTAATTTTTATGTTGCATTTTGAGATCTATGAGTTGTGTAATGATGTAAACCATCTATACTTATAGGTTGCATATATGAATTGGATGTGGATTGTGTGTACCCATAAATATTTTATTATGGATATAGATTCTAATTTTTGGATTAGTTTGGTCACATGCTACATTTTTTATTTTGATTATTAAGTGGAGAGATGGTGTTATACAAATTTGAGGTGGAGAGATGGTGTTACCTTATACAATTATCTTGTGGGACCTATACTTGTTGACTATGTGATGCAGTCATGTATGATAAGGTGGGAGTTTAATGTTTTTACATTTGGTGGTGATCATGATGTCATGGAGGTACCTTATGCCTTTGGGAATTTGATTATTCGTGTAGGTATTTTTTTGGTGGTACTGGATTGATTCTTGATAGTTTATGGTGGTGTATCCTCTTGGTTTAAAGATCATTGTTTTAATTTTCCCTTCGATAGCTCTTAGTGTTGAAGATGGGTTCTTTGATTGTGAGGGCCATTTATGATCTTCATATAGGATATGGTTATCATGATTTTCAAGGATAAATTTGTTACGTAATTCATTGGGATCTTCTAACAATGATAGTTTGACAATGTTATATCTTCTTTTTTGAAGATCGTGGTTTTACTTTACCCTTTGAAAGCTCATGTTGAGTTCTTTGATTATCTTAGGGCCATAGATTATCCTTAGTCAGGAGATTCTCATCACGATTTCTTATGTAGCTCAATATCATATTTCAATGGGAGCTTTTGGTTGTTATGTGGATTCATAATTCAATGATGGATGATATTTTGTTGTGGTTGTTGGTGTCATCAAGGAGCTATTGGATCATGTTGCTACAATGAGAGTTATTTAAAAAAAAAATCAATATTAAGAGATAGTTACCTTCATGTGATTTGAGATGTTTGACATCTTGGTTAGCAATGGATAACTTTTGAGTCATTGGTTGATGTGTCAAGTTATGTATTTGTCATTTTGATAGGTGATTCTTATTTATAGGATGGTTTTTATTATGCCATGATGTAATCTTGATTACCAATTAGAGTTTTTGCATAATATAGATGTTATTAGGAGAAAATATTTTTATTTGGAGCATATGATATTATTTTGAGGAGATGTGAGATCATGTTGTCATGATATATACCTAATTTTGTAGAACCTTAGTTTGAGCTTTGAAAATGGACTTTTTAGTTCTCTTGGTATTGATTCTAGATTGCTCATGTTCTTGGTAGCTTCATGAGAATGTGGTGTAACATTTGGATCTTAGTATGGATTGGTAGATTATAGGTTCTCATGGATACTTGGACATTTGGGTGATGCTAGGAGATCCCTTTTTTTTTGGACATCATTTATTGAGATGGTTCCTCTTTGATGACGTTTCAATAGGAAGACTATGGAGCCTACACTTTGGATGGATATGAGTTCAACATGGACTACTGGGGATATTATTCTTGGAGTGAGTTATGATTACTTGGCTATATTGGAAGAGCATTCCTATTCCCCACTCATGATCCTCTTGATAGTGAATCATTTCAAAGGTATTTCTCACCTTGTATTTAGATGTATTTTGTTTCATGTTTTTTTTCTCATGGTAATGATTATTAAGTGATGATGTTGGCTTTGAATGGATTATGTGAAGATTATTGGTATGATTTTTTTTTCTTCGTATTCTTATGGGAATGAGTGTTGATCTTATTTGAGGAGTGTAGAGGATGTTTTGGGATTATTCACATAGTTTGGGAATGGATTATTTGTTTGAACTTCCTTTGGTTTTTAGAGGCTTACATCTTGGCTATATTTGGATGTGGATAATTCTTTTCTCCTCTTGGATTAATGAAGAAGATCATACTTATCATAACTAAATAATTTAGAGGTGCTTGGAGAAGGACATGCTATGTGATTTGATTTGTAGGTTATATTTTTATCTTATTCTTGTTCTTGTATGTTTGTATTCAAATGAAATTTGAGTTTAAGGTTATGTGGAGCTATGGTGGTCACTATATTTATTTCATGTTTTTTTAGTATTCTTTGATGAAAACATTGAGGATCATTGATCTCTTTTATTTTATGAGTGTGGAGAACTTGGGAGAGTTATGGAGACAAGTTGTGAGAGTTGTATTGCAATATATTTGTTAGCAATTTTTATGTATACCTTTGTGGATGTTCCTTGGTACTACATGATATTGATTACACCTTCTATGTGTTTCTATTGGTGGAACTTTGGATGGTTTTCATAATTGATATTGACAAGTTACCAAAAACATGGTTTTACATAAAAAATTGATCCTAGAAAAATGAAAATATATAAAAGATATGTACCTACAAGAAAATTTCATTTTCACATTCTAGATATTTAAGTTTTTCAAGCTGATGTCTAGCTTGATGTTAGGAAAAGGTGTGTTCACCTTACATAATATTATACTTTAAATTAATGTTATTTTTATTGCTTGTAATGGATCTAGTGATATATCCATTGAATGGGTTAAACATTCTTGGGGCCATTCTATTTGTTGTATGTAACATTGGGTTAAATATTTAATGTGGGTTTGCACATTGGGAAAAATATTTAATATTGGGTAAAATTAGTACCAAAAATTAAATGACGAGGGAAATGATTTTGCATGAGTAGTTGTTGGGGTTGGATAGTTGGATTATTTACTCATTGTAGCATCTCTTATAGAAACATTTGAGGAGAGAAAGAATTGATTGATATGTGTGGTTATATGGTATTCATTTTCTTTTTCACATGTATTGCATGTAGAGAGCTTGATGCTTTAGAGATATTCATGGAGACTTTGCAATTGTATTGTAACCTGTTTTCATGAGATAATACATTAAGAATGGATTAGTTTGGAGGACCAGTTTTTCCCAAGGTATTTCTTTTTCATCTTGATGGTATGTTTGTCTATTATTTTGTATGTGTATTATGAATACTTGTTTGCATGATTTTCTCTCTTAGGAATATCTGTAAATAGTCATATATGGTTGCACATATCCTTTTACTTGACAATATTGATGATCTTGGTGATTCAATAGTTGAATATAAGCTTCTAGGTTAGACCACTTAATAGCACTTATTGTATTTAAAATGATTAATTATTAAATTTCATCATGTTTTTTCTCTCTATTACTAAGTGCACAATGATTACCACTAAATGCCTTGACTAAATACATCACATGAAGCATGTATTAGGTCAACTCATAATGGGGTATAATTTTTTAAAATTTTAAATTAGTCTCTTGAGATCCAAGGCTCTTTTTTGCACTCATTGTCATGAACCTATATAAAACATTTAGAAATAATATAATTTAAAGTATATTTTGGGATCCAAGAAGTAATGACCCACAAAGTGGCATTCCCTAAAACATTATCTTTGATTCTTTAGAAATAATATAATGTATATGATATTTTTAAAATAACACGAGTAGTTCTATATGAAAAGTATAATGTGTGAGAAAATAATATTGTGTCCCACTTTTACCATTATTGGGGCACGAAAATAAATATTTTTTAATATTTAATACATCTTTTCAATTGTAACAAATAAATTATTAAGAATTCAATGATGATGTAAAATAATAAATTATGTGGGTTTACATGTATATTCAAGTGAATGAAGAAGGAAAGTAAAATAAGGATATGGAAGTAAATGAAGAAGGAAAGGTAAAATAAGGCTAGATATAATAAATATGATAGAAGTGAGTTAAACTAAGGATAATCATCAAATGATAATGGATCAAGATAATAGAATAGAGGGTGTAAGTAAATAGAATTGAATAAAATTGGAAACATAATTATCAAAATGATAATAAATTAATCATAAGAGAAACTTGTGGTTTTGAGATGGGGAAATAAAAATGATGAAATAAAAAGATATGAGGAAACCATAAATTAAAAAATAAAAAGTAAAATGATGAGGGGCTAGTATACACACACAAATGTGTATATATATTTAGGCATCAATATACATCATCATGTCACTATGATAGAAAAATGTGGTACATGTCATGTACAAATAATATATATACATCATCATCTAGTAGGCCTATGGCTAGCAAATTACTTTGGACTTGGTGGTGGTGGTCAACATAAGATTGTAGATCATGAGTGGCTCCTCGAGCTACTCCAAGCTGGTACAATCCACAACTCATATCTCATACCTATATTATCCACAAGTGTTTTTGTATGATTCTCCTGGTGATGGTCTCTCTCTATCTATACCCTACTAAGCTCCTCTTAGAATGGATTGCACATCACTCATGGTAGGAGTTTGATCCCTCTCAGCTCTCAAATCCTTGTGAGTGGTGTCAAATCCTCATATGTCATCCTCCATCATGATATAGTCTCAAATAGTTTTGCATGGTTCCCTACACTCTATGAGATAGATGCCCAATGTGTACTACCTAATGTGGGGAATCTCAAGAACCATATATCTAATAACACTCAACCCATGAATTTTAGCCAATATCAAGTGCCAACTACAAAATAAATGAAAAAAATAGAACGAAATAAAATACTAACATGATATATAAAAATATAAGTCTAAGTATAATACATAGAAAAATATAAAGTAAACATCATAACATATCACATAACATGGATCACCAATTCACTAGTTGAGATCTTGATATATCACTATAGTGCACTTGTTTCAACTCCCTTGGGGGTCTAGGGGCATAGTGTATGCAACACTGCTACTCTCTTCATGCTAATATGTGGATGGTTCCTCAAGTGTATCAAGATGTGATCATGATACATGAGGGTGAGATGTAGGTCTCTCATTGGGGGTATCTCTAGCCTCCTCATGATCCTTTGGAATTATTATAACCATTGCAACTAGCTTTTGATCCTCCTCCTCCTCATCATCTTCTCTTGCATCTCCACTTTCATCATCATCCTTTTCCTCATGATCCCATCTATGATGTGGCCATGGCTTGCGATAACTAGTAGGATGGTTAGTTGAGAATATAGGATCTGGACATGCAATCTCCCTCCACCTACTATATGGAATAGTAAAACCAACATTATTCATGTTAGATTCAGGATATTTTTCCTACTTGTCATCATCTAAATTATTTAAAGGGATATTTTTAATGGTATTACAAGCAATGTTATATGGTCTAGTGACACTGCTAGTCATTCTTAGATAGGTTAGTTGAACAATAGGTGTCACTTGAGGGTGAAAAAACTATCTCATTACTCAATCATAATAGAATGAGATAACACTATACTCATATCGACCAAAAAAAGTAGTCCCACTGCATCGTAGCCAATTTCTATGGTGATCTTACCCAAGCTTGGAGGGTCTGGTATGGTCTTGAAATGATGTCCTTGACATCTAGCTAGCTAAAAGTGACATGCCAGTATAGTAAACCTTCATACTACCAAGGTCTCCTAAGTGGATAACATAAGACATGAAGATATTTCCATGGTGCTTCCACATGATATCCTACAAGAAACATGCAAGCAATGTGGAGAGCATGAGACTCTATATCTTGTAATAAATAAATTGACCAAGATCATAATGTAAGTGTGCCAGTATACTTCGCCCCCAGGTGAATCTAGTTTGATGGTACTCCATCGCTCATATCATATTAACCATGCTCCCATGTAGGTATGTGCCTCGCCCATCTAGTGAAATAGTCAATGCTAGGTCATAACAATTAGAATCCATCAATGAAGTGAAATATTGACACTCATTTGTAGTAATCATCAAAGTAGAATTCAACACTTTCTCTCTTGGGGTATATCATGGTTGGTACATTAGTGTTGATCCTCAAGTATATCATCTATATTATTCCCAGCTTCATGTCTATCAATCATCCCTTAAATGGGTAATCGAAGAATATAATATACATCCTCTAATGTGACCTTCATCTCTCTTGTTAGAAGACAAAAAGTAGAGGTGTATGCATCCCATCGCTCCATGAGTACAATGAACATAGTGTCCTGGTATCTAATCATGGACATGATGTATACCCAATCAATCCCACTACACATAGATGTTGCTTCTCTACAATGAATAGTTCGATAACTTGATCTTGAAGAAGTGAAATAAAGTATCCTCCTAGATTCTCTTGCATGTACGATGAAACCTAGTAGTCGAAATAAGGATTCATTATTAAAATTGCATTCAAAAGATAGATAAGTGTTAAAACACCTAACAACTCAAGTATTAGAGCTTTATGACCATTCAGGGGTGTCCTTGTTGGTGTAGGGTTCCCATGTTGGACTAGGGTGCCCTTGTTGGTCTAGGGAACCAATGTCGGACTAGAGTTCCCATGCTAGTCAGAGGAACCATCAAAGGTCTAGGGAACCCATGATGGTCTAGTGCCTTATTTAAAAAAATAAATAAAGAAAAATAGACAAGACTTGAAACCACATGGAAAGTGAAAATGCCTCACCTCTCATACCAATGTGCCTTGTATTACATGCTCCCTCAAGGCCTTCAATCTTAGAGATTAGAATGGTTGTCGATGCAAAATTTTACTCCTAGGGTTGATGGTCTTAGTTGTCTAGCCTCTCAAACTATATATGTGAAAAAGAATGTCAAAAAGGTAAAAAAGTTATCACTTATAGATAAATTTAGTACTATCTTCTTTATATCATACTTGCTTAAAATGAACATAACATGAGCTTTTGAACTTCGATTTCAACATTTTCTATTGCATGGGAATCATAGTTATGCTCTCATTCACGTTGTGCTTTTTAGTCCATGGTATTATGATCTCATGAACCTCTCATAAGAATTCTCATGAAAACCCTAATCAATTTGATATGGTAAGATTAATACCCTCATTCCACCTCCATAAATTAATTGGAATTAGAGGGAATACATCTACCCACAAATTTCATTATCTTTAGTTCAAGGGTATGTGTAGGATCATCATGGAAAAAAAAGGCCCTTAAGTGGCAAAAAAATAAGAAAAATTAGTGTTAGGCAACTTGACGTAAAAATTTGAATAAGTTATCTATATTATTTCAAAAATATGTAAGAATAGAATCTATAGAAAATTGAATGTAGTTTCTAAACTAATAGGTTTATTTAAAATAAATAAAATCTATTTGGTGAAAATTTGAAATTTCAATCAAGTAATTTCGGGGAAAAAATAAGTAGGTGTCTGTCTAACCACCTAACCATAATAAAATGATAATATTTTTTATAATATTTTATATAAAAGTAGAGGACTCATTTTTGGATGTGATACATATTTTTTTTGTAATTTTTTTCCAAGTAAATAATTAATTATGAATTTTTTATTATAAATTTTTAAAAATATAAAAAAATTGTATGTCTGACCACCTTAAATTGGTCAAAACTTCATGAAATTTAATTTTTATTTTTTTAATCCTATATTATGTGAAGCATAGAATGTGACACATGTTTTGGATTCAAAAAATGTGATACCGTTTGAAAGTTATAGATTTTTTTCAATCAGCCTATTGACTAGGACTTTAGTCGTAATTCTAATAGAAAATGAATAATAATAATTTATTAAATTCAAATTAAAGCATAATTTATATTGGTGGAAAGATGAGAATATCCTCTAAAAACCCTTTTCATTTCATCAATTTTGGGTTAAAAAAAAGTCATCAGCCACATACCCTACAAATACCCATAATATTGCCACTTTTTAGCCCATCATGATCTTGCACATACCCAAAAGTTAGAACTAACACATTTGATGTTATGTGCAAGATGATTTGTGGATTTATAATGAATTGGTTTTGTAGATTACTACACAAGGGGCTTTGTTCTCTCATTTCGAAAATAATCTACATCCTCTATAATATTCATTTTTGAGTATCCTTTTATGATATGATTTACTTTCAGTACTTTATCTTCCATTTGTATATAGTGCCATATGGTTGCTAAAGTGGGGGATAAATGTAGCATCAAAATTTTTACACATTTTTAGGTGAAATTAAAATCTTACGTTCTATTTCAAATCGACTTTAGTGACCTTTTACATCAATGAATTTTAGACATTACCTAGCCCTAAAACTTCCTATCAACCTAGGATAATGTGTCTATACTGCCTTAGAAAATGTGTTATTGATTAAACATCATCAAATTAACTCTGAAAAGTGCCCTCACCTTGGAGAAGTCCCCATTTTAATAGATTCAAAATATCCAAACCAATTTTTTTTTAGTGTGAAAGAGTCATTCTAGGGAAAACTACTCCCTAAACTAGCTATTTTTCTCAACAAATTTGATTTCCCATTTTTTTTCGGTCTGTAATTTTAGAGATATAATTTTAAATTTGGTCCTTTTTAGTAATTTAATCCTAAAAATTTAAATTTAAATGAGTCAACCTAAACTTTAATTTATCCTAAGTTCCATTATATAAACATGAATTACAATTTCAAAATTATGAAGAAGAATCATAAGATAATTATATTCTACTAAAATAAATTTGAATTTATAGGTTTTCAAGAGGAATTTTAGATTTGATCAAGTTGATATAATGATTAGAGTTTGATGCCAATTGAAGAACATGATGGATCGTAGGTTTTGGAGATTTATTTAGCCTTCTTCAACCACCTAATGACTTGCTTTCAGAGTGTTGTCATCTTTAAGATTTGATCAACTTGCTTCCCTAAGAAAGGTATTTCTACATTTTACATTTTCCTAAGGATATTTGAATTTCTCTTGGGTTGATCTCATTTATGTCATTTAGGAATCATTCTCTAACATATTTGAGTAGGTTTCTAAGCATTTTATCTCATTAAAAGCTCATATGCATTTAAGGTTAAGATCACACACACTATTTCAATTAATCAATTAGTGATTCATGGAGGTAGAAATATAAAAATAAGGGTTTGAATTAGGAAAAATCCTATATAGCCACCCCTTGTCCCTCTTTATTTTGATTTTTTATAGGTCTAGATCCAAAGATGGAGATTTTAAAGTAGGATTGTCAAAGGTAGACTAGGAGTTACATGCTAGAGAAGTTAGATCCAAAAAATAAGGAGGTTAGTTTGGGTTGCATTGCACCTTATACTAGCTATTTTAGCCCCAAATTGTTGTCACAAGTGCATAATATTTTTCCCTTTTTAGATTTTCTTTCTTTTTTTCAATTCACTTTTGTCAGTATAAAAATTTTACATTTTAAGATTATATTTTTTAGTCAAACTAATTTAAATAATCCACATTAATTTTAATCAATTTCCAAGGTAATAAAAGAACTAGATCTCCAGGATAGATTTTCTCTCCTCTTAAGTTGTTAGCCAATATCATACCCTTACCAATTTGGCTTCTAATGTTAGTTGGAAAGGGTTGATCTTAGTAGGTTATACACTAGTCCTAGGATTCCTCTTTCACCTAAACAATTCATGTACAAATGATTCCCCTCAACCTCATATTCCATCATATAAAATAGATCAAAATCCTTACAAAATATTTGAATTTTTGTCCTATATAAATAATGATGCTTCCTCTTCCAAAATAATTAATACATATTATTTGAACCAAATTAATAACATGTAATCTTTAACTTCTTTTGATTTGGAGACTTAGTATGGCCTTTGATTTTGATAATGAAGAGAGGATTCAATACTCTCTAGACCCTCTCTATAAGCCTCTCAACAAAAGCTCAAATAGAAAATAACACTTGTAATTTAAAATTCAGAATTTTTTCTTGCACGGGAAAATATTGATTTTCTTGATTAAAGAAATTTTATTACCAACATATTTTAGTCATTAATGGACTGATATGAAAAAAATAATCCTCCTACAGGAATAACACATTGAAGGAAAAATATTCAAATACATTACTATGCTCATTTATGTGAGCTCTTGCAAACAATTTCATCTCTCAACACTACGACATCATCTATAACCTTTGTAACTTCAATCCAACTATTCTGAAACCTCCATGGACTATTGTAAACCAGTCAAAACCCACAAATAACAACCAAAAATATCTCCTCTAGAGAAAGCTATGCCTTCATGCTCCCTCCCCTAAATTTTTTCCTTCAAACTCTTTTACTCCATAAAATTTTGATTCCCCACCACTCTGTCAAGAATTAATTTCATTTTATTTATTTTTCCTTCTCCTATATGGCACATCAATTCATGTAGCTAAAAAAATTAGACTTTAAAAGATAATTAAAAATTATTAAAACCCACTCACAACAACCTCACAAAGATAGGGTTTTTCAGTTTTCTTTCCCTCCTCTTTTTGATTCTCGAAAAGGAAAGAAGGAAAAATCATCTTCGGCACCCACTTCTCCAATTCCTACTTTTTAGGGATCAAAATTAATTATTTTAAAACTCCTTACTCAATTCCCAATGCCTTATATTTCCATTTAAATGTTTTGCAAAATGTCTTTTAAAAAAAAAAAACTACTTTTCTTGCTTTTTCACCCACTAGCCAACTTCAATGTACAAAGGAGATTTTTCTAGACTATTTTAATTATTCAAAAGTATATCATTTTTCCTCTCATCATGAAATTAAAGCCAAAATTAATTTATTAAAAAATCCAAAAATGATGAACCAAAATTAACATTTTTCTGGTTTGATACAAGATTGCCAATTACCATAGATGCTCTAGCAACAAACACCCAAGGTAATTTGAAAATCTTCATGAGTTGAACTCATAAAAATTTATAAATCATGTTCTTTTTCTTCATCCATCTTTATTCCTTATCCATCTGTTTCTTCTTCTTCACCTTGATGTACCATGCTTCATCTTTCCATCCCACTTTATCATTCTCAACACCTCCACTCAAATCAGTATTAACAAATTTATGGAAATCAATGAATTCTATCTACATATTTTTCTCACCTAATTCTCCTTCACCCTCTTCTTCTATGTCAATAAAATTCATCATAACTTGTCATATTGATCTTGTAACTTATTTATTTTGCACCTTACTATCTCTCTTTCTTCACTTCCTTTTACCATTTCACCCTCATAAAAGTTAGCTTCAATAGCAACAATATGATAAATCAACAATTACCTCTATTTTCTTTCCCTTGCTTATTGCTGCAACTTTTTCTCCTTCAAAGAGGCACATATTTGCTGCAACCTCTTTAATTTCATCATCTTCTTCTATAATTTCTCCTTGAAATAATTTTCTATTTTTCTTATCTCCTCTTTCAACAGGAGACTATCTTCTTCTTCATCATTCCCTTTTTCAAATCTAGGATTATCAAAATCTATTCTCTGAATTGCTAAAACATCATCCAAAAATTCATCTACCTCTTTTTCATGTAAATTTTTACTAACATAATTAAATGATACCTCTTTTTCTACTGCAATATCCTTCTTCTTTTCACCATTTTCCTTCACGCTATCCTCAAAGCATATGTCTGCAATATCCCCTCCCTCATGATCACTTGCATACAAAACTATGAAAAAATTGTTCCTTTCTTTTTTTTCATTTCATCAAACACCTGCCACACACTCTCAAACTTCAACCTCTTAGGTATAGAATGCCTCACATTTGGTGATCGTTCTACACACCACACACACTCCACCCCTTGGGAAACAATCTCCAATTGATGCTTCTTCCTGCACACTCATGAACACTAGCTCTAATACCACTAATGAAGAGAGGATTTAATACTCTCAATACCCTCTCTAAAAACCCCTCAACAAAAGCTCAAACAAAAAATAACACTTGCAATATAAAATTCAGAAATTTTTCTTGCATAGGAAAATATTAATTTTCTTGATTAAAGAAATATGATTAAAAAAATATTTCAATCATTAATGGATTTATATGCAGCAAATAATCCTCCTACTGGTATCACATATGCAAGGTAAGACATTCAAATACATTGCTATGCTCATTTATGTGAGCTCTTGCAAACAATTCCATCTCTCAGCACTATGACATCATTTGTAACCTCTGTAACTTCAATCCAACTATTTTGAAACCTCCATGGACTATTGTAAATCAATCAAACTTGAAAATAACACCCAAAAAAACATCCTCCAGAGAAAGCTATGCCTTCATGTTTCCTCCGCCAAACATTTTCCTTGAAAACTCTTTTATTGCTTCATAAAATTTTGATTCTCCACCACTCTGTCAAGGAATTAATTTCATTTTATTTATTTTTACTTCTCCAATATGGCAGGCCTATTCCTATAGCTACCAAAATTATACTTTAAAAGATAATTAAAACTTATTAAAACCCACTCACAATAGCCTCACAAAGATAGGCCTTTTCAACTCTTTTTGACTCTCGAAAAGGCAAGAAGGAAAAAACATTTTGGGCACCGACTTCTCCAATCCCTAATTTTTAGGGATCAACATTAATTATTTTAAAACTCCTTATTCAATTCCAAATTCCTCCTATTTCCATTTAAATGTTTTGCAAATTAATGTCTTTTTAAAAAAAAAAAAATACTATTTTTCTTGCTCTTTCCCCCACTAGCCAACTTCAATGTGCAAAGGAGATTTTTTTAGACTATTTTAATTATTCAAAAGTATATAATTTTTCCTCTCATCATGAAATTAAATCCAAAAATATTTTATTCAAAAATCCAAAAATGATGAACCAAAATTAACCTTTTTTTTTAGTTTGATACAGGATTGCCAATTACCATAGATACTTCTGCATCATTTGACTTCTTTCCAAAGAAGGATTCAAGAAACTAGAAGGTAATGAACAATGATTAAAAGATATTATATATCACACACCACAACCTTCCACAAAAGGATTATGTTACCTACATCCTCTTCCTCCAACCTTGTATGAAACATTCATTGAATCCTCTAGTCGATAATCAAGCTTTCATTTACAAGAAGCTTGATTCCTTCTTACTCCACACCCCTAATCTGAGAAAGAAAAAATATTATGGACACTTCTTGAAGCCAAATTAATCACTCTCCCTCCACCATGTGAAACAAAATCTACTAAACAAAAAAAACTATTATTTGTATGGATATCATCAAGAATTTGGAATTTCTACTAATTATTATCATGCCTTAAAGAGAGAAATACAAAAAAATATTCCACATAATACCATAATAAAGCTACCTATTCAACTATCATATGACATAGAAATTTACCATTATATTGATCCTTCTAATATAATAAGTTAGATCCTATTGTGTTGCTCCTCACTATGTGGAATTTTTAGTCCTATGGAGGCACTCATTACCATTTGAATAGTGGTACAATCTTATGTGCAAACATAATTAATCAATGGTATAAAAAAAAATATATCTAGCATGTTTTTCATTGCCTACATTCTTGGGGACCAAGGACAACTAATTTTGGAGGTTTTCATATTGCTTGATGATCCCCTCTTCCCATTATTTTGCTTAAAATATTAGCATATAGTAAGTATGCTAACAATCTAAAGGGGGCATATCACCCTATCCATTTCATATATCCACACATTGGCATCTTATGATATTTTACTTATTGGCATGTGCCTCCATGGTTATCAATTCATCCCCATGATGTTAAAAATTGATGCACATCTTGAGGCATGATTATCATATCATGACATTAAACACACGCATTATTCACAATAACCTAGAATAATGAAAATTTCTATCTTATGAATTTTCATCATTTAGATGGACAACTAGCATAACTTAAATTTCTAGCTTGTAGATCCTTGTATCTCATGAGTAAACTAGCATAAAATAGTGTGGTAGCTTCATGGGGCTTATAATTTATTATTTTACATGTCTAGACACATGGCATAACACAACTTTCTAGCCAATAGATCCATGTATCGCATAATTAAAATATCATAACACAACGTTTTATCCTCATGGGACATGTCATTTATAATTTTACATGGACACCTAGCGTAACACAACTTGATAGCCATTGGATCTATGTATCTCATGAGAAAACAAGTATAACATAACTTTCTAGCTTTGTGGAACTTTCAATTCATCATTTTACATAGAAACATAGCATAATACAAATTTCTAGTGGGGTATGTGTAGGATCATCATGGAAAAAACAAGCCCTTAAGTGGCAAAAAATTCAATAAAATCAGAGTTAGGCAACTTGACGTAAAAAATTGAATAAGTTATCTATATTATGTAAAAAATATGTAAGAATTAAATATGTAGAAAATTGAATGTAGTTTCTAAAATAGTAGGTTTATTTTTAAAAAAAATTATTTGGTGAAAATTTGAAATTTCAATGTAGTAGCACTTAAATTTTAGGGAAAAAATAAGAAGTGTCTGTCTGACCACCCTAACCACAATAAAATGATAATATTTTTTTGTAAGATTTTATATATAAGTAGAGGACTCATGTGTTGATGTGATGCATATTTTTTTGTAACTTTTTTACAAGTAAATAATTAATTATGAATGTTTTATTAAAACTTTTAAAAATATAAATTTAAATCATTGATAATCCGACCACCTTAACTTGGTCAAAACTTCATGAAATTCATTTTTTAATCATATAGTATGCAAAACATATAATGTGACACATGTTTCAAATTCCAAAATGTGATACCATTTGAAAGCTATAGATGTTTTTCAATCAAGACTTTACTCATAATTCAAATAGAAAATAAATAATAATTATTTATTAAATTCAAAGTAAAACATAATTTAAATTGGTGGAAAGCTGAGAATCTCCTTTAAAAACCATTTTCGTTTCATCAATTTTGGGTGAAAAAAAAATTGTCAACCATATACCCTACACATACCCATCATATTGCCACTTTTTAGCCCATCATGATCCTGCACATACCCCACAAGTAGATCTATGTGTCTCATCAGTAAATTACCATAACAAAAATTGCTATCCAATTGATCTACGTATCTTGAATGAATAAATTAGAATAAAGAAACTTGATTATATTATTGGACTTGTCATTATTATTTTGTATGGACACCTAGCATAACACAAATTGCTAGCCATTATATCTCTATATCTCATGAGTAAAATAGCATAATACAACTTGCTAGTCTTATGAGAACTCTAATTCATCATTTTAGCATTTTAGATGTGTATGTTTTACATTTGATGGATGATGCTTGGTATTGATACAGTCCTTCATCTCGAGGTCTCCTTACCTTGTTGATGTGAATCTTTAGTTTTTAGTATACTAACCTTATTGTTATGTTTCATACTTGTTCTACATGTTCATTTCATGCACATTGTGTTTTAATTCATGCTTTCATCATGTATGTTTCATTTTTTGGGTCTTGTGTATGCCTTGCATATTCCTTATTCTTGTGGTGTTTTTTCCTTGTGAATTCATTGTATGCTTTATATATTCCATGTATGCTTTGTGTATCCATTGTATGCTTTGTTTATTTCTACTATGCTTTGTGTATTCCTTGTATACTTTGTTTATTCCTTGTTTGCTCCATTTTTGCATGTTTTCTCCATGTCTTCCTTTTGTATGATTTATTTTTTATTAGATCATGTTTATTTTGCTGCATTGTGTCTTGTGTGTGATGTATTCTCTTACCTTGTCATTATTGTTTAGTAGGATCTTGAGTCTTGGGGATATTGCATCCCCTAGCTCAGTATCATCTTACCCCTTCAGTGTTGTAACAAAAGAACCCCCTTTGGCTTCTCCATACATTAGTGTGATTATGGGAATAAGTTCATACCTTAACTTAAATGGGGGATAAATGTAGCATCATAAATTTTCACCCTTGATAATTTCACAGTATGCTCGAACCCCCCCTTAAGTGCTTGTTCCTAGTTATACTTATTAATCATCTATTTTATTTCTATTTTTGGGAAGTTGACTTAAATATAGGAAATTAAATTAAATATATATTTAAAAAATATATAAAAAATAAAAATATGGATAGATTAGGGCACCCTATCCCTTGTCTCCCCTAATTAGGCCCTAAATCTTAAAATTTATTGCATCGGCCTTAATATGTTTATGATATCAAATTATTTGTAATATTAGAAAAAAGGTTAATACAAAATATAACTTGAAGTATAAGAAAGTAAATGTCCATATGTAAATGTCAACTTATACTTAAATGTTTATTTCAAGTATATAGTTTCCCTGGCAGAGAAAGAGAAAATGAATGAGTTTAGAAAAATGCATTCCAAAAGTCATTGCAAAAAGAAAGAGTTCACAAGTTCATTCATTGGGAAAATCAAGCCATTTGGAGAGCGCCAAATTTGGCGTTCTCCAAATTTGGAAAGTGCAATATGGCCTATTACGAGTTTTTTTTGCAATTTGACTCCAAAATTGTGTCACAGATCCATGTAATTACCCTTAGGATTTTCCAAGGTTGTATTCTCTTTCACTAAAACACTCTCATAGGGAGGGGATATGAACTTTTTCTTAGCATGCCTAGAGAGGTAGGTTACTAACATTGTTTGAACATAAATGAAAAGAACTTCTAACCATCTTATGCAATGCTTCAAGAATGTAAACAATGTATATCCAAAGGAAAAAATTACTTTCACCCAATGTGTGAAAAACTTTAAGAATGCAAACAATGTATATCCAAAAATGAAAAGCACTTTTATCACAATGATGCAAAGTTTTATGAATGTAAACATTGTGTATGCAAAAGTGAAAAGTGTGTTTATCCATATTATGCAAATTTCTAGAAATGTGAACATTTTCAGATCTAATGATGCTTGTAATTGAAATGATTTCAAAAATGACTACCCTAATTTGATGTTTTTGACCTAGATGCATAAAACAAATGTTCCTAAAAAATTTCAGACTTATAGTATATGTGACTAGGAGGCTCAGGAAGCACAAAAATGAGGTTTTTGATGTTGTAAAAGATTGTTTAAAATATAGAATAGGACTAATTCTCCCAAAGGGACTTTGAGTCCCAATTAGGGTTTCTTCACAATTTTAAAGAAATTTTAAGTGTTTTCTATGCTTTTTACTTTATATGAGCTATAAGTTGAGTTCAAATGTATATTTTATATGATTTTCAATTATTTGAGATGCAAAATTTTAAGCTATATGCACTTTCACTAATGCAAGATTTCCAAACCCTAGAATGCCAATTAACTAATGCACACCCTAATACAATGTTAATTTAAGAAAGATCTAGGATGATGATGCACTCCAAATCAGAAAATGAAATATTCTAAATGCAGGTTCACCAAAATGTGGGATAGAAAATTGTCACCCCTAGGGTAACAAAATTTCTATACTTTACATTCAAGGATAACCCTAGAGATCTCAATGCAAAAGAGAAAGATATTTTGTAATAGGGTTGTCCTAGGAGCTATTTAATGACTAGTGAGGGGTTTACCACCAAGCTAGGGATTGGAAAGACAAATTCAATGTAAATCAAAATGCTTAAACCTAGTATGATGCAATCTTTCACTAAATGAACTAGAAAAGTATGTAAAACAAAACAAAAAGCTGCAATATGAAATGTGTACACTTGGAAATCTAATGATAATTGGATGAATGCATAAAATGCTGAAAAAAGTGACTTTAAAGCTGATTGGGACTCATTCACCTAGCTAGGTGAATTAGTCTTAGACCTAGGCTTTTGTACAGAAATAGGGATCTAGTAAATGGGTATCCAAATCAGTAAAAATCATAATTTTGACCTAAACTAGGACTCATTCGCCAAAAATGGTGAATTATTCTAGTTAGGGTTTTTTGGAACTTGAAGGTCTAAATTTGGTCTTCAAGGTTTTCTTTGTGCTTCCCAACTGATTTCCAAATCTGAAACCCTAGTTTGCAACCTATAGAAGTCTTCTAAGTATCTCTAATGCTAGGTGACAACTTTGACAACTTTTGAACACTTTGAAAATTTTCTCCAACTTCCTCCTTAGAAGGTCTTCAACCTAGATCTAAAAACACACACTAAAGAGAGGGAAAAGTGTTGTTTTTTTAGTGGATAAGGGGTTTTCCTTGGTCAAACCCCATTTAAATGGTAATCAAACCTTGAAATAAAATCAAATAAGAATGGAGAATGATGAATGAACAAGATAGGATGTTGCAACTCACCAAACTCTAACAATGAAGTACTACAAACATGTATGAAATTTATCTAATGGATGTAGACCTTGAATCTTTCTTGAATATGATAGATATTGAATGAAATGATAGCTTGAATCATGAAACCCTACATCACAATTGTTAGCTCAAAACAAACATGATGCATGAAGAATTTGACATGATACTTGCTACTTGAATAATGCTCTAGAATGCTTGATACTATGCCCTTGAATGCTCTTTTGAACTCAATTTTGCTATAAGGATGCTCATTGAACTTGCTAGGAGAAAAATGGGTGAAAGAACCTTGTATTTATACTTAATTATGTAAGAATTTTCAAAATTACAACACTACAAGCCGACATCAGATCTAGGAGGATAAAATACCACCAAGAATTTGAATTAAATTTAATTTTAGGCCACATGGGACTCATTCACCCAAGGTGGCGAATGAGTCCCATTAGACATAATTTATGGGTCCAAATTCAAAAATACTTAGAAAGGTGTAAAACTAGGATTGAGACCCAAAAACCTAGGTGGGACTCATTTGCCCAAGGTGGTGAATGAGTCCCAGATCACTAAATCTAGGACATACAACTTGAAAACATTGGAAGTATGATTAGATATTGATTTGTGTGAAGATTATCCTCAAAAAGATGGATTATATAGGGCTTGTGGATGTAAAATGAGGCTAATTAAAGCATAAGAAATCCCAATTATTAATCATAACCTTAGAAAAGTGTGAAAGTATGTTATAACACTTTAAAACACTCCAAATAAGGCATGATTAAGGTACATTTTGGCTAAAAAGAGGTCTATTAAGTTTAGTTAATTAATAAAACCTTCAAAAAGTGTGAAAGTGTGCTAGAATACTTCACAACACCTTAGCAAGGTACAATTTAAGTTCATTAGTTCACAAGGGCCCAAGACCTAATGTGAGCATGTTAAACACATTACAACACTAAGTCAAGGCATATTTAAGTTCAATTTCATAAGGAGGGCCCAAACAAGTGTGAAAATGTCATCGAAGAAATTTTTTGACACTACAAGCATTAAAGTCACTATTTTTAGCATTTTAGGCCTCCATCCAATCTTCATCAGGTTTCTAGGTGCACACATTTCATCTTGCAACTTTTTGTTCTATTTTACATGCTTTTCTAGGTTATTTAGTGAAATATTACATCATATTCTAGGGTTAAGCATTACATCTTGCATTTCATTTTTCTTTCAAAGCCCTAACTTGGCGTTGAACCCCTTATTGGTCATTAAACAACCACTAGGACAACCCTATTGGAAGACCTCTTTCCCCTATCTTCATTGGACTGAGATCTCTAAGGTTATCCTTGAATGAGAATGTGAAGCAGATTGTTATTCTATGTCCCAAGTATAGAAGCAACAAAATTCATCCTTTCATTAGTAACATGCAAAATTGAGATATCAAAGAAGATAACATGTAGATTTCAAGAATCAAACAGTAGATCACCAACAGACCTGATTTTTCAAACAAATCCACTATTGAGTACCATAGTCTAGGAACTAGATAAGCATTATTGTAGAACTACAATTGTTCTCATCAAGTAAACTCTAAGAGTTTGAACATAATATTTTCTATAGATCTACAAACCATAGATTTTGGTTAACATGTAAAACCTATAAAAACCATCTCCATGTAAATTTGAAATCACTTATACATCTAGAATATGTCACATATATTTCATCTAAACAAATGAATACTCCATATCTACACAAACCCACAACTTTTAGAACATGGGAAAACTATAAAACCTTCAGAGGAAATAGGTTGTCCAAAACCTTATAGAACAAAAATTATTCCAACTTCACAACTACCATCAACACACCATTTCCTCAACAAGAAAGTGTGTTTTGTAACACACATGCAAATCCACATCCACTTAACATCTAGGAGACCCATAAGTCAAAAATCAACCATAATAGTTAAACCAAAACAATGGAATATCATGAATATGCATAACCATATATTTTTAACAAAAAATCCTTAAAATCCCCAAATCCAAAGAACATGAATCTGAACCATGCAAGTACAGAGCATCCATAACAAGAAAAAGGTAGTTCAGGAACTCCAAGCCCATTTCAAGCCAACTCCACAACCACCAACATGCACATGCATCTGAGGGAGACAAGCTATTGCAAAAGCTTCTAGATCATCCAATGGTCAACTCCATATCCTACATGAAATTAGTGTAACAAAAATAAATTTCTTCCAATACTAGGTGATAACACCCAACATAAGCACATTAATCCATAGTTGAAAAACAAACCAAGATTTTCCATATCATCAGGGAGTCTCTCGCATAGACACCCAATATGAAAGCTTTGTTGCAACACAGTCATAAAGAAAAGAATCCTACCCCATGCATCAAGATTATTCTGTTGTCAACTACGAGCTTCAAATTACATCATTTCAATATGAACAACTCCATTTTCTCCATCTTCACCATCCTTTAAGTTGTGATTTTTCTCAAGAAATTGAAACAAACAAGAAAACAACTTTCACTCACCAAAGGATCAATCTTCACTAGATGCCTTCATATTTCCTCAAGCTTTCTAGACTAAGAAATATTCATAGAAGGAATATCCAAAACCAAAAACACTAGGAATAAAAAAATCTCAAAATGATGGCTTCGATACCATTTGTAGGGAAATATTGATTCATGTCAAAAAAAACATCCAAGATTAGTAATTCCTTTAGTAACATTCATTTTTTAGATTGCCTAAAAAACATGTACTACTATGCCATAAAGCAAAATCAAACATAGTTCATTTCCCACCTTTAACCCTTCGAGGGAAGTTTATGCAATTTAAGATCTTTCTAGATCAACCAGTTCCAACAACAAGTATTAAATAGATTTAGTAAATAGAACTATTAAACATGAAAGATGGAAAAAAATACATGAAAACAGATTTACATGGGGAAAAACCTTTCAAGTAGAAAACCCCACACTCCAAAACATAGATTCAATGTATTATTTTGCAACAACATAAATAGTTGCAATAAAATGTAGGCTCTAATCCTTTGCATGGATATTTACATCCTATTTCATCTGGAGATAGTCCAATAGAATAACCCCTCTTAAACTACATCTCTCCTCTCATCTGCACATGACATTTATACACATTTCTTAGGAATTCCAAGAACGAGTCATTCCACCTTCCATACTAGTTGAGTTTCACCAATGAACTTAACTGTCATTAGCTTCACTTTCACCAAAGTTGTATTAGAAAATAGAAGAGACTTCAAATCCCATCTCCTCAAAAAATCACAATCACTTTGACATGCCTATTGTTTTATCCTTTACCAACACCTTGTACCTTGCATTGGGATGTTGAAGGGATACCCAACACTATCCTACCGATACCAAAAATGCTCACTAAAAAATTATGTAACATTAAGTGAGTGGTCCCCAACACCTATGCGGTATCCATATCACTACCATACAGTCAACATCATATTCCATGCAGACTAGTCCCACCTTACTGGTACGCTATGGTTCCTCTCCATCGACACATCGAGGAGACTGTAATTTGTGTCCCAATGAAGTCCTCCATTCCTACCAACAAGAGTCCCTAGCCTTGCATCAGGTTATTGAGGGGACTAATTAGAGACTCCCTCTGATAATGCAATTCCAACCTAATGTAGCTTCTTGATAGTCATCAAAATGTCGAATGGATCATCAAAACACTCCCTTTAACATTCAACTATCTCATCGATGATACTTCTCTACCAATACAACACCCTCCATCAAGATATCAAAGAGACTTGATTCAAGGTCCCATTAACATTCTATTTTGTTGCTAGTCATGTAGTGCCTTTTTCCAGTCACAGAATTTTCTCATTTTTATTATTGTCATCATGTGACTGGCCCTTCTCATGTCTAGGTCTGAATCACCCATTTTTATAAAGTTAGGTAAAGGATCTTTTGGCCTTTACATCCTTTGTGTTGCATGATTTAGAAGTCTTGAGCATACTATTCTCATGTCTTCCTAGAGAAGTTCCCCTTTTTAAGAACAACTTAAGTCCCTATGGCCCTCATAGCTCATCGGTCATCACTGATTTATTCATAGGTTCACACCTTGGATTGGTGATGAGTGATGGAATGATGTTTTCTTTGACATCACTCATCACTAATGGCTTTTGAGCCTTCAAATTTGTAATAACAATGAGCGATACGAGGTGACTTCCTTTATATCATGTGATCACTAATATATTTTAAATGTAAAGTCCCACATTAGCAATACACAATGGACCTTATAAATGTTGTAAACTATCTCATTGCTAATTGCTCACAAAATGTATGAGGATAATTAGCAATGGAAAAAGGCCTTATGTTATATCACTCATCGCGAATTTATTTCAGAACTTGAGTTTTGAATTAGTGATAAGCAATGGATGTCCTCTAAAGGTTTTTCTTTCACTAATTTAATGTGATCCTATGAGCGATGTCTTTTGTGCCTTTTATTTTATGTAGGTTTAAATGTCTAAAGATGGTGCTTACACAATATCTCTTATCACTAGTAGGATCCTAGGCACAAAGTTTGAATTAGCAATGTGCGATGGAAGGATGAATGTGACCAAGGGACATGTTGTAGAACTAGGGGCTAAAGATCATCGCAAGGATGTTTACATCGCTAATGGATCCAAGAAAAGATGAAGCAAATCAACAACAAGTGATGACCATTAATGAAATGAGCAATGTGGTAGGATTTGGGGGATTCAGTGTAAAGAAAAAAGGGAAAGCAATGAAAGGAATGGAGAACCGTTGATGAGGTTTTAAAGTAGGATGATCCAATGGACTAAGATCATTTTATGGATAACTTCCATCACTAATTGCACCCTAAAATTTGGGGAGGATCAACAATGAAGCGATGAAGCGTATAAAGAAAGTTTCTCTCTAAGAAAAACTAGCCTTACGTACTTCACTGATATTAATGAAGAGCATGAATTAGGTTGGTGATACATGCTAATTGTTAGATCACATATGATTGATCAAGGTTAGAGAGGAACGTGGCAAAATTTGAGATAACATCATTGTTTTCAAGGAGCAAGTTGATAATGGTTGAAAAACGATGCTCGTGGCCACCTTAGATGAAATTTTAATTGCTCTAAGATGAACGACCTAGATTCAAAGCCCAACTAATAAGTTACCAATTCACTCGTGTAAGGAGTTCTGAATCTTTAATTTTTCATTCTTGAATTTTCTATTTAATGCAGGTTGATTATTGTTTATTCGCACTATCTTTCTAGTCTACATTGTGTGCGAGGAAAAGTGTGAGGTGAGGAAAAAAGTTTGCTAGTCTGTTTTGAGTAAAATTTTCTCATCTTGTGTGGGTTGGAATGAAATTGGGTTCTCTATTCTATTTAGAAATTTTGTTTCTTGAACTAGTTGTAATTACTGGGGTTGGGGCATTTCTCTTGTGGGTATTGAGTCAAAAATCCTTTTAATTATCAATCTGCTAGTTCTAACAAAATGGGAAAAGCTGGTGAAACAATTCCACTTGTTAGGAGGTCTAGTTGGCTAAGTATGTTTGAGTGCCATGAAGACATGACTGAGTTGGAAGCCATGGTTTCCCCTAGGATTTCAAAGGGTAAAAGGAGGACTAGAGGCCATAAGAAGAAATCAATTATGTAGAGTACCTACCGCTTGAGGAGTAGGACCCTTCCAGGAGAAGTGGTCGAGTTTAAGGGCAAGGAACTAGCATAGCTAGTGAAAAAGGCCAAGAAGAAGGAGAAAATCCATAGGACTTGCCTGGGAAAACACAATTCTCCTATTGTGCTTTTTGATACTCCTTCGGATGTTGAAGTTGATACAGACTTAGGCTATGGCTAGTACATCTGTTCTTTGGTGCCATATGGGAGCTCTGATGATGACATGCTGGTAATTACTTCAATTTCATCAAGGACAAGGAGAGATTGAGCATTTTTCAGATGTTGATGACTCTGACTAGGGACATTTCCATGCTTTAGTTTCTTATGACACCATGGTATTTGCATAGGTGGTATTTGTTTTGTGTGTCCATGGTTTGTCTTTTTCTTTCCCATGTTGATGTGGAGGTCTTCGAGAAGATAGGGATGGAATATTTTTTGTTTCAAACAATGAATGTTGTTATAGCGACCACGGGTATCCTACACATGTTTTTTTCCTTTTGTACTCCCCTATTCTTGAATGATAGCATATGAAATGGCCTAGGAGTTCTTCAAGGAGTCAGTTAGAATTAGTTTTTTGAAATGAACTCAAATGAAAGTGAAATTGTAATTTGGTCAGGTGCTTGTTGCTCCCCTATTCTATATAAAGAGGATTTCATGGTTGAAAGAAATAGAGTTTAGAATTTTGAGTCTAGAAAAGGTGGCACCAAATACTATGCTCTATAAGCAGAATAGAATGTAAATAGAAACTCTAGTGTGTGTGTGTATATATATATATATATATATATATATATATATATATATATGAGGTAGATTTAAGATGAAAGTTATAATATATGCGAATCTTAAAGATGGTTTTACAAAGAAATATTAGAAATGAAGAATAAATTTAGTTTCAAAATTTTGCTCTCCTATATATTTTCTTCTAAGTTATGAATGAAGATTGTTAATGACAATTTCATTTGTATTTTTTTCATTTGCACAAAATGTATGAATTTTTTTTATTCTTCAGTTCAATGAATTGATTAAACGCTAAAATGAGCTCATTATTTTGTGAGAAAATAATATAGGATTTATTAAGGAAGTGAAATTTTGCAAACACAATGAGTTGGATGTCACAAAGTGACATTTTAATAGTCAGTTAATTTCTGAAGTTCAGTTAGAATTGTATTACCGATTGGTTACAAGTTATAACTCTTTTTCTCCCATAGATAAGGCATTGATTGTTTTATTAGTTTTTCTTATGATCAATTGAGCTAGTATTGAATTGGGCCTAGGATTCAAGATGAAGGACGATTTAAAAAATAATTTAAACTATATCGTCCCAACTCTAAGTATATAAGTGCACTCCTTGAAATAAGTAACACTTCTATTTGAGGTTTGCCAAGCCTTTGATAATGTGATTTTCATGGAATGGTGCAGCTGTGTGGAGAAATACTCTTGACCTAAAGTAAGATATTATGAGTATACACGGGATTACCCTCCCTGGATCTCACAAAACCCGAAGAGAAGAAGTAAAGTACAAATTACTTTACTTAGGTGTTGGCCAATCCTCAACTTAGCAGATAATTGAGTTGTGGCAAGCTCATAGGTTAGGATTGAAATTAATTTTGGTTCTAAAAAAGAAACCAAAAACTTCATAATGTGCTTCTAGTGTTTCTTTGCAAGAGGTTATCTCATTATGGGGGGGCTATATGGTCTCCCTTATCATCCTTTGTGTGGATGGAGATTGATTATATTTTTTATGGAATCATTGAGGGGGTGATAAATGGTCTCTTCTTCTTTGGCTCTCTTATAGGGGTATCTTTTTCCCTCGAATGGGGTTTTGTCCTCTCATTTTTTATGGAGAGAATTTTGGTATTTCATCTCTCTTTCGTAGAGAACTTTTTTCCCACTGGGTTTCCTCATTTTCTCCATTTGTGAGAGATTGCATTTTCATTGTACATGGGTACCTAAAATGGCCTCATAGACAAGACCTATCTTTGTGTCACTTGAATAATAAACTACACTTCCTAAGTTGCACTTATGGGGGGTTATTGGTGTGAATGGGATTATTTCCTAACTAGTTATTAGTGAGGACCTATTCGCATTATTATAAGTTTACTTAGGATTTAAGTTTCCTAGTTATCATTTCTAGAAGTTAGTTATAATGGGGTCATGTCTCATTTACTTTTATTTATTGGTGCAGGGGCACCTACGTCTCGTTGTAAATAGGGGTCAAATGTTAGTATTTTTTTACGTTGAGTCACTTTTGTTTTTAATAAATTCTATTAAGACCACGTTTCATGTTTTGGGTCATGTGGGGTCAGTTTTGTGAAAAGATGTTAATTTTGCAAAAAGTTGCATAAGCAACTTTGGATTTTTGTGTGTAAGGGAAGTTGAATAGTTGGGTATTTGAAAAATAGTTTGGAACCATTGGGATATGCTTGGAAATGTTTAAATATTCCTTGTAGTGGTTGAGGAAAACTTTTGTTGATGTTTTTAGAGATCAAACAATAAAATATACTTTCTTTTCTACGTTTTCCATAGTTTTCTTGCTGCTACACAAACTAGTACAGTTCTATACGCCCTGCAAATGATCTAAATGGAATTGAAATTGAGGTGGATTTGAATTTGCTATCATTTGGTTTTGATTTCATCTGGTTTCATCAAGGTTGGAGTGAGTTAGAGTCTTTTTTCTACAAATTGCTAAGAAACCCTAGTTAGTGAGGGTTTGATTGAAGAAAAATGATTTATGGCCCATTCCACTGGTGAAAAGGCCTAAAATTCGATGGAATGGATGTAGGTACGATGTTTTTAATTTTCTTAGTGTTTGCAAGAGTGGGAGATGCAGGTAGGGGAAAGTTTGATGAATCCCTAGCCTAATATCATCATGTATTAGGCCTAGGAGATACGTAGACTTAGGTTTTTGTAGATAAGTTGTTAAGAGATTGTTCCAATTGATGAAAATTGCCTATATAGACCCCATGTGGCATGATGGATGTTTTTAATTGAAGAGTGGAAGTTAGGAGATTGAAAACCACATGGTTGCCTTGTAGTTCAAGCCTAATTAGGCCTAATTTGTAGCGTAGTAGTCCAAATGTGAGGGTTTTATTTCAAAGAAACCCTATCTACAAATTTGATATGTTTTCAACTAGCTTAAAGGGTCTCTAGAATGGTGTTCAATTTTGGGGTGTTGGGTCTACTCTAAAAGTTATGTGGGAAAACCCTTGTTTTAGGTACTAATAGGAGAATAAGAGGATTTGAGAGAATACCACCAATTTAGGGTTCCAAAATTGTAAAATTTGTTTAATTGAGTTTGTGTTGATAACCTACACCCTACTCTACATAAAATTGGTATTAGAGCATAGGTTTTGGTCAATAAGAGGAAAAGGTTGAAGTTTGAAAGAATAAAAGATGCCTCCTAAAGAAAATCCAATTGTTAGAGAAATGAGAGAGATGAAGGAAAAAAATTCCAAGGAGTTGAGATAGGTAAAGGAGTCTTAGGAAGTTGTCCTAGCTAGAATTGCAACACTTGAATCAAATAAAAGGAGAGGTGTGGTCACCAGAGACATGAGTGACCAAGAGGAAGAGGAAGAGGGTGAGAATGAAAACCCTCAAGAAGGATTCCAAGAGGATGAGTTGGATCCTAATGAATTGAGAATGGAAACATTGTTGAAGCCTATCAAAGGAGACACTCCTAAGGTGAATATGGAATTACCCATGTATGGTGGGAAGTTGGATAGTGAATAGGTGCTAGGTTGGATTGATGCACGTGATAACTATTTTGAGTATGAAGAGGTAGAAGAAGACCAAAGGGTGAAATTTTCTAAAACAAAATTGAAAGGACCTGTCTTAAATTGGTGGAATTATGTGTAGGAAGAGAGGTTGAAGAAGGGAAAGTCAAAAATAAATTCTTGGGACAGAATGGTGGCCAAAATCAAGAGCCAATTTCTACCCAGTGATTATGCTATCAAACATTTAAAAGGCTCCAAAACCTCAAACAAAAGGATATGGATTTTATGGCTTATACAAAAGAGTTTCAAAAGATAAGTATAAGGGTAGGTCATGTGGAGGATGAGGTGGAGAAAGTAGCAAGGTACCTAAATGGGTTGAGGTTCAAAATACAAGATGAGTTAAGTCATAGCACCCCTAGAATGGTGGAAGGATGTTTTCAATTGGCAGTCAAGGCAAAAGAAAAGTTAAAGAGAAGCCAAGAGAAGCAAGGTAGGGTAGAGGAAGAAGCTTCAAGGGTAGGGGAACATTTAGAGGAAGAGGATAGTTCCAAAAATCACAAGGAGAGGAAAGTAGTAATCATGAACAAAGTTGTGAACCAAGAGGAAGTTTTAGAGGAAGGAGATCGAAGAGCAAGGGAAGATTTGGAGGTCAAGGAAGAGGATCAAAGGCATTCACAGGAAGGTGTTATCAGTGTAACAAGATTGTTCATCAAGCTTGGCAATGTCTAGAAAAGAAACCTTCAACTTCACATGGAGGAGAAAGGACTCAATTGGTGCAAGAAGAAGGCAATGAGAGTGTAAACTCTCCATCATAGCATGCTACTCTAGAAATTGGTGAATCTCTGATGGTAAGAAGAATGTTGATCAAAGTTCCTATGGTGAAAGAGCCTCCACAAATAAAATCCCTCTTTAGAACCACATGTAAATCTCAAGGTAAGGCTTGCAAAGTTGTTGTTGATTTGGGTAGCACAAATAATTTAGTTTCTCTTGAGATGGTTGAAAAGTTGAAAATGAAAAGGATACCACATCCCACTCCTTACAAGGTCTCCTGGTTGAATAAGGGACAACAAGTCAAGTAGTAAATGAACAAACTTGGGTGAAATTTAACATAGGAGGGTACAAAGATAAAATATTGTGTGAGATCATCCCAATGGATGTTTGTCATCTACTTATAGGGAGGCCCTAGCAATATGACAAAAAGGCTAAACATGATGGGAAAAATAACACTTGTGATAGAAAAGGATAGGATCTCATTCAATCTTACTCCCTTGCAAGATGAAGGTCTAGATACACAAGTTGGGTCTAGTGTAATGCTGGTTAGGGAAAAGGAGTTTTTAAAAACCATGAAAGAAGAGGGAGGAGAAGGTTTTTTCATTGTGATCAAACCAAAGGATGTGATGACAATAATAGAAAAGGTTTATGATGTGCCTAGAGAGGTCTAAGCATTGTTGAATAAGTACAAGGACATAATGGTAGATGAACTTCCTAGCTCTTTACCACCAATAAGAGATGTGAGTCACAATATAGACTTCATACTAGGGGTAAACCTACCTAACAAAGCATCATATAAGATGACTCCAAAATAGAATGAAGAGATTAGGAAGAAAATCCAAGAGTTTCTTGGAAAATGCCTAATATGAGAGACTCTTAGCCCATGTGATGTTCCTACAATTTTGGCACCAAAGAAGGGAGGAGATTCGAGAATGTTCATCAACCCAAGGTAAATTAACAAGATTACCATAAGGTATAAGTTCCCCATACCAAGAATGGAAGACTTGATGGGTTTTTTAGGAGGGGAATGTTATTTTTCTAAGATAGACCTCAAAAGTGGCTACCACCAAATCATAATTAAAGAGGGGGGTGAGTGGCAAACTACCTTCAAAACAAATGAGGGGTTATATGAATGGCTTGTCATGCCTTTTGGATTTAAAATGCACCAAGTACCTTTATGATATTAATGAATGAAGCCCTCAAACATTTCATAGGTAATTTTGTGGGTGTTTATTTGGACGATATTCTTATTTTTAGTAAGACTAAAGAGGAACAATTGCAACATTTAAACTTGATTTTGAAAAGGTTGAATGAAGAAAAGTTGATGATAAATTTGAAGTGTGAATTCATCAAGGAAGAATTGGTTTATCTTGGGTTTGTGATCTCAAAAGGCTCTTTGAAGATGGATCCTAGCAAGGTGGAATCAATTCTCAATTGGCCTACTCCAACATTAGTAAGTGAGGTAAGAAGTTTCCACAACCTAGCTAGTTTTTATAGAATTTTTTTGAAGAATTTCAGTCATATATGCTCTCCAATCGTTGCCACAATAAAATGGGACAAAAGAAAAAGGTTTGTATGGTATGATGAGGCAGAAAAAAAGTTTCCAATATCTGAAATAAAGGGTAGCACAACAACCTATCTTAGCATTTCCTGACTTTAACAAAGTTTTCACTATTGAATGTGATGCAAGTGGGTATGCAATTGGGGCAGTATTAAGCCAAGAAGGCAGGCTTGTTACTTTCTTCAGTGAGAAACTAAATAAGGAAAAGAAAAAGTATTCCTCTTATGACTTGGAGTTTTATGCTATGGTGCAATCATTAAAGAAGTGGAGACACTATCTCATACCTAAATATTTCATTGTTTTTACTAACAATCATGCTTTGCAGTTCCTTAACAACCAAGAAAAACTTAGCCATAGACATGTGAAGTGGGTGGAGTACCTACAAATTTTCACCTTCACCATCAAACATAATAAGGGGAAGTCAAACAAAGTGGTAGATGCTTTGACCAAAAGGACATTTTTGGTCCAATAAGTTCAGTTACAAAGTGTAGGGATTGATGCTCCCAAAGGTATGTATGTAGAGGATGATGATTTCAAAGAAATTTATGCTTCTTGTAATCAGTTCAATGGAACTTTTCATGAAAAAAATTCTGATTTATTGATTCAAGAAGGTTTACTCTTTAAGGGTGCTTAACTTGGCATTCCCAAATTCTCTATGAGAGATAATTTGATTAAGGAGAAGCATAGTGGCAGCCTTGTAGGTCACTTTAGTGTGGAAAAAAATTTGGAGCATGTAAGAAGGCATTATTATTGGCCAAAGATGCAAAGTGATGTGAGAAAATTTGTACAAAAGTCTATTTTTTGTCAAAGGGCTAAGGATTGTAGTACAAATGCAAGTCTCTATCAACCATTTCCAATCCCAAATAGACCATGGGAGTCCATTAGCATGGAGTTTGTGTTGGGGTTTCCTAGAACCCAAAGAGGCTTTGATTCAGTGTTTGTTGTGGTAGAACGGTTTAGTAAAATGACACACTTTATACCATGTAAAAGTAAAAATCATGCATCATAAATTGTAGGGTTGTTTCTCAAGGAGGTGGTTAGGATCCATGGATTTCCATTAACCATTGTTTTAGATCTAGGGATATTAAATTTGTGGATCACTTTTGGAGAACCCTATGGAAGAAGCTAAGCATAAATTTGACTTTTAGCTCTGCCTGTTATCCACAAATGGATGGATAGAATGAAGTAGTAAATAGAAGTCTTGTAAATATCATTATATGCTTGAAGAAAGAACACTCAATACAAGGGGATCTGATCCTACCTCAACTTGAGTTTGCATATAATGATTCTATGAACCAAAGTGTTGGAAAAATCCCTTTTGAGATTGTGTATGGATTGCAACCAAGAGGGGTGTTTGAATTGAGTGATTTGAGTGGAATGGAGAGGAGTGTTGAAGGAGAAGAGTTTGTAATTTCCATGAAAGAAATACACTAGCAGGTTAGAGATAATCTCCAAAAGAGTGTGGAAAAGTACAAACATGATGTTGATAGGAAAAGAAGAGAAGTTCACTTCAAAGTTGGAGATCTAGTCTTGGCTCATTTGAGGAAGGAAAGAATCCCTAAAGGGAAGTATTCAAAGATATATATGAAGAAGATAGGGCCATGTAGGGTGGTCCATAAATTTAGAGAAAATGCATATGAGATAGAACTCCCTCCCAGAGTTTCTATCTCTCCCATTTTTAATGTTTCTAACCTATACCATTTTAAAGGGGTTGTGATTGTAGGTAAAGATGTAGGTACACATCTAAGGTTTCAGATGAAGATTGGATTAGAGATTTTCCACCAAGTCAACCATTAAAGCTAGAGTGCATTTTGGATACCAAAGAAGGAAAAAAGATAAGGAAAAAGGTGTATTATCAGTATTTCATGAAGTGGCAAGGGCTTACTATGGAGGATTCAACTTGGATGATAGAGGAAGACATAAAAAATCATGGTGCATTAGTTGAAGACCTACTCTCAAGTGGAACTTGAGATTTTGTTTTCCCCTAGAGTATGATGTAGGGGCACCTGGGTCTTTTTGTAAATAGGGGTCAAATGCTAGTATTTTGTGATTTTGAGTAACTTTTATTTTTAATAAGGTCTATTAAAAACATGTTTCATGTTTTGGGTCATGTGGGGTTAGTTTTGTGAAAAGATGTTAATTTTGCAAAAAGTTGCAAAAAGTTGCATTAATAACTTTGTATTTTTGTGTGTAAGGGAAGTTGAACGGTTGGGTATTTGAAAAATAGTTTGGAACCATTTGGATATGCTTTGAAATGTTTAAATATTCCTTTTGGTCATTGAGGAAAACTTTTGGTGATGTTTTTGGAGATCAAACAATAAAATATACTTTATTGTTTGTGTTTTCCATTGTTTTCTTGTTGCTACACAGACCAGTACAGTTCCATATGGCCTATAAATGATCTAAATTGCTTTGGAATTGAGGTGGAACTGAAAATTATATCATTTGGTTTTGATTTCATCTAGTTTCATCAAGGTTGGAATGAGTTAGAGCCTTTTTGTTGCAAACTACTAGGAAACCCTAGTTAGTGAGGGTTTGATTGAAGAAAAATGATTTTTGGCCCATTCCACTAGTGAAAAGACCTAAAATTTGATGGAATGGATGTAGGTAGGATTTTTTTTATGTTCTTTGTGTTTTTAGGAGTAGGGGATGGAGTTAGGGGAAAGCTTGATGAATCCCTAGCCTAATGTCATCATCTATTAGGCCTAAGAGATAGGTAGACTTAGGGTTTTGTAGATACGTTGTTTGGAGATTATTCCAGTTGATGGAAATTGATTATACAAACCCCATGTGACATGTTGGATGCTTTTAATTGAAGAGTGGAAGTTGGGAGATTGAAAACCACATGGTTTCCTTGTAGTTCAAGCCTAATTAGGCATAATTTGTAGCGTAGCAGTCCAAAATTGAGCATTTTGTTTCAAAGAAACCCTATCTACAAATTTGATATGTTTTCAAGTGGCTTAAAGGGTATTTGGAATGGTGTTCAATTTTTTGGTGTTGGGTCTTCTTATAAAGTTATGTGGGAAACCCTTGTTTCAAGTACTACTAGAAGAATAGGAAGATTTGAGAGAATACCACCAAGTTATGGCTCCATAATTGAAAATTTTCTTTAATTGAGTTTGTGTTGATAACCTCCACCTTGATCTACATCAGTTATCTAATTATTTAATAATTATCTCATGCATTTAATATTTACATCGAGAATTTAATGTGTGTGTCCTAGGTTATTATGACTTAGTTTTCTCATGTAATAGGATTAAGACACTTTTCATGATCTTGTCTAGTCATATCTCACTCCTTGCCTATATAAGAAAGCCTTCATATGTACATTGAATCAATCCAAGAAACTTAGATGAGATATTTTTTATGTGTAAGTCCAATATATTATTGCAATCTTGAGTATTGCATATATTCCACATCTTTCATCCATTGTTGCAATTTCATGTTTTTAATTTTCCCTCTTGTGGAAGGTTGTTAGTTTTTGCAAATAATCTTGTAGGCTTGAGTCCTTGAGTGAATCAACCATGTTCTATGAGCTATATCATCTTAGAAATTATATGTTAAACTAAAGAATCTAATTGATATCCAAAGTGGATCCACTCAAATATCTTTTGGAAAAAATAATTCTCATAGGAAGAATCACGAAATGGATCATGATACTTAGTGAATTTTTCATAGAGTATGTTGATTAGAAAGCTATCATAGAGCAAGTGATAGTAGACCAACTAGCTGAAACACCTATAGAGGATCATCAACCACTAATAACAAAATTTCCTCATGAAAGCATCCTTGTTGTAACCACGCCAACCCATTGTACTCTATAGTTTAATAGATCATGTACCCTACATGGATAAGGTGTTGGTATCTTGTTTCTCACACCTAAAGGAGATAGTATACCCAAATAATACCAAATTTCCTTCCCTTGTATGAGCAATATATCTAAGTGTGAAGCACTAAACATAGGGCTAAGAATGGTCATGGAATGGAAGATCAAGAAATTAAGAGTCTGTGGTGATCCCGACTAGTCATAAGACAAGTGAATGATGAGTACCAGACCAAGGATGGTAAGTTGCTGTCATATAAGAGAATGATAGACAATTTCAAGAAATAAATTTTTAGTCATCCTCTTTGAAAAGATCCCCAAATTCAATAATAAAGCTCCTGATGTTATGGCCACTATTGGTTCACTTCTTGATATACCACATAACATTCCTAGGTATGAATTCCTCATGAAACAATTTCTTATACCAACATTCAATATCTCAAAATTTGAACTCATGTGTGATGCTATTGGTATCGATTCACTTTGGTACCAAGACACATATGTATACATCCAACCAATAATCATACCACCTCACCTAACAAGCAACCAAAGGAAAACCTTTATCTATCCAACTGCATTCTTTAAAATTCTCAAAGATACTCTATATCATCAAAGTATAGATGATAGTTTACTTTGATATCTTAATCTAGAAGAAGCACAAACTACCTTGCAAGAGGTACATGAAGGTGTTTGTGGGTCCCATTCTAGCAGGCCTAACCTAGTGAAGAAGCTGCTAAGAACTGGGTACTATTGGCCATCCATGGAGCAAGAAGCTATACATTATTCAAAGAAGTTTCATCAATGCCAACAACATGGTGATATTGTGCATGCACCTGCACAAGAGTTACATCCCATAATTGCACCATGACCCTTCTCTTAGTGAGGACCTAACCTGATAGGAAAGATATCATCTACTTCATCCAATGGACACAAACTTATCATAACTTCCATAAAGTATAAATTATAAAGTGGATATAAGCTATACTTCTAACTTATGTCATAGGTAACAAATAGAAAAATTTATTCTTAACTATTTTATTTGTAGATATGGTATCCCTCAGACTATCACAATAGACAATGGAACTCTATTAAAAAACTAAGATGTCTGTGAACTTTTCTCTAGATTCTCCATCCAACATCGCTTCTCTACATTATACTACCCCAAAGGAAATGATCAAGAAAAAGAATCTAATCAAGTGATCCTAAAATTCCTAAAATAGACTATCAATCATGTTGGTTGTGACTGGAACTTACAACTAAATCCAAACTTATGGGCTTATAGAACAAGCATCCACACACCTACAAGTGCAACACCTTTTCCCCTTGTATATGGATTTGAAGCTATCTTACCTATAGAGGTTGATATTCCATTCCTAAGAATATCATTAAAGAATCTTGTTAGCAACAAAGAATATCAAGTATCTAGACTCAACGAGCTTGAACTGCTAGATGAAAGATGTTTGAGTTCTCTAAACCATCTCCAAGCTTATCAAAATTTTCTCAAGTGAAGCTCTAATAAGAAAATAAGAAATAGGAACTTTCAAGTGGGTGAGATGGTCCTAAAGGAAAATCAGGAGATCTAGATTAAGCAAGACGGGAAAGGTAAATTTGAAGGGAACTGGCTAGGTCCTTATGTCATCACAACAAGCTATGGTTCAAGTGCCTATCATTTGGCTATCCTAGAAGGATAACCCCTAGAAGAACTACTTAACAACAACCATCTCAAGAAGTTCTACACCTAACAAATTAGAATATCCCAAGCAAAAGGGAAAAAAATCACAAAAATCGAGAAAAAAGGAAAGAGAAATAAATCATCCTTTAAGTGAAAATAACCTTGTGGCACTTCTAGGATAGGTATCGTAGGGGAAACTTGGTAAAAAAAACTACACTTGAATAAGTTTGACATCCCCATCTATCTGAACTTTCCATCCATTTATCACATCTGCTCCACCTTATATCCATCCTACTATCACATCCATTTTGCTCCATCCACAACATAATAAAATGTGCACCCAACCATGGCTCGATAACTAATCAAGTGTTCAACCTTGCAACACTATCCCTATCCTCTATCCATTTTATCCATCTATCCACAATAAGTTTAATCTCAGTCCAAACTGGGGGCAACTTCCAAAACCTAGTAGGTGAATTGGATCCTTATTCATCCAACCATTCATAGAATACCATCAAAATCCAAAAAACACTTGAAAACCTATCAAAATACAAAGACATTTATAAAACCATCTAAATCTAAAAAAACATTTGAATTTTTTTCAAAATCCTAGAAAACATTTTTTTTTGAGTCAAATAATCAAGCTACATTGTCTCTATATGTATAACATAGGCAAGGCCATCATCGATGAGCCATCAAGGTACTAGGTCAGTCCTTTAGGTTCATGTTAATAAAAAATCCAAAAACACTCAAAAAATCCTTAAAAACTCCAAAACATTCATAAAATTCAAAAAAATCCAAAAACTAGTGTTAATAATGATTAGTCAAACTACGTTGTCTTTAAACTTGAACGTAGGAAATGCCATTATACATGATCCCCTGAGGCATTAGGTTAGTTCCCTTAGGTCCCCCTCTTGGTCTCTAAATCTCTCAAAAACACCAAAAACATTTGTGTATCCTTGAAAACATGAAAAATAGCATCAAATAACCTCAAAAATCCTATCTCTATCATCACTTATCGATAATAAACTATCCATACATAATAAAAAAATCATCATCCTCACCCTTTGACAAAGAAATCGATAAGAAAAGAAAACATAAGAATAAAAAATTTCCAATAAAATATCATGAGGACTTGATCATTATCAAAATAAAACAATCCCTAAGTGTTAAACTACCTACCTCTTTGAATCATCATCAAGATTCTGACGTATGTATTAATAGATAAGTCATTCCTACAATAGACATCGTCGATGGATAATATTCAAAAACATCAAACATCTATGGAAAGTGATACACCAACATTATTTTAATCTTTTGTGATCTTATCTTTTGATATATCTTATTTTTCTGATCCCTAAGATCTCTCAAGGATGTCCATAAGGATTTAGAGATGAAGAAATGGGGCCATTGATTGTTGATTTCATTTTCTCTAGATTTGTTGGATGTTTTTGTAATACTACCATAGTGAATACTTTCTTTGTTTTGTGTGTGGAAGTCATTTTAGGGAAATTTTGTGTAGTAGTGGCATGTTAGGTTCTTCATACCTCTATGTACAACTAGTCTGAAATGCTCTAAGACTTCTCACCCATACACAATAAAGGGTTTTTGTATGTCTAGTATGAGAAATAATACTCCTTGTTTTTGGAGTCAAAGTCTATGCAATGGATACAAAGCCACCTTGGTCATTAATACCTTGGTGCATCATATCTATTCAAACATTAATAAGGATTTCTAAACATTATTTAGTCTCCGTGAAGGAAAAAAAACTCATCAATGCACATCATTAATCACTCATCAATGCATATCATCAATCAATCATAATCCATGGATTTTTTGAAATTGGATCAAATCATCTATTTCTTCTATCATCTAATCTTACTAACATTTCTTTTGTCTAAAATCTTCATCCTACATCACAAAATTATTAGTACCACATGCATCCTACATCCATAAACTCATTAGCGTATCATATCCATGATATCATAGAAAAGCATTCATCATCATCATAAATCATTCATATCAAAGCGTCAAAAAATACAAAAACATGAGCATATAATCATACATTCATCATCATAAACACATAAGCATCTCAAAAGCTTCACATAACACATCATATGTCGTATCAAAATATGGTATATCTCATATATCATCAAAATGTAAAATATCAGTACATCTATGTCATCAATATCATGTGTGATACAATATCAAATGATATAAAAAATATATACAAGGCCTCAACCTTGGCCAATGAATGTATATACAAAAAAATCATTTCTACATCAAAGTCTTTGATTAAACAATATAAAGATCAGATAATCTAAGATTCACCCTATTGTCCATCCCACGGAGGTGAACTCCACTACTCCCCATCATGCTCTAATATTTTATTATATGTTGTAGATTGGTGAGGCTAAAGGAGTAGAGTTTAAGTTTGTCTCTAAGGCTTGTTGACAGACTATCCCAATGAGGAATCTACACCTGAAACATTGGTGGGAACCCTGAATTGAGGTTGTCTATGAGCTCTCAAAACTTGTGACTAATATA
The DNA here is from genome assembly GCA_007258455.2 of Sequoia sempervirens. NCBI lineage: Eukaryota > Viridiplantae > Streptophyta > Pinopsida > Cupressales > Cupressaceae > Sequoia > Sequoia sempervirens. The sequence continues at coordinate 544,371,527 of VDFB02058242.1, read as the reverse complement.
AGGTCTTGTAATAAGTAACCTTTTTTATAAACTAGTCTCACTCCTACTGGTACTGAGCTCGTGGGATGGATGAATCCCTTGCAATTTCCAAGGACACCCTCTACTACCTCTCACCATCTAATTGCTATCTTAGTGAGTCTCTATCCTATCTCATACCGTCCTTGATCCTAATAGTATTTACCTTAGTAGTGAGGATCACAATTTGTACATCAAAGTTTTTCTATGAGTGATCTTTGTGTCTCACTCCCCAACCCTAACATCCATGTCTTGAGGAACTTTGTCTTTCTCTACACGAGCCTGATCTCTCTCTGTTGTCAGCCAAGCAATCTATGCAACCATGTCTTTCTAAGTGGGAGGTGCTTGTGGAACTTGTCCAATAACCTGTTGTTGTTGTTGTTGGTCCCCTTGATCTTGGGCCACCTACCCATCATGCTAATACTAATCACCATCCTACCCATCCTATGCTCTTTAGTTCTATTCATGTGTAATCAAAAGACTCTATCAATCTGCTTGATACCCGACTCCACCAATCCTCCTCACCCAGCCTATCATAGGACCTCCTCCAGCTATTATGCCTCCAATGAGGATAGTGAATCTCAAAGGTTGTTTGTAGGCCTACTATGAATTATAATCCCTAGTCATCCCTAGATCATGTAGATTAACCACCCACCCCCAACCAAAAGGAGCTAGTGCTCCAAAATTTTCCACAACTCTACTTGAATTAGCTCTAAGACCCCACACATTGACCTCCCATGCCTTGCATGCATATAATGCATGATTATCATCACCAAGCTAGATATACCTCTCTCCAAAATATTAGAGAACCCTATCAAGAAGATAATGCTCAAGGATAATATTGACCCTACCAATCAAGTACCTAGTCTTAAAAAATTATGCCAAGTGATCATGGCCATCTTCCCATGCATCGCAACCCAAAAATGAGTGCCATATGAAGTATGTCATATCATCAAAAATGGCTCTCCAAAAAGGTAATCTACCTAGTTCTATATAATGTCGATAATCCAAATATTTGTAAGAGTACCTGGTTCATCAGGATCCCTATGATCAATGCCCTTAGGTTGTGTGATAGAAATCCTATCCCATGCCCATATGTGTAGAAGAGTAACACCGGTTGAAATACTATTGCCACCTTGTTAGACAACCTTGTGCATGTATCTACAAAACTGATGAAGAACATAAGGTCCCCATGCCTACACCATCATGTGCTCCATCATCACCTCAATGCAGACACCTCATCTAGTTGTGTATCCTTGTGATCTTTGATAAGGAATCAATGGACTGATAATTAGTCCTGCCAACACTATAACCATTAGATCTATGTCATCAATGAATGGTGACAAATCAATCTCTTAGTCAACAACCTGTAGCTTTTGTACACCTAGGAGTCTCTACATTTCCATAGTACCCCTCTTGACATCATATGTAACGATCTATCCATGGATTGGGATGTGTGAGATCCTCCATACATCCTCTAAAGTGATAGTGCACTCCCTTGTTAGTAGGTAGAATGTCATAGCCTTTGATTTCCATTGCTCGACCAAGGCAGTCATCTTCAGCCTATGTGCTCTAATCTTTGGAATGTATGTTATGTACCTCAAACCAACTACATCTAGGAAGTCTCTCTTAATCTCTTGAAACTCAACTATCACATCTAGTAGTCAAGGTCTTTTCTCTCTAGAATATAAAGGATGAATAGTCTTCTACAAGCTTTGGAACCACAACATCAATATTTTGATAGAAAAATAAGTCAAGAACCTAAATTCACAATCAAATTAGCTTAAAAAATGCTTTTTAACAATAGAGATTTTTTTTTGGAATGTAGTGTCCCTATTTTAAAATAGCACTCCTATTTCAAGACGATAGCAACTCTTTTCAACAATAGTGAGCTTGTTTGGAAATGATAGTGCCCAAGTTAAACAATAGCAGCCTTTCCCTAAGTTTATCTACTATGAGGTCATTTTCAACAATGGAAATATTACAAAAGTGGCAAGATTTGACATCTACAACCTAGTTTTACACTAGTGGCCTAGATTTACAGAAGCAACAATGTTAAACAGTATAATAGCATTGAAATCATGTCAATAGCAGAAAAAACCCTAAAATTACCAATATCATTAAATTCAACTTTGAACATTAATTAAAGGAACATGAAAAGTTGGAAACATAAACATAAAGCATACATATTACAATCCTTGTGTTGATTGGCCATTGGTATGAACTCAAAGCATGTCCACTTGTGTGGTGTACTTTTTACCCTCACCATCGTGAATGTGTGTTTGTAACTAGAAATCCTCATAGCTCTAAAATCACCTAAGGATAAGTGTACAATTGAGGGGTAAATGAATCCTAATTTCCTTTTTAACCATTGAAATCCCTAATTTTTACCTTGGAAAACCTCCTAAGTTAAATTTGGAGCACCTTGGATCATATTTAACCTTAAAAGTGACCTCTAGGGCCTAATTTATTATCCTCTATGTATCTAAACTACTCTTGAACCTTGTGTTGGAAAATGGTCAATGCTCCCCTAAGGATTCATGGCATGGACTAACCACCTCCCATGGATCTGTTAACTCTAGTAGTTGTATCAGGCATTAACAGGTCGATCTTTTGGTGCAATAGAAACTATGGGGCCATCAATTAATATCAGAGCTAAAGGTGTTGGGTTCAAATCCCCTCAGCTTGTGTTAAGGGGGAGATTGTTGGAAATGGTCAACACTCCCCTTGGGATTTGTGACATGGAATAACTGCCTCCCATGGATCCGTTAACTCTAGCAATTGTATTGGGCATTAACAGGTTGATCTTCTAGTGCAACAGTGATTGTAAGGCCATCATCTTGTCGCGAGCTCGATATGAAAAACTCATTTCTTGATCCGACCTCTTGAGGGGGTAGCCTAGTGTCTTATCATCCTTACATTGACTACTAGGGTATAGTGGGGCTTCATTTAAAATTTTTATCCTAATCTGAGCATTGAATTCTTTGGAACAACACAAGTACATTTTTTCAAAGAGGGGTAAAATGTAGACATGTCAAAATTCTTTAATGGATATGACACATCCTGGATCGTATTTTTCCATAATCGACATCATTTTCATCCTCATCCTTGCATTTCACTTCATTTGCACCATTAATCGCATTTTAACAACATTTTCACCAATTAACCCTATTTCCCTCTATTAATTAAATAATTTGGAATCATTTAATTAATTCATCCATTTCATCACTAATATTCCCTTTTATCACCCTAATTGAATAATTTTGAATTATTTAATTGGTATCCTCTAATATTTTTCTCCAATCCCATGATAATTAGATAATATTGATTATTTTATTATCCCACCTTTTAATTTGCTTGTCACATGAATTAAATAATTCCTAATCATTTAATTATCTTATTTTCCCTCCACAAAAAATATTCTTGAGGAATATTCCATTTCAAAATATCTCAACAAACTTGTCTCAACCATTCCTAGCCCTTGATCTTAAATATCTCAACCATTTTCCTAAAATGGTGGAGCAAGATTAAGTTTTGACTAATCTCCTTCATCCATCTCCCTTGATTCACTCTCCTTTGTGGGTGTTGAGGATCAATCTCAATCCTTCTTTGTGGGCATTCAAACTCAATCCTATACCTTGATCTAATTTCTCCAAACCTATAAGAGAGCCCTCACCCCTCTCATAATTCATCTAGAGAATTTGTGAAGAGATCATGTCCAAATTATTCTTGATCAAATTGATCATACACCATTGCATTCTAGGTCATCATATCAAGCTTTTGAAATTGTGGAGGCTTTGTGTTAAAAATGCAATCTAAAATATAAAATCAACACAAATACACTCCACCATGGGATGGTAAGATTTTTTGTGATTTTGAATTGATTTATTTTCTTGATTGATTATCTAACCCTTGTTGTGAATTCTTAGCTCTTCAATTGAATTTCATTGGTAAGTGGATTTTTATCCTTTGTTATTTATTTTACTAATTGAATTCATTGCTATAATCCATATCCATTTTCTCTCGTTACACAAACACACACACACACACACACATATACACATATGAAGAGTACCTCTAAAATTAAGATGTATACTAGTGTATTCAATTTGTAACCCAAACTTGATAATAAATACAAAGTGGAAATATATGTGTGTGTGTAAATATATACATACATACATGCATGTTTACATATTTCAATATTAGGGTGCAATTATACCAATTTAATTAATCATAAATATTAAAAAGTGAATGGGTACAATTCAGATGTTAATAGTGGAGGTTTAGGATAGTGATCATAATAGTATGTAACTACACATTATTCACCAAGCCTTAACACTAAAAAACACTAGGAATTCACTCTAATTAGTACTATATATATACTTGTTCATTACGATGGCTACAAGAAATAATATTACAAAACTATTTGCCCACAACTGCCATGATAACAACAATGCTGAAATATATATTGAAACTTGTGAAAAAAATATACTGTAAAGTCAAACATACATGATTAAAAAAAAGTTGTAAAAAATATAGTAGGAAGCAATGAAGTCTTAAAGTTTACAAAAAATACATAGCATAAAGCATTCTAATAAGATATCCATAAATTTGATTAATAAGTGGTGTGTCCTTGGGTATCAACTGAGTCAACATCAACTAGAGACGATGTTAATGACTATGAATTTTTTGCATGTCACTTGCTATGAAAGCAAGCAATACCTAATTTTCCTCTAGACTGAGTTGCAACTATTTAGAGAAGCCTGTAAAAGACCCATTTTTTAGGCTACTAAGAGAAACAAAGGATAGAGCCAAAATATTAATCATGTCCATTAAAATTGGGTGTTGTGGTGGAAGAGGAGTCATTGGTGTACTCTTACATCTATTTCTTTCTACTCTATCTACCTTCTTTCAAGGGTTAACTTCAATTGTCAAGCAATATTTTCCTACTCTTTATCAATCTCCCTTTGTCATCACTGCCTAAGCTTCTCATTTGTCATTTTTTTTCTTTCTTGCATCTCACTGCAATATCAATGTCTCCCTCTTTACCTAGTTTTCTTCTCTTTTTTCCTTATTTTATCTCAATTTATCCCTTTTCATTTGATGTAATTCTTCATTTATTTGTTTTTGTGTCTCTTCTTCATTCAACAATTTTATATAATCATTTGAAGTCAAAATTTTAGATTGCCTAATTAGGTGTAGTACCCCACTTTTACCTCTATTTGATGATTGTTGTACCCTTTACATTGGAAGTTGTAAAAAAAAATTGTTTGTGCTTTATGGTTGTTATTCTTTTACTTGTGTGCATGGAGCAAAGTCAACTTTTTGGTTGCTTGCATCATTAGCATTCATTCCTTTTGCTCCATCATTTGCATCCCAATTTCTTGCATTGGCAAAGTAGTGGATGATATATTCAGGATCATGATGTGGTCAAGGCATGGACATTCCTTCATCCCCTTCATTGAAATTCAAATGCACCCCTAGGTTTAAAGTTGCATCTTAAAACCACCTTGACTACCCTATTTGTGATGGTAGATTGAGACTTCCTTCAATTTTTGCTACCTCATTACATGTTGTTTGAACTGTGGGGAGTTCTCTGGCATGCACTTCAAAATCATTATTCTCCATTAAATTTCCTTCTAATTCATTTTTTGTATTTGGGGCATTTCCTTCACTAATCATTTTCACAAACTCATTAATATGATCTTTATTAAAACTTGTTAGCCTTAGACAAGTCTCCATTCTAATGAACTGTGCATTATCCTCAATTGTCATGGCCTTTGTTTTTTCTCCCATAGTGGTTGATTCATCTTCAACTATGAAGTCCTCACTTTTCCTCATATTTGTGTCAAAGTGCATGTTGATTTAATGGGAAAATTATTATTCTTCTAAAACCAAATGTAATATTACACATAGTCAAAGCTTGTGCAAAGGCCTTGCTAGCAAGATTTTCCAAATCTTCCCTTCCTATTTCAATTTGGGGATGCATAGCGATCTAGACATGCAGTCCTTTTTTATATGAATTAATGTTTGAAAGGAGAGAATACACTGACAACAAGGGGCTACACTTTGTGCTTGGTATGTGCTAGTAGAGTGTGCAAGGCTATGCATATATGCCTTGCTTCTTTGATTGTTTTGAATGCCACATGGTTGTCATGACTGTCAAAGATGAGAAGCACTCTATTTTTCAATGAAACCCTACCTAGGAAAATTATAGAAAAGTGTTGTAACCAATTGAAAAATAATTATTTTTTCATCTAAGCATGCTCTTGGGTTGCCATGCATTCCCATGACTCAATGTTAGCAATGAATTTTTTAATGTGTCTCTTTGACTTCAACAAGTAAGAACTAGGTATAGGTTGTCTTGTTGCACTAAAACATGCTAAAAAAGTGATCAATTCTTTAATTTTTGAGATTAAATATGGAATGCATTTAGTCCCAATCCTTGTAATAACTCACATTCTATAATTTTTTCCAAACCTACACGCCTTTTTCAATGCAGTTCCATATTCTTCTTGACCCATAATTATGTTTGTTATATAACTTCTCCAAGTTTCCATAGAAAGATGAAACTATGGAGGGGTGTAGTATAATGGCTCTATCTATGTCCACTCCTTCCATAGTCGTAATCATAAAATTGGGATGCCTTTGATGAAATCCAACCCACCCAACCTCCCTTGCATCCCATTTGTGAATGGGTTAGGCTCCAATTCAATCATTTGAGCCACCATTGATTTTAATTATGAGACTTGAAGTCCATGGCCAATATCAGCCATATCCTTGCACCATTCCACTATTTTAACTTCTTCTTTTTCAAAAATGATGATTTGTGACCCCTTCATTTTTGTGGTTGTAACTTCATTAAGCCACACCATCAAACTACTTGGTGGGATTCCCCACTTGATCACTGCACCTTTGATTGACATATTATTATCCTCAACATCTAAACCTACACTTTTCATGTGATACATAGTCCAATATGTTATGCATAGATTTGGGGACACCATGTGCATGAAATATGATTAAGGAATGTGAACAAGCGGTTCCCAACCTTCTTGAGTATTGTGAACATCAGGGTCAAAACCTAAATGTTCACTCATGTGGTTTGTATTTCTTGAATTGACTTCTTCGTGGATGGGGACTAGGTGAGTGTAGGATCATGGGGGTCCAAAAAGTGGCAATATGAAAAAAATGACATTTTTATCCAAATTTGATGAAATAAAAAGTTTGAGAAAATTTCCATATTTCCAACAATATAAGATATGGCTCATTTTTAATTTAATAGATAATTATTATGAATTTTCTACATGCATTATAACTAAATTACTGATTGATAGATTGATTGAAAAACATCTATAATTTTGAAATGATTTCACATTTTTCAAATCCGAAAGATGCAACACACTCTATGCTTCCAATACTATAGGATAAAAAAATTTAATTGAACTTCATAAATTTTTGACCAAGTTATGGTGGTCAAACAAATACATTTTTAATATTTTTAAAATGTTCTAATAAAAAATTCATAACTAATTATTTACTTGTAAAAAATTTAAAAAACAAAATTGTGACACATCTAGGAATATGTCCTCTACTTATACTAAAAGTTAAAAAAAAAAATTACTTAGGTTTGTGAGACATACACCTGTTTTTTATTTTTTCCTAAAAAATTAGTACTATTGCATTAAAATTTAAAATTTTTACCAAATAGATTTACTTTGCAAAAATGGACTAGTATCTTAGAAACTACATTTAATTTCCTATAAATTTCTTTGTTACATATTTTTGAAATTATGTTAATAACCTATTCAAATTTTTATGTCAAGTTTCCTAACTCTGTTCTTTTAAATTTTCATTGCTACTTAAGGGCCTAGTTTGGACCCCCATGATCCTACACTAACCTGAATGCTAACTCTTCCTTAGCAGGATCAAGAATATTGAATCTCACTCCATGAGTAACTCTAATTAAGTTCCTACCACTCACTCTTTTCCTCTTGTTCCTTGGTGCCATGATTTTCAATGAACCTATATGTGAACTGAAAAGGTTAGAAAAAAATTGTTATGTTTGCAAATAACATAAACATAACACAATAAATGTTAGATAGGAATACAAACATACGTATGAATAGAGAATATCCTACAAAATGAAAGGATAAATGATAGGTTGTTGTTACCTAAAATCGTGAAGACTATCCTACTTGTATACACTTCTGAAGTTACAAAGTTCATCATGTCTGTGTTTGTTTCTTTGTTGTATGTGATGTGAAAGTAAACAAAAACTAACATTATTTACATAAAATGCATGCTACTATTTTCTTATGGAAAACCACACATGAGAAATTTAAACGAAGGTAAGATGAATAAGAACTAGGTTTTGATGTATGCCAAAAAATACAACGGCTTTTAAGAAAATATCACATATGAGTTTAGGGTTTCATAATAATAATTCCTTAATAAAAAAATACATGAATTTTTGTAGATATGGGGTCAAACTGATGTGACAAAGAGAGTACTCAAGAAAAATATATTCACAAGTACTAATATGTACAAAATGAAAGGATAAATGATAGTTTTATGTTATCAATAATTGTGGAGAGTATAACTTCTCCATAATATCACATGATGGAGAGGGTATGATAAACAATGATGAAATCGATCCAAAAAATGTATTAATAATTAATAAAATAGCCAAGAAACCCTTCATGGGTCCAAAAAAATATGGAATAATTAGATTCACATTTACCATTGTTTTCATTTTGAAAGGATAAATGATGGTCGATGTTAACTTGGACCATGCAGAGAAAACAACAACATATTGTCGAGGGTTTACATATATATACATATACATAAATAAATATATATGCATATACATATACATATATATATATATATATATATATATATATATGTAATTATATGTATACATGCACATATATATTTATATATATATAAATACATATATATATGCATAAATATATCTTTGAGTGGACATCTAAAAGTACAATAAAAATGTAAGTTGTTAAGTATTTAAGAATTGTTAGAGAAAATAACCTAGGAAAATCATCTGCAAATTAAACCTTCACAAATGCATGAGAGAAGCACATAGGCTATTTCACCAAAGAAAAAAAAATGAATGAGATGAATTACATATTGTGCAAAGTTCCTTAAAAAGGCATGAAAAATGGGTGATGGGCAAGAAACTTCCCAGCACAGGTAAAACTACCTAGAAAACAAATGCACAATTAATCCTAAGTTAAAAAATTAACTCACTAACACCCCCCCTTAAGTGCAATCTCAAGAGGGATGAAGATGAAAAAATGCAATATGGGTCTCGACTACACAACAATGTTAGGTACCCATTTACAATGAAATCTCTCACAACTGGAGAAAAGGAGGAAAACTCTATAAGACCTCTCTAAAAGAGAGAAAAGAAAAATAAAAATGATGCATGGATGGAGGACTTAATCATAGCCCCTAATGACTACATACAACATGTATATACAATCAATGATCCCCCCATAGGAAGGAAAAAAGGAGATATCATATCCCCCCATAATGAAGAAGCTCCTATGCCAATGGGGCATGCATGAAGAAAAAACACTATCCAATGATTGCAAAAAATATTTCTCCCCTTGGGAAGAAACCAATCCTGTGGTGTATGAAGAAACTCCAAACCAAGAGATGAGGAAGGAAGTCTCAAGAAGTATGGAGTCTCTAAAGGATGCTCAAATGGCTCCATGTCAATGTTGAATGATACCATAATCAAATTAGGATCTAATGAAGGCTTAAACACATCAACTCCAAAGATAATGATTCCTCTAAATACCACTCAAAACACTCCAACTCAATGCCAAACTGTGACACTAGAAGAGAAGAAGAAAGAACAAGAGGGTATGAAGTGTCCCTCATCACATCTGAAGTAGTGAAATCAACTCCTTGAAAGAGGAGATGAACATCATCAATTGTGTCTTCCAAATCATCAATGTGAGACTCTACAAACAAGAATGATCTATGTTTGCAAGATAAGAATCCCAATGAGGTGGATCTAGAAAACAATATGCATCCTATTGATTAGGATCATGGAAAGTACCAACCATTGAATGTGAAGGATCAATAGGTATCTTTGTAGGAGGAGTGGAAACCTCATCATCCTAATCATCAACATGTGCAAGGTGTTCCAAAGAAGAAAACTCCTGTAGTGTATCATAGTCATATAGTATATTATTTGAATCATCAAGAAGTACAAGACAATCTGAAGTAGGATCATCTAGGAAGGGTGGAGTATCAGGATCTCCATATAACTCCCAAATTTTGGTTCATAGAGCACAAGGACACTCAATTTCATTAATGAAACTCAATGTGTTATCATCAACATGAAGAGAAATCACTCGAAAAACATGATCACTTTTGGAATACCAAACCAACTTCTTGCTCCAAGAAGTACCAATTTGAGGAACAAGACCATACAGGTATGGAAAAAGATGAAGCCATCACAAATGCTTCAAGATACCATATCTCCATTGTTTATAATTTTCCCTTTTCAACATAATCACAAAAGTATGGAATGAAAACCCCATAATCAACTATGAAAAATCTCCAAGAATACAAATACATTAACCTTCAATAACAATTAGAAACTCCAAAATACTACAAATGAAGCCTTCCCAAAATACTTCAAGAAGCAATAATACAAAAAAAAGGGTTGAGAATCCAAAAAATTTGAGCAAAATAAGGGCACCTTTACATGCAATCCACTTGGATGCTACCTCACAAGTTAATCCACATTAGACCAATTTGGGGATCCTCCAAACTCTCAAGCAGAATTGATTGGAATTGTGTTGGCAAGGATTAATTTTCCCACATGCATGAGACTTTGCTTGCACCAAGGTGAGCCTTTGCACACACCATGCAACCACACTACAAAGGTATTTAACTACCAAAATATCACCCACCACTGTCAATGTGGGATAATGTTTCCCTCAAAACAACTTCAAAAGAACCTTGGGCCCACACACTTCCGTGCACAACATGAAAACCTAAATAAATAGGGAAAAATTTATAAAATATAAAGTTTGGTAAGTGTTTCAAAACACCTTGAAATAAAGAAATTTTATACCCAAATGATCATACCCAGAAGCACACGTGGCTGTAAATCATATTCAAATGCCTCCAAAAAACAAATTTACACTAGAAAAAAATTGCCTCCAAGGAAGAAAAATGTGACTGTTCTGAAACTTTCAAACACAACCTTTCTTGTCTGGTTTCCAAATGGTAGAAAAAGATGGACTTAGTGAATAGAAAAACAAATTCCACTCTCTTCCAATCGTATCTCTCCCAAAAGAGTTTCAACAGATCAAAAAATGTGGGTCTCGAAATTGAAATTGAGCCAGGGGAAAAAACCATGGCCTATAAGGAGGAGAATCACATTCCAACACAAAAAACACCCAACACAAAGGAAAACAAGCCTACAAGAAAGGCATGCCTTCAAGAAAAATGAACGCCCCCTCCACAGATTTTCCACTCTGAGGGTGAAATTTGATGCCAATGATTAAAAAAAAATTGCCTTCAATCAAGTAGATCATGTTAAATAAATCATGACTTCCTTCAAATTCAATGTTGCTTCACATAGGCTTTCAGGATTGAATCATTTCCTTCTATGGAAGATTCATAGGCTTCTTTGGAACATAAAATTTTATGCCTCCAAACAACAAAATGACATCAATAGGAAAAAACACCTTCCACAGTCAAAATGTGACTGCTAAAACATGGAAAACACCCAACAAATAGAAATCACAACCACTTAAGCAAGATTCACCGCCTATTGTGAAATATTTGAGGCTTTAGAAAAAAATACTACCATACCAAAAATTTCCTCTCCATAGGATTAAATTAAGCAGATATTTAGTGTAGTTCCCAAATGCCACCAAATGTGCCAACAATAGTAGTATATCACTGCCTTTAGAAAAACAAATCAAAGATCGAAAGTAATGGAAATTTTGAAATTTAAATAATTTCAAATGAAAAAAAACTCTAGCGAAAAAGGAGGATCGCAAACAACTCTTGATGAAAAGTCTCACATAAGGAGTTGCAGATTAAGTGGCTCTAATACCATGTTAGAGCAAATAACCCAGGAAAATCATCTATAGAATAAACCTTCATGAATGCATGAGAGAAGCACACAAGCTATTTCACCAGAGAAAACAAAAATGAATGAGATGAATTACATACTATAAAAAGTGCCTTAAAAAGGAATGAAAAGTGGGTGACAGATGAGAAACTTCCTAGCATGAGTAAAACTACCGAAAAAACAAATGCACAATTAATCCTAAGTTAAAAAATTAACTCACTAACAAGAATAAAGGATACAAAGTCTGTCTTATATATGCATGTTTCCCTATTGTATGTGTAGTAGAAAGTGGACAATTACTAACACATAAATTACAATAAGTGAATGCTATTGTGTTGTACTAGACAACCAAAGGGTAGAAATTTAAACATACGTAAGAGGAATACAAACATGGGCTTTTAGATATATATATGTGTATGTGTATCTATTTTTGTGTATGTATGTATATGTATGTATATTTATGTATATTTATGTATAAGTATGTATATATATATATATATATATATATATATATATATATATATATATATATATATATCGCTTTTATGTACCTAATACATATATATACACTCACATAAATATATGTATATATATAAATACATAAATATATTAATATACATACATGTATACAAACACAATATATATAATGAAAATGCAAACACACATATATAAAGGAGCCTTCTACAAAATAATCGAGATATATAAAGGATGGTTCTATATATTCATGATGCTTATATCAATTTTTGAATGAACAAGAGACAAAGAATATAAAGGAAATAATTGAAAAATATATGCACTAAGAAATAACCAAAAATAGTAAAAAATCATGACTTGTAAGGAATAAATCATGACTTAAAATACCCTCATTTACTTATAACACATAAATTGAAATTGCATGAATATAATTGTTAAATGTATAGTTCATGAAAATTACTTTTGTAGAATGTACCAACTTGAAAAAGCATGTATACTTGAGGAATGTGCATAGGATGCTTGTCGATGCTCTATAGTATGTAGATAATATTAGCAAAGGAGAATAATTCATAGAGGAGAATAATTGTGAATTCCATTGGCTACTTTCCCTCTTATTTAATAATTTGAATAGGATAATTCAATGCATTCAATTTGGTTGTTGTCTTTCAAATTTTTTTTTTTTGGGGGACAATCCTTCAACATTTGAATTTATAGCTACCATTTATGTAGTCATTTTATGGTGAATTGACTGAATTCTGCATTATATTTGGGTTTGATGTTTAATAGGTGATTCTTACACCGATATTTATTTATGCAATTACCTAAAGTGAATGGATTTAATACATGTAGATAGTAGAGAGAGTGTTGAAGACTGTGCTTTTGATATCCCTTAAAGTTGATAGGATTTTCTTATTATGTCATATCAAGCACCATTAATTGTGCATATGTATTAGTTAATATAATATGTAATGAGGATGACACCCTTTGCAAGTGGGAGTATTTGTAACAATAAAAGATTATTATAAATTGTAAATTATGTAGGTTTTTGTGTGCAACTTGTCTTGTATTGCAAATTCCATTCTCTTGGATTTGTAATAATAAAAGATTTTTATAAATTGGAAATGTGAGCTTTTAGGTGCAACCTATTTTGTATTATAAATGCAAATGTATGTGTAGTTGACTACATACATTGGTCAACTACATGTTGACTTGTGAACATGTATTGGTGCTTTTGCAATATGATATTGGATTTTTAGAGATTTTTGCGGGTCAAAAGCATTTTTTTTAGGGGTCTATAGTGAGCAAGAAGGTGGTGGTTATCAGAGCATGGGCGGTAATTGGGTCCCTTCCCCTAGTGTTTTTGTAATTTGACTACCTTTTGTAATGTCGAAAGTTTGGAAGAAAATAATAGCTCTTCAATTGGTGAAATGCACATATCATTTAATTTAGTTTTTTGTTTATGAAATAAGTTTAATATATGTATATATCTTGATAAGTGGTATGATATTATGTGAAGTTGGGTTTATTTTTCTATTTCTATTTGTTTATTTGTATACATCTTTTTTATCTTATTTTGTGAGATGAATTAAAAGTATTATCAAAATATATGAATACAATTCTCTCTTCAAAATAATATAAAAGCCTTTCAAGATTGAAGATTTCTATATACAAAAAATTCATTTATAGGAAGTGGGAAATATTCACAAGGTTATCAAATGTTTTACAATCAAATAGATCAATTTCACAGCTCATTTCTACTAATCACCATGTAATATTTATCTTGAAAGCCTTATTTGAATGAATAATAAATTTAAGATCAAAATGGATGAATGCATTTCTTAAGGAATAAGAGCAATATTGCATCAACCAAAAATATTTTATTTCCCTTAATTTTTAATTTTCAACTTCTCATTTGCATTCCAATCATAAGTGAGTCCCTAAAGATCTTATTGTATTTCACTACAAGTGAATATCTTCAACCTAGGAGATATATATTTTTGACTAGGAAAGCAAGGGTTTTGAAAGGGCCCTAACCCTTTTACATCTCTAAAGAAAAGCAAGTAGTACAACAAGGAACAACAACATGACGAGACCACGGAAAGAAACTACAAGTGAAGCAAGAAAAAAAATAAAGTAGGACAAGAAGCAATGACAAAAAGGAAGTCACCCAAAGGGTGAGAGAACTAGAAAGTATTTGATCCTTTACAAGTAGAAATAAGTGGGAATAAGACCCACACATCCAACAAAAAAGGCCTCATAGCCGATAAAATAGGCATACATGGACCTGAACCACAAATAGTCTTCAAATTAGGCTTCACAACCAACATAACAGGCCACGAGGCCACCATCCTTACTACCAAAATAGCAACTTGAAATAGAAATCCCCTTAAGGGAGGGTAGGAAAAACCATTCATCAACCCTTACTAATAGGATTTAGCAAATCTTGAAACTTAGACCTCTAGAAGACAATTAAGCCTAGTAAGACACCATGAGAGAACCTAGGGTGAAGATCAAGGTCCCTATAAAGTAGCAACCAATCCATCCAATGAGCTATGAGCACAACAACCATAAAAAATTTCCACCTCAACGTGTACAACAACCAAACAAAAGCAAACATAGCCCTAATGGAACCAAATTTAGAGTCAAAAAATAAGGTAGTGTTGTTGAAGTCGAACAACCCTGTCTTCCAACAAACCCCTCCACCTCTATAGGAGAAGTAACCAAGAGAGATTTGTCCACTGTAGCAAATAATCACACCCCCACCACAACTCCACCTCAATAGGAGTGGCCTCCTCCTTGATAGGAGCATCATGGGAGAAGACCAACTAAAGGAGCAAGAACAACCCAATAGGCCCACAAAACCCCTATCCACCTCCATAGGATAGGTCACCACCTCAATAGGAAGGGTATCCACCTACATAGGAGACACAATCTACAAAGACAAGATGATTGCACACACTGCAATGGAAAGAAAACACCTAGCCACAATGGGAAACTGAAGCAACAAGGCTAACATAATCTTAGACCTCAACCCCAACAAGTTAGAAGCCAACAATCGACACAAATCAACATTTTCAAATAGATTTAAATAAAAATTCATCAAGAGTAGAAAATTTTGCTTCCATCAACAGAGCAAAAGAGACCAAGAAGGCCAAAGGAATCACCAAGGCAAGGGATCCAAAGAACCAAAGCCCAAGTAAGGGTAGAAAGAAAAAAAAACACCAATCGTTCAAAGAACCCCTCACACCCATTGTCCCCAACCAAGATCTGGAGAGAAAAAAGGAGAGGTAGATGAACACAACAAGGGCTCAACCACACCACCATAGACCAAGGAAAAAAAATGTCCATCACCACATATAAGACACCCAAACCAAGAAAGAGGCCAGCCAAGAGCGCAACATACCCCAACCAAACCGCAACAAACCCTAGCCACAAGAAGCAAAAGATAGCACCAACAAGCACAACGCCCAAATATTGTACCAACTCAATGAGGGACAAAACAAGGGAAAACAAGTGATGTAGCCTCAAGGAATACCAGCCACGATGAGGAAGGACCTCAAATAGTAGAGCAAAGTCCAACATCAAGTAGAATGTTAGATAACTCACACCGTGGACCAAGAAAGGAAATGGAGAAGGACCTTATGCCTTTAGCCACCACACAACACCAGAGAGAGACAGTCCCTAGGTAGGATACTAGATGAATACAAACGAAACCTCAAATGCAACAAGAACCTCCACAAGAAAATGGTTTTTCTAAAAGCACAAACCCACCACCCTAGGAGATATATGTTAAAGACTATATCTTGACATAAAATAATAGATATATGTTTAACATTATTTCTTCCTTATCCTCTTCATTCAAACCTACCAATTCATCATTTATGAACAATATTCTCAATAAAATACTCATTATATATGAAGAAAAGTATGTAATTGTTCCCATAATACCCTTTAAGTGATCATTGCAACTTATCAATTCGCTTAGTTTTCTCCTATCACTATAACAACTCTTTTAGAAATTGAAAACAAATATTCCTAGGCTATGCATAGATAACACTACACATTATCTCAATGTGATTTTACTTGCTATATGTAATTAATATGAGTGTTTCTAAAGTATTCTCAATGAATTACTTTTTGTACATGTATCTAGCAATTGATGTATCCATAACATCACACATGTTTGAGGAATTGAACTCGATAGATCATGTATGAATGTTGTTGCTTCCACATTTTACACCTATTTACCATTACATTGTAGAGGGGTTGTGTAGTAAGAAAACATAATATCTATTACATATATCCTAAAATAAAACATGTGATCCACTAAAGAAAGAAAGTCCTCAAGAGAATGATTTTATATCTAGAGGCATGGAGTCTTCGTAAGAATCATACCTATTTGATCCATATATTTTTTATGCCCTTTGCAATCCCCATATATTGTTCTCCTTTTTTTATTCCCTCATGAGACATTAGTGACTCCATTTTTCATCCTTGAATTTACATAAAATCTCCATCACGACCATAGAAAAATATTATCACTTCTAGCTCCTTGTATTTTTACTTTTTTCACCTTTTATATCCTTTTCTATCTATCACTTGTCACACAACACTTCTATTAGATTCCTCTTAGTTTTTTATTCTACTATTCATTATTGTTGTGTGTATGACATTAAAATCACTAGATTTTCATATATCATAATTTTTAATCATTATTATTATTAAATACCATCTTGGTAACTAACTAATTCAATCTTCTAAGAATCCATTTTAACTAGTCCTTAACATCAACTTTATGTGTTTTAGACTATCGATGAATAGATTACAATAGGAACTAATTCAATCAACATATTAAGTAAATTCACCAAAATATTAGATACAATGATACCTACACCTTTGTAAGGAAGTTGCACCCTATTACATAGTATTTATGCCTTAAATCAAAAAAAATTATTACACAACCATGTTGGACTCAGGGAACACTGAGAGGGGGGTGAATCAATGTTCAACAATTTAAACTTTAAATCTAGATCTTAAACCATTTACAACACATAAACTGAAATAAAGATGCAAGCACATGAACAAGATAATCAAAGCACCATAACACCAATATTTTTACGTGGAAACCCTGTTAGGGGAAAAACCACGGTGGAGATTAATCCACAGTTATACTTTGTTAAAAGTATGAATGAAAGGGAATGCACTTGCATTCAGACACACTACCTAGAGCTTATTGCCTTACAAAATGTTTATTATTACAAAAAAAATTGAACTGAGAGGATAGCATCTCCAAATGCCTAGATTTAGTTCCAATGAAGCTCAGTGGATGATCTTCAGCCCTTCTGACTAATTCTATATTTTTGCTCTGCTCTACTCTACTTTTGTACCCTTATGATATTCTCACATACATCTGCTCTTCTCTTCACACACATTCGCACACTTACACACATGCTTACATTCACAAAATGAATTACCTATTTCATATATATATCTACTAACAAAGATTTCATTGCTTCAAGTTGGATTTAACAAAACATGAAATATACTTCAATGGTCGGCTCAAATCACAAATTAAATTTAATGCACACCCATCAAAGTCGGCTAAGACATAGCTAGGACCCCAAAAAAAATAACCAACACAAGAAAAAATTAAAAAAAATACTCCTTATACATCTGTGACATGCGACATTCACTAAGTCAACCATAATGAGCAAATAAACAGAAAACCATCCTACCAAAGCATCCAACAAAATCTCCTAACTCATACACTAATCAATGCAACATCAAAAAACTTAACAAAAAGATAGTATAGATGCTTAAAAAAATATCTCAGAGATCCACAACTCAAAATGATGATTCGATGAGGCGTACAGATCGACTAACTAATAGGATACCTTATTCTTCATACTTTATGCTGGTAGAGCACTGCTCTTTAAATTTCTTGCTAGTATGAGTAAATTCTGATCTGTGGACCAAAGGGATGACTTAGGTTTCCATCAATGAAAACACTAGAAGCCACATTCCATCAAACAAGCCATATGCCAACAATCTTCCCCTTCAACATTGATGGCAACACTCAGTGAAAAATGACTAAGTGTCAGAATATTCAAAATTTCAAAACTCAAACTCCCCCTTAGAATGATATATCAATTTTCATTGATATCCTCCCCATTTGGCATCAATGACAAATATATTCTTCACTAAGCTCTCTGGGTATGTGCAGGATCATGATGGGCCAAAAAGTGGCAATATGATGGGTATGTGGTTGATGACTTTTTTTTACCCAAAATTGATGAAATGAAAAGAGTTTTTAAAGGATATTCTCAACTTTCCACAAAGATAAATTATGCTTTAATTTGAATTTAATAAGTAATTATTATTCATTTTCTATTCAAATTGTGACTAAAGTCCTAATTGATAAACTAATTTAAAAACATCTATATCTTTCAAACGGTATCATATTTTTTGAATCCAAAACATGTGTCACATTCTATGCTTCACATGCTATAGGATTAAAAAAAGAGAAATTCAATTTCATGAAGTTTTGACCAAGTTAAGGTGGTTAGACATATGAGTTTTTATATTTTTTAGAAGTTGTAATAAAAAATTCATAATTAATTATTTACTTGGAAAAAATTACAAAAAAATATGCATCACATTGGGACATGAGTCCTATACTTATATCTAAAATCTTATATAAAAATATTATTATTTTATTGTAGTTAGGGTGGTCAGATAGACACCTACTTCTTATTTTTTCCTTGAAATTTAAGTACTACTACATTGAAATTTCAAATTTTCACCAAATAGATTCTTTTTTTTAAAACAAACCTAGTAGTTTAGAAACTAAATCCAATTTTCTACAAATTATATTCTTACATATTTTTGAAATAATATAGATAACTTATTCAAATTTTTACGTCAAGTTGCCTAACTTTGATTTTTCTAATTTTTTTTCCACTTAAGGGCCTATTTTGACATAATGATCTTGCACATACCCCTCTCCCCCTTTCAAAAAATCAAAATTTGAAGTACAACTACTTCTTAAGTTAGAAAATTATCTTGTACTTATCTTTCATACTCAAAAGAAATTTCTTCAATGCTTCTATAGAAATCCCAATGATTAAGATCATGCTATTATTCTCAGATGTCTTGTTAATAATTTGAATGAGAGATTTTGGAATTGTAATTTCCTCTTCTAACTTCTCTCCTTTCTTCAAGACCTCAATTAGCTGCTCCAACCTACACTTAGTTAGATCCTTGACTTTCCAAAAGGTTTCCATAAGATTGTTTCTGGCAAGGTGAACTTTTGCATGCTTAGACTGCAATTCTTGAATATTTTTCTTGACTACTCCATCTTGGTCCTGAAACATACTATAATCTTGACCAATTTTTATCAACTCAGCTTCAATCTACTCCAACTTTTTCTTATACCTCCCAACAACATGAGGCCACCGAAGACAATAGTTGTATATTTTGTTAGCTAAACTACTACATTTTCTTAACTCATTCATTTTCCTTTTCAATTTGGTAAGGGATAGCCTAAACTACTCCTTTAGATGTAGAATTACTTCTTCCTCTTTCCTGTCCAGGGACTTAGATACCATAGCTTCCTTGATGCATTCAATTAATTCTTCTGAAATCACATTCTACAAACTCTCCAAACCAATTTTATTATGCATAAAGTAGGAACTCAATGTGTTCTCAATCAGTTCCTACTCATATGAGGGTCTCTCCAACCATACGTCAACAATTTTCTTCATCCCATCTTTTTCTTGAACAAGATGCAATATCTTA
The DNA here is from genome assembly GCA_007258455.2 of Sequoia sempervirens. NCBI lineage: Eukaryota > Viridiplantae > Streptophyta > Pinopsida > Cupressales > Cupressaceae > Sequoia > Sequoia sempervirens. Next base: position 544,351,114 of record VDFB02058242.1, on the reverse strand, counting down.
GCTTTAAATAAGGCATCATCTTCTTCACTTCCTTTTACCATTATTACATCCAGTTCAACTAATTCTGGTTCATCCCTAGGAGTGTAGTCATTAGATTCTTCATCTGGCATATCTAAAATAAATTGTTCTTTTCCTTTTTCTTCAATTCTTGGGGACTTATGTGCTAGAGGGGTGTACACAATAATTTCTTGTGATCTCTTCTTCTTCCCTAACAATTCACCAAAAGAAGATCCAACTTCAAGCATCTTTATTGGAAGGGGAATGTTAACTTCTCCAAACTTCCCTAGGAATTTCTTAAAGAAATTTGCATATTCATGCTCATAATTTCCCAAAGCATTAGAATGTTCAAAAATTTGCTTACAAATTGGTTCACTTTCCTTCCATTCCACATTATCATTTTGAGGCAAGCAATTCGGAAAATACATCATGACACATATGATTGAAGTACCAAAATTGACAGGGTAATCTGCTTCTTTCGCCAATTGTACATTTTCCATCAACTGATCCTTTAGCAATCCACATAGATCAAAGTCTTCATCTTCCATTATCATTTTGTGAGCGATATATACTATGCCTACTAAAGTTGCACCTTCCCTATTTCTGAAGAAAATTTTGTATGAAATCCCATGTGCAATGTACCTTGTTATTGGATCTTTGATCATTGAAATTACTAGAGTCATTTTATCTCCTATCACTCTTATTAGAGTTTCAACTTCCTTGTTCTGAATTGACTTCTTTTTTGAAATATTCCCAACATTGCATAATCCTGTTAGATTTCTAATCACATCCTTTGAAATAAGATAGGGTTTATCCAAGGTTAGAATGTCCTCATTCAATTTGTTCAGGATAAACCTGACCACTTCTGCATTGACGAAATAAAGAAACGCATTCCAAATGTCCAAAATTTTATGTTTCACACCTTCAAGCCATTTTGATTCACCAGTTGGAAAAAAATTTCTCACAACCCTAATACTTTCACTGCTATACTCATCCAAATTTTCCATTCCTTTGATTTGCTTCATTTTCCTTTGTGTACGAAGCAAGTTTCTCTACCAACCACAAAATTCAAAATTCTACAAGCAACTGAAATACCTAATGAATTTGTCGTTGAATTTGCTTTACTCTAAAATTTTGTTGCAGAGGCTCTCCTTCTATTCTTCTTTAATGCAAGGTGACAAATGAGGGTTCCAAATACCCTTTTATAACTTTTCACCTACCCTTTTTATTGCATTAAATATTTTTCCCTAGGATTTTTGGGTACTCTATTTTCACAGAAAGCAAAAGAAAAAATTTTCTGTGGACCTTCTACTTATGATTTTGCATAAGTGATCATTGATGGATTTTCAAAGTTCTATCACAAATACTGACAATTTCCTATATTTCGGTGCCAACTACCGACAAGGGGACAAAGTATTTTCTTGAAAAGACTCCCCCTAGGCCAATGACTTGAGATTAATTTCCAGAGGTTGCTTTCAGTACGGGCTTATTTCCTTCATTAGATTCACTCTTCTTTTCCCATGTTTACTTCATATGATCTTGTATCTCTTCCATAGTCACTTTTCCTTTTCCTTTGTCATCTTTTTGTGAAATTCTTCCTCTATATACCAGCCCTCTTCTATCCATGTTTATGTTCCTGCATAATCTTGCAATGTGACCAAATCTATTGAAATTGCACACAAGATTTCTTTGTCCAGACCATTCATTCCATTTATTTCCCTTTGAATTGCATTGATTAGAAACATGCCCATTTCTTCCACAGGTGTAGCATTTAGTATTCCCTACACTAACAGACATACTTCTGCATTCATTTGACTTATGACCAAACTTTTTGCAACTAAAACACTAACTAGGAAATGATGGACTGCTTGAATTTATTTTACTTCTACACTAAAAAGCCATATGACCAAATTTATTGCAAGCAAAGTAGTAACCATTAAAATTATGAGAATTGAGTTGTCATACCGAATACCTTCTACCTTTGTTCATCTGATTTCTTTGTTTGGAATCCTTATGTTCAGATCCAAAGCTTTCTCCTTTCTCATATCCAAGATATTGCTTATCATTTGCATCCTTTTATCCTTTAGTTAGCTCATCAGGCTTAGAAAAACTGATCCTGAACTTCTCCTTGTATTCATTTGCAGTAGTGAGTTCATCTCTAAGAATAACTATCTATCTTTTAAGCTTTTGTTCATTATTTATGGATTTTTGTAGTTCAATCTCCATCTAAATAAGTCCACTATTTACTCTATTGTATTCGTCAGACTTTTCTTTTAAAGACTATTCCAAATTCTCCTCATTCTTCTTCCCTTCTTCAATCTCCTTAGTTAGCTTCATTTCCATTGATTCCATCTCAAGCTTTAGAGTAGCATTATTCCTAGCAATTTTTTCACATTCTTCAGTTATCTCTTTTAGGGTCTTATTCAGGTGAACATCTTCCAAACTTTTATTCTCTTTTTGCTTCAACTGATCACAAAGTTCCTTCCTCTTTTCTCTTGACTCGTTAATTTCATCATTCAATGATTGAGTGAATTTCTTAGTATCCACAAGATTTTCTTTTAATTCCATGACTTCTACTTTAGATTGATCAAGATCATCAAGTGCCACCATAAGCTATTGTTGAAGACCACCAAAGTCCATTGAAATCCAAGATCCACCTCAAGTTATTAAACTTTTGTAGAGGAACTATGCTCTAATACCAATTTTTGGACTCAGGGAACATTGAGAGGGGGTGTGAATCAATGTTTAACAATTTAAACTTTAAATCTAGATCTTAAACCATTTACGACACATAAACAAAAATAAAGATCCAAGCACATGAACAAGATAATCAAAGCACCATAACACCAATATTTTTACGTGGAAACCCTGTTAGGGGAAAAACCATGGTGAAGATTAATTCACAATTATACTCTATTAAAAGTATGAATAAAAAGGAATGCACTTGCATTCAGGAACACTACCTAGAGTTCACTACTCAAAATAAGGAAGGTTCACTGCCTTACAAAATGTTTGTGATTACAACAAAAATTGAACTAAGAGGATAGCATCTCCAAATGCTTGGATTCAATTCCAATGAAGCTCAGTGGAAGATCTTCAATCCTTCTAACTGATTCTATATTTCTGCTCTGTTATGCTTTTCTTTTCTACCCTTTTGAAATTGTGCATAGATCGCTCAATCACCCTAGAACTGATATTCTCACATACATCTACTATGCTTGTCACATACATTCTCACACTTACACACTTGCTTACATTTGCAAAATGAATTACCTATCTCATATATATATCCGCTAACAAATATTTCATCGCTTTAAGTCAGCTTTAACAAAACATGAAATATCTTTCAATGGTCGGCTCAAATCACAAATTAAATTTAATGTGCACCCATCAAAGTCAACTAAGACATAGCTAGGACCCAAAACAAAATAACCAACACAAGAAACAATTAATAAATTACTCCTTATACATCTGTGACATGCGACATTCAGTCAGCCGGCCATAATGCGAAAATAAACCAAAAAACATCCTTCCTAACTCATACACTGATCAATGAAACATCACAAAACTTAACAGCAAGATAGTATAGATGCTTAATAAACTCTCTCAAAGATTCACAACTCAAAATGATGATCCGATGAATTGTATAGATCAACTAACTAACCAGATACCCTGTTCTTCATACTTTATGCTAGTAGAACGCTCTTCTTTAAATTTTCTGCCAGTATGAGTAAATTTTGATCTACGAACTAGAGGGATGACTTAGGTTTCCATCAATGACAACACTAGAAGCCACATTCCATCAAACAAGCCATATGCCAACAAACCACTCAAATTATCCTATAACTATTTCATTCCATCATAGTGTGTTTCCAATCTTATCTATGTTTATTTCTAGGTGCATGTGCTTCGCTTTATAATTTATATCCTTTCAATAATTTTATTTTCATCTTCCAATTTTAAAATCTTGTTTGTTGATAGTATACATTAGATTATGGATCAAATTTTATATTTCTAGATCCATTTCTAACTCATATTGTATTGACACTTAGAAGTGCAAATCATTAGTTTTTTATTCACTAAAATTTAATAACATCCATACTTCTTTTTATATCTTTCAGGAATATCATCATCATATTAATGAATATCCTTAAATACATCATGAAATGGTAGGGATATTTAGTATCATTAACATGAAGTGAATCATGAGGAGGAAAGGTGCTCAAAGGTAACACATCACCATACTCTTACAAATCAATATTGTTAGTCATAGAATGTGTAGATGCAACATGAACCTTATGGACAAGAGAAGTGATGGTATCCAATATACAAGGATAACTAATAGAAAAATCTATAAAGGAAAAGAGATAATAATCATGTTGAAACAATGCTCACATAGAATAAACATCTCCATCCATAGAATAAAGATATGAGATAATCAATGATAAGTGTGATTGTTTGCTTGGGTGTTATTGTGATTTTTAGTAGCACTAAGAAAAAATAGATAAAATATATTATATTGGGAAAGAAAAAAATTGTTGATTAATGAGAATAAATGCATTTTCATGTAGATATAATTGATTTATTAGAGATTTGTAATATTAATTGAAGAATTATATATACGTGTAGAGAAAGATCTATTCTTGAATGGTCTAAACTATTGAAAACTAAGGATATAAGATCTTTCCATAGCTTTCCTAAATTTGATAGGAAGTTCATAAACAAATTCAATGTTATTTATGTAACATATTAAATAAGACACTAAAGAAGAAAAGAATGGTTTAAGTGGACATAAAGAGTATTTAAGAGTTTTAAATTAGTAAAAAAAATAAAGATCAATTGACATTAACATTATTAGATTTGACCAAAATATTTAGTATTTCATAACTTCTAGATTAAAAAAATACTCAGTACAATCAAATCCAAAAACTATAAAATTCAAATATATTTTAGATTAACAGTGATCAAACTGACTTAGTTCTCAATCAACTCTCGTGTGTTGACATTATAGACGTGCAAGGCGAACATTCCAAGTTAGTGAGACTTTGAACGACCGGCGCAACGTGACTGAGAAAACGATTTCTCTACTGTCGGGTATTGGTAAATTACAGACGTGAGGCAATAAACGACCTTCCCAGTAACTTACTGTCCCATCAAACGTATGCATTTTACCGGCTAGGATTTGCAGGAATATTTCAAAGGCGGGAACTGCTCAACGTGATCGACACGATCAGTGTCTCAAAATGAGCCGTGCCAAATCCAATGATTTAGGTAAGGAAATATCCTTTTAACTTTAAGGAACATGACAGTAATTGAAGTCAAGTCATTTGTCCCCAAAGAATTAGATTTGTTACTGCTCGTTTTTCACCAACTTGAATAGTGGCCTCACATGAGAGTAGAGACATAAGAGTGGGACAAGTTGAGAGACTTTGGTATATTTTTCCGAGTCAAGCGGAAAGTGTAATCTCAGCAGGTAAAAGTACATACCTACATCTGAATGGACACTCTATTTAAGCATTACTTTTAAACGGTCAAACTGTTAATATTAATTTTACTTTTTAATTGAATTAAAATTTATCTTGGACCATTAAAATTATACTATAAATCGACAACTCCATACTTGAATTTCTTAAAGCTGGTTGTTTGTTTATTTCTGTGAGATAATAATGGCGTCTGGTTCGAAGATAATATGCTGTATTCTGCTGGGCCTTATATTTGCACTGGCCCTTCTTGACAGTGCGGTAGCCCAGAGATCATATGCAAGTCCGAGCCATTGCTACGGCAACTATTGTCCCCCCACCGGCTATGACGCCGCCGCCGCCGCCGCTTCTCCAGGCAACTGACGAGCTCTACTTGGATTGTAATGAGGGATTCCACCCCTAGCAACGGAAGCTTAGTTAGATATTATAATAAAGCTGCTTCTACCTATTAACAAGACTTTATGTACTAAATATGTCTGCTCAATGATACGCTTAGCCTCTATAATCTTAATGGCACTCATATTACCTATTTTGCCATACTACTTTTCATATTAGAATGTAAGATCGCACAAAATCTCCTTTGGAGGTTATATTCAAATAATAATATTATATGTCACGTACTTATAAAAACAAACCAACACTATCAATTTTTATTTCATAAATATCCATTATTTAGTTATTTTTGTTTACAGCTATGTTTTTCATTTTATTTTCTCATGGAATATTTATTTATATAGTTTGAATCATCATTGTAGGAAAGTGAGGATATAGAGTGGTAATTTTATCATGTAACAAGAATTTGGAACAAATTAAGTGCTATTTTTTGTAAAACTCATTTATTTATTAAAGTCAATTTTCATCAATCAATTTTAATTAATAAATATTTTATAAGTTTAATCTGTGATATTAATATTTAAGTAATGTATGTTTATCTATTGTTTAAAATTTTAAAAATAAAATCTATATGTGAATATTTGAAGATGAATTCAATTGAGAAGTTAGAGAAGGATTGAATACAATAGATAGAAATACTTTGCAAAATGTATAGTGTTATTAGAATCAATGAATTTTTTAATATTAAAAATTAATATTAGAATTTATCTCACATAATTATAAATATTTGTGTTTTAATATAAATGCTTTTATGTAGGATTCTTATGAGATTAAATGTTTAAAATTTCTATATAAAATAAATTAAGATATTTATGTGAATCAATTTATATTGCGTATCAAAATTTGGTTTCATTTTATGTCTTACTTATAACTTAATAATTCTTGGGATCCTTGATGAGGAGTTTGGCCTTCACACACTTCATTATTGATGTAAGAGAATATGTACATTAGTTAATACAATGTGACTAATATAAATTTTGCATCTTAAATACAAGTTAGCAAGCTCACAAAGATGTAAAGTACATAAATTGATTTTCTTTAAATCATCTTAGGCTAATTAAATAAATGAAACCAATAAGAAAATAGTTAATGTAGATAATTAGAGCTAGAAAAAACAAAATAAATGAAATATAAATGTGATGATTAAAAAGGATGATATACACATTTATCTCTAGGATTGATGATGGATAAATGAATTTATTGTTGTTCAACACTACTTTTCCATTGTTCTAAAATTAATTACCTTAATTAAATGAATATTTGAAAATATAAACTAGCAAGGTAAGTGCACAAAGATGAGAGGCCAAAAAGGGTTCTTAAGTAGCCACTCTTTTTCAAAAATTAGGAAATACTAACCATGGATGAGAAATTGAGGATAGTTACACTCAAAATTTTAAGATGCAACAAAAGTAAGGACCATATTGTTCTAAATGTACTTTATAAAATACTAATTTTATTTGAAAATGGTAGAAATTAAAGGGTTCAAACAAGTTACCAATAAATTGGTCCTATTTTTTCAAAAAAAAACATACAATAGTGTGTTGTGGGTAAATCAAAATGTTCAATTTTTTTAGTATTTTTAAAATTTCTTCAATGAGAAATTTGTTAATAGCATGTTATGTGGACCTAAATTTTTCTAATAGTTTTTCAATGAATATATAATTTTTCACTAATTTTCAAAGTGGACACATCCTAGAAAACAAAATTTTGTCTGTGCTACCCCATAATTTTCTCAAAACTAATCAAAAATCAGTTTTTTTTAATATGTGTAGAATTGGTTCTAGTTTATAAAATGTAATTTATTTAAAATTTCAATGAATGGTTAAAAATAATAAAAAAATCCCAAACATTAGTTTCTTACAAAAATGGATACACCAATAAAAGAAATTAAAGATGAAAGCCTTAACATAGTCAGAATACGAAAAAAAATTACATCATTAAATAGCCAAGGGAGAGCTTAACATTAGTCAAGTGTTTTTTTTACTTGACCTTGAAACATGTGCAAACTTGTTGGTTAGCATAAACAAGATTATGTGAAATTTTGTAGAATATACAAAAACATGTTTTTGGGTATTAGAAAGGTAGTTCAAGCCTTTGGGTTGGACATTCTAAGTGAATCCAAGCTAAAGGATTGGGGATTCCCAAAGCAAGAAAAATCACAAGTACATTATAACGTGCTTGCATAATGTCACTACTTTGACATAACGTGAGCACGTTCTAACATGCTCACATTATGCCTCACTTTAATATTTTTTCTGTATGTTTGTATTAGTGTATGTTTCATGTGTCACATAATGCGAACATATTATAACATGCTTGCATTATGCCTCACTTTAAAATTTTTTTGTGTATGTTTGTATAAGTGTACGTTTTATGTATGCATGTTTGTATATATGTTTATATGTATGTATATTTGCATGTATGCTTGTACATATGTATAAATGTATGTATGTATGTATGTTTGTGTGCCTAAATATATGCATTCTTAAATGTATTCTTTCATGTATGTATGTATGTATGTATGTTTCTATGAAGCTTGTACATATGAATGTATGTATTTATTGTGGCATCCATTTATTTAGAGTGAGTATTCACCATTAGGAGGGGTGTCAAAGTGGCTTAAAAAAGTGTGTCAAATTTATACACCTATAGTGTAGGAAAAACTAACCCTTTTTCACACTTAATTTGTGAATGATTAACATTAAAATGAACCTAATGTTGCCTTGATATAGTGTTGTAATGGTTTTTACACATCCACATTCGGTATAGGGCCTTTTTAAGCTAAATAGACCTAATTTTTCCTAATTTAGTATTGTAAAGTGTATTTATTTACACCTTCACTTTAAGTTTTGGGCCCTATGACCTTCATTTCATCATTACTAGGCCCCTATGAAACTTTATTATGCATCCCAATGCTTATTTCAATCAAAATCCTGACATAATCAATAAATACGCTTAATATCCTAGCTCCCCAACATTTCCTTTGCTTAAAAAGCCCTAGTGGGACCCCTACGCCACCTTGGGCATATGAGTCCCACCCAGATGGGACCTATATGCTACCTTGGGAATATCAATCCCATTTGGACCCTTTTGAGGGTTTTGAATTCAAATTTCATGAATGTTAGAATTTGGGATCTTATAAATGGTAAATTAGATGGAAGTGCCTATAAAAAAAGGCTATTTCACTCATTTGAACTAGCAAGTTTACACGTTCCCTAGCAACAAGGAATCAAGAATCATAAGACTTGAAAAGAGAATCAAAAAGTATTTAAGATCCTTTTTAGGGAATTCAAAGGTACATTTCTTCATCATTTTTTGTAGCAATTCAAGATCCATCATCATGTCAAAGGCATAATGTATCAAGAATGTTGTTGAGTTGGTGTTGTGATGTAGTATCCAAGATCTAAGTTAAGCATTGTTCCACACCTAATTCAAGGTTAAGATCTACATTATACATGGCCACTTCACGTTAGATTGTTGATTTACATTCCAAGACATCATTTAAGGTATCATTGTTCATGTTTCATGTTTCATTGTTACATCATAATTTTTACTTACCTAAACAAGATTTGACTAAGGAAAACCCCTATTCTCTAACAATCAACAAGTTTCTCTATCTCTCTCTCTCTACACGTGTGATTACAGATCTAGGTGCTTTGATCTTGAAGATCCTTTGAAGACCATGTTCCAAGATTAAAGAAAGTTTCCAAGTTGTCACAAGGTTGCCACCTTCATGGAATGTCTCCTAAAAGACAAAATTCAAGCTTTCAAACCTAAAGATTTGGCATAAGAGAAGCTACAATAGATCACTAGAGAATACAATTTTTTTAGAAAAACCCTAATACTAGGACTAAATCACCACCTTGGGCATATGAGTCCCAATACTGCCTTTCTCCAGATTTCAAGAGATCTTGATCAGTCATTGATAGATTCCATTTTTTGCACAAACACACTAGTCTGGGACTAAATCACCCAAACTAGGGTGTGAGTCCTAGTGAGCATCAAACAATAGAACTTCAAGGTTTCAGAGCTTTTTTTTATCACATCTTTCTTCTAGGTACCCCTCTGCTCATTCTCAGTTTGTTATTATGTATTTCAGATTCATACTCTATGTCATATAGTTAGGTTTTCACATTGCATTCATCTCTTTCTTTCCAAGCCTTTGTTTGGTGGTGAACCCCATTTTAATCTTTAATCATACCCTAGGAAACCTTACTGTAGATCTCTTTCCCTTATTCCATCCTTGGATTGAGATCTCTCTAGTTTCGTTGAATGAAACTTGAAGGAAATTGGTTGTTCTATGTCCTAAAAGACATAAATGATAATTTTATTCATTTCATTTTGGTGAACTTAGCCTTTAGAACACCTTATTTTCTTATTTGGAGTGTATCATAGTCCTATATCTAGCTCACATTAACTTTGCATTAGGTCTTCCATTAGTTAATTTGCATCTAGGGTTTCTAAATCTTGCATTAGTGAAAGTGTATATATGTTACATTTTTGCATCTTGCATGATTTAATTTCACTTAAAATCTATAATTACATGTAGCCTAGACAACATTCAAACCAAAAACCCTAACATTCTCTCAAAAATTGTTGAATTTGGTGCAAAAGCCCTAATTTGGGACTCATTCACCCCTCTGGGCGATTTAGTCTCTATATAGGTTTTCTTGCTACTTAATAGGAATTTTGTGTTGTGTATTTTTCAATATTTAAACCCTTCAAAACACCTAAGTAGGACTCATATGACCCTTGGCACAAATTAGTCCTAGATCAAACCTAAAAATACCTTTTACAATATTTAAAACCTCATTTTTGTGCTTTCCTTTGCTATCGTCAAATAACTATTTTAGTTTGATGAGTTTCTATTTTGTTCATTTCATTAGATCTAGATTAATTTTCTTCAATTATTCCATTTTCAAATTTTCATTTACAACATTTCATTCACATATTGTTGCATAGTGCAATAAAAAAACTACCTTGTTTAGAATCTAAAAATTGCATTTACACATTTAATTCCATTTTAAGTCTCTTTCCATTTCGATTTTGTATAGATTACTTTTCACAAATGTTAGTATCTATCTTTTCCAAGTTTGTAAAGAAGAAGTTCATCACTAGGCATGTTAGTCATTCATTCAATACGTTTCCTAGTTGTGAGAGTCTCTTAGTGCAAGAAAGTAAAAATGTTAACACTTTCCTTAAATCTACACCCCCTCCTATCTCTCCCATTTGTGGGAATGATGTGATAGAAGAGGATACAAGAAGTAGACATTAAAAATGTCAAAAATTATCATACACTTGAAATAGGTTTACTAACATCATTTCTTCTTTAACCCATCTTCTTTTTGTTTCATTAATTTAATTAACCTAGCTAATTTAATTAATTGCATCATTTTCATCTATTAGCCTAATTAATTTAATTAGGTTAATTCATCCCCCCTTCACACTAACATTTCATCCTATTAAATTAAATAAATTAAAATATTTAATTTATTCTCTTAAGCCATCTTATTTAATTAAATAACCCTAAGTTAATTAATTAAATATAATTTCATCTCTCCCCAATTTATTAAATTAATTTTATAAATATCACTTAATTCCTTTAAATCCCTGATTATATGATTAAACCTTGTCTAATTAGCAATTGAACTAACTTTCCACTAAGAAGGGAATATTCCTTATATCTTTTTTGCACAATTAAGAATTTCTTTTAATTTGTAAAATTATTTTTATCCTCACCATGGGAATATTCCAAAATAATATTCTTATTCCTCCATCATTTGTAAAAGGGATATTTTCACTTAGCTTCTTAAGCAAGTTTTAACCTTCAAAATTTTAAACAAATCACCTTTAACCTGTGTGAGCAAGTCAAAAGTGTGTTTGTTTGAAGCAAGTGTGAACCCTTGATTAGAATCCCATCATTCATTCTCATCTGTTGATGAGAATCCACGATCCATGCCTCTCATCTCCTTCATCTTTGACCATTGATTGATCTTTTCAATCCCAACCCTCCATTCCTCATTTGCTTTCCTTAAATAAGACACTATTTGGAGACAAATGGATCCATCATTTTAAGAGAAAACTCATGCTATTAAATCTCATCCATCTTTCAATTGGAAACTCATTTTTTTGAATTCAATTGCACTCACACTCATCTTTTACTCACTTTTGGCTTCTTTTAGTTTATTTCTAATTGCATAGTAGCTTAGAGAATCCATTAATGGCTTCTAATAAGCTATCGTTAGATCCCATTAGTCTAGAAGATTGAATTCAATATGTCAACCGGGTAGTGTTCAAGGAAATCTGTAGTAGAAGAAGTCTGGACTATCTCCCCTAGATTTTATAACTTCTTATAGCAACTAATATTAATTCTAACCTAAAGCCATCTAGCTAAGAAACTATAAAACAATTTATCCTAAAGAAAGAAGGAAATATTTAAACTAAAAAGTATAGAAAAACTAATTTAGAAAGCATGACAATTAAATTAATGAATACATAAACAACTAAACTAAAGAATTGGCAAATTACAGGAGCAAAAAAAATTATAAACAATTTGTTAAACATCTTCCCTATTTGACAAAGATTCTAACAATGAACAATGAAAAACTACGAAAGTGTAAGACAACAAGTACTTCAAAACTTATATTTCACAACAACAAACTCAATAATTCCCTATAGAATAACAATGGAATAAAAATAACATAAAGGAAAATACTTATCTACTTAATTTATCTCCCCTTAAATGGCTAGCTTACAAGTTATCACGTTTGTTCTCAACTCACATCCACAATTAATTCAAAAATGGTTCCATCAACCATAATTATTATCCATAACTCATAAATCAGAAATTTTATATCATAATCTCTTTATTCATAAGATTAGAAAATATATTGACAGCATAACATTACTTTTGTCATTGTATATTCTGCTTCTGGAGATTACGTCTTTTACAGAACAACTCTAACTATTTATCCTATATTTCAAATGGTATAGATAACCATTGAAAAATTCTATAACAGATTTACAAATAACTTGTATGTTTTTAAAACTCATTACAATAGTATTAAAGAGGCTCAAATTGAGCCATGAAGTTTTTGACTTAAAGCATAACAAAAATTAAGACTTAAAGAGTATCTATATCTTTGGTCCATCACCCTAAAGTTCTAGAGCATGTTTCCAGTGCACACCTTCAACCTGTTTTGGAGCACGTGCTGGTTGAATGCTCCTAATCTGCAACTTGAAGACCAATTATTATATTAAAAAATAATTAAAATAACCCATTAAATCTATATTGGAAAAATACTTCAATAAATCAAAAGAAATAAAGTTTTTACAATTTCTCTTTAAAAATTAAGCAATTATTCCTTCTAAAATTTAATTAATTCGCAGAGGATAGGGATTTTGCATATATAAAATAAGTCTTTATGGTATTATTATGATGAGGTTATTTTTACCTCATCATTTCCTCCCCTTCCTAATTCCTCGTAGGTCCTCTTGCCCCTTGATTATAGCTTTGTCCTTTTTTCCATTCTTCATATTTTGCACTAATGTCATATAGATCCCTTACTATTACATCCAATTTTACAGGTGCATGGTGAAATCCTCTATGGAAACCAACTCCCCCTTTCCATTCACTAAAAAATCTATCATCTTGATCTATATTAAAATAAAAAGAAGAGGTTGGATATAGCAAAAAGGGAGGTCTATACCTCATTCCCATCCACTTTTTTCTGAGATCTTCTAGGATTTTAGCTAAGGCATTTTCTCTTCTGAAAGACCATCTAATGCTAAGGGGAGAAATCACCTCTCTTTTCTTTAAATATATAGGTAATGGAGTATATCTTTCTACACAAGCATGCCAGGCTTTGCCAATTAATTTCTACCCTTGATCCATGAAATTATTGTAATAGATTTGAAGGATTTCATCATATCTTCCCTTCATTTTCTCATCCAATAGAAGAGTTATAAATGTTTTCTTAAAAGTTGTAGGTCTACTGTTGGGAGACCTCATTTCAAGACCCACACTTTTCTCTGCTTGGGTATATTCCCTATTACGTTCTTTCCAATGCATTTGATTCCACATAGTAGACAACAAAGATCTCAATTGTACTTCTCCCACAAAAAAACTAGTAAAGAAATCAGTATGCTTTTCTAATAGAAGATCATGAGTAAAGAATTCATAGAGCATGTCTTGATCTTCAGGCTTTGAGTCTACAAATATCTTAACAAATTCTTTATCATTAGGTTCATGAGGCTAGTCATTATAAATTCTCAGCAATTTCCATCTAAAGCATTGTTCAATTTAAAACATTGAATACAATCTTGATGGTCTTCTACAAGATAAAAGAAATTCTGCTATTTGACATGCATCTTGTTTCCCCCTATAGGCTTTATGAAATGCTTCTTTTAACAACACCATTTCCATTTTTAATCTGTTATTTTCAATCTGTGTATTCCTTAGGAAATAACACCATTCCATCCATTTCCTTAATAATGGAGGAATCTGAATTTGGAACGATTCAGTTACTGTTGGTTTGGTTTGAACTGCTTTCAATTCCACCATTGGTTTACTTGTGTTTTTCCTCAAATCTTGCTCTAATTCCATAATTCTACTAAGAGTAAGGGTATGTGTAGGATCATGATGGGCCAAAAAGTGGTAATATGATGGGTATGTGGCTGATGACCTTTCTTTACCCAAAATTGATGAAATAAAAAAGGTTTCTAAAGGATATTCTCAACTTTCCACCAATATAAATTATGCTTTACATTGAATTTAATAAGTAGTTATTATTCATTTTCTATTCAAATTATGACTAAAGTCCTGATTGATAGACTAATTGAAAAACATGTATAGCTTTCAAACGGTATTACATTTTTTGAATCCAAAACATGCATCACATTCTATGCTTTGCATACTATAGGATTAAAATAAGAAAAAATTAATTTCATGAAGTTTTGACCAAGTTAAGGTGGTTATACATACAAGTTTTTTATATTTTTTAAAAGTTGTAATAAAAAATTAATAATAAATTATTTACTTGGAAACAAATTATAAAAAAATATGCATCACATCGGGACATGAGTCTTCTACTTATATCTAAAATCTTATAAAAAAATATTATCATTTTGTTGTGGTTAGGTTGGTCAGAAATACACCTACTTATTTTTTCCTTGAAATTTAAGTACTACTGCATTGAAATTTAAAATTTTCACCAAATACATTTCCTTTTTTTTTAACAAACCTAGTAGTTTAGAAACTACATTCAATTTGCTACAAATTATGTTCTTAACCCTTTACTTTGGTATGCTTGGGATGTTGATGGTGTGATCAATGGTTGGGATGAGGCCACTTGGTTTTGTAATATTAGTGGCGTATTTGGATTTATGATGGATGAATTGAATTGATTTGTGTTTGATGGCTTAGTTTGATTGGTTTGATTTTGAGGTAAGTTACTTGATGAAGCAATTTGTTTTAAACCTTGGGTTAAGGTAGGTGATGGAGTTGTTGGATATTGCTAATATGTGGTTTTCATTAATGTCAACACTATTTCCATTAATATCTTTAAGGTTGTATATGTCGAGGATATTGAGAAAATTGTAATAAAATAAGTTGCAGGTTGTCAGTGATGCAGTGAAGTTCAATATGGTGGCTAGCTCAGTATATTGATGATAAGAGGTTGTGAATTAAAGGACTTTTTGAAAAGTATATCTAGTTTATCTATATGAAGTTTCAAAGGTTTGCATGAAGATTTGATTGAGTTATGAGTATCTGTGTTTTGACAGTTGTTTTGTTTCTTTAGTTGGTGTTCTTGAAAGAAGATGATGTGAGTCTAGTAATTTGAGTTGTTTCAGATGCTTTTGTGGTGATTCATGATGCTTTTGGATGTTTCTAGATTATGCTCTATCTATGTTGTTGGTCTGCATTGATTGTTGTGCTCGTGATTGGTGATTTTATTTTGTGAGTTCATGTTTTTCATGATCATGGTCAACAGGGTGATTGTAGTGTATTGTGGATCTTGGAGGCATAATTTTTGAAGGTGTTCCATATTTGAGGATTTTTTTTGGGGTCCTTACTATGTTTTGGCCAACATTTTTTGGTCCACATTGATAAATTGTTTATTGATTTGGGCCAATAGTTTGTACACATTTCATATTTTTTTGGTTCGACATGTAGTTGATGTTATCCTTAGTTGCGGATATATATGATTGATTATTTATACCATTTGATGGTATGGTGTGTGATGTATGCTGTGTGTTGTGTGCAAACAATGTTCTAATCTTTTGAAGGTAGAAGTAAAGTGTGAAGAAGAGTGAGTAGAAGAAAGTGTTTATGTGCTTAACCAGAACTATAATTAGACATTAGAAGATGCTATTTTCTTGGTTCAAAATATTCCAAAAGAATCCGAATGTGACTGTAAGATAGTGAGTCTTCTTTTGGGTAGTAATCCTTTTATATTTGAGTAATGTGCTCTAGGTAGTGTGCCTAAATGCATGTGTGTTCCCCATTTTTAATACTTTTAATAGGGTATAATCTTGTGGATTAACCTCCACCGTGGTTTTCCCCTAATAGGTTTTCCATGTAAAAATCTTGATGTTATGCGTGTTTTTGATGTGGTGATGGTTTATGCTTTCATTTTTATTTATCAAATCTAAGAATAATTTTAATATGTATAATTTCTATAACAACTAATTCACCCCCCTCTTAGTTGTCTACCCTTGTGTTTCCAATAGGAGTTATGATTGGATCTAGTGGATATGTATCCATTTAGGAGTGAAGATGGAGCATCAAAGGTGCCCACATGTCTAAATAGATCCATTTGTACTTGTGAGACATTGGGAGTGTAACCTTGTGTATCAAGGGAATAGGTGGGTGTGGCATATAAAGTGGATGAATTGTTCATGTCATGGAAAAAAATTGGCACAAATGGTTGTTGATTATCTTGTGGGATAGTCTTTGTAATACCAAAAATGGTGTTGGAATCCAATTTTTGATTGTTGAAAAGTGGGTGCCCTTGAAGAGCTTGAAGTAGTGAGCTCCCTTCGGTGGTCATGGGTTGACTTAGCATGTGTGATGATGATGGTTGGGATATGGGTTGGAATATGGTTGGAAAAGATGGTGTGAAAGATGTGCGGGGAACAATAACCAAAGTTTTCTCAATAATGGTGCTCACATAAAAAGTGGAAGGGATTTTATGCCCTTATTTTTCCAACTCTGACATGTATTTAGTGGGATTCAATTTCATCATAGTATTGACAAGATTTTTGGTGTTGGGATCTTTTATCAATTCGAGCAATTGAGCATGGGTCATCTATTTGTAATTTTTCGTGACATACTCTATTTGGAAACCTCCATCTTGAGAATCTTGAGGTAGTTGAGGGGGATTAGGTAGAGGGTTTCTATATACCCTTGGATTAGATTTAGTCTCGTTTAAATATCTCAAGGTTGATGTTTCCTTATTTTTCTCCATGCTCTTCTTGTGTTGTGATCTTGTTTGGATCATAAAATTTTGGGATCAAATTTAAGAAATATGTGTGATGAAACTTTGACTTTTCTTGGTTGATATAAGTCTAGGTACTGTAGACACGTCAAATTAACATTATGCATATTCATCCACTCATTGAATTGGTCAAATGCAACAAATCCATTCATCTGGTAAATCGGGTCAATCCAAAGGTTTAATCAAATAATACCATTTCATCTCTCATAAATGATTCAACCTTCATCTTGCATCATCCATTTAATTAAATAAATTAGGACTTTATTTAATTAAAATCCAAATCATACTTCATCCTTTTCTGAATTAAATAAATCAAGTATTTAAGTCCTAAAAGGTCAAATCATCCTAATCATCATTAATCTAATCTAATCCTGATTAAATGCTAATCTCACCCACTTGCATTCTCTAGATTTGGCCACTTGCACATGAAATTGCATTTAATTGATTTATCAAAATCTTTATTTTCAACTTGGCATAAAGGGAGAATATTCTCCAAGTTTGAATCTGCCCCCAAGTCGACATGTACACCCAACAGAGCATTTATGAGGCCTTACATGTCTCTTACATGTCCCCTTCCAAAGGTCAAACTCAACATTCATTGCAAATTTGAATTCAAATTTTCCCTCTCATGGCACTCTTCCAAAATCTTGCGCATGCATCAACCAATCACCACTTGACAAGTGTCCTTCTTTCATTTGTCCAATCTTAGTCC
This sequence comes from Sequoia sempervirens, assembly GCA_007258455.2. NCBI lineage: Eukaryota > Viridiplantae > Streptophyta > Pinopsida > Cupressales > Cupressaceae > Sequoia > Sequoia sempervirens. Next base: position 544,333,034 of record VDFB02058242.1, on the reverse strand, counting down.
CACATTGGTCTCTCTTCAACACTTAGCATTTTGAAAATCTTTAAATGAGAAGCTTCATCCTCAAGCAAATCCTTCACAATCTTTATGCAAAGTCACTCTCTTGGTTTGAGAACTGATTTTGCTTATCATCACTCCACCATCTTCATAGCATTTTTATCTAAAGCTTTGATCAAGGATTGGGAAAGGGTCACTAGCACATGTGACACCAATCCACTATGGGATAGAATTTGACTCTTGTTTTTCTCATGTTTTCACTTAGCTTATGTTGATAACTTACTTTGTTTGCATAGATAACATGAGCAATTATTTCATAGGGATTCTATATCTGATTTGCTTGATTTAACTAACAATACTCATGCTTGTTTGTTTTTGAGCAAAATGCAAATTTAGGGTCCACAGGTACAAAAGGAACTTATAGGATGTTCTTAGGATCAAATAATGATGGTATGGAAAATTAGGGGTGAATGATATGTATGTTTGAACTTTTAAGAACTTTGGGTCAATACTAGACTTTAGGATTTGATTTTGATGCTTGGGTTTGTATAATGAACTTACAAATATTAGGATGGACTTGTGATATTTGGATAAACTTGTTCAAAGGATGCTAATTTAAGTAAATGTGTGAGAAAGGATTCATTCCCGCACACCTAAATAAACAAGGTTATTGTGATTTGGTTTAAATGATTTACCCAAGTCTAGCGTAATGATGTTTCCAAATCTCTAATTTTTTTTTAATGGAATGGATTTTGATATATGTTTTGGGGATTAATCAAGTGTTTTTTTTCATCCTAAATGAACCTAAAAGGAATTTTTTTACAAGACCAAGATATTGAATGACATGCTTTACCCTATGAGTAACTCAAACCCAAAAGATCAATACTTTAAATGCTAGGGCCATATTGGATATGTAAGTTGGTTTGTTCCTCAAAGGGAAATCATAAAAAAATATTCGCAACATATCCCAGTAGTTATAGTTCCTCAAGATGCATTTCTTGATAGAATTTGAACTATGATGTATAATTTTGAAGGAATAGAATGTGGAGCTTTGCTTAAGGATTTTGGTCTTGCAATGGATCATGAAGAAAATCACATGTGCAGGGTTGAATTGCGAGTTTATCTTGATTAAAGAATTTATTTTTACCACATCCACTTGTCTTGCTTGAATTTCAAACTAAATGTCTATGTCTAAGCAACCTTTCATTCCACAAGGTCCAATATGTGAAAATCAAGAAGCTTAGGCCATAGTTTCTTTATGTTGACTTTGGAATGGTGTGAATTTAGATTTGTCAAAACATTTAGAAGCCTCTAAAGATAGAATCTTTAGGGAAAATCAATAATATTTGTATTTTCAATGATATTCACATCAAAATCCAAAGGGTTTGAAATTTCAATGATTTTTTAATGTTCGTCTCATTGTTTTGGAACTAAGAAATGTGTTAAAAATAATTCACAAGCAACACAATCCTAGCTCAATGGTCCATTTTTCTTGGTGGGCTTGCCTCATTCCCTTCATATTAGAAGAGATGATTATACATGCAATCAAGGAAATAGTGTAGAGGTATGTTAAGAATGAAGTATAAACCTCTATACTTTATCCAAGATCGAACATGGAAAGTAACTTCTTGGAATCTAAGTTCCAATGCACCACTTTGTTAAACTTGTTTGATGGAAAAATTTGGCCACTACAAACAAGGTTATTAATGATTATATTTTGAGATAAACTAGCATCTATACATGTGGTGATTCACTAAGTTAAGAGGCCTCCCAACCCTTAGAAAGATATAAGGATTTTTACACATCTCATGGATACTAAGGGAGACTTTCATTGGTATATCTAACATTTACACTAGGTGGTTGATGAATTTCATCACACCCACAATTTGTTTGTATAGCGGTTCAAAATGAAAGTATCGCTTGGTTCATTCCCTCTCAAAAATTGGGAGGCAAGCCCTCTAAAGGTGACTCAACATAAAAAGTAGAAAGGTACACTTTGAGTGTTTCTCTTCACCTAAGATCGCACATAGCACAAGGGGAGAGGATACACACTTAAATTGTGTTAAGGACAAGATCACTCACTCAAAACACTTGTTCATTTTATCCTTCAAAGAAATAGTGACTTCATTTTTAGCACCAAATCTAAATTTGAGTTTTTTTTTTTCAATTTTAGCCCAACATGGCAATGACTAGTGAGTTTGCAGGTTCAATTTTAACCAACTTGAAAAATTCAAAGCAATGGTTAATTTTAAGCCCAAAATGAAACTAGTTGGTCCTAAAACAGAAAAAGAAAGGCAACACTATGTCCTAAGCTATTAAAATAAGCATCAAAATGCTTTTCAACTTTCAAGTCAATGCTTCACTCTTCAAATTTGGAAAGGAAAGTTTGACTAGCAAAGGCGACACTTCTTCAACAAAAGTGACACTGTTTGGAAAAAGTGGTGCTCTGGTGAACAACAAAGGTAATGCTTTTTGGTGGAAAGAGAGCACAAAAGTGGTGTTGAGATGATAAAGGCGGAGCTAAATCAAAGACGATGCTCTAGTAAAGAAACCTAAAAATCCACAAAAACTGAGAAGTCAAAAGTGATGGTCTAGCAAAGGTGACATGATAAAGAAAATATAGAAGCAAAGAAATTGATCAAAGGCAACTCCCTATGACAATAGTGATGTTGTTTGTCAAAAGAGGCTCTATTTTCTCTAGCAATAGTGGTGCAATAATCAAAGGTGGTACTCTGGTTGTAGAAAATGGTGTCATTTTTCTGGGACCTACAAAAACTTGATTTCTAATCCAAAATATCAAAATTTTAAGTGGTTAGCTCTCCTTCTAGCACCAAAATGCAAATGATAATCTGCACCTAGCTAAACATGAACAAAACAAACAAGGTTAGTCACATTAGAAATTCCAAAACATCATTCCCTATGAAATTCTTGATCATACTAAGAGATGAAAATGTGAAACAAAAGCATAAAAGACAAGCAAATGAAAGTAGATAAACCTATGTAAACCTATCTAAGTAGTGCAAACCTCCATCCCATAGGGGGATTTGTGCCACTTTGATGTAGAAAGTGGCCCTTTCTCAATCCCCTATGATAAGCTTCAAGATCCTTGAAGAACAATGGTGAGTTTTGATGCAAAATATGATGATGAAATTCTATAGCTATGTGATGAAATTGAGTATAGTAACAATGCATGAAGTTGTGAATCCATATTCAATAGAGGAAGAATCTATTTATAGGAAAGAAGGTTTGAAGAATAGATGAAATTGAGCAATGTGGGATTAAAATGGGATCCAATAGCTTTGTGACACTTGTCACAAGGCTAATGAAATCCATGGGGATATGTGTGAGAACATTTTGTTCAAAAGAAGTGATGAGTTAAGGCATGTAGGTGAGATTGTAAGAGAATGTAAGATAATTGAATGAATATGGTTGAGGGTGTAAGGGAATGTTGGTGAGGATGTAAGAGAGGTAAATGCTCTTCTAAGAGACAAGATGGAATGTAAGAAGAATTGAATTCCCTTGTAAGAGGCATTTAAGGAATTTGTAAGAGGATTTTAAAGCCTTTAGAGGGAAAGTCAAGTTGAGGGAATATTCTCAAAGAATATGCCTTTGTGAGGGAAAATAGGCTAATTAGTAATTAAAAGAAATGAATTTCATTTGCAACTTAGTTAACAAACCAGGGGTTTATTTGACCAAGGTGGGGTTAAAAGCTAGAGAAATGGATAATGAGGATTAGAAGGTAGCTTAAGGTTAATTAATTCAAAATTAATTAACTTAGGCAAGTTGGGGTGATTTATGACATTTGTTTAAATAATTAGATTTATTTAATCAAATGAGAGGACTTAAGGGTTTTAATTAACTAGTTTGATTTATTTAATTAAATGGAATTAACATTAGTGAGAAGAAGGTGAATTAATCTGATAAAGTCAATTATTTAATTAATAGTAGAAACCGATGAATTTAACTAAACAATAAATATTATTTAATTAAATGGTTAGAGTAGAAGTGAGATAGGAAGAACAATGTTAGTAATCAGATTGAGATGCCTAATACTGATTAGGACTTATTTAAGTGGCTACAATACCCTTCTTGGATGATTTATTTTGTATCCCTCTTCATGCCCCCATTGCAACATCACCATGAGAACATGGTAGGGAACATAGGGATGCAACCATTGGGATTTAGTTGACCTAGAAAACTTGTCAAAGTTAATCTTGAAGCACTTTGAAGGGGGAGAACTTCAATGAAAAGCACTTATATATTTCTCATTTTTCATACTAACCCCAACTTCCATAGTCAATAGACCCCATATCTTTGCAAACTTAATCTTTTTAGCTTTCACCTTTTCCTTCCCATCCTTCTTAAAAGTTTGATAATTTTCTTTTATTGCTAAAATCATGTGAGAAATTATAAAGGCATAAGTATTTTTGTCCCTGAAATCTACGTCTTTCCTCTCTTTCCAAACATCACACCACCAATGTGAAAGAGAACTATAAAAGTAATTTTAATGGAAAAGACATGAAAAGAGGAACTTGTAGACACATAAAATAAACTGATTGACATCGTGCATCTAATCCTAACTTACTAACATCATTTCTTCCAGAATTATTCCTCGGTCTAACCATTTAATCAAATTTCTCTCTCTAATTAAATTCATCAATATTCATCTCTTAATTAAATAAATCAGTTTATCTAATCAAGTCAATTTCTCTTGTTAATTAAATCAATTCATCTGATCTGATTATCCCTATTTAATTAAATAATCAATTTATTTGATTAAATCTCAAAAGTCTATCTATTAAATTAAATAAATTAAAACCTTATTTAATTTAATCTAACATAAACTCCTTTAATTAAATAAATCAAAATATTTATTTGATTAATATCTTATCACATTCTTCTCATTATTTGATTTAAATAAATCCATAAATCTAAGTCAAATAAGTCACATAATCTAATCTCTTGTTAAATTAATTAATCCTTGATTAATTTAACCTCATCTCATGTCACATCCTCTAGATAATGCAAGTTGCACATGAAAATAGATTTAATTCATTTATAAAATCTCTATTTTCCTCACAAGGCATCTTTTGAAATATTCTCTCAATTTAAATTCAAAAATTCCAAGTCAACATGTACATCCAACAAGGTATTTAAAACCTCTTACATCTCCTTTGCCTTGAGCCAAGTGGCATTTATTGCATTTTTTCTTTCCCTCTTGCATGTCATTTCAACAAATTTGAATTTCAAATATTGGAATTTATTGGCACAAACCCCAAATCTTGCACATCTATCATCCATTCATAGCTTGACAAGTGGCAGCATATCATTGGATGAATGTTTGTCTCACATTTCTCAAATTTGAACTTCCATCCATCTTGAAATCCTATAAATAAAGAGCTCCTCTCCTCATTTGATCATCCATAATCCATGTAAATTTACCATGCTAAAATACTTAGCCATTTCCATTCATCAATCTTGAGTTCTTAGCTAGGTTATTGCAGATTTTGGCTTGGAGCTCTCATTTTCATCAACAAAGTGGATCACTCATCGAAACTCTTCATCAACACATCAATATTGCATCATAGGAGTTGGGAAAGGGCCAATTTTCACATCAAATTGGCACCAATTCCCCCATGGGATCATGAGTTTGCACATCTAATTAGGATTTTATCTTGTTTTTGTCATTTGCATTGTGTTCTTCAATATTTTCATTCCTAGTTTGAGTTGTAAATGGATTTCATGGGGAATCCTTGTTTACTCTTGCAAAATCTAACTTAAGGTGTTTGTTGCCTTTGTTTTGCAGGTACCTAGGCTAGGGTTCACACATTTGGCACTAGAACGAGGGCCTTATCTCATTTTCAATCCATTTTTCCCAAAATTTCTATGTTTTTCTTCACACAAAGGAAATTCTAACGCGGGCTCATCAACGTCACTGTTTTAGCACTATGAGCTCATCAACGTCACTATTTTGGCACTGTGAGCTCGTCAGCGTCGCTATTTTGGCACCACGAGCTCGCCAATGTTGCTATATGCCACCACGTGGAACACAAACTCCACCGTTGGACTCATCCTGCCAAAAAGATTTAAATTTTCAACTTCGCCGCTAGACTTGGTGACTTGCAGGACTTTTGAAATTTTTGAAAATAGCGATGCTGGACATAAATTGTGACACTGGGTGAAATTTTGATGCAATCGAGCTCTCTGTCCCAACGCAGAGCATAGCTGACTGGTAAGCGGCGCTATGAGAGCACCGCTGGGAGACAAAAAAAGGGAGAATTTGATTTTTTAGCATGTGCTTTTGATTTATGATTTATTTACCTTGTATTTTCTAGTTTTTAACTTCTGTGTTTTTCTAGAATCTGACTGTTTTTCTTCTTTGAAGGTTGGAAATCGAAAAAAAAGGAAGGAGGAGTATGGTGATGATATTTTGTCCAATCAAAGTGTTTTTAAACACTTAAGTGTTTGTTTAACACTTATTTAGGAATTTGTTATCTTTTCATTCTTAGAACACTAATTTTTGTTTGGGTTTAAAAAGAACACTTTGGTTTTTTGCAAAGGCTAAAATGAACTTTAGGATCACAACTTACTAGATTTTTTTTGGCATTAACAAATTGAACAAGGCAATTTCTTACACTTCATTTGGTGCTCTAAAAAATGAATCAAATCATTGCTTTGAAGGATAAAATGAATGTGTGCCTTTATTGTTTTGTAATTACTTACACAAAGTAATATCATCAAAAGACGTATGTGCTTCTCTTGCGCCTCACGATGATCTTGAGAATCAAAAGGCTTTTGGTGACATCAAGTTGCATAAATAATTGCCCATACACACTTCGATTTGGGTTTAAAATTGAACAATATCTTGTGCGAGTGTGAGTAGGGGCATTTTGCATATATTCTCTTTCTTTGTGCCATCAAAGATTGATCGAGTTCGAATTTTGTCTTTGCTTGCTTTTGTTTATCCTAGAGGGTTTGCCTTGGGAAAAAGTACTCACCAGCGAACGGTAACACTGAACCCGAGAGTATTTCCGGTTGGGATATAAATGTGGATATTGGAAGAAATGCCAATATCCGCGGTTGAATCGACAAGATGGATCCGAAAGGGGACTCTTGCCACGTTGGGTCAACTCCTATGAACGAAAAGTCCTTACTAGAACCCATGTGCTAGAATTTTCCAAAATCCTTAATCTATTTGTTGGTGCAAGAATGGTCATTCTGAAGCCGCCCCACAATTTTACGGTCTTCTAGAAGAAATGGAAAACATGCCATGGGAGTTTCATGGGTGTTGATGCTTGGCTGCCCCGTATAAGTGAGTGTCATGGAGGGGAGCCAGTGGGGTCAAGCATCTAACCATTTGCTAGAGATAAGCGTAGCTGGACTTGTCCAAGTGGGAATCTAACAAATATTATCTTACACGTCCATAGGATTGTACTTATTCTTGGGTTACAAAATGCATTGCTTGATCAAGAACACCTTGAAAACAAACACTTAACATTATCCAAATTTCAAAACCCTTTTGGAGACAAATACCTTTGATTCAATCTATATGTTATTGCTTTCCCTTGGGATTCACATCCTTATAGGTTTCTAAACATTTGGATTATATCTCAATTTGTTTCCTTAAGTAAACAATAGGAAAACCCTTGCCTTAAGTTCATTGAATTTCCACATAACATATCTTGTGGAGTTTGAAGAAATTAAGACATTGGAAATTTTAGTTTAAAAGTCTAAATCAAAGAAAGTGTTTTTGGTAAAATAAAGACATTAAGCAAAGCTAAACAAAAAGAACTTTCATGTGTGATTGAAGACTCACGATTCTCAAGAAAATCCAAATCACAAGGTCATTTTCCCAAAATTTGAAAATGTTTGTTCAAAAGAAATCATTCTTTGGTTATAAAGGTCTTTAGGAAGCATTTGCATGTTCTTCAATACCTAGGTCTAGACAAACAAAGTATCTTTTTAGGTACATCTTAGGATCAAAAGAAAACATCAAAATATTTTTCATCCATCCTTCAAAACATCAAAACATCATTTCACAAATCACCTTTTGAAAAATCTTGAAATCATTCTTGATACTAGGCTTTTTGGAAAAAATCCAAATCATCAAAATGATCAAAAAAATTTGAGATTAAAATCCTTGAAAACATTATCATCAAAATCACCTTTGGCTAAGTGTGTGTAGATGCATCCTTTTTCATATACTTAGGTCAAAGATTATCAAAATAATCTTGTTTGGCTTAGTACATGGAGATGAATCCTTCCCCATATGCTTAGTAAAACTATCATCTTTCTTGGATAGGTGTGGATAGATACATCCTTCTTCCCACACATATTCAAACTATCACCCTTTGATCAAATTTATCCCTTAGATAATCATCCAAACATCTTAGGGTCTATTTGTTCAAAATCAAAATCAGTCAAGGACAAATCCCAAGGGAAAATCAAAATCCTAAATCTGAAACATATCCAAAAGTTCTAAAATCCTAGTATCTCCTTCAAGACTTACCAAAAGATCATAGCATCCACGTCATTCATCTTTTACATCATCATCACCTATTGATCCTCAAGATATCCTAGAAATTTATGCTTTGGGGTTTAGAGTGAGAATCAACCCAAAGAATCAAGAGATTCATCTCCTATTCTTGAAGGATTGGTCCTTATTTTATGGTTCAAACTAGATATCAATACAAGAAAAGCATGGAATCCAACAAGGAAACACCCGCTTCAAGTGATCTTAGCCAAACAAATGTTGAAATAAATCCCACCGAATCAAGCAATCCTTCGACTCTCACAAAATCTGCAAGAAGAGGCTCAAGGAGAAGACCTCCCCTTTGGAATGTCTCATGATGAAATAACTGAAATGCTTCAAAATCCGGAAAACCATAAGATTGTCAATATCATGATGAAACTCAACCCTTCATTGTATATGCTTGAACTAGCAAAACAAGGGACCAAATTGCCTTTGGATTTTGACATGAGCACCATAGTGGAGACATCATTTCCTCCAATCTCATCTACCATGCCCATCTCATCCACACCCCCATCCCAAAATATCATTCAAAACATTCCGCAAATCACGACATCTCTTGCTCCTACCCAACCCAACATTAATAAGGGAAGTGCATTTCTCAATGCAATTCAAACACACCCCCTTGTTAAGAATCAAAACTTGGATACAAATACCACCGTGGAACAAACCATACTAGAAAACCCATCACAAAATAATGTTCCTCTCACTTTCCATCATGATCCATCATGATCCTTTTTTCTCGCAGCACCTCAAAATCCTCTCCTCGCACATTCGCAAGAGGAAGGAGACATGCTCGGACCAGGGGGCATATTCGACACCACGACATTTTCACAACTCACACCCCTCACATTTCCACCTCTTCCACCATTTCCATTATCATCTGCACCACTCGTTGGTTTAGGGCTTCCTCCCCTACCAAGTATCAATCAAACCTATATCCCAACCATCAATCAAAGCAATGCACGAAACACCCAAAATTTGTCATTGATATCGTAACAACAAATGATAAACACACAAGCAATGGAAACAACATCAAACACCCCCATAACGTCACAAAACATGATCTCTCAAGGACCAATTACATCAATGACACCACTCATCACTCAAACCACCACACCAACAACACCTTCCACTAATCAAATAATCAACATGACATCACCATTCACCACTGCCACAAACACCATTCTGAATCCACCACCACCCCAACCACCACCAACTTACACCACATCAAGTCAATATAACACAACATTGCAAGCTGTTTTTCAAAGAGGATACTGACAAGTGTAAAAACAAAAATCTGTATACCTAGTTGCTCAAGAAGCCACCCAAGCTACGCAAGCCACCCAAGCAGCCCAAGCCGCACTGCAAACACAACAAGATGCACAAGCCAAAGCTTTATTACAACAAAAACAAAAACAAGCCGCCCAAGCATTACAAGCACACAAGGTTTCACAAGCACAAGATCTATTGAAACAACAAGCAGCATAAGCACAAGTCACAAAAGCACAAGCTCAAGCACAATCTCAATATCAAGCACAACAAGCACAAGCACAAATACAACTTCTTGCACAAGTAGCGCAATTGCAAGCATATTAGCAAGCAATAAGGCAATATAAAGAGTAGTAAGAAGCAGCAAATTTGGCAGCCCAACAACAAGTGTTGTGGGAACAACAACAAGCACAACGACAAGCGTTGTTGGAACAATAACAGGTGCAACAACAAGCACAAATTTTAGCACAACAACAACAAGATCAACAACAAGCATTGTTCATACAAAAGTAGGTAGAAGCCTACCTCGCTCAGCAGAACATACAGATACCATCAAACAATGCACCAAACAAGCCATCCATCCAACCAACGATTGAAACACCCCAAAACACTTTCATCCCACCCCCTGATCTGCAAAATGATGTAACAACACAACTCAGGTTGCTCTCGCAACAAGTTCTTGACCTTCAATCAGGGCAAACAACCAAAACACCAAGCAACTTGTGTCCTTATCCATTTGATAGGAGCCTAGAAATGAAACCATTCCCTAAGGGATTTGAAATCCCCAAATTTGTCAAATATCGAGGGATGGGAAACCCTGAAGATCACATCAGGGAATTCCAGGTTCATTGCATGGAAGTCGCATATGACGATACTTATCTGATGCGGTTATTCCCTAGAAGCTTGGAATGCCCCGCTATAGAATGGTTCTCTCACTTACCTTCAGGAATTAGAACATTCCAAGAAATTAGGGACGCATTCATCAGGAACTATGCATGTAATATTACAATGGATGTTAGTCTCGAAGAACTATGTGCTCTAAAACAAGGAAAGAATGAATCTTTTGCTTCATTCCTTCAACGATGGCGATCCAAGGCCAATCGAAGCAAGTGGACCATGTTGGAGGAACAACAACTTCGCACCATCATAGCCAACCTTGAAGGCCACTTGGAATTTCATCTCAAGGTCCAAGGAATCACCACATATGATCAACTGATTCCCAAGGCACTTAGCATCGAAATATCCCTTGTGACTCAACCCACGGAATCAACATCATACCACGAACAACAAAACAACCGCCCACCATCAAATTACAATGATAAACCTCACACATGGGCAAGAAACAAAAATGTTACTAATGATGGTGTCATTGATGCCAAGGTGGTCATTAGTGGCCCTTGCCAAATTGCACCCACACTACAAATCCAACCACAACATCAAAACACCCATCATATACCATATCAACCAAACAACAATCCAACCATCAATAATCTCAATGACCAAAGAGGACCACCCCAACGCAAGAGTTATCTAAAATGAAAATACACTAATTTGGGGGAACCGCTTGAGGACATCATGAAAAAGCTCATCGATGAAAAAATCATCAAGTATCCTACATTTGAGAATTACCAAGAACTCGATGTCAAACCTCCTTGGTATAATGAGAATAAACTTTGTGAGTTCCATAAAATAAAAGGCCACACCACAAGCAGTTGCATGAAACTCAAAAAATCAAAAGGGTCCTTGTAGATGGAGGTGCAGGATTAAATATCTGTTCTCTCAGTCTCATCAAGCAGTTGAAAATATTAGAAGATTCCATTGACAAAGGGAAAGGAATCACGATAAGAGCATATGATGATCAAGAAGGAGTGTCTCAAGGAAAAATCAAACTCCCTATTCAAGTAGGGTTGGCCCTCATGGAAACCACCTGTCAGGTTTTAGACCTTGACTTACCATATAACATCCTCCTCAGATGTCCATGGATTCATGTGATGAAAGCAGTACCATCAACCTTCCACCAATATGTGAATTTTACACATAACGGACAAGAGGTTACCATTCATGGAGATCCTAAACCTTTTCATACTACAAAAATCTTGAAGCAAAATATTACAAAATCCCCCAAGTACCAAAGAATGATGAGGGCCCATCCAAATCATACATTGACCCCACCACCCTTGAGACACAGACACCCACCATTCCTACCATCTCTGACATCAAGCTCATCATCTAGGAGGACGGTTGTGGAAGCTATAGACTCCCTAATAATTCTTTTGTGATATGAGAGTTACTACAATATCCTAGATCATGAGGATTCCCACAACAAAATCAATCTTCCACATCACAAACGTCTCCTGGAGACTATCCAAAATGCACAAGCTGGGGAGATCTTGGCCAAGAGGTCATTGAGATAGATCCATCGCATATGTTATACCAAGATAAAAGGCCACCACCTAAATTACCAATCGATGACAGAAGCAAGGGCCTCCAAATGATGCTTGCAATGGGTTACGACAGAAATCACAGATTCAGAAAAAACAACAATGGCCTTATAATACCCATCATGCCAGAGACGTGACCAATAAAAAACCTTGGCCTTGGATGTACCCCTCCGAGTATAACCATACGTGGTTGAAGTCCTCTGGTTAGAGCGGTTAATAAATCTCGTTAGCCAATAGCAGCAGAGCTACGATTACCAGTATCTACAAGTCGTGTCCTAGACAACTATACCTTTGATATAACTGATGTCTATAGTAGTAGTGATGATGAGGACCCCATGACTAATCTACCTAGGTTATTTGATGACACCACCCTTTGCATGATCAGTACCTTATCTTTTGAGCCAAACAACCAAGACCATAAAATCTGCTTAGTATATCCCCAACTCATTGACCACGACCAACGAGGACCACCAGTTCTTGATACATTCGAAAACTATGAGGCACTCTTAGAATTCATGGGATTGAGGGATAACATTCTAGATGGAGATCATAAGGAAGGGTTTATAATGGAGCTGGAAACACAGGCATATTATGGAGAAACGATTAAATCCTTCAGTCGCAAAAGCGAGAAATTAAGAATCATATCCAAGTCTTTGATTGAAAACCACACTATGGCACTCTCTGACAAGAAAAAAGTAAAAAGAAAGGATGTATCCAATGGTGAAAACCTCTCTGAGGCACCCGAGGATGAGGGATTCAATCTTCCTCTAAGAGCTATTCATCAGGAAAAATTAGTAGTCTTGGCAGAAAAATGAAATCCTGTCAACCTAGGAATAGAGGAGACCCCCCATATCACATTCTATGTAGAATCACTATTATCAAAAGAGCAAGAACTCCTAGCAGCATTCTTAAAAGAAAGACAAACAAACTTTTCATGGAGTTATGCTGATATGCCAGGTCTTGACCCAGAAACCATAGTCCACCACTTGGCAGTATATCCTGAAGCAAAACCCATCAAACAAAAGCTTCAGAAAATGCATCCTTAGATCACCCTATTGGTCAAAATGGAGCTCAAAAAGTTGTTAGATGCAAGATTCATCTAACCCATTGATTATCCAGTATGGGTATCAAACCTGGTACCTATTTCAAAACCTAACGAAGCCATTAAAATCTGTATAGACTTCAAAGATTTGAACAAAGCATGTCCCAAGGATGATTTCCTGCTTCCCAACATTGACATTATAGTAGACATGACAGCGGGACATGAGATGTTATCATTAATGGATGGATTTTCAGGATACAACCAGATCATAATAGCTAAGGAAGACCAACATAAAACAACATTCACTTGTCGATGGGGGACTTATTGCCAGAACATGATGCCATTCAGCCTAAAAAATGTAGGAGCAACATATCAAAGGGGTATGACATTGATCTTCCATGATATGATCCATAAAATAGTTGAGGACTATGTTGATGACATCCTAGCTAAATCCAAAAAAAGACAAGACCACATAGCGACCCTGAGTGCCATCTTTGACAAACTAGAAGAATACAAAGTAAGACTAAACCCAAGGAAGTGTGTCTTCAGCGTACAATCATGTAAACTACTAGGATATATAGTATCGATGAGGGGTATTGAAGTGGATCTAGCAAAAGTGAAAGAAATCCTTGAAATGGAAGCACCAAGGACACTAAAACAATTAAGAGGCCTCCAAGGCAGACTCTAGTCCATTCAAAGGTTCATAGCATAGTTAGCAGACAAACAAAATCCATATTCTCACCTACTCCACAAGGGAGTAGTGTACAAATGGGATGATAAATGTGAAGAGGCATTTTAAAAAATCAAAGAATACCTATTGACACCACCAGTTTTAATGCCACCCATCCCAAGAAAGCCATTGATCTTATATGTGTCAGCAACAACAATAGCCCTTGGAGCTCTTCTTGCCCAACATGATGAAAACATAACAGAGAGGGCTATCTACTATATCAGTAGAACAATGGTCAGTCATGAGCTAAATTACTCATTCATCGAGAAATCTTGTCTCGTAGTAGTGTTTGCATCCCAAAAATTTAGACATTACATGTTGGCACACAAGATAAAGCTCATCGCCAAAATTGATCCCCTCAAGTATCTACTATCAAAGGCAATGCTAATAGGCATAATGGAAAAATGGGTAATGATATTATTAGAATATGACATCGAGTATGTGGAAAGAAAAGCAATCAAGGGATAGGTCAGTGTAGATCAACTAGCAGAAGTACCTATTTATTCTGAGAATCTTCTTGTTTCAGAATTTCCAGATGAATCCATTTTTAACGTCAACGTAGTTGATCATTGGAAACTATACGATGGTTCATATACACAACATGGATCAAGAGTTGGTGTCTTCTTCATCACCCCACAAGGGGATTGCATACCAAGGTCATGCAAACTAGCATTTCCTTGCACCAACAACATCGTGGAGTATGAGGCTTTGACTATAGGTCTCAGGATAGCAGTGCAATGGAACATCATAGCTCTAAAAGTGTATGAGGACTCTCAGTTGATTATAAATCAAGTCAATAATGAATATCAGACTAAGGATGACAAGCTCACTCCATACAAGAAATTGGTGGAGACCCTTAAGGAGTCCTTCATTGAAATACCATTTGAGCAAATTCCTAGAACCAACAATAGAGCAACAAACACTATGGCGACAATTGGGTCTCTATTGGATATCCCTCACAACATGCCAAAATATGAATTTCTAATTGAGTAGCTTCTCGTACCTACATTCGAGGTACCAGAATCAGAATATACATGTGTAATATTTGGTTCTGATGTTCCTTGGTATCATGACATATATACATATCTTTGAATAGGAGTCATACCTGCTGACCTACCATCAAACCTAAAATGAACCTTTGTTAAAAAGGCATCTAGATTTGTGATCCTAGGTGATACCCTGTACCGTAGAAGCATAGAAGGTACCTTACTCCGCTACTTAAACACCGGTGAGGCATTAACCGCTCTAACTGAAGTACATAACGGTATCTGTGGTTCACACTCGAGTGGAATAACCATCGCTAAGAAACTGCTAAGGATGGGGTATTATTGGCCCACAATGGAACAAGAAGCACATGATCATGCCAAGAAGTGTCTACAATGTCAGCAGCATGGGGACCTCATCCATGCTCTAGCTCAAGACCTCGATCCTATTGTCACACCATGGCCCTTCTCATAGTGAGGACTGAATCTCATCGGAAAAATCACTCCCACCTCATCTAACGGCCATAAGTTCATCATAACTACAACATAGTACTTTACTAAGTGGGTAGAGGCCATACCCATGACGTATATAACTGGAAAGTAGATCTCAAAGTTCATCCTGAACTATCTCATATGTCGCTATGGTGTTCCACAAGCTATTATCTCGGATAATGGGACACCATTCAAAAATCAGGAAGTCCATGACCTATGCGATAAATTCAAAATCCAACATCGCTTTTCCACCACATACTATCCCCAAGGCAATGGCCAAGTAGAAGCTACTAACAAAACCATTTTGAAAATACTTAAGAAAATAGTCAATGACGTAGGTTGTGACTGGCATCTATAGCTTAATCCCGCCCTTTGGGCTTATCAAACCAACATCCGCACACCCACCAGTGCCACCCTCTTTTCCTTGGTCTACGGATCAGAAGTGGTACTGCCCATTGAGATCGAGCTCCCATCCCTTAGGATATCACTCCAAAACCTCATCACAGATGAATAGTATAGAGTATCAAGGCTAAATGAGAAAGAGCTACTAGATGAGAGATAGATAGATACTTTAAATCACTTGCAAGTCTATCAGAATAGACTCAAATGAAGCTACAATAAGAAAATCAGAAGTAGGACATTCCAAGTCAAAGAGTTGGTCTTAAAAGAAAATCAAAAAAATGTCCCAAACCCAAGCAGCAAAGGCAAGTTCGAACCCAATTGGCTGGGACCATTCGTCATCATGACAAGTTACAAATCAGGGGCATATCAGTTATCAACACCTGAAGGGGAACCTCTACAGGAGACCATGAATAGCTCCCATCTCAAAAAGTTTTATGCCTAAAAAGTTTCAAGGTATAGAACCAAAAAATTGAAAAAAATAAAAAAAAGTCCTGAAAAAAGGGTTACTTCGGTGAAAACCTGGCAAATAGGCATCTTGGTGAGAACAAAAAAAAAAGAAAAAGCAAAACAATCCAAAAAAATCAGAAAAAGGATAAAAAATAGTAAAGAGAAAAAATCGTCCTCTAGTGAAAACCACTTTGGTGGCACTTTGGGCAAGTACCTTGGTGAAAACCTGGCAAATAGGCACCTTGCGTAAATAAGCACTTTCCATCCACCAGGATCTTTACGAATTGTTGTGCATCAGCCATCCATTTCGCTTCCATCATCCATCACATCTAGATCTCCATCCATAATTCATCCACTCACATTTGTACCATAGCTTGGTCCTATTTTCGTATCATGATCCGTCCTAGTACTACTCAGCCCATCCTCAAGGTCATTTTGTCCTGCCTTTATCGTGGTAGTCTATTACATCACGCTGGTGGCACGTTCTCATTAGATCAGATTCATGTATGACCTTAAAGTCCTCAAATCAGAAAATCCAAAAACATCATAAAATCAGAAAATCCAAAAATATCAAAAAAGCACAAAATCCAAAAACATCAAAACATATCAAAATCCAAAAACAAGTCAAAAAGTCATTCAAAAAATCATAAACAAGGTCATCTTATTGAACTATGTCATCTCTGAGGTTGAATGTAGGCAAGGTTGATCTTTGATCATCCCCCAAGACATTTAGGTCAGTCCTATAGGAGTCCGTTATAATAAACTAACATCTCATCATGTATATCGTCATCTGTAAATTGGTCAAGTTGTCAGTCGAACTACATGGTCTCTATGTATATAATGTAGGAAAGGCTAATCTGTTGATGAGCCCCCGAGGCCCCTAGGATAGGTCTTTAGGTTAGTCTCTTAGTCAAAATTTCACAAAATCCCAAAACATTTGGAAAATAAAAAAAAATCAAAACATTTGTAAAACCTCGAAAAATACCAAAAATAGCCTCAAAACATTGCAAAACATCAAAAACATCCAAATATTTCAAAAAATCCATCCATCTCATCTCACTTGCACCCGCAATAAACCCCATCCATAATAAACTGATCATCATCCTCAACCTTTGGTAAAACAGTTGGGAACAAGTCTAGTAGATTAAAAGTAAAACTCCAAATGACAAGTCTTAAGTCTAAATCAGTATGTAAACAAGTTGGTCATCTCTTCATATTGGTAACTCATCATTTGAATTGGTCCCATATCAATCATCCCTTAGAGCACTCCAGATAAATGAAATGACGTGCCGCCATCCACTAACATGTCCTAGGATGAATCCTTCCTACAATGGGCATTATCTTTTGGCAATAAGTTTCAGTTATCATCCTTAGAAAACACATCCTCTTTCCGTTAGTGGTATTGAAGAGCATCAGTTTGTTTGTTTACTTGGTCTTTATCTTTTGACTTATCTTATTTGTGCCAATTTCAAGGACATCTCGATGATATCCCAAAATAGATGATTTAGAGAAATAGGAATGGGGCAACGAACATTAAACTTTTGTCTACTGTGCTTGTTGGACGCTTTGTAATATAACCTCGGTGAATACTTGCTTTGTTAGGTATGTATGGAAGAGTTCTAGGGCAACTTGTTGACTATTGCGTGGATAGGTTTACCTCTCCATGTTTTGGTCCGAGCTGGTTGAAACTTCTAAAGTGCATCCTAGCAAGGTTTCTGTATGTCAGGTGTGAACAAGATATTCCTATCTGATTATCAAGTCAAAGCCCATCACACTTGGTACAATGCCATCCTGGTTCCCTATACCTTGATGCATCATACCATGTGTGTTATCAAACATAAGAAAATTTGGCCCTTTGAAAATCCTAATTCCTCGGCAAGTCATCATCATCATCATCATCATCATTTGCGTTTGCATCATCTTGTGTCTTGTTGAAATGGCTTCTTCTTTTCTTACTAATCACGCTAACAAGGTACTATGACAGTTGATCATCATCGCCATTGATCCTGCATCCACAAATCATTAGCATATTTCATAAACATATCATATAGGAAACACACGCATTGCATTTTAATCATCATATAAATAGGTTATCATAAACATTTTCATAAATAAGGTGCATCCATGTCATTGCATTTCACCCATTACATTACATCCCATGGCATTATATTAATCATTACATAAACATTCATTTGCATTTCACAACCATTTCATATTACCATCTAAATCATCACATAACATGAGTAAAAGCATTCCATAATCATTTTTGCATAATCATAAGCAATAGGTATATAAGCATTTAATTCGTTAGGCATACATACTTGCATAACATAAATAACATCATATCATCACATTACGTTCACAATACACATCAGCATATCACTTTGCATTAACATATCATTGCATTACATACATCATCAATAATTACGTGTAGGATAATAATATTCATTATTCTAAGCATCTCATTGAACCATCCCATTACATCCATCCATAAATCATCTCATATATAAGCATATCCCACACATCATTGCATATACCATGGATCATATCATTTTACATATTAAAATCCATATCACATATCAACATTTGCATAAAAAATAGATCATTATATAGATAACATCATTGAACATCATAGCATAGATGAGCATAATATAGATCTGTTAGTCATAATCATTGCATAAACACCATTAGAAATAAATGTATCCATAACATATAGAAGTAGAATCATACATAAATAAAAAGTACATATTTCATCACATCAAAATCGGCTCATATATATATTCAATCATATCACTGTCATAGTACAAATAAAATAAATCGGATCACTGTACATATATGTCAATCAGTACAAAAGGCCCATTGAGGCTATAAAAAATGAGCCCATAAGGCACAAAAAGTATATCATAATATCAAGATCAAGCCCGATCTCTGTGAATGCTGCCCTCACCCCTATCACCATGACCCTCTGGTGGTCTTTGGCTAGCTCACTCTGAGTACTTAGGGATCCAATATGCTCTGGGTACTATGTCATGGTAAACTGGATGATATTACTCTATCTCTTGGATAGCATCCCTACAAGATCGTACCGGCACTGTACCCTGGGAGGAGGAGGCTGTCATGCTCTCAATCTGCTACCTGCAGCCTAGCTCTGTGGCTACCTGTAGCTCTGCAGCCTGTCTCTGCTGCACAACCTGATCCCTCTCTGGTCTGAGCTGCTCTCTCTCAGCTCTCGCCTGGTCTCTCTCCACTGTTAGTGCCTAAACCTGGGCCTGTAGCTATGCAATCAGTGCATCCCGACCGTCTGCCTGCTCCTGTGGTAGTGCCCTTGGCTACACGTGAACATGAGCCTTGCCCTCGGCTCGTGGTGGCGGGACTGGTGGATCCTGCTACTGATCCTGCATATGGACATCTCCCAAATCGGGTGGAACTAGGTGCACACCTAGTGGATCCTGTCAAATCTCGACCCTCGGTCCTCGCCCTCATCCTCTCCCTCTGCCTCTGACCCTGTGCACCTCAAGATCCTCACCTAGAATAGTCAGCTGAAGAGGAGGTTTGAACCAGTCTCTGTAGGCCTATGTGGTGCCCAGATTTGCTAGGCCCTGATCATAAGCCCACGGTCGGGCCACCAACTACCTGAAGCTATCAACTACCTCAAAGGAAGGAATATCGTGCCCCCATACTATCTGTGTCATGTTGCGTGCAAAGACAGCTACATAACCATCATCAGGCCGATCTTGTGGCTCTCCAAACTGACGCTGTACGTGCCCAGGCAGGTACCTCTCAATCATGGTGTGCTCACGCCCCTACATATATATATCCTACCGACAATAAAAGAGTTGAGTGGAATTGTCAGCCCATCCGGGCTGACCAAGGTATGGACACCAAGTAAAAACGAGCATCTCATCCAAGACCCGCCTCTAGTAGGGGATCCCATGCTCACCAGTGTGTGTGAAGGACACACCGCCTCTGTATCGTTCCATAAGGGCATCCTCTACCCCCATTGTAATTGGAACGGCCTGTGGACATAGCATAGAAATGTGCTCCCACGCTCAAACATGAAGCAAAGTCACTCTGGACCCCAGTGCTCTACCGTCCATGTAAACATACTCATGAAGTTCCCTGTAGAGTGAGGCAAGAAGTACAGGCCCCCATGCAAAATGAACTAGCCTATCCCAGACCATCTACTCTCAACAATACCCCCAGCCAGGACTGAAGTATCGCCCTCGTCTGTCTGGGGCAACCAAACTTGAAATAATCATTGCAACTACCCAGCGGTAGGGAGGTGCGATGACCCTGTACCTCTCTAACTCAATCTGTCCCTTGCAGTAGATAATATCTCCTGTGGCGAGGACTTTGGTGCAGCACTCGCGTCCCTCGTCCATGTCATAGATCACCCGTTGGCCATGAATAGACAATCTTAGAATGTGCCAAATGTCCTCCAAAGTGACAGTCGCCTCGCCAATGGGGAGATGAAATGATGACGTCTCACTATGCCACCTCTCGACCAGCACTGACAACATCCCTAGGTGTGTGCGCATGGGCGCCACGTAGGCAATGTGCCATAGTCCTGCAACTCCCAGTCAATCTTGGTCCCTGTCACTCAGATCTTGTAAAACACTCACCAGGTGTCGTGACCAATGCTCTTGAGAATAAAGCTCCCTAGGCCCGTCCTGCATCAGGGAAAGTTAGCATGTTAAATTTTTTGAAAAAATCATGGCCTAACACTCCAAACTTGTTTCCAGTAGCGCAGTTTGAGTTTCCTAAAACTCCGCCGTGTGAGCCCAAAATGATCCAAATAGAGCCACTGTGGTGCAGTTGTCTTTCCAGCGTTGCAATTTACATGAAAATAGCTCCGCCATGGCACACTTTTCCCAAACCGGTCCACTGAGCCTGAGCCGAGTGGAGAAGTTTCTAAACTCCAAACTGCACCGCTGCGGCGCTAAATAGCACTGCTACAGGGCAAAAAGGCAATTAGCGGTGCAGTTCAAATGCTGAGCGACGCTATAATAGCACCATTGGAGGTGAGCTCATCTTTAAAGGACTAATTAATGCATTAAAAGGAAAAAATCAAGCGTAGGTAAGGGTCACATACTGGTGCCCCAATGCCAGGTGGCTGCTGCTATGTTCAGAATCGATCACTGATGTGTAGGGGAAGTTGTCGTTGTGCCATATCGTCAGAGGGTCAGAGCTCAAATCTCAAGTTTTACTAGCGAAGGTGTGTGAAAATGACTTGAAAGTGACCCCTCGGGCCCCTTTTAAGCCTAAAAATTAGGGTTTTTTAACCCTAAATGGTTGTCCTGCTAGGGTTTTGGACCCCCGAAACTATTTTTATCCATTTGAGGTCTATTTTTCATTGATTTATTGCGTTTAGACATGTTTTTGACCTCTTAGAGCCCGTTCGGACCTTGTGGGCATTTTGTCACCTTTTTTCATGAGATCACCCAAAAAATTAGAATTTTCGTCCAATCTCTCGAAGAGGCAGTATAATGGCATGTTTCTCTCGCCATGCAATAGTGGGGCAAGTTTTTAAAATATCAATTTTTTTTTTGGCTTTGATCAAGATCAGTTATTCTTTGAACCAACGCAACAAGTGCATTGCTTCAAAGAGGGGCAAAATGTAGACACGTAAAATATACTGATTGACATCGTGCATCTGATCCTAACTTACTAACATCATTTCTTCCGGAATCATTCCTCGGTCTAACCATTTAATCAAATTTCCCTATCTGATTAAATTCATCAATATTCATCTCTTAATTACATAAATCAGTTTATCTAATCAAGTCAATTTCTCTTGTTAATTAAATCAATTCATCTGATCTGATTATCCCTATTTAATTAAATAATCAATTTATTTGATTAAATCTCAAAAGTCTATCTATTAAATTAAATAAATTAAAACCTTATTTAATTTAATCTAACATAAACTCCTTTAATTAAATAAATCAAAATATTTATTTGATTAATATCTTATCACATTCTTCTCATTATTTGATTTAAATAAATCCATAAATCTAAGTCAAATAAGTCACATCATCTAATCTCTTGTTAAATTAATTAATCCTTGATTAATTTAACCTCATCTCATGTCACATCCTCTAGATAATGCAAGTTGCACATGAAAATAGATTTAATTCATTTATAAAATCTCTATTTTCCTCACAAGGCATCTTTTGAAATATTCTCTCAATTTAAATTCAAAAATTCCAAGTCAACATGTACATCCAACAAGGTATTTAAAACCTCTTACATCTCCTTTGCCTTGAGCCAAGTGTCATTTATTGCATTTTTTCTTTCCCTCTCGCATGTCATTTCAACAAATTTGAATTTCAAATATTGGAATTTATTGGCACAAACCCCAAATCTTGCACATCTATCATCCATTCATAGCTTGACAAGTGGCAGCATATCATTGGATGAATGTTTGTCTCACATTTCTCAAATTTGAACTTCCATCCATCTTGAAATCCTATAAATAAAGAGCTCCTCTCCTCATTTTATCATCCACAATCCATGCAAAGTTACCATGCTAAAATACTTAGCCATTTCCATTCATCAATCTTGAGTTCTTAGCTAGGTTATTGCAGATTTTGACTTGGAGCTATCATCTTCATAAAAAAAGTGGATCACTCATCAAAACTCTTCATCAGCACATCAATCTTGCATCATAGGAGTTGGGAAAGGGCCAATTTTCACATCAAATTGGCACAAATTCCCCCATGGGATCATGAGTTTTCACATCTAATTAGGATTTTATCTTGTTTTTGTCATTTGCATTGTGTTCTTCAATATTTTCATTCCTAGTTTGAGTTGTAAATGGATTTCATGGGGAATCCTTGTTTACGCTTGCAAAATCTAACTTAAGGTGTTTGTTGTCTTTGTTTTGCAGGTACCTAGGCTAGGGTTCGCACAAAACCTATTGTTGAATAATATTTTAGATGGATTCTAGTATCAACCAATGAACTTCAAATACCTCACAAATAGGATTAAATATATGAAAACTAAAGGGCCACCCTTGAAGCAAGTAAACTATCAATTCCTTCATTGATTCAAAAAAGGTATCTATTGAGATGCATAAACGCTCTTTTATTAGGTTATTGTGGGACAACATATTATTCTAATTGGTCAATCCAATGAAAATGTTGATCTTCAAACTGAGATCATTAATCTAGAGGAGGTCTCACAAATTATTCTTAGGGACAGGGATCAACTCTAAAAGTTAGCCTAATTTGATATTGTATGATTTGAAAAATAAATTAGTCCACACCAATTCATCATCCTTGGGCCTATATCTAAGATGCAATAGACTACTTATGTACTAATTTATATCTATTAGATTATTTTCCTTTAAAGAGGAGGGGTTGATGAAGCAAAGAAGTTTTTAGGATCTAAACCTATCAGCCATAACTATATAATTTGTCACCTTTTCACCAAATAATCATTTGAAGTAACTAGTAAGGATTTTTCAAGGAACTCTAGAGCTTAAGGGGTACTCAAATTGGAAAATATCATCTCAGAAGAGGCTTCTACCCCCTCCATAAAATTCTACATATAGGCCCTTATAAAAAAATTACATGTGTACTTGATCATATTATTTTAGAACTCTAAACCAAAGGATGGTGGATCCAATTGAAGGAAGTTCACAAATTCAATGCTATCTAAATATTTTTCTATTATACCTCCCATCCAACAATTTCTATCCAAAAATATCCTCTAGCCCATCTTTTCAAGGAGGTGGTATTCATATAATTAATTTTCTTGAGTCATAGCTTCATATCCTCACACCTTTAAAGAGGAAAAAATTTTAACATCCCATTAGGGGAAGCCTAGACTTTTCCTCCACACATGAACACAAGGATATTTTGAATTATCTTAATATTATCCACTAATCCCTTTGGAAATTTTAAAAAGTGACATCAAGTATGCTTGATTGTTTTTAACATAATTTTTAATTAGCTACAACTTACCAACCTAAGAAAGAAGAGCACCCTTCCATCCCCCAATCTAGATCAATAATAACACAATAAAATTTAATTTATTCAAATATGAAATCATAATAAGAAGTTACAAATAAGTCATTATATGAATAAAGTTCTTTAAAACCAAAGTTTGGAGAGGAGATTCTCTACTTATTTTTTTAATGTTTTTCTTTCTTGAATGGAAAATATTGTTATTCTTTGATAACATGTATTTCATTAAATATGAAAAATTGAGGTGTTCATGAAAGGAAGTTGGGTAAGTGGAAACAACTCCCTATGCCAATCTAATATAGGAGAGGGTTGTAAATAATTATTCAAACCATTTAACTATTACAAAAATGGGAAGATTCCACATATAAATTTAATTAAGAAATTAAAAAATGAAACCATAACACATATATTTTATGTGGGAAAACCATTTCAAGAAAAAACCACTCCAAACACACAAATCAATTGTATTATTTTGTAAATATGGGTTATAATACAATAACAAAGCTTATGCTCTTTAGGAGTTGACAACACTATATTCAAAATCTAGAATAATTCTGACAGCATAATAATAGCTCAAAAAATAATTTACCTATCATTTAAAATAAGCTAACATAACAAGTATATATATACAAACAAGGTAGGAACCCAAAAAAACATCCTCTATCTTCTGCAAATCCAATTTTTGCAAAATCTCAAAATGCATGAGCTTTAAAATCAACCTACTAAACCAAAACAAACTTATTCTCATCTTGGGCACCTATATCCTAGAAAATCATCTTATCCATATCTTGACCATATCTTATCTATATCTTGGGTGCTTAAATTAGATAATGCTAAAAGATACTTTATTCCTCTTGAGTTTTGATTTAGAAACTACTAACCAAGAATCTCAATTCAACATAGAAAGTATCCAAAATAGCTTTTTTCCAATATTGAAACATGTGACATCATACTCCTTAAAAATAAGACCTATTAGAGTAGGCACCAAGTTTCTAAAAAATAGGGATCTTGCCATATGTCATCACCAACCATGTAGGATGCCATCGCAACAATAGGACCCACAAAGCAAATGAAAACTTAGGAAGTTTAATACATTAGGATAGATTAATATGCACCTAACAATCAAATAATTAATGCTAGGACTCAAAGGTTGAGACACCTTAATACCAAAATTCTCCCACTTGTTGAAGACCTATCAAGAGTCTACTACAATTAATAGCTCAGGGCCCTAAGGTCCATGAAATTGGAACACCATCTAATTTTTTTTGTTCTCATTAGCTTTGTTAGTGTATTTGCAACATTCACCAAAGTGTTAACTTTCTCAAAAAATACATTTCCATCTTCTACCATATCATGAACAAAATGAAATTGAACATCAATGTACTTTGTTCTGGAATGGAAAGTAGGACTCTTTGCTGAGAAAATGACACTCTAATTGTCACAAAAAATAGTCATTTTCCTTGCATCAAAACTAATATAAATTTATACAATTTTTTAATGCAAATGGATTCCTTACAAGAATGAGTAATTTTTTGGAAGTTTGTGTTCTCATTGATGTTAACATATCTATGTTGTTGCATTGATGTCAACCTTGTGAGATGCTTTGATTGGTTGCATTATGTTGTCATTAGTGGTGTTGCTAATGTCAACCTCTAATGTTGCTTTGATGAACATGTGATTGTGGATGTTTAACATCTAGTGTGGTTGAGGTTCTAAGAAAGTGTTGGAATGATGAAATGGTGTTTATGGTGCTTGGTTTCCATTTGCTTTTGAGAAATTTTGAATAAAAAAGAGTTTCATATGGAAGAATAGTGTTTTGTATTGTGCTCCGCTTTTCTTTAGTATTGAAGTTATGCTCATGTGGTTTGGATATGTTGATTAGAGGTGTTTAGAGATGTTATATCCAAAGTTTCCTATTTTGAATCATTGAACAAAAGAAGTTGTGTTCACAAGTGTGTGAACTGCGAAGTAGTGTTTTCTAGGAGAAATGGAATTGCTCCAAATTTCTTTGTGGTTTGGTTTTTGGTCTTGTGGATCTAGGAATGTGTCTATAATGTATGTATCTATCCTCTTTCACATTTTTTTGAGTTTTGGTTCTTTGCATAGTTGAATTCATAAGTTGCAGTGTATGGACAATTAACTAGTTGTACATAATAACTATATCGTCCAAGCGTATGAAGTTGTGATTAGGGTGTTGATGGAATATTCCATATTGTGTTTAAGTTTTGTGTGTGGTCTGCAAGTCATGTTTGGGTAAAAGGAAGTGTGTACTTAAATTTTAATGGTGTTAACATAGGTTCGATTGACCTTGGTTGTTTACACTAATTGCATATGTTTCAGTGTTTGTAGAAGCATGGCATGGCATGTGTGTAGTTTTGGGTCTGAGTTAAGGTTTGATGTGGTCCACCTTCATTCCTATCCACCATGGGAATGTTTTGGTGCTGACCTATTTTGAATTTGCATGTTTGAGGTGCATACATTTGGTTGTAGCCAAATTGAAGGTGTTTTTCCAGTTGTGGATGGTATATATGAGAGGTAGATTATTGGGAGAGATGTGTGTTGTGAAGTGCAAAAGTGTGAAATGCACTGTAAAAATTAAAGCTTAAAACTGCTGGAAACAATGAGAAGAAGGTGTCTACATTCTTCAGTGAGGTTATAGATGGTCTAGTGATGTAATGGTGGATATTTTCTATTGCTCTGAGATGAATTTCTCATTGTGATAATCTTCTTTCTTCTTATTTCTAATCTGGAAGTGAGCCCTTCTTTCTTTTGGGTAGTGTTCCCTCTAATAGTGAGCCTATTATATTTGGTGTTGCAATTAATTTATATTGTGAGCTAATTCTTATTGTGGTTTTTCCCTTTTTGGGTTTTCCATGTAAATATGGTGTTCTACTATGTATGGTGTTGATGTGTTTATTTTTTTGTTATTGACTTTCATATAGATTTAGGACTAATAAGGATCTAAATGATAATGAGGGTTTTGATGTTTTAATGTATAATTGATTCCTCCCCCCTCTTAGTTGTCTTGGGCATTCAAAAATTGGTATTAGAGAAAGGTTCCTTAGAAGAAAACTTAACTGATTGAGGTAGATATGGATGGCACACAAGAAGGATCCTCCTCTATTTGATGGATCAAATTATGCATTTTGGAACAACAAGATGGAAGGTTTCCTTGTCTCCATAGGGTTCAAAGTTTGGAAGTCTATTGAAGTTGGATATACCATGCCTAAAAATGGAATGAAAATTGATGATGAGATCAAGTCTTATGAGAACAATTGAAAAGAAATATATGCTCTCTTAAATGGTCTTTCTAATTCAAAACTTGTGAAATTCAATAGCTACAAAACTACTAGCGAGATTTGGAAAAAGATGGAAAGTATCTATGAAGAAGATTGAAAAAGGGCACTAGAAAATATAGAGGTAAGTTACCTTTCAAGTGTTTCAATTGTAGAAAGATAGGACATTATGCCTTAATATATCCTATCAAAACTTCAAATGATAAAATTAAGGAGAATAAAGGTAAACCAATTAAGAGAAGTTTTTATGTTAAAGAATATGCTAGTATATTTGATGATGAATTTGATTACTTGGATGATGAAAATTATGAATTCTTATTCATGGCTCTAAATGTTAGAAAAAATTCTACAAAATCTGAGAGATGTATGAAGGAAATTGCTCTAGAAGTAGGTCACAATATCAAAGGAACTATGGTGACTACTTTTCATGCAAGAGAGGACAAAAACTACTAGATTATTGATAGTGGATGCTCAAATCACATGGCAGGTGATAAGAGTAAGTTTTTTAAACTTGAGAAGTTTGAAGGTGGTCTTGTAAAGTTTGGTGATGATACATCTGCTAAGATATGTGGAAAAGGTTCAATAAATTTTGATGACAAGCACAACATAGATGATGTTATTTATGTTAAGGGTCTCCAACATAACCTTCTAAGTGTAGCAAAAATGTATAGAAAAGGATATAATATTTTGTTTCAAGATAATGGTTATGAGATTAGAAAAGGCTCCAAAACTCTAGTTGTTGTAGGAATAAGGATAGATGAAAATTTTTATCATCTCAAAGGTGCTAATGGTCAGTGCTTTATGACTCAAGCAAATGAAAGTTGGCTATGAAATAGAAGAATGTGTCACATTGATTTTGATAGCCTAGTGAGAATCAACTCTATTCAAGTTGTGAGAGATTTGTCGAAGATTGCAAAGCCTATCAATGCAATTTGCAAGGAATGTCAAATAGGGAAAAAAACTAGAAAGAGTTTCAAGTTAAAGAACATTCTACCAAAAGACCTTTAGAGTTGGTGCATAAAAATATTTGTGGACCCACTAGAACAAGAAGTTTTAAAGGTGAAAAGTATTTCATGTTACTGGGTGATGATTACTCTAGAATGACTTGGGAAACTTTTCTTGAAGAAAAAATAGAACATCTAAATAAATTTAAGGAATTTAAAGCTATGGTTAAGAATGAAATGGACATGAAAAAAAAATGTTTAAGATATGACAGAGGTGGAGAATTCACCTCCAATAAGTTTAACAATTTTTGTGAAGATCATGGAATAAAGAGGCATTTGTCGATTCCTAGGAATCCTCAATAGAATGGAGTGGTGAAAAGAAATAATAGGACTGATCAAGAAGTAGCAAGGACAGTGATGAAAGAAGAAAACCTACTAGATGTCTATTGAAGAGAAGAAATTCATACTGCAACTTGCATCTTAACATAGCACAAGCAAGGACAAATAGTTCAAAGACTCCCTCTGAGTTATGATATGGAAGATCTCCTACTACCAAATATTTCATAGTATTTGGTATCAAATGCTATATCAAGAGAGATGAAGAAAACTTAGGAAAGTTTTATTTAAGATTTGATTAAGGAATATTCCTTGGATACTCTACAAGAATCAAGGATTACTAGTGCTACAAGAGGCTAAGGAGGATAGTTGAAAGTTCAATTGCATCAAAGTGGATGAGGAGCCCCACAAAAACTTAGTGTTGATTGAAGGATATGAATTTGATGAGTTTGCTTGTAGAGAAGGAAAAAAGATGAAGGAAACGAAAAAGAGATGCAAATTGAAGAGGAAGGAGCTCCAAAAAAGAATCCTAATACTCCAAATTATGTACAAAAGAATCATTTGAAGATCATATCACTGGCGACAAAAGTAGAGGTGTATTGACAAGAATAAATGTTGCTATGATAGAAGAACATTTTTTACTTTCTTGATTTGAACCTAAAAAAGTGATTGTGGCATGTAAAGATGAATATTGGATCAAGACTATGGAAGAAGAATTAATGTAGATTGAGAAGAATTGGACTTGGGAACTTGTCCCAGGACCAAAAAATAAGAATGCGATTGGAACTAAATGGGTATTTTAGAACAAATTGAATGAGAATGGAGAACTTTTTAGGAACAAGGAAAGGATTGTGTGTAAAGGATACTCACAAGTAGAAGGAATAGACTTTGAGGAGACATTTTCTCTAATGGAAAGAATAGAGGCTATTAGGTTGTTTATGGATTTTACAACACATAAGGATTTTAAAGTTTATCAAATGGATGTGAATTTTGCATTCTTGAATGGTGAGTTGGAAGAAGAGGTATATGTTGAAAAACTAAAAGGTTTTCATTATGAGATAACCTTAATATGGTCTGTAGATTGAAGAAGGCATTATATGAACTCAAGAAAGCTACTATAGCTTGGTATGCAAGATTGGATATGTACTTTTTGCAATACAAATTAAATAAAGGTACCACAGATAATAATCTTTATTTCAAAGTTGAGAAAGATCAAATCTTGATTGTGGTTGTGTATGTTGATGATATAATCTTTGGAGGAAATGAAGCAATGTGCAAGATATTTGTAGAGAAGATGTAGAATGAGTTTGAAATGTCAATGTTTAGGGAGATGAATTTCTTCCTTGGGCTACAAATGAATTAGACATAAAAAATGTATCTTTATTTCATAATCAAAGTATGTCAAGGAAATGCTAAATTTTTTTGGAATGGAAGACTCTAATCCACTATGCACTCCCATGGTTATTGGTTGCAAGTTGAGTAAGAATGATGAATATTCTAAGGATGATCAGATAAAGTATAGATTGATGATTGGTGGATTGCTATATCTAACTACTACTAGACCAGATATCATGTATACCATTTGTCTTGTGGCTAGATTTCAAGAATATCCCAGAGAGTCACATGTGATAGTAGTCAAAAGAATATTTAGATACTTGGAGGGAACTCTAGAACAATATTTTTGGTATCCTAAAGATATTGATTTCTCTTTGAGTTCTTATACAAATGTAGATTGGGTAGGTTGTGTAGATGATAAAATAAGTAGAAGTGGTGGTTCTTTCTTGATTGGAAGCATGCTAGTGTCTTGTCTAAGAAAAAAGCAAGATTCATTGTCATTATCTATCATGGAGGCATAGTACATTGCAAAAACATATTGTTGCACACAAGTGTTGTTGATGAAGCAAACATTGAGAGATATCAGAGTGTCATATGATGAGCCAATTTCTATCTTATGTGACAATATAATTTGTATCAATATTTCAAATAATCCAATAATGTATTCAAGGAAAAAAGATGTTTCAATCTAGTATCACTTTCTAAGAAAGAAGGTTGTAGAGAATGAGATGAAGTCAGAGTATGTTCCTACAAAGGATCAAGTTGTATATATTTTCACAAATACTCTTATGTTCCTACAAAGGATCAAGTTGTATATATTTTCACAAATACTCTTCCTAAGGATATGTTTGAGTATCTCTAAGAGAAGTTAGGGTTCATTTTCCCTCCTTTCAATTAGATGCATAAGATTATGCATCAGTCCAATAGATTTCAAAATCCATTGCTTGTTCTAGATTGATGTTGGTGGCTACCTCTTAGGGGGAACAAGTCATGGAATTTTTAGTTGCAGTCAGGGGGAGTAAGTATTGTCATTGTGTGGCAGGAGAGTAAGAGTGAGTAATGCAAATGTTGTCCTTTGTCAATTGTGTCAAAGGATATAATCAAAAAAAGGAAAATAGTTGGTTGTAAAGCTTGTTTCTCAAAGGAATTACCTTTTGAGGAAGAGAGAAAGTTTGTGTGATAATTGTAAATGTTACCCTTTATTGTCAAAGGGGGGGCAAAGACAAGAAAATATTTGTTGCCCTTTTCTATTGATGTCAAAGGGGGAGAGATTTAAATAAAAAGAAATATGAAGAAAGGGGAAGAGAAGCCTGATGAAAGATCATAAAGATAGGTTTGGTTTTTGATATAAATGTAAACCTAGTAAAATCATGCATGTTTGTAGGGTAGAGTATTGGTAAAAGAGAAAGAGCTAGAAATAATGAATGCTTGTGTAAGGGGGAGCAGTGTGCACTAATGTGTAATTTATGTGTTGGTAATTAGAGGTGATTAGAGCTTTGTTTTTGTTGTTGATGGTTTTTCATATCATGTGTTGCCATCAATATAAAAGAGGGAGCTTTTTGGAAGTTTGTGTTGTCATTAATGTTTACAGATCTATGTTGTTGCATTGATGTCAGCCTATGGAGATGCTTTGATTGGTTGCATTATGTTTTCATTAGTAGTCGTACTGATGTCAACCTCTAGTGTTGCTTTGATGAACATGTGTTTGTAGAGAATGAGATGAAGAAAGAGAAAGAGATGGAAAGAATGAATGCTTATGTAAGGGGGAGGAGTGTGCACTAATGTGTAGTGTATGTGTTGGTAATTAGAGGTGATTAGAGCTTTTTTTTTGTTGTTGATGGATTTTCATATCATGTGTTGCCATCAATGAAAAAGGGGGAGATTTTTGGAAGTTTGTGTTGTCATTAATGTCAACAGATCTATGTTGTTGCATTGATTTCAACCTATGGAGATGCTTTGATTGGTTACATTATGTTTCCATTAGTAGTCTCATTGATGTCAACCTCTAGTGTTTCTTTGATGAGCATGTGTTTGTGGATGTTCAACCTATAGTGTGGTCGAGGTGTTGAGAAAGTGTTGCAGATGATGAAATGGTGTTTGTGGTACTTGGTTTCCAAGTTCCTTTGAGAAAATTTGAATAAAAGAGGCTTCTATATGGTAGAATCATATTAATTATGCTCCACATTTCTTCAGTATTGAATTTATGCTCATGTAGTTCAAATATTCTAATAAAAGGTGTTCAAAGATGTTATATCCAAAGTTTCCTATTTTGGATCATTCAACAAAAGAAGTTGTGTTCACTACTGTGTGAACTGTGAAGCTTTGTTTTCTAGGAGAAATGGAATTGCTCCACATTTTTATGTGTTGTGCTTTCTGGTCTTGTAGATCTGGGAATATGTTTATAATGCATTTATCTATAATCTTTTAGAGTTTTTTGAGTTTTGATGATTCACAAGGTTGGATTCATAAGTTGTAGTGTATGAATGATTAACTGGTTATACAAAATAATTATATTCTCCAATTGTATGAAGTTGTGAAACTTTTGTTGGATTTCAAGGTGTTGATGGAATATTCTAGATTGTGTTTAAGTGTCGCATGTGGTGTGTGAGTCATCTTTGGATTAAAGGAAGAATTTACTTAAATGTTTAATGGTGTTAACATAGGCTTGGTTGACCTTACGTATTTACACTAATTCTGGATGTGTGTGGTGTAGTGTGGTGTGTGTGTAGTTTTGGGTTCGAGTTAAGGTGTGATGTGGTCTGCCTTTATTCCTTTCCATTGTGGGAATGTTTTAGTGTTGACCTATTTTGAATTTGTACACTTGAGGTGTGGATGTTTGGTTGTAGCCAAATTAAAGATGTTTTTCAAGATACAGATGGTATATATGTGAGGTATATTGTTTGGAGATATGTATGTTACAAAGTTTCATGATTTGAAGTGTGAACTTGTGTTATATGCAGTGTGAAATTTAAAGATTAAGACTATTGGAAGTAGTGAGCAGAAGTTGTCTAATTATTCAATAAGGTTGTAGATGGTCTGGTGATGTAGTGGTGGATATTTTTTGTTTCTTTGAGATGAATTTATCATTGTAAAAAAATTCTTTCTTCTTCTTTCAAATCTGGAAGTGATCCTTTGG
>VDFB02058242.1:544255895-544299584 GCA_007258455.2 Sequoia sempervirens | reverse complement strand
AAATTCTTAAATTGACTAAAGACTTCAACTTTACTTATGAGAAAACAAACAAACATCATTCTATTGTAGTCATCTACGAATGAAACGAAGTATTTATAGATCTAGATATTGAATGAATATTCACAATACCAAACACATATACATACACATAATCCAACAACCCAAAATAATTATCATAGAAGAAATATTCCACTAAATCATGCATGCATTCAAATTGAACAAGGTACTAATATGAACACCCTTAGCCATCACCATATATTCTCTAGTCATCTTGTATCCTCCATTCAAGAAAAAACATGCACACTTGAATCATTTAATTTACTCACTGAGAGTAGGTTCGATGTCAAAAATGAGATATGCAATACACCATCAATCCCCTTCACTCTATAATCAAGGAATTTGTTGGTTAATAGATTGGCACCTTAAGGTTTTATCTTATAGATTCGAATCTTTTCCTAGAATAGATGCAATCAATTTACAATAGGTGAGATAATTGTTTCTATAGGAAATAATTACTCTTTGAATTTTAAAGATGTACAAATCCCTCTCTAATTTTAAATAAAATCTCATAAACTATAAGATTAAATATTAGTATGCTTTTAACCTAAAAGTAGAAAATGTGTATAAACCCAATACCAGAAAGCTTTCCAATATCAAATGCGATAGAAAAGAAGCAATTACAATCACTGATACAAAGGTCAATGGGAATAACATAACATGTAAATGAAAATAATTGAAGTCAATAGAACCTCAAGAAAGAATCCAACTACTAAGATGGAATAGTCATATATTCACACAAAAATAATATAACTAAGAGAGAATAATTTAAACACATAAATTTAAAAATATCCCATTCATCTCAATGATAAACTAAGTGCGCATAGATGCATAAAGGCT
Source organism: Sequoia sempervirens (assembly GCA_007258455.2). Lineage (NCBI taxonomy): Eukaryota > Viridiplantae > Streptophyta > Pinopsida > Cupressales > Cupressaceae > Sequoia > Sequoia sempervirens. The sequence goes on along the minus strand of VDFB02058242.1, from coordinate 544,298,687 downwards.
TTTAGTCATGTATGCTATATTGAAATTAAATTATCAAACTTAGAAATTGCAAAGAGAGAGATTTGGTTTGTATTCATTACAAATATATCAAGCAGATACATAACCACTTCTTTATAAAAATAACTATCCAATGATTAAAAGAAAGTATTTTAAATAAACATAAAACTTATAAAAGCAATTAAAAAGTAACTAAGGCGGCACTTCATTCATTGTTTTATCGGTTGAATGGGTTGCTGATATGGAACTTCTTGCTTGAAAATCTTGGAAAGCTTTCACAACCACTAACATCTCCTTGTTTTGTGGGATGATGACATTTCTAGCTTTGAGATTCCAAAAAACTTTATCCCCTCTTCCTACTTTGAGTTTTCTTGCATAGGTAACCACAAGCCCAACCATCTAGAACAAGATCAAATCAATCCCACTAAACCCCTTGAGAATTTTAGCTTTGAATGGTCATTTTCCAAAGATACCATCAACCATTCTTTTAAAATTCCCTTTTAAGGTTTCCTCATCCTCATCTTCATTGCTGCCTTCTTTTGTAAGTTGTAGGCCAAGTCCAAAGAAGTTATTATGGAATTCATCTTTGATCAAATTGCATTCCATCAAAACTTTACCATACTATTGCATGATCTGCTTAATGACAAAAAGCTTCCACTTAACACTCTTTTTCTACATAGCACAACAGTTATTTATAATGCTCGAGAGGATTTTCCCATTGACCAATCTCTCAAGCCCCAACATCACCATTCATTTGAGTTCATCAAAAATATTTTTCCACACTGTCTCTTCGAGCTTAGTTTAGGCAATATCTTTTTCCACCTCTACTTTAAGAGCATTAACATATTTGCACACTTTCTTCATATCTGAGATGAAATAATTTCCTTTATTCAATATATTTGTAGCCCATTATTTTGTGGCCTTACCAAAAGCCTTGTATTTTTGTATCCTACTCACTACCTCCTTTTCAACTGATGATGATGGATCAAAAACAACTTTAGTTTGAGAAATTGTCTATAGGGAAATATCAAACATAAAATTTAAGCATTCAGTTAAGATTCTAATTTGACCCTTTAAATCATCTTTGATTTTCTTGTCTTTGGCTATCCACTCTACCAATATAGCTACCATTATTTGGAAATTATATACATATCCATCCCTGGTAGAAGGCCCCACGTTTACTTTGGTGACATTGAAGTCACTAGCAGTGGCCTGCCCTACTTCTTTTTGCACAAACAAATGAGCCACCTCTACACATATGTTCTCAGTACTATCATCTTCCAACAATATGTATGCAATCTTCAATAATTTGGGCTTAAGAGTCCTCTATATTAATTGGCCTACAAGGTCTTTCTCTGGAAGGCTCACTTGAAAAATATCTCTCTTCTTTGACAATGTTTTCTCAAACCATGAAGAGGTGGTAGGTACAATAATTGATTTAGAACTAGAGAAGCCAAATAACATTCTTCTCAAGGGAGGTGTTAGAACTGTAAAATTTTGAAAATTTTACAGTTGTTTATATTCATGAGTTTCCAAAGATGCCCATATCATAAGCATAAGAATCCACTTTGCATATCATTTTTGCCCATATTTTGTCATTTAGTCCCAAAGAATTCACCTGGCCTTGAGAATTTCAATGTATAAATCATATCGGCAAGGGATGATACAGGTCTCTCTGATCCAAGAAGCATTTTATACTAACATGTGTCTTTTGTAGTCTATCGGCAAGAGATCGAGAATGTTATACCGATGAGATTTCAGTTGAAGATACACATTAGGTAGACACAATTCAGAGTCTCAGTGAAGGAAAGATCCTAACATCAATACAATATGCATCAGGGTGAGTCATATCGAGCCTATTTGTCTCTCACCGATTGAAGAAATAGAGACACACTGGTGAGAAAATTTTCATTGTTTGAGTCATAGCAAGCATATATGTGTCTTACCAATGAAACACAAAGAGCTATGTTGACGAGACAAGAGTCATCGGAGTAACATCCTACAGTGTTCATTCGGTCTTGCTGACAAAGTAATGATAGATTCCATTGTTGTCATTGATATGAAGTCTTGGAGTTCTGCCGACCCCTAGAGTCACAACGATATGTTTGATTATTGGTGAGACAGGCTTTGTTGGAGAGAGAGCTAGGAAGCTCATGTCAAATGAAGTTCCATCGGTAGGAAAACCACTGTGTCTTGGCGATCAGAGTTGACGAAGGATAAATCTCGGTAGAACACAATGTAAGTAAAGGAACATTTTCCCGACCTTCAATGCCATAGTGATACATTCATGATTGAAGGGATAGCTATCGGGGAGACTCAAAACATCGATGAAATTGCATGACACCAAAGCAATATGTGATTTGTGGTGGTCGGAGTAACATTGAACGTCGGCGGAACTACATGACGTCATAGCATATATCTATTGGATGTTAGTAAAATCCCAAATGAAAGGATTTCCCAAGATTTGAATATGAATGGACGCGAATTTTCATATGACTGATGTATAAATACTCATTTTTTAATAGAGAACAGGTGGAGAAAAATACAGTAGATCAAGATGTTTATATTTTTGACTATGATGCATGTAAAAAACAATGGAGATTTCAATTGAATTCATTTGATTTGGTGGAATTTTTCTAGTTTTAGTTGTTTTTTGTGATAATTAAAAGTATTGCTGAAGTTGTCTCCAAGGTCGATGTTTTCTAATTGTTTAAATTGATATATCAAGGATATTTCTCAGTTTATCAGTGCACACTTGTTGTATCTATATGGTTGGATTAATTGGGTCTTTCAAGGAAAGATTAAATCCTTTAAATCAATCATAGTAATTAGGGAATCTAATTTGGATCATTAAGAAGAACTTAGTAGTCACATTCCTGCATGTTTATACTAGTTATAAACTTAAACCTATATGCCAAACAATTTGAGTTTTTTCCAGAAATAAGTTATTCATTTCAGATTTTCATTTGACTTTGTGCACCCAATAAGGCACTAGTCTCTACCATTCTATTGTTTAATTTCATTTATTTTATCATATAAACACATTAGATTTAGCCTTGATATTGCTTATACAATTTATAACAAATTAAAACTCATTTATCCACTCCTATTTGCTAGTGTGGGTAAATTGCTTTAGGAAATAAACATTGGTCAAGTCTGCTTCATTGTTATAGGTACATATGCCTAGGTCTGGAAGCACCTGAAGAGTAGAAGGTCTAAATCATTTGGCCTTCTCTGTTACCCTAAAATTTATCAAGAGATTGGCAACCTCTTGAGGTATTTTGCCTGCATTTTTGAGAGCTAACAAATTGGCGACTCTGCTGGGGATTATTGCAAAATATCTAGTTGAAGATCATCATATAGAGTCATTGAAGAAAGATACATAATTTGAGAAGTTGTATAAAAAGTGATTCCGCTGGGGACAAACATCAGAAAATTTGGTTCTAGCCTTTCCATGTAAAGAGTCAATATAAATTTCACATTTGGAGTGAGGAGATTCCACCGGGGAAAATCAAACATAATCATTTTCCTACTTTTGGAAAAGCAGGTGGCGACTCTGGTAGAAAATTGATGAAGAATGGATAGACAATTTGTGTATGGAACAAAATAATATTTTGGAAGGCAGCAGTTGATAAGAGAAATTAAAGAATTGAAAAAGCAATGGCTGTAATTGGAGAAAGAAACACTACAATTGAACAAAGAAACACTACAAGTGAACCAACAACTGTTACAATCAAGAGAATTCTGCAATAAGAATGAGTACACAAGTGCAAACAGGCATTGGACTCCACAAGTGCTTGATAATACAATTGGAAATTTTCACAATGGAGGCGATGCATATCATGCACAACATAATGCTTATTCACCACAACCGTCGAAGCAAGTAAGTGCTTATCCAGTCTCTCCTGGACAAAGGCTGGTAAGCTATCAAGACTATCAATATGATCAACATAGTTCCAACCCACATGAAGGTGTCAATCAAAACTTGCAACAAAATGTATATCCAAGTCAGCAGTTTGAGGAGGAAGAAGATGAATATGTACATACTCAAAGTGAAGATTCCATCGCAGAATCAGAATGTGGAATTTACCCCTTTGATACATTTCTTAACATAAGGAGACATGAGGGAGAAGATAAAATTTCTCTATACAACAAGATGATGAATATTTGTATGCAATTACCTCCTAATTGTAAGCCTACAAGACCCTTTTTTGTTGCACAGTTCATAAAAGTTTGGAAACCTAAATCAACTTATTGGACAGAATCATCAATACATCATGCTTTTGATCGAGTGAATAAATTTATTGATGCCATGGAGAGGATAAGGTATGAGAACACTATCAATGTTGAATCCAATAGTTGTATTTCTGATGGGTATAGAGAAATTGATCAAACAATGTAGCCAATAGAAGGTGAGACATGTGCAGGTCAAAAAAATTCCTATGATGGTTTACATGATGAATATGAAGATACAAGAGATCTCTCTTGCATAATAGATTGTGATAGGGAAAGCAGTATATGTTATGGGGGATCCAATGAATATTCAGACTGTGAAGATGAACTTGTGGATTTTGACTTACAATGGGGTGATTCTTGCAGTTCTTGTGGTGATCAAGAAGAAGAAGCAATGGAAAATGCGGGTCCATTTGACAGTGAACAAATAACACCTCCAACTATAGCTGAGAACTATAGGGACACAATTGATAATAAAGAGAATGATTTCTCTATGTTTTTTGAATCCACTCCATGATGAGGATGTATCATGCCACAATGAGGAAGAGTTTGAGGACAATCATGTAAATCATGATCTACAACAAGGAGATATTTTCAGCTCTTATGGAGATCAAGAAGAGGGAGAAATAATGGAAGATATGGAAGAAAAAATGTGTTCACTCAGTAGTGAGAAAATTTTAGATATGCTAACTCTTGAATTCCAGAAATGTGCACAAGAAGTTGATTCTAAAGTCTTATGTCTAGCTTACATTTGTTTTGATAGTGAAAGTATTTTGTGTGATGATCCATATGACTCCCAGTGCATTTCTTGAGATGATGGAGAAACCTTTGAAGTTGATAAAAAATCTATATCTATTCAAAAAGAGGTATGTAATTTAGAAATTTCTAACTCATGTGGAGAAGACATTTATTTACATACCAAGGATGATAAGAGTCCAACCTTAATTAGTCCGAATATGCATGATAATGAAGATATGAATCATAATCTAGTGTCATCTCCAAGTGGTGATATGGAAGAGGTACAAAATGTCTTAGATATGTTTGTCTCAAACTGTGTTGATATGACAAAATTTCTTGAATTTCAAGAGAAGCATTTTGATGGTGAATTTTTAGTACAACTGGGAGATTGTTTTGTAATACATAACAGTGAGCAAGATAATGAGAAATATTGCATTGAATATGCATGTACTTTGTATGTTGAAGATAATAGAGATTTGTCCCATGATGATGGAGAATTTGAACTACAGTATGGTGAAGGGAATTTGGGCCAAGTTGAGCATAATGATTCTCTAAAAAATTTCAATAACAGTGACAGGGAAGATTGCATGAATATCTTCAAGAAGAATCTGATGAACTCAAAGCAAAACTGGGTGTTTGAAAGAGGAAAGTTTGGGCCTTTCTTTTGGGTGGCCTTGAGCCATCATTTACTAAAATAAATTTTTATTTTGTTGCCAAGGGAATATAGAGGATTAAGGGTATCTAGTGCATGGAGAACTCTTGACAATCCTCTCAAAAATTTCTCTTCCATGCATAGCGGTTTAGGAAATAAAAGGAACAGGAATTGTCAGTACATGCACAATCCTGACAATCCTTCATTAAATAAATATTTCCATGTACAGTAGTATAGGATCATGTTCATCTCCATTTCCATTCATTCTATCCTGCTCATTGGTCCATCACCTTGAAAGTTTGGTCTGCTTACCCAGAAATCTGGATCCTTGCAATGATCTCACAATCATTCATCCCCAGATGGAGCCACTATTAGAACTATAAAATTTTGAAAATTTTACAATTGTTTATATTCATGACTTTCCAAAGATTCCCATATCATAAGCATAAGAATTCACTTTGCATATCATTTTTGCCCATATTCTATCAATTGGTCCTAAAGAATTTACCTAGCCTTGAGAATTTCAATGTATAAATAATATTGGCAAGGGATTACATAGGTCTTTCCAATCCAATAAGCATTTTATACTAACGTGTGTCTTTTGCAGTCTATTGGCAAGAGATCGGGAATGTTATACTGATGAGATTTGAGTTGAAGATACACATTGGGCAGACACAATTTAGAGTCTCAACAAAGGAAAGATCCTATTGGCCAGAGAATATGCATTGGGGTGAGTCATATCAAGCCTATTTGTGTCTCACCATTCGAAGACATAGAGACACATCGACGAGAAAATTTTCATCAGTTTGAGTCATAGCGAACATATATGTGTCTTACCGATGAAACACAAAGAGCTATGTCAGAGACAAGAGTCATCGAGTAACATCCTGCAATGTTTGTTTGGTCTTGCCAACAAAGCAATGCTAGGTTCCATTGTTGTCATTGATATGAAGTCTTGGAGTTCTGATGACCCCTAGAGTCACAGTGATATGTTTGATTATTGGTGAGACATGCTTTGTCAGAGAGAGCTAGGAAGCTCATGCCGAATGAAGCTCCATTGGTAGGAAAACCACTGTGTCTTAGCGATCAGAGTTGACGAAGGATAAATCTTGGCAGAACACAATGTAAGCGGAGGAAAATTTGTCTGACCTTCAATTCCATAGCGATACACTCATGATTGAAGGGATAGCTATCGAGGAGACTCAAAACATCAATGAAACTGCATGACACCAAAGTGATATGTGATCTGTGGTGGTCGAAGTAACATTGAATGTTAGTGGAGCTACATGACATCATAGCAGATATCTATTGGATGCTAGTAAAAGCCTAAATGAAAGGATTTCCTAAGATTTGAATACGAATGGAAGCAAATTTTTATATGATTGATGTATAAATACTCATTTTTTGACAGAGAACGAGTGGAGAAAAATACAGTAGATCATAATGTTTATATTTTTGACTATGATGCATGTAAAAAACAATGGAGATTTCAATTGAATTCATTTGATTTGGTGGCATTTTTCTGGTTTTAGTTGTTTGTTGTGTTAATTAAAATTATTGCTGAAGTTGTCTCCAAGGTTGATGTTTTCTAATTGTTTAAACTGATATATCAAGGATATTTCTTAGTTTATCAGTGCACACTTGCTATATCTATATGGTTGGATTAATTAGGTCTTTCAAGGAAAGATTAAATCCTTTAAATCAATCATAGTAATTAGGAATCTCATTTGGATCATTAAGAAGAACTCGGTAGTCACATTCCTGCATGTTTATACCAGTTATAAACTTAAACCTATATGCCAAACAATTTGAGTTTTTTCTAGAAAGAAGTTATTGATTTCAGATTTTCATTTGACTCCGTGCACCCAATAAGGCACTAGTCTCTACCATTCTACTGTTTAATTTCATTTATTTTATCATATAAACACATTAGAGTTAGCCTTGATATTGCTTATACAATTTATACCAAATTAAAACTCATTTATCCACTCCTATTTTCCAACATGGGTAAATTGCTTTAGGAAATAAACATTGGTCAAGTTTGGTTCATTGTTATAGGTACACCCGCCTAGGTTTGGAAGAACCTGAAGAGTAGAAGGTCTAAATCATTTGGCCTTGTCTGTTACCTTGAAACGTATCAAGAGATTGGCAACCTCTTGAGGTATTTTTCCTACGTTTTTGAGAGCTAACAGGAGGAGAAACAAATTTATCTTACTCTAGAGAAGAGGGGGGAGTAGGACCTACCCTAGGGGAAACATGTGTACCTTTTCTAGGAGAAGGTTCAAGAGAAGAAGTACTTTCTTGGGATGGGGAAGTAGAGAAATTGACTATTCAATCTTCCTCCTCTGTTGTTTCCTTGTCTTTGTCTTGTTGAGGGAGCTTAGGGGCATCTTTCCCACATTTTTTCTTTGGAAAGTTCTTTACTAGAGGTTCATCATCTCCACCACCCTGCCCTTCTAATAGTACTTTCTATGAGGTGGGAGTTTGTATTTTTGAGGTCATAGGTGGTTGGCTACCTTCATCTTGAGACTACATATTTTATGCTCTAGTGGGAGAGCCTACTTTTCTACACTTTCTAGAAACCTATTCTTGTGTTATTCTCAAGATAAACACGGTCTTAGCCTCAATGGTCTTAACCTCTTTGATGATCTAATCCATAGACACAAAAAGTTGGACTTGCATATGTTTAATAAAGATAGGTTCTACTAGGTTGGACTCATCACTTTCAATGCCATGGAAATACAAACTTAAATTGAATAGATTTATTTTCCTCAGAGTTAGCCTCATCCAAATTCTTCTCCTTACCTCATATTCATCAATGAAGTCAACCCAATAATCTTCTAGGTCAAGAATATGATGGAATCTAGACCCCTAGTTGCATATTGTTTTTCACAAAATATTTACTATCAAAAGGAAATCTTGCATCATATAATTGAAAGCTATATTTGACAAGGTCTCTTTCAATGTTAAGTGCATCATACATAGAGTTACAAGAGAAATATCCAAGTCCAATAGGAAAATATATACCCACCTTTTTCCTCTCCTAACACATTTTTTTTACTTCTACTGCCTACTTGTAGAATTTAAATTTATCTTTTGCATACTTAGGGAGCTTTAGTGGAGCACCATCAAATCCTCCAATCCTGATATATGAAAACCTTTAGAACTATATGAAGTGGATCCAATAAGTATCAATTAGCTACCTTTTCAATTAACATAGTAGAAAAAGGTTTTGAAATTGCTACAAAGTTCTTATAAGTCATATCTTCCACTAAGTCTTCTTTGTACTGCTCTTTCGAACACAAGTCTTCATACTTAACAAGCCTTCAAGAGAAAGCATGGTTTCAACAACCTCATTAGGAACTGGCATAAGTTTTAAAATCTCCACAAAACTATGAAATGCTTTTAACTTTGGCTTCATTGATGTTCACGAAAGTTGTGACAAAGTGCTTTGGGTCCCGACATAGCTCTAAAAACCATGCGAAAGACCAACTTCAGAAGGTGGAATTAGACTTGAATTTTAAGATGTCGAGTGAAGATTAGGTTGTGATAACCTAAGCAGGATCCAACAAGGTTTTGAAAGCCAGAGGAATGATCAAAAATTTTAACTTTAGAAAAAATTGGATAGATGGATATGGTTTTTAAGGGGGGTCAAAAATTATGGTAACTATTGGTCATGACTGGGGACAAGGAATGTGAAGGACATCACAAGGAACCTAGAAAATAACATAGTAGACTAGTGCTTCTATAACCATTGGGAATTAGAGTCAACATCTACATGGAAAAGACATAAGAAAGACAAGAACTCGCAAGTCAACCAGAAAAGGAACACACCAAAATAAGACAAAAAGTCCTAAACTAAAAATATTTATAGGGTGACTTGGATGGGTACTCATATCTAGTATAATTTGATGTCTTTCCCATTGTAAGGAATAGGAAAGGGAGTGTCATTGAGGTAATACAACTTGAAGGTTTTTGGGCCACATTCTTGAGTCACCTTGAATGGACCTTTCTAGAGTGACAAACTTTTTGTGTGTGCCTTTGGGTTCCCTCCTCTTGTCCCAAAATAAAACCAAATCCCCAATTGTAAATCTCCTAGGTTTTTCCTTCTTGTCAAAGATCTCCTTAACCTTAGCTTGATGCCTAGTGATCCTATCAACTATATCATCTTATTGCTCCTCAATCTTTAAGAGATACATAAATATCTTCTCTAGATAATCCTAGAACTCTTGATCTTCTATTGAAGCTTGCAATTTATTGACATATAACTCTAGCAGAAGGGGTAAGGAACTACCTATACCATACACCAAATGAAATGGAGACATCCCTATCACTATTTTAGGTGTTCTCCTATCTACCCATAGTGTCTCAAACAATTTCATATGTCAATTCTTTTAATTTTTATCAACCAGATTCTGCATGATGTTGACAAGGTTCTTAAAATTGGATTTTTCTTTCTCATTCCCCTTAGCATAGTAATCAATAGAGTGAGATAAAGAGAACCCATTTTCATAACAAAATAAAGTCATCTCTATAGAAGATAAATGTGTAGCATTATTGGTAACTAGATTTTGGGGTACTCCAAATCTCACTAAGATGTTCTCCTTGATGAAGTTGCAGACCACTTCCAAAGTTGTGCTTTCACTAAAATAACTTCTACCCATTTGGTGAAGTAATATGTGGCAGTGAGAATGTGAGTGTGTCAAGCATTGGACTAAGGGTTTATAGGATCTATTAAGTCTAAACCCCATTTCTTAAAAGGTTCATATATTACCACTGGTCTTAAAGGTAATGTCACAAACTGAGGCCTTCAGATGAATAACAATAGATGATGAAGTCCTTTTTAAAATTTGGGTGAACTAGTATAGGTGCATGAGCAATCACTTCTTTAATATCCCAATGGCTTGTTTCTTGGACCCATTCCATTTAAACCCTATTTCTCCTTCATCAAATCCCCTATATGCTTTGTAATTTCAAATAAGTCTAACAAAAACTTCCTCAAAAAAATTAACTTGTCAGAAAAAGGATTTAACCATAGTTCTATTGGAAGGCAAGCTTAGTTGCAAGATATCCTTGACCCTTTTTAGACCAATTATAATACCTTCTTTCGATACGATGTTCCCTGGTAGCATGCCCTCAATGAATCCAAAGACTAACTTCTTAGGGCTCAAGGATATACTATGTTCTTTGCACCTTTATATAATTGTCTCCAAATCCCTGATACAACTCTCCCTCTTCTTTGAAAACATTGGAAAATCATCTAAGTATATGAAAGCAATTTATTTATAAGATCACCAAAGGAGAGATCCATATCTTTTTTAAAGGTAGATCTCGCATTGATCAAATGAAAGGGCATGCGATTGTATGAAAAGGTTCTCCATGTGTTAGGGTTAGAAGGTAGATATCTAATAGTTAAAATGCAGATTTAATCAATAAAAAAGAGAAATAAAACACACATAGAAAAATAACATAGAGAGTTTAACGTGGTTCACCCAATCTAGGCTACATCCACAAAACCACAACCATCCAATGATTTTATTATCCAGTGCAAAACGTATTACAATCTCGCACTTGGAGACTAATCAGGCTCCACACCAACACAATTTCCCACTTGGAGACTGATCTGAGATGACACCGTTGCACTTACAACTCCCATTGGAAATAAGCACTTAGAGACTAATCAGGCTCCACACCAACAATCTCGCACTTGGAGATTGATTAGGCTCCAAACCAACACAATCTCCCACTTGGAGACTGATCCTGGACGACATTGTTGTATTTACAACTCCCATTGGAAATAAGTACCTTGGACCCTGCTACTTTGTTATAATTGAATTCAACCTTGAAAGCCAACCGAAGCTGAAGAGGAGCTCAACTTCTCCCTTTTTACCACCTTCATAAACATATCCATTGGATTGGAATCTATGTGTATCTTTTCCAGCTTTACCTGTCCATCCTCCAACACTGACCGAATGAAATGATATCTCAATTGTATGTGTTTGGTTTTAGAGTGCAAGGAAGAATTCTTTGCAAGATGTATAACACTCTAGCTATCTGTAAACAAGTAATTTTTAGCCTATTTTTTTCCCAACTCTTCCATGAAAAGTTGCAGCCATATCATCTCCTTTTCCGCCTTTGTTGCAGCAACATACTCTACCTTCGTGGTGGATAAAGCAACCACCTTTTGCAACCAAGAGATCTAACTCACTGTTGTCCCACCAATTGTAAATACATAACCTATGGTACTCCACCTGGTATCTATATCCCCTGCCAAATTTGAGTCAACATAGACTTTTAAAGTAGTATTAGAGCTCCCAAAACGTAAACATTTATTGGATGTTCCTCTCAAATACCCGAGAATTCATTTTACCACATTCCAATGCTCAACTCCAGGATGACTCATATACCTACTAACAACTCCTACAACATGTGCAATATTTGGTCTTGTGCATACCATGACATACATTAAACTACCTACAGTTGAAGCATATGGTACCTTGGACATTTTTTCTTCCTCTTGTGTCTTGGGACACATATCCTTAGTCAATTTAACATTTCTGGGTAAAGGTGTGTTGACAACTTTTGCATTCTCCATATGAAATATCTGCAACACCTTTTCAACATAATCAGCTTGAGATTGAATTTTTTTTCTATTCTATTTTCCTATCTCTTGTAATCTTCATACCAAGGATTTTCTTGGCTGACCCCAAATCCTTCATAGCAAATGAATTTGCTAACTATTGTTTTAACTCCTTTATGTGATTCATGTAAGACCTCACTACAAGCATATCATCAACATATAAACATAAATAATGTAGCTACTACCATCTAACCCTTAAAATAAACATAATAGTCTCAATTGGCACCCACTATAGCCAGTTTCCATAAAGCTATCAAATTTAATATACCATTGTTGAGGTGCTTGCTTCAAGCCATATAGACTTTTCTTCAATCTACACACAAGTTTCTCCTTAACTTTGACCTCAAATCCTTGTGGTTGTTCCATATATATTTCCTCTTCCAAATCACTATGGAGAAAGGTTGTTTTAACATCAAGCTGTTCTAAATGCAAATCTTCAGCAGCCACAATACTTAAAACAACACAAATAAAAGCCATTTTAACAACTGGAGAAAAAATCTCATCAAAATCAATAATTTTTGTGCAAACTCTTTACAACTAATCCGGCTTTAAATCTCTTCTTACCTCCATCCTCCTCTTTCATCCTATAAATCCATTTGTTTGGTAAAGCCTTTTTACTTGCAGGCAACTTGCATAATTCCCAAGTCTGATTTTTTAGGAAGGAGTCCATTTCTTCTTCCATTCCATGCTCCCACCTAACCTTGGTGCATCCACTCCACATAGCTTCATCATAACATTCTGGGTCACCAACATTAGTTAATAAAATGGAATACAAAGAGGGAGAAAATCTTTCTAGAGGTCTACTTATCCTTGAAGATCATCTAACATTCACTAGAGTTTGTGGTATTTTGTTGCTGTAGAGCATGAGGAACCACTAGAACATTGTTGTTTGGTGTATCATCCAATACTATAACTATTTTCTCTCATGCCGCCGTAAGAATCGATCTTTGTACAACACTTTCTCTCATTGAATATGACATCCCTGCTTCTCACATTTTTTTTATTTTTGAAATCCCAAAGCCTATAACCAAATTCATCAGTGCCATATCCAACAAATATACATTTCTTTGATTTTACATCAAGCTTGGTTCTATTTTTAGAATCTACATGTGCAAATGCTTCACAACCGAAGATCTTGAGAAAAGAATAACTCACCTTCTTACCTGTCCATGCTTCCTATGGAATACCACAACCCAAAGGATTAGAGGGACCTCTATTGATTAAATAAACAATAGTAAGCTACAACCTCGGCCATTATTGCTTAAAGGTAGCCCAACATGCAACTTGCTAGTCAATACACCCACTATTGTTCCTCGACTGATGTCCTCATCCACTCCATTTTCCTATGGAGTCATTGGAACCATTTTTTTCCTATGAATACCATTAGAGGAACAATAATATTCAAACTCTTTGCTGCAATATTTGCCACCATTATCAGATCTAGGACATTTTAGCCTTTTACCTGTCTCATTCTCAACCAAGCTTCTCCATTTCTTAAAAGTTTCAAATACATCATATTTCTACCTAAGGAAATAAATCCATACCTTCCTTGTTGCATCATTAATAAAAGTGACATAATATTGAGAGCCACCGAGAGAAGATACTTGAGTTGGTCCCCATACATCCATATACACAAGCTCCAATTTCTCATCTTTCTTTTGGTTCCCATCCTTGAGAAAAATAACTCTCTTTTGTTTGTCATACACACAAATTTCATAGAAATCCATATTAACACATTTCAAACCTGGTAAAAAATTCTTTGAATGAAGTACTTTCATACCTTTTGCACTCATATGCCCAGGTCTATTATGCCATAGTGCTAATTCAGAATCCATAGCAACTGTTTGATTTTCTACCTACTGAACTATAGTAATTGTTCTTGAATATTGATTTTTATCTATAATAGATAAAGTAGAAGGAACAATATGACTTATACAAAGATATAAGGTGCCTACTTTCACACCTTTTTCTGAAACCTTTTGTAACCTTCCAATTTTTATCACTAAATATAACAACACAACCTTCATCATCTAGTTGCCCTACTGAAATTAAATTTCTTTTTAACTTTGGAATGTACCTTACCTCATGTAGTATCCAATAATTCCCATTCTACAACTTAATCTTGATTCTTTCCTTTCTAAAAATATAACAAGGTTCATTATTTCCCAAATAAACTAGCCCAAAATCCCCTTGGACATAATCAAGAAAATAACTTCTATGGGGCATAGCATGAAATGAAGCCTTTGAATCTAACACCCAAGAATCATCAACATTATCAAGGGAAACAATCAAAGCATCCTCATCAGATTTATTACTTACCACATTTTCCTCTTTATTGCCTTCCTTTTCGTCTCCTTTATTTTTTCGAGGCCAACAATCTTTCTTTAAATGACCTAGTTTACTATAGTACCAATAATCCCTCTTGTCTCTAGATTGGAACCTTTTGTCCTTTGATTTTCTTCATGACTTCCCACGACTTCCAAAATTGTTTCCTCTCTCCTTTTTTTTTTCCCTACTTTCTACATTCAAAACATTGCCTAATGTGGATGTTCCACCTAAGCTTTTCCTATAAATTTTCTCGCTCAAAATAACACAAACAACATCAAATTCCAATGTACTCGAACTAGAAACATAATTGCTAACAACCATTACCACACTATTCTAGCTTTTAGGCAAATAACAAAGAATCAAAAGAGCCCTAACTTCTTCATCAAATTTTATATTTACAGAAGTTAATTGACTAGTAACTACATTAAACTTATTTAAATGATCAACAACTGACCCACCTTCTACCATTTTCATATTAAATAAATGATTCATAAGAAATACCTTGTTAAAAGTGGAAGGATTTTCATATAACTTTTCTAGGGTTTCCATCAACTCTTGAGTTGTCTTTGTTGTTGTACTATTGAATGCCATTGATTGTGTCAGGCATAAACGAATAGCTCCCAATACTTTTTTGTCTAGAAGATTCTAATCCTCATCACTCATTTTTGTTAGTTTCTTGGCTATTCCTTCCAAAGGCCTCCATAAATTCTTCTAATAGAGATAATCCTCTGTTTGCATCTTCCATAACTGATAGCTCTACCCATTGAATTTATCTACCTTCAATTTACCCTCATTTGTCATTGCTACCACTTAACCATGAGACTCCCACTCAACCGTGAGACTTTCCTAAGATGATAATAGAACACAACCCACTCTGATACCACTTGTTAGGGTTAGAAGGAAAATATCTAATAGTTAAATGCAGATTTAATCAATAAAATAGAGAAATAAAGCACACATAGAAAAATGACATAGGGAATTTAACATGGTTCACCCAATCTGGGCTACATCCACAAAACCAAAACCATCCAATGATTTTATTATCCGGTGCAAAACTTATTACAATCTCATGAATAATTTCCTTTTTCACATACTGTAACTACCATCCCAACCCCTTATAACAAGCTTAGAAGCTTCGAGATTAGGGTTCTACAAAGTTAGGTTTTTCCCATTTTCAGTGATTTTTCCAATTTTGGAGATGGCGTGAAAAAGTAGGAAATTTATTTTTCTCAAGGGCTACTACTCTCAAACCCCCACTTTTCAGGGGTTGCCACCTTGAATCCCCGCTCAGGGCCCATTCTAACCCCAAACCCTAGGGAGGATACATGAAGAGTGTACAATATAGCATGATCAATCACCACATACCAACACCATGGGGTGGTGATCTTCCTTGGAAACACTAATCTAATTATATCCCAAAAATCCTTCAAGCATACACATCATTTCAGATCCTGCTACTGTTTGGAGAATATGATCCATTATGGGTAATGGATAATTATCTTTCAAAGAATCCTAGTTAAGGTTTTGAAAGTCTACAAAATTTTTATTTCTAATTGGAACTATGTTGGTAAGCTAAGTAGAATTATGAGTGGGATAGATGATCATAGCCTTCAATTTTCTATCAATCTCCTTCAAAATAACATCAGTAACCTTAGGATTATAGGAGCTTTGTTTTTGTCTGAAAGGAGCCCTACCTTCTTTTAGTGGGATATGATGCTAGAACTTTCCATCCATGATTTTTTTTAAGTCATCATAGCACCAAGAAAAAACCTATTTATATTTAACCAACAATACCACCAATATTTCTTTTTCCTCGGGACTACAATATTTTCCTATGTATACTAGTTTTGGAGATTCTTCATTTCTAATGTTCACTGCCTCATACTCCCTTACACTATGAATAGAATCACTCATTTTTTATTTATAACCCTATCATGATGATCAAATAGATCTTGCAAAGACACCAAACCATTAGGAATCTTATTACCTTTTAACTGCACAACCCCATCCTCTATATTTAGTATATCATCTGGGAAAAATTCTTTGCATTCATCAATAATCCCCTCAAAGAAAATATGAGCAAACATTTCAAAATTCTCTAGAAAGGCTTGGATATATTTTTCACTTTCAAATACCTACCAATTATTAATTTTATCAAACAAACTAGGTCTATGGATCATCTCAATCCTATATTAATCACTCTTGAAGTTAGGACGAGGAAAAAGAAAGAAAGAAAACACATCTAATGAATCATCTTTTTGAGTTTAAATCTCTAGGTATAGATTCTATGGATAAAGCATTAGAATTATCAATGCAATCCCACACTTTGTTCCTATAGTGTCTTAGCCTCTTGTTCTTAATAGTAAAATTTTGCACACTTGCTTTACAATCAATTCAACATCACCTATAAATCAAGGAATTCTAATCCCCTTTTCCTTAGCTATTGATAATCCTAATAACATAGCTTCATATTCTGCAGTGTTATTTGTATTTCCAAAATCCAACTTGTATGAGAAAGGGAAATTCTCACTGGGCTAGGAGATTATAAATACACCTTCCCTTGATCTTGAATTAGAGCAGCTTCCATTGAACTCCAATGTCCACAATTTTCAAGAGATATCTGGGCCAAAAAAAATTCGTGTCCTTTCCTGAGTCAAGGAAAAGCATGTAATTCCCACACTTTGATTATTCTAATAAGATTTGTGATCTAGGGTATTCTAATTTTAATGCTTCAAATTTAGCCTTTGGTTTAGGATCCAAGTGTACTTTCTTACCTCTCAATCCATGTAAATTTCACCTCCTAGATCTTTGCAAAAACTTCTCAGAAGCATATGATAACTAGTAGGAACACCAACTACTAAGATTGTTAATTTAAGTCTATTTCTAGGATGATTTGCAAGCATTACCTGAGAATCCTTAACCTGCCCTACCAAAGGGACTTGTTTGGATTCTATAGAATAGAATTTTTGAAAGGTTTTAGTCAAACTCAACCCCAAAGCATGAAAAACTTGTGCTAGCATATTATTGTTTGAAGCATCTAAATCAATAATACAATTACTCAACCTAAATCCATTGATAAATAAGAAAACATAGAAAGGGTTAGGCTTCTCCCTTGAAGTGTTTAATGAGGGACTTTCACTGCTTGAGTCCAAACTAGATGATGGGTCTTTAACATTAATTATATGATCAGGTGGTGTCAAATGAGGTCTAGATTTTTTAGATTTCACAAAATTTACCAGTTTATCCAATTACTTAGGATTCATCTTCAAATATTCTTCTTGTGAGATTTGTATTTTTGATTTCTTGCAAAAGCCTATAATATCAAGATTTTTTATATTTTTTAATTGGTAAATAGTCAGTGATTTTACAATAACTTTATGTTTCTTTCAAAAAATTTTGAGGAGAAGCATCGTCTTTAGAAAAAGTACCTAACTTGCTTAATAAATATTTAGGAGTTCCTTGCATACCTTTTTGACTCACATTCGGTTGACTTATAGTCAATGTTTCACAAGAAGAATCATCTAGAGTTGTATAGATATGTCCACCCCTTTCATCATCAAGCTTAAATTCAAAGAATCCAATATCAAAGTTGCCATATTGATTTGAAGCATCTCCTTCATTAGCGATTTCTTTCAATGACTTCCTTCATTGTAGTAATTTGCATAAATATGTTCATCTCCAGGCATTACCCTCCATCATGGTTAGTGGTGAGATGAAAGATGCACACATTTTTATTACCCCATCTTCAATTTCCACCCTCTATTGAGTAGGAGGTAGAGATAAAGATTTATTATTTGATGGGAAACTCCCTTTCCTTGATATATCTTGATAAGGTTGGGAAATATTAGGCATTTGTCTCTTTAAAGTGATTATGTCATTAGCAATTCTTTCGATCATAGGGTCTAAGGAAGTGGAACCTTGTGACTTACTAGAGTGCAATTCTCTTTTCCACTTGCCTGCCATGATAAGGCCATCTTCCAATTCAATGGCCATCATTTTAGTTGTATCTAAAGTGGTTACCATGCTCTCCTCAAATGGAAACTAATATCTAGAGGTTACAATGCACTAATGAAAACTCATTTCTAGTTTTTTGGTATAGGTCTCTTTGCATTGTCAATCTTATTTACCAATTTGTTAAATTTAACCATGAATTCCCTCATGGGTTCATTGACTTATTTCTTAAGGTGAGTTAACTATTCCAGTAAAGTGTTCTCATCTTCCACACTCTTATATCTATTTTCAAATTTTTCTCTCATGACTCCCACATCTTCGTGTTATATGTTGAGTACCCCATAGGAGGCATAGAAGGAATTTATATGCTCCTCTATGGAAAATTTCCCATCTCCTTTAAACTCATGGAAATTATTTTGGGAACCTTTAGGCAATTTATGCAATTGGACCCCTAAAGCTAAAGGACTAATAGCCCATCCCGATGGAATTGGTGGTGGAAGATTGGCCATATTTTGAGTAAAATTGATAACTAGGGGAACTACAATCCATGTAACACTAAGGATTGGAAATTAGAAGAGTAGGGAGTTGGCTTGGTTGTAAAAGAAGGTCAACTTATAGATATAACCATTCTATTTGGAAGAGTAGAGACAAAAAGGTTACCTTATAACTCATAAGGATTCATAGATCAGGTCAATAATTCTTCTTCTTCTATCCCATCTAATATATCTTCTGGAATCTAGAGTGACAGTTTCAAATTATTTATCAAAGCATAGATAAGGCCACTTAAAAACTATATTCATTTGATCCCTAGTGGAGTCACAAAAAATCCATTGGTCAATAGATTGACACCTTAAGACTTTATCTTACATATTCAACTCTTTGCCTAGAATAGATGCAATCATTTTCTAACAATTGAGATAATAATTTCTATGGGAAATGATTAGTCTCTAAATTTTAAATAGGTACAAATCCCTCTTAGATTTTCAATAAAATCTTAGAAACTATAAAATTAAATATCAATATGATTTTAACTTGAAAGTAGAAAAGGTGTATAAACCCAATACCAAAAATCTTTCCAATATCAAATGTGATAGAGAAGAAACAATCACAATAACTAGTACAAAGACCAACGGGCATAGAATACCATGCACATGAAGATACTTCAACTGAATATAAACTCAAGAAAGAATCCAACCACTAAGATGGAACAATCATATATTCACACATAAATAATATATCGAGAAAGAAAAATTTAAACACATAGATTCAAAAATATCCCATTCATGTCAATGATAAACTAAGCACACAAAGACACATAGAGGCTTTAAATCATGTATGCTATATTGAAATTAAAGTATCAAAGCTAGAAATTTCTAAGTGATATATTTTGTTCGTCTTCATTGCATATATTCAAGTGGATATATAACCACTTCTTTATAAAAATAACTATCCAATGCTTAAAAGAAAGTCTTTTCAATAAACATAAAAATTATAAAAGAAACTAAAAAGTCACTAAGGTGGAAATTTTTTCATTGTTCTATTGGTCGACTGGGTTGTTGATATGGCACTCCTTGAAAATATTAGAAATCTTTCACAATAGATGGTATCTACTCATGTTGTGGGATGATGATGTTTCTAGGTCTGAGCTTCCAAACAACATTATTCCCTCTTCCTACTGTGAGTTATATTACATAGGTAACCACAAGCCCAACCATCTGGAACAATATCAAATTAATCCCACTAAACCCCAGGTAAGACTTTCAACATTGAATGGCCATTTTCTAGAGATATCATCAACCATTCTTTTGAAATTCCATTTTAAGGTTTCCTCATCCTCATCTCTACTGATTCCTTCTTTTATATATGTTGTAGGCCAAGTCTAAGGAATTTCTCATGATTTTCATATTTGATCGCATTGCATTATATTAGCATTTTACCAAACTATTGCATGCTTTGCTTAACAAAAAAAAGCTTCCACTCAACACTCTTTTTCCACATAACATAATCATTATATATAGTGATCAAGAGGATTTTCTCATTGACCAATCTCTCAGTCCCCAACTCCATTTCTTTGACTTCACCAAAATTAGTCATCCACACTGTCTCTTCAAGATTAGTTGAGGAAATATACATTTCCACCTCTACTTTCAAAGCATTAACATCTTTGCACACTTTCTTCATATTTGAGATGAAATTATTTCCTTTATTCAAATATTTGTAGCCCATTCTTCTATGGCCTTACCAAAGCCTTGTAGTTCTATATCCTACTCACTACCTCCTTTCCAATTGATGATAATGGGTCAAAATACTCCAGTTTGAGCAATTATCTATGGGGCAATATCTAACACATACTTTAAGAATTCAATCAAGACTTTAATTTGACCCTTTAACTCATCTTTGATTTTATTGTCTTTGAAAATCCATAATCTAGCTTTCATTATCTAGAAGTTATGTACATCTCCATCCCTAGTAGAAGGCCCCAAGTTTACTTTGGTGACATTAAAGTCACTAATAGTGGTCTAGCCTACTTATTTTTTCATAGATGGATGAGCCGCCTCTACACATATGTTCACAATACTATTATCTTCCAATAATCTAGATGTAATTTTCAATCTTTTGGGCTTAGGAGTCATTTGTATTAATTGACCTACAAGGTCTTTCTCTAGGAGGTTCACTTGAATAAATTTTATCTTATTTGACAATTTCTACTCAAATCATGAAGAGATGTTAGGTGTAGTAACCTATTTGGAACTAGAGGAGCCAAATAAAATTCTTCTCAAGGGAAGAGTAATAGATTTCTCTTTCTTTGGAGAAGAGGGAGTACTAGGACCTAACCTAGGGGAAACATATGTATCTCTACCAAGAGAAGGTTTAGGAGAAGAATAAGAAGTACTTGAATAGGATGGGGAAGTAGAGACATTTATTGTTTCCTCTTCCTCCTCTATTTTTTCCTTGTATTTTTATTTCTAAGGGGGCTCAAGAGCATCTTCCACACATTCTTTCTTTGGAAAGTTATTTTTTGGAGGTTCATCATCTTCACCACCCTACCCTTCTGATAGTACTTGATGTGAGAAATGAGTTTGTGTTTTCAAGGTAATAGGTGGCTACCTTCATTTTGAGACTAATTTGTTTGTGCTTTGGTGGGTGGAGCCTTCTTTTCTATATTATTTCTAGCAACCCATTCTTGTATTTTTATCAAGGAAACCATGGTGTTAGAATCAATGGTATCAACCTCTTTGATTCTCTAATCTATAGACACAACTATTTGGACTTGGATATGTTTAATAAAGATAGGGTCTACTAGGTTGGACTCATTATCTTCAATACCTTGGACATCCCAACATAAATTGAATAGCTTTATCTATCTCATAGTTGGCCTTATCCAACTTCTTCTGCTTACCTCATATTCATTAGCATAATTATCCTAATAATCTTCTAGGTCAGGAATATGATAGAATATAGACCCTAGTTTCTAATTATTTTCACAAAATCTTTACCATCAAAAGGAAATCTTCCATCATAGAATTATAAGGTATATTTGATAAGGTCTCTTTCATTGTTAAGTTCATTAGACATAGAGTTACATGAGAAATATCCAAGTCCAATAGGAAAATATATACCCACCTTTTTCCTCTCCTTACACCTTTTATTTACTTCTACTAGCTACTTGTAGAATTTTATCAAAATAAATTTTTCTTTTGCATACTTAGGGAGTTTCATTGGAGCACCATCAAATCCTCCAATCCTAATATATGAAAACCTTTGGAACTGTATGGATTCATGAGTAATCCTTATAGAAATATCTCCTTGTATCTCACAAACCATCCTCATGGTAAAGTTTTCATTGATTCTCCTGTGATGATAATAACTTTTTCCCAATTGAAAATTATCATAGTAATAAAAATTTGGGACCTCTTAATGTTTGTTTGGACTAGGTCTCAATCTAGGCTAGGGTCTAGTATTAATGATGGCATAAATTAAGTATGAGGAGATGTAGACGAATTTTTTGATTGGAAATTGGATGATCATATGATTAATCTAATTATAGATAGCCTGTACAGGTGTTGGCAAGAAGTTGAGTCCACTTTTTGGCCAAAAAGTGGAAGTGTTTTCACTGATTTTCAAAATTTGACACATTTGACCTTAAAATTTGAAGCACTTAGAGATGTAATTTTGAAAAAATTCATAATAAAAATTTTAGTACTCGGAGTCTAGTTTCCAAATATGTAATTTATTTCAATACCCAAATAGTACAAATTGAGTTTCAATAGGCATTTATAAAAACCACTATTTAAAAGTCACTTTTTTTTACCATACCATGCATGTGTACGTCATCCATATTTTGACCTAAATTATCGTATTTTTCTAAATACTTTTGGGAAATAATTTGTAACTCACTGAAGCATGTTTTCAATATTTTTTTGCAATTTTTTATTGATTTTTTTTGTTAAATTTTTACTAGCCATATTTATTGTTTTGAAAAATTGTCATGTACGTCACACATAAGATGACCTAAACTTAAAAAAAATTGTTTTTTTTTAAATTGAAAAGAATTGTTTGAAGTAGGTTCTTGTGCAATCAATTCGTGAAAATGTTATGTTGATAAAAAGTTATTAAAATAGTAAAAACCCTAATATTTAAAGTTTATGGACCAGTTTCATCAAAAAAAATTGAAAATAGAAAAAATAATCCAATTGTAATAAAATTACATATTTGGAATTTTCACTATCTCATTTATAATGGGTTTTAATTTCATCGAAAGATTCTACAAAAAAAATCGTTAGCCATATGTCTAAACTCAATATTTTTCTCTAACATTGTTAGGACCTTCAACTTGCAGGTCAAACCAAGTTGAAGGCCTAGGTTCAAATTCCCAATGCTTTTCCCAAACCAAAATACAAACCAAAAACCTGGCCACAAAGCAAATGGAATTTCAAATTTTTACAAATGGGATGCCGCTTTGTAAATCGAGATCTCGTTTCTTAATATTAAATGCGGTGATCGTTGACAGGGAAATGAGATCTTGTTCCTTTGTCAACGATCCCCACATTTAATATTGGGGAATGGGATCCCAATTATAAAACAAGATCCCCTTTTTAGTAAATGGGATCTTGTTTTTTCTTAACTATTTTTTAAAAAATTTACTGGAAAAATTTACTATGAAGTCTACAACTTCACATGTATAGCTGACTGCGACATATTGGGCTATTTTTCATCAAATTTTGTCTTTACAGGTGGTGAACTTGCATTTTGGATTAATTTTTTCAAAGGAGGCATCATGTAAACCATTTTTGAAGTGGAATTATGTTATTTTTATACTTGTTTAGAGGAACAAAAGGTCTTCAACTTGAAATATGGATTGAATATTTGAAAGGAGGCATGAAGAAAATATTTTTTAAAGTGGAATTGTGGTAGTTTTCTACTTTTTTTTAGGAACATAAGAGGAAGAATTTTGTCCTTACAGGTCTTCAACTTGCAATTTGGATTGAATTTTTTGAAGAATTTCACTATTGACATTCATTTGTACTTGAAAATTTTATAATCAAAGGTTCACAAGCTCATAATAAGAGGAAAGATAGGAAGACATTGACTCCTGAAGAAATTGAAGCAAAGAGAGAGAAGGAGAAACAAAGACAAAGAGAAAGAAGAATGAAAATTAAATCAATGAATGATGGTGGAGCATCCAATTCCACAACTATTGAAGATGGAAATATTGAGGAGACCATGGTTGTAGACAAAGCTAATTTGGAAAAGAATATGATTATACAAGCAAGTCCTACTATGTCTTCAAATCCCTCTTTGAATGCTATAGAGAATGTTTCAATATGCACAAATCCAAATACATCTTCAAATCCAAATACATCTTCAAATCCAAATGTTAGTGAAATGGTAAATTTGTATCTAGAAGTTTTACAAGATGTTGGACTTAACGATGTTGACATTGATAATATTCAAAGAGATGAAACTTTTATAGAATTTTCTAAAAATGAAAAAGAAAAAATATTTTGTTGAAAATGAAAATGAAAACTGTTTTGTTGATGAAAATGAAAATGAAAACTATTTTGTTGATAGAAATGAAGATGAAAATGTAAATCATTTTGATGTTGAAAATGAAAATGAAAAACTAGAATGTGATGTTGAATTTAATGAAAATACTTTTTTAAAAAAAATTGAAAGTGATGTTTTGGATAATCTTCCTAGTTAGATTTCTTGGAGAAAAATAAGAACACATGCGAATAGAATATACAAAGAAATATTTTATCATAGAAAACTTGCATTTCAATGTCAACTAATGATGCAATTGATGAGAATGCAAAAAATGAGGAAAATAATGAAAAGGTTAGGCTTTTTTGTTAAACAAAAAAGAAAAGATCAATCATTAAAATATGTTATGTCTACTGTTGCTAGTGCCATTCAATCTATTGAGAAAAATAGCTGATCTAAAGATAAAAATGCAACAAGAAGAGCTATAAAAATTGCTGTAGTTAATAAAGAAACTTTGAATACAAGAATGGTAAGCAATATTAGTGAAGTTTTAAAAATACATCCTAAAACATTGCTAAGAGTGGAAAAAAGAAGAGAAAGTATAGAAAATAATCCTATCAACCTATGTTGGAGTTTTAGTGGTCAAATCTCAAGGTCTGATATGAAATTGAATGTTGAAATTAAATCTTTGATTGAAAAATATTGGCATGATAATACTAGGGTTTCATCTAATGCTAGAGATATTTTAAAATAAAGGACTCGGGGACCAAAGTTCACGATCCTCACCTAAAACACCTATTAGATACAACACAAACTAAATTTTATAGAAACATTTGTGGTGATTTAGTGTTACTGTTTAAATAAATATTGAAACAGCTCCCTCTGGGTTCTTTTGAAAATGTGTGCGCCGGCCTGTGCGTCGCCGAAGTCTGGTCGGCTTTCCTTCAAATTTTGATCTCCTGCTGTACGCATCCTCTCTTCGCAGCTTCGGGTAGAGGCTTCCCTTTCGGGTCCAAAGAGGCTGCGCGGGGCCTCCACATGTCACACTTACGAAGGATTTTATTTGTTTTTCCCTTGAGGTCTCTTCGGGTTTCGAAGGCCTTCCACAAGGGCAATCTCTTCTAAAGATTGTCAAAGGGACCCACATCTTAGTACGTGGCAGCGTATCACAAACTTTTCTTGCAGGAATAAAATCAGCAGCTGCGGGCTGCGAAATACTTTTGTAGGCCTTTATTTTTGGTGAACCCTACCTTCTGCCAGGTGGCAACCTTTCGCAGCCTTTTCAACACAACAAGGAGGTGAACACAACGGGCTGCAAAACGTTGCCAAGCATCTTTCGGACCCGGTTCACATGGCTTTCTCCTCACTTCAAGATAGCCCTTAGCCCCTTGAACACGTGTCACTTCTTCGCAATCTCTCGGCAGCAGTAGGAGGAATTCTCATTCGGGCAGCGACAGGCTGCCACGTGCCTCACGCTGATCCTTGAGGTGGGTGATAGGCTGGCTGGCAAGATTACGCTGCTCTCCATGGTTCTTCAAAGTGGTGGATGACACTTGTAGGCTCGAGTCTGGCTGGGACCACTATCATCATTAACAAAGGGCATGCCTGTAACTGAATGACCAGATATTGTGTTCTAACTGATTACTGTTGTAGCGGCATTAGGAATCTTTCGATTCTTGCAACATTGTAGGGGATTGTGAGATCTTTTCTGTTATTGTTCTCCAAAGCGGTGGAATTTTTTCTCTCTAGGGATATATACTCTCTCTATAAAAAGGGGGAGGTTTTTAAGAAAGAGAAAGGTTTTTTAGCAAGAGACACCAGGCCTCTTTTACATGTTTATTTGGAAGGAACTTTCAGACTGTGCCTATTGTTCGGCTTTTCTATTTTTCATGTTTTGATTAAACTATAAACTGTGCTCTTATCATCTTAAGCAATTCATAGACTTCTACATATTGAATACAAGCTTGCTTATCTAAATCATGTTTAAATGACTCTTCTTAGTAGTAAGGATGTATGCGATATTATTCTATGTCAATAAAATGAATTGTTTATGCTATAGTTTTAAGTTTCCGATGTTTTGGAACATAACAACATTCAGGCCCTTAAATCTATGATTTATTGTGCCCCTCAGTAAATTTTGGCGCATCGCCTTAGATTAGACTTTGCTTTATTATATCGGCTTCCTTTTCCCTTTCCAAAACCATTATAGAAGAAGTCGGCTTCTTTAAAACCCGGAGGTCACTCAGTTTGGCACAAAGGGTCCCCCTTGAACTGAGTTTCCCATAAGGAACTGTTACCTCGCCAATTTTTGGCGTCAATAGTTTGTCCCTTTTCTAGCACGCCTGATGGGACCTGAACTAATGAAATTGCTTTATAAAAGGGTGTATGAACCATCAGCCTGTAACTAGATCCCAGACTGCAAATAACCTAGGTTTATTAGTACCTCCGCTAGGAACAGTCCAGGCTGCAAATCAGCTAGTAGCCGTTCCATTCCCGCCACCCTTTCCTCTCACCATGTTGCTGGCCGCGAACAGAAATTATGTAGCATGGGACGCTAGAAGTCCTCTGGTAGCTCCAGTAGCGCCTGCTGTTTGGGGCGCTATCCCGGTCTCGGCCCTGAAAGCTCTTCCCAAATTTTTCGGAGATAAAACAAAAACGCCAGCTGAACATTTGCAGGATGTAGCGGATGTATTTCTGGTACATGGTATTACAGCGTAGAATGTAGCCCTGAGGCTCCTCACTGCGTCCTTCAAAGGAAAGGCCCTGGATTGGTATCGGACGCTGACTCCGAATTCCATTCACACTTGGGACGACCTTGGAGATCCATTCTATGAAAGGTTCTCAAATGATGGAGATCGTTCTTCGTTATATTATCAGCTATTCGTCATCAAACGAGCACCCCAGGAGGCTCTGACGGACTTCAATGCCTGATTTCACTCAGGTTGGCAGAGGATTCCTGTGACTATCCGCCTGACTCCAGAACTAGCATTCATATTTTATCTAAAGTCCATTAACCCTGACATTTATGTGATGATCAAGTCTTTGGGAGGAGCCACTTTACCAGATGCTTATGCTACCGCTATCAAAGCAGAGAATTATTTAATAGATTGCAGAAAATTGCCTCCTCGACCTATTGTGCCGATATTTCCTGAAATATCAAACGCAGCACAAGAGGTTGCATCGACTAGTACACCAACAACTCCCCAGTCAGCGTACTCATATGCGGCCACTCTAGAAAGCTTGGCTTCCACATCGGGTTCTTCTAGGGATGAAATAGGGGACCTCAAGGAGATGTTGCAGACTATGGAAAATGACATAACTCTCAAACGGAACCAAGCAATGCCTACACGGCCTGCATATCAAAACTATCAAGGTGGGCAGTCTACTTATCAGCAAAATCAATATCAGAGTGCGCCTCGCACTAATCCATCAGTGCCGACTACCAACCAAATAGTTCTGAAGCCTACGCCGCTGGCAGGTGCGTCACCAAGCTCAAGTAGAGAACTAACCGCGGGACAAAACAATCTTATTAATGACATCAATCCATGGTGTTTCCCCTACAATGATGCACATATGCCCCGAAATTGTCCGTGTGGCAACTTACAATAGAAGGTGGTAGAACAACGCAATCAAGGTACTGTAGCAGAAAATGGAGAATACATATATGCCTCAGCAATGGAGAATGCGGTCCTTACCATGCAAATGCAAGGAATGTCCTTAGAGCAGGAGTCCGATATTGTGCCTGATCATGCGCTCTTCTCATGGATAGAAGATGAGGAAATGGTGTTTGCCAATGACACGTCCACAACCGAAATGCCATAGGTACAGTCCGACTATAACACATGCTCAAAGAGGAGATTCACCGGTGAGCCTGTTGTTTCACTTTCGAATAGCCCGCAATGCAAAGAAGTGTCTGATTGAATTTCTGGCGTTTCGACCATCTCTTCGCCTTCTCAACCACGGAAGGAGATTATTATAACAAAAGAAAGGGAGAAAAAATCTCTGAGCTCTTCAACTTTTAATGTGGTGGAGCAATTGAAGAAATCATCCGCTAATGTGTCTTTATGGGACATGCTAGCTATCCCGGAACAGAAAACTATGCTACAAAAAGCGCTTCAACAAGAGATCAAACCAGCACCAACAGAGCCGTCCGTCAGTACGGAGGGGGTTTATCAAATGCCACTAGCTAAAATTCTTGTAGACAAAACAAGGGGATCCCATATGGAAGGCGGAGGTAGGCCAAAACCTCAACACTTCTTCTTGACTCTCATTATAGGGGAAAAACTATTACACAACGCTATGATTGATTCTAGCACTAGTACAACGGTTATGCCAAAATTGATAGCCGAAGCCTTGGGGCTCAGCTATGAACCTATGAAGAAGGGGGTGATGCAGCTAGATGGAAATAAAGTTGATACTATGGGTGTCATCAAAGCACTTCCATTAACTCTATTTTCCTGCCCAAGTATCACAGTCCTGCAAGATACATTGATCATAGATGTTCCTCCTATGTTTGGTCTCTGTCTCTCTCAAGAATTTACTTCAAAGGTGGGCAGATATTTGTCTTTAGATTGGTCACATCTAATACTTAGGACCAAGCATGGTGCGAAAATGAAGATAGAATCAGAGGCTCTACATTTCGAACATGTGGCGGATGAGGCCCTGATTAATTTTGAGGCCGCACATACCTCCATCACCAAGCAGGACATGTACAATGTCGAACTGCTAGAGGAGGAGAAGGTGAGTGGAGACCGAAATGATAAGGAAGATGCTTTGTTGGGTGAACATATAAACAATGATCATTTCGAGAATTATCATGCTACCGGATTGGGCACATATGTGATTTATGATGAAGACCAAGTTCTTCCAAAGGTCATCAAAGAATCCGATGGTAACCAAGCAAATGAGCTATGGATGTTGTATTTTGACGGAGCAAGGAGCAAAGTTGGAGTTGGAGCAGGGGTATGTCTAATATCCCCGCAAAATGAAAAGTTGTTGAGATCTTTCCATTTCCAATTCACCTATTCAAACAATGAGGCTGAATATGAAGGGTTAGTCCAAGGCCTAAGCCTAGCGGAACGAATGGGTATTAAGCAATTGATTGTGTTCGGAGATTCTGAACTGGTAGTTAATCAGGTCCGGGGAATTTCCGCAGTGAAGAATGTCCGAATGAGATCCTATTGGCATCGAATCTGGGACCTGATTGAAGGATTTGAAGCTTTTAACATCCTGACAATTCTCCGAATGCAGAATAGCGATGCAGATTGCATGGCGGTGACCGGCGCTCAGTTTGATCATGTCTCTGACTTGCTTCAGAACAAATATTCAGTACGAGTGCTTGTTCGACCAGTGATTCCTGATAATGATCAGAGTTGGCAAGTATTTGAGAGCGATGAGCACATAGCCTCGTTTATCCAGCACTCAGGGGAATTTGCTAATCAACTTCAACCAAGGATCGCCGAAGCCTATGAAGGACAAATTATGCAGCTCAAGTTAAATAAACTTCCGAAAGGGTTAGTCACTCTCAAGAATATTTTTGATTGTAATGACGCCCGAAATAATAAGCAAAAATTTGTGGCAGACAAAAGTGATTATGAAAACCTTCGGGTCTTTGATGACAAGAATCTTCAAGTCGGAAAAGATGTCTCACAGCGAGATAGAGAAAGGCTTATCAGTTTCTGTGAAAAATATAGAGTAGTGGCCTGGTCCTACGATGATCTGGAGGGTTACAATCCTGGCATCATTCAACATACTATTGAGCTAACAGAAGGTGCGAAACCAGTCTAATAGAAACAGCAGACAGTCAACCCTAAAGTTGAGGCCTTGATGGCACAAGAGCTAACCAAGCTCATTGAGTCACGTATTGTCTTCCTAATCAAACACAGTACTTGGGTATCAAATCTGGTACCAGTCCGAAAGAGGAATGGTGATATCTGCTTATGCATGGACTTCCAAGACCTGAACAAAGCATCTCTGAAAGATCACTATCCATTGCCTTCTATGGAGTCAATCCTCCAAACTGTCGCAGGATCAGAAATGTTCTCTCTATTGGATGACTTCTCTGGCTATAACCAGATTCGAGTTAAAGAAGAAGATCAGCACAAGATTACGTTCACCACCAAGTGGGGAACATTTGCATATGCTAAAATGCCTTTTAGTTTATCGAATGTAGGGACAACTTTCCAGTGAGCTATGGACATCGCATTCAGTGAACTTATCAATAAGTTTATTCTAATCTATTTGGATGACCTTACTATGTTCTCTAAATCTAAAGATGATCATTTTGATCATTTGGAATTAGTTTTTCGAAAGTGCCAGGAGTTCGGGGTTTCTTTAAATCCAAAGAAATGCATATTAGGAGTACCTCAGGGTAAGCTGTTAGGGCATGTTGTGTCTAAAGAAGGTATTTCAATTGACCCCGAACGAGTAAGGGCTATAAAGGAGCTTCCCCTTCCAGTAAACAAGAAAGGTGTCCAGTCTTTTCTGGGCAAGGTAAATTTCGTCAGCAGATTTATTTCTGATTTTGCGGGAATGATTAGGCCAATCACCCTAATGCTGAAAAAGGATCAAATTTTCAAGTGGACAATGGAAGCTCGGGAGGCATTTGAAAAAGTCAAGGAAGCGATCTCCACAGCCCCGGTGTTAATTAATCCAAATCAATGCAAAGATTTTATAATGTATGCCTTCAGTAGCAAGTCTAGTATTGCCACTGTCCTGACTCAAAAGGATAGCGAAGTAAAGGGAGAGCATCCAGTTGCATTCTATTCCCGAACCCTAAAGGGATATGAGGCAAGTTATAACTTCATCGAAAGACAGGCCTTCACAATAGTAAAGGGGCTTAAAAAATTTTGCCATCTGATTTCCTGTAACAAAGTTCTGGTATATGTCGCACATTCTAGTGTGCGTGAATACATCATGGAAGGAGAAATAAAAAAAAAAGGGCTAATTAGATTACCAAGATCCTGGAGTATGACATCGAGGTTAGGCCTACCAAGACTGTCAGGGGCAGAGGACTGTGTGAGTATATGGCATAGGACGAGGAGGTGTCTGCCAAAGAGGAACAGCCAAAGCTCATCCTGATAAATGGATTAGGATCAGAAGATGATTGGCTGATAGATAGAATGAACTTCATGCGAACTGGAAGGTATCCGCTAGGCCTCTCATCCCAAAAAAGAAGGTATTACCGGCTTCAGAATTGTGGATATACGCTGATAGAAGGAGTTCTTTTCAAAAGAAATTTTAATGGTGTGCTCCTGCGATGTGTTACTTCGGAGGAGGCGTAGAGGATCCTTGACGCATTTCACAATAGCAACGAAAGTGGACATTTCTCTGCTAAAACTACCGCCATCAAGATCCTGCGAGCTGGATATTACTGGCCAACACTTTTTAGCGACTCCTACTCTCTGGTAAGGGCCTGTAAAAAATGTCAGTTCTCTAACAGAAGAAAGAATTCATCGATGCCCCTCAAACCTATCGTGGCGGATGAACCATTTGCGCAGTGGGGCCTGGACTTCATCAGAATGATCAACCCGGTTTCTAGCACCGGACATAAATGGATTCTAACGGCTACAGACTACTTCACAAGGTGGGTGGAGGTTGTTCCCCTTAAGGGGGCAACAGAAATAGAGGTTGTAGACTTCCTTGAAGCACTGGTGACAAGGTTCAGCCCTTCGAAGACAATCATTTCGGACAACGCCAGAGCATTTCTAGGTACAAAGGTATGTCACTTTGCATTAAAAAATGGCATATTCCTTAAAACATCATCAAATTATTATCCACAGGGAAATGGCCTAGCCGAGTCCACAAATAAAAGCTTGGTCCGACTCCTTAAAAGAGTTGGCTCGGAACATCAGAGGGAATGACATAAAAATCTCTGAAAAGCGCTCTGGGCCAACCGCATAACCCCTAAGCAAGTCCTTAAGACTTCACTCTATGAGCTGGTATACGGGAAGGAAGCGTTGTTACCTATCTCTATGGAGATCCCGGCGATACAGTTGTTGAAGTCTCTTGAAATAGAACAGAACAATGCCATGGAGGTTCGGCTCGCTGAACTACTGGAGGTACAGGAAAAAAGGGAGAATTCTCTAAAAGCAATGACAGGCCGTCAACAGGTGGTCAAACGATGGTTTGACAAGAAGGCTTCCGACCAAGGTTTGAAAAGTGGAGATTTAGTGCTAAAGTATGACAGCAGGGCTGCAAAACCAGGTCAGCACGGTAAATTTGATAGCCTATGGGAGGGACCTTTCAAAATTATTTGGTGCATGCAATACAACGCTTTTGAGCTGGAAAATATGGAACAAGAGCCGTTAGGAATCCTGGTTAATGGGATTCATCTTAAAAGGTTCCATTAGGCATAAAGATCTACCTTGTACAATTGTAAATAACGCTTTTTGTTTATTTTCCTGTTTTTGGCCTATTCTTTTGCTAAATCAGTTGTCTTTCTATGCATTTGCTCATCATCATTAGCGAGTAAAACACCGGAGTTTCTTAACACAAAATACACTCATACATGGACAAATAGCATGCGAAACTAGCAAACCCAAAAAAATTTTAAACACAGAAGCAAAAGGTGCATGAATTTTTCTTAAAAACGAGAAGTATATATTTATATATATTTATTTGGTTACAAAATGGCTGGGATGCCGATTTCCAAAATATACAAGTATCAGGGTACTTTATATATACAAATAGCCTTTTATCAGGCTCATCTAAAACAAGAAAGTTACATGTTGAGCAAGCAAGCAGGGGAGTTATCTATCCACAGGAATGGCTGGCAGCAATCGACGCATTCACCGCAGCGTCCACTTCTTCCTCGGTATCATCCTCCTCAGCAGCACTGGCGGCATCATTCAACGCAGTCGTCGTCGGTGGTGGATACACCAGGTCCCTGAAGTCAGTATACCATTCTACATCGTAGAAGGGTATCACATTGTAGCTCCAGAACAGGAAGTGTAGGGCTTGAGTAACCCTTTGCTAGTGCTGCTCACGAGTCTGCAGGCGGAATCCACTGAGAAACGGCAGCCAAACGACGACAACTTCTTCTTCAATAAAGCGACACAGGTCGCTGGCTGTTGGCAGGCCTATCCCATATGCAGCATGTGTAACAACCTCTCCGAGCCCATTCAAGTACTTCTTCGGGAAGATTTCTTTGACCAGCTTCAAGATAAGTGGCCGGGGAATGCAAATGTCTAGCATGGACACTACAAAGTGCAAGCATACATCGGTGTTCACCCTATACTTATCTTCATATTCTACGCAATCCTTGCCTAGGACCCACTTAATGGCTACTAGAACTAGTGAGTGCTTGTTCTTCGTCATCCTTTTTAGCCTTCTAGTGGAGATCTCACCTACAAATGTCGTCTATGATTTGAACGAGGTTAGGCGAATTGGGGTATCCATTTCTCCTGACACTATCCCTAAGGCTGCTAAAATAATGTCAAATCTGCTCACCACCTAACCTATGAAAGGACTTGCTTAGCAATCTGCTACTGACCTATCACCTTTCAAATGCTAAGTATGTTTGCTTGCTATCTACTGGCCTATTTATAGAGAAATTGACAAGATATATGCCAATCCGTCTCTAAGGAACGTGATGTATGTTGGCTGCCATCTCGAAGGCTGAGTCTGCGTTTGTTCACATTTTGGGCTGATACATGCATGATAGCACGGCTCAAGGCGTGCTTAATTAAATGAAGTTGATTAATTAGTTTTAAAAAGGTGGCACTTGTTGGTGAATGTACGTATGGCTGTAGGCTATTGTGTCATATCTCAAGCGCATCCTAGAGCCCAAGGCGATACTCGTATCTTTTTAAGGAGGTGATCGTTTACTTGGCGTAATCATTCCGGCCGGAATATTAATTGCCAGCGCATGTTAATGCAAGGTTGGAAGGCCAGTTGCAAGCTCAATTTCCAAGAAAATTAGGGCGTATCACACGATCTCTTAAAAAGCAATGATGAAAGCCAGCCACCTCAAAATAGCAATCAGTTCATCTTGCATGAGTTGTAGGATTAACGGTACATGCCGAATTAAATGCAAAATTCTTGCTTTCGCCTACCACCTTGAGAAAAGTTGCTATTATTGCATGAAGGGGCTTAAATATTTCAAAGGATTTTACAAACGCAGAGAAGTGCAAAGTGTTTTCTGTCTGTCTATCAAGTGCAACCATATTGCAGGCCAAGAGCTTACAAATTCTGTAGAGAAAGAAAAATGTCAGAATCTTGAGCTCAGCCGATGCAGGAGGAGATTAGCTAGGAACTGTATATGGCTATTCGTTCTTCGGCTGAGGTATACATGTACGAGGATGTAACATATGCCACGCCTGGTATACCCGCGAAGACGAGAAGAGCCAACATAGAGGAGCTGGAAAGACCCAAGGAATGGAGTAACCAGAAAAAGGTTAAGGGAAAATGGGATAATATCTACGACCCAAAGCTTGCAAAGAACCCTAAATCTCTTAGAGAGACGGCTTGTGCAAGGTTATCAGCAGCAAAGGAATACCAATCCACGGCAGGTAGAGTCTGGTTTAGCGGTCTCCCACAATATATGGTCCCATTGGTGCACTATTGCTCGGAGGTGGTCGACGCGACTTTTCAACACTATAATCCAGATACCCACTGTATTGAAGGTCATAATTTAAGGGTTCAAATCAGCCCAGAAGCCATCTGGCATATGTTATGTATCCATGATCCCAGCAGAAGAAAAGGAAACTATCGAGCATTTCCGCCCAAGCAAGGGGGAGAAAATATGGAAGAGGATGAAAACTGGCTCCGATTTCTTGTTAGAGGAGACTAATATAAGAAGATGTCAGCGTCATGAACTGGTACATCATTATCAGCGATGGTTCATTAAATGATCTCGAGGGACCCCCATGTCCCATGTTGCTTTGTTTATTGAGACTTTGATAGAAAGAATCGAGGCTTTTATTTGGGACCTGCTTGATACAATTTCATAGCTGACATGAACCACATTATGTTCTTTGAGAGTTCATGGTTGGAAAATGATCACATCAGTGAAAATTACTAGTAGGAAAGAAATTTATATTTCTTTCCTACGATCCCACATGTTCCTGCCTTCGAATCCGGATTTCTTATGGAATTTCTTCCCACTATCAATTTTTAGTAGGCGATTATATAAAGAAAGTCACAGGTGTCTACATGGACACCTTTCCTTTCCATAACATATGACTATGCTCGTTTAGCGGACTATTTCATGTGATCCTAAAATAGTTTATTCGGAGAATTGATATCGTCAGGCTCATGGGCGGGCCCGAATTTTGCAAAATCGCCCACACTTGTGGTAGTTCTTGGTAAGAGGATTTCTGCAATCCCTTGAATGCGAGAACTTTATTGGTAAGCCTTTCCTACTCCGGCTTGCGTCCTGGAGGAAGTAGAGTGCTCCTTGTGGAGGAGTGTTTTGATAGGTGTGTATCGTGATTTCATGTTACGTAGATGGTGAAAGTGTCGAGAGGAAGGATTCTTCACACAGCAGAAGAGTTTCAATTGGTAACTCTTGTTGTTAAAAATAATCGCTTACAAAATTTGTTGAAGGAGAAAATTTGGCACATCCCAGAGTTGATGTAAATGATAAGTGAATTTAATATATTGACACTGCTAAGAACCACATATAGGTTACATGTTCCTATCTGGGAGAAATTTGGCATAATAAAAGCGGTGATAAAGATGAGGATTTTGTTGAATTAGCACAAATCCCTACACCGGATACCAGAGGTCCATGGCACAAGTTTTACTTTCCCATGGTCGTAGCCTGGGACAACCTTCCGATAGAGCGCAGCATGTATAACAAGTTGAAAGTGGGCAAGGAATGGAGTGATGAAAAAATAAGAGCTTTCTAAAAATATCGCTAGGAAATTACACAGTTGAAGGCTCCTTATAATCAGATAAAGGACGACCAGGAATTTGATAGATGGTGGGACTATCCCGAGCTGATCTCTGAATCTTGTCAAGAGCAAAATGAGAGGAATCGAGAGCGGGAAAAGTGGCCGGTATCATCCTCTTCAGTGCAAGGAGGCAATGTCTCCGAGCATGCCGCCTATGTGGGCACTAATGTATACTTTAATATATCAAGAGGGCTGTACACGCTGTAAGAACTTCGCCGAAATTGAGCTAATGCCTGTGAGGATTTGATGGCTGAAGTTAGTGAATTAATGCACTTTGCGAAAAGCTGACTACCACGAAGAAGATGTGCCGGAGTTACTTGAAACCATCCCGGAGGAGAGGTGCGGCGAAGCCGTACTAGAGTTTCTTGGTAGTCAGAATGATTACGGAGCCACTACTGTTGAGGTAATTAGGTACATTTAAGCTCCTTCTCGTCGCATCTCAGTTCCTTTGTACCTTGCTTTGTTATGAAAAACCCCTGTGAATTAAGAGCCCTCCACCTTCTGCTTCTGGTCCAGCTTATTCGGTTGGATTTGCCCAGTATTCGTAGGCCTCATCGTTTATAATTACTCCTCCAAGTATGCTCACGCCTACTACTGCTGCTCAGTCTTTCCTCACCTCGCTTTCGGAAGATATTCCCCCTATCAGCCCCCATTCTTTTTCCGCTATGCTTACTGATCCCCATCCATTGCAACAGGCTGACACCCAGTCAGCAACCCCCTTTTTCCAGCCAATTAGCCTTGCGACTGAATCTCTGATTCAACCGCTACAAATGCCTAGCCCTACTGACAGTTCTCAGGTCAAGCTATGGAACGTGCCACACTTTTCTCCGCAAACTGTCACTCTCCAGAAGAAGCAAATGCGTGCACCTATGAAAGTTACCTATCCCTACGCCCTCCCTTCTGGTGTTCCTTTCGTAGGTGGGCTAGTTTTATCACCAGCCGAATTCATAGCGCAGATAGATTGTGGAAAGGAAGCGCGCGCAAATAGAATGAGGCGACGCAAAACAAAGAATGACAATGTTCCCGTTGAGCCAAGAGTACAGGCTTCGTATGATGAGGCCCAACAAGAATTAAAATTCGCAACCATGTACCCAAGGGTAAGCAAGCTTCAGGAAGAAATGCAACCTGAAGATTACGAGATCTATGCCGTCGGACTTGACATGAAGATACCCTGGCCATAAGATAAGGTCGAAATCATGGAGGAGACACAACGAGTGGTCACTTTCGACTTCCTCAAAACTGGCCGCTAGTTAAAGAAAAAGGATGAGCAACTTAAGGTAGCCAAGGAAAGGGTGAGCTTTCTAGAGATAGGAGAAATCCTTAGAAGCAGATATCGCCCAAATGACTGAGAGGGCGCTAACAGTAGAAAATGAGAGGAACAGGCTTCAGGGCAAAATTGCGAAGACCCAGGTTGCTGACCCAAGCTTAGTAAAAGAATTGCAGAGTCAAAACCAAGCAGCGCAACAGAGCCTACGGTCGATAGAGGAGGAGCTTGAACGCTTCCGCCTTGAGTACAGTTAGAGGATGGCAGAGAAGGGTGAGGAGTTGGAGCGCCTACAAGAGCAGCATCAGCATAAGGTACAGGAAAAAGAGGCAGAATTCAGAAGCCTGAAAGCTAAGCTAGAAGAGGAGCTTCGAGAAACAAAGGCTTCTCTGGAAGAGCAATCGGCTAACCACTCCCGAGCTGAACAAAATTGAAATAAAGAAATGAGCAGCTATGCGGAGCAATTAGCGTCTGAGAAAAAGAAGAAGGCAGAATTAGCCGAAGCCCTCATTTACAGGGACACGGAGATTTCTTCATTTAAAGCCTCTCTGTTACCTGCCCCTCCCCAACCTGATGTCATTCCGCTGGTCAGGCAATTGTACATTTCTCACTAGGAGAAAGTCAAGGCCTTCTGCCTAACACTGCAGCCTACCCTATGATTTATTGCCTAGGCATCAAGGCTAAATCAGGAGGCCAACGACACAATAGAACAGTTCTCACGTTTCATCCTAGAAAAGGTTCATGAGGCAAGGGACTTGCTCAATAAGCTATACTTAGTCTCAGATGAGATCCTTGCTGGGGCGGGTATCGAAGATCGGGACATTGTTGCTCAAACAGCAAATAAATTCATTCATTGTCACTCTGCCTTCTAGCACACTAAGGCAGCGGCGGCTTTTCTAGGTAAGGCATTGGATGGCATTTAGGGAATTTTCTCTAAGTTAGGCAAGCTGGGGCTGCCATCCCTGTTCCTCGAGGATGGCTCCATTGCCACAACTACACATATTGCAGAGATTATTGAGCATAAAGAGAACGATCCAGAGGCATTCAAGGAGTTCGACAGTTCCCCAACGGCAGCCGACATTGAGACGATCATCCATCCACTCTCCCAGCTACTTTTCCATATCCAAGCAGGCGTCGGCCTACCTGAGGTGCTGCCTCACAAGGAAGTTATTGATCTCCATGGGGCACAAGAAAATTTGCGTAGCATGGCAAAGCCGTCCGAAAGTGAATGGTCACCTTTGCAGGCTGCACTTTTCAAACTCTAACTCCATTCGCCCTATGGATGAAGGCTCTGGTCTGCAGAACTAGAGATTTTTTGAGTTCTACGTTCCTTTTCTGAAATGCCCCTGATAGTCGCCAAAAGCTGTTCAAATAAATATTGAAACAGCTCCCTCCGGGTTCTTTTGAAAATGTGTGCGCTGGCCTATGTGTCGCCGAAGTCTGGTTAGCTTTCCTTCGAGTTTTGATCTCCCGTTGTATGCATCCTCTCTTCGCAGCTTCGGGTAGAGGCTTCCCTTTTAGGTCCAAAGAGGCTGAGTGGGGCCTCCACGTGTCACACTTACGGAGGATTTTATTTGTTTTTCCCTTGAGGTCTCTTCGGGTTGCGAAGGCCTTCCACAAGGGCAATCTCTTCTAAAGATTGTCAGAGGGACCCACATCTTGGTAGGTGGCGATGTATCGCAAACTTTTCTTGCAGGAATAAAATCAGTAGCTACGGGCTGCGAAATGCTTCCCCAAGCCTTTATTTTTGGCGGACTCTACCTTCTGCCAAGTGGCAACCTTTCGCAGCCTTTTCAACACAACAAGAAGGTGAACACAACGGGCTGCGAAATGCTGCCAAACATCTTTCAGACCTGGTTCACGCGGCTTTCTCCTCACTTCAAGATAACCCTTAGCCCCTTGAACATGTGTCGCTTCTTCGCAATCTCTCGGCAGCAGTAGGAGGAATTCTCATTCGAGCAGCGACAAGCTACCACGTGCCTCACGCTGATCTTTGAGGCGGGTGATAGGCTGGCTAGCGAGATTACGCTACTCTCCATGTTTCTTCAAAGTGGTGGATGACACTTGTAGGCTCGGGTCTGGCTGGAACCACTTCCATCATTAACAAAGGGCACGCCTGTAACTGAATGACCAGATGCTATGTTCTAACTGGTTACTATTGTAGCGGCATTAGGAATCTTCTGATTCTAGCATCATTGTAGGGGATTGTGAGATCTTTTCTGTTATTGTTTTCCAAAGCGGTGGGATTTTTGCTCTCCAGGGATATATACTCTTTTTATAAAAAGGGGCAGGTTTTTAAGAAAGAGAAAAAATTTTTAGCAAGAGACACTAGGCCTCTTTTACAAGTTTATTTGCAAGGAACTTTCAGACTGTGCCTATTGTTTGGCCTTTCTGTTTTTCATGTTTTGATTAAACTGTAAACTGTGCTCTTATCGTCTTAAGCAATTCATAGACTTCTACATATTGAATACAAGCTTGCTTATCTAAATCATGTCTAAATAACTCTTCTTAGTAGTAAGGATGTATGCGATATTATTCTATGTCAATAAAATGAATTGTTTATGCTATAGTTTTAAGTTTCTAATGTTTTGGTACGTAACAACAATATTCAGGCCCTTAAATCTATGATTTATCGTGCCCCTCAGTAAATTTCGGCACATCGCCTTAGATTAGACTTTGCTTTATTATATCCGCTTCCTTTTCCCTTTCCAAAACCATTATAGAAGAAGCCGACTTCTTTAAAACCTGAAGGTCACTCAGTTTGGCACAAAGGGTCCCCCTTGAACTGAGTTTCCCATAAGGCACTGTTACCTCGCCAATTTTTGGCGTCAATAGTTACCTAGTAATATTAAAATAAGTCAAAGGTTTTTTGAAAAATGTAAACTTTGGTATGTAAAAATTAATAAGCAACGAATATCTTGTTGTTGTAAAATGTATGTTCAATTTTGTTATTTTTATGATGTTTTTCAATATATACATTGTACCTTACATACTAAAATGATTATGCATGAATTTGGTATTAATATGCCGCTTGAAGCAATAAGGGAGTTTATATCAGGTTTGTTTTGTGAAAGATCTAATGGTAAATTGTTTTATTTAAGTTATTGCATTTTTGGACAATGCATTAGTTATAGAAATCTTTCATTCTTAAGAATTTGTATGTATGATTTAAGTGTTGATAATGATTTTGGACATAAATTAGTAGATGTTAAAAGATTTAAGAATTTTCACTATTCTTTAAAACATGGAAAAATAGGAAAGCATTGTGATTTAGTTACAAAAAAAGTTAGTGTACATGCATTCATGAGTGAATTTAAGAATAAGATTATACCAAAATATTTCATGCAATCTCAACATGCTCAAAGGATTGATGGCCAATTTCGTGCATGTAGAAACACATTTCCAATTGGTACTATACTTTTAGTGGTTGATTTTGCAGAAAATTATACTCTAGCTCCACAAGAGGAAATTCAATCACAGTATTATAATTTAGTACAAGTAGCTATGTTTTTCCATATTGTTTATAGACATGCAAATGACAGCACTAAAGATGATAGAAATTTTTTGAGGGAGTATCATTTTTATTTTGGTGACAACCGGTTACACTTGTTAGAGTTTGTTCAATATTGTTTCAATATATTTTATAGAAATTTAAGAGAAAGAGGAATCTAGATGACATAACACATTATATGGTCAGATAATTATACATGGAAATACAAGAACTCTCAAATGTTCTATTGGTTAATTATGGTTCACAAGGAACTTAATGTCCAACATTTATGGAGTTTTTTTGAACCTGGGCATGGTAAAGGAGAATATGATGGAGCTGGCGCGTGTGTCAAAATAATTCTTGCTAGAGAACAATTAAAATTTGAGGATGTAATAAAATTTAAAGATGCACATGGGATTGTGGATTGGTGCAATACACACTATTGAATTTGAGACCATTTTTTGACATCCGTTCATCGATCTCTTGACAATTCGTCGAAAAATTGACGAAATGGTGAAAAAAATTTGTCGCTATTTTTTTGTCACAATATCGACAATGAATAAAACATCGAAATAACAGTGAAGAATAGTCGGTTGTCAGCATCGTGAAATGGCTTCAACTTTCGTCAGAATATCAATGAACACCTAGTGTATCCACCGATAAATTACACCAGAAGTTCCTCGCCAGTTCGACAAAATGGACAAGGAGTAGCATTGAAGCAACACCAGATGTTCATTGCAATTTCAACAAAATCGTCAAGGATTAGCATTGAAACAACACCAAAAGTTCATCAAACGTGCAACGAAATAGGAAAGTAGTAGTGTCAAATCAACACCAAAATTTCGTCGAAATTACGACGAAAATAGGAGGAGTAGCATCGGAAAAACACCAAATGTTCATCGAAAGTGCGATAAAATGGGCAAGGAGTTATGAAGAAACCTTCGTTGCAACTTTACAAAACTTTGTTGAACCTTTTCGTTGATTCATCAGTGAGTTTCGTCGAAATTGCAACGAAGTATCAATTTTTTTTTTTTTGAATATTCATGGAAATGTACCATTGTGGAGACTAACGACTGATCATAGATGCAGACTGCATATTAGTTTGATGCTTCAAACGACACATTTCTTATATTGAAAAGTTCATTATCTTATTGAGCTTCTCTTTTTTTCAAGAATAGTTTAATATTCTCTACTTAACAGGGCCAACCACATGATGGTGGAAGCTCATTTGGCCCCTCGTCCCCCCCTCACATCACTCTCAATTCCCTATACCCAATCATATAACATTAATCATTCATTCATCCATTAGTAACATATAACATTCATCCATTCATCCATTAATAACATATAACATTCATTCATCCATTAATAACATATAACATTCATTGATTAACATATAACATTCATTAATTAACATATTCACATTCATTCATAACATATAATATTCATTCTTTTAGTTTTTACATATTATCAAAAATATGGTTGTCATGATATGATTACAATCACTTTTTTTTTGTTTCTTTTAAACTACATAAAATTTAAAAGTGGAATATTATTTTATAAATCAATATTTGCTCCCCTTTAGTTGTTTCCCTCATCCATTGATCTTAATGTATG
>VDFB02058242.1:544245141-544255795 GCA_007258455.2 Sequoia sempervirens | reverse complement strand
TCTCCTAGTGAGAAATGTACAATTGCCTGACCAGCGGAATGACATCAGGTTGGGGAGGGGCAGGTAACAGAGAGGCTTTAAATGAAGAAATCTCCGTGTCCCTGTAAATGAGGGCTTCGGCTAATTCTGCCTTCTTCTTTTTCTCAGACGCTAATTGCTCCGCATAGCTGCTCATTTCTTTATTTCAATTTTGTTCAGCTCGGGAGTGGTTAGCCGATTGCTCTTCCAGAGAAGCCTTTGTTTCTCGAAGCTCCTCTTCTAGCTTAGCTTTCAGGCTTCTGAATTCTGCCTCTTTTTCCTGTACCTTATGCTGATGCTGCTCT
Source organism: Sequoia sempervirens (assembly GCA_007258455.2). Lineage (NCBI taxonomy): Eukaryota > Viridiplantae > Streptophyta > Pinopsida > Cupressales > Cupressaceae > Sequoia > Sequoia sempervirens. Next base: position 544,255,472 of record VDFB02058242.1, on the reverse strand, counting down.
TGTAGGCGCTCCAACTCCTCACCCTTCTCTGCCATCCTCTAACTGTACTCAAGGCGGAAGCGTTCAAGCTCCTCCTCTATCGACCGTAGGCTCTGTTGCGCTGCTTGGTTTTGACTCTGCAATTCTTTTACTAAGCTTGGGTCAGCAACCTGGGTCTTCGCAATTTTGCCCTGAAGCCTGTTCCTCTCATTTTCTACTGTTAGCGCCCTCTCAGTCATTTGGGCGATATCTGCTTCTAAGGATTTCTCCTATCTCTAGAAAGCTCACCCTTTCCTTGGCTACCTTAAGTTGCTCATCCTTTTTCTTTAACTAGCGGCCAGTTTTGAGGAAGTCGAAAGTGACCACTCGTTGTGTCTCCTCCATGATTTCGACCTTATCTTATGGCCAGGGTATCTTCATGTCAAGTCCGACGGCATAGATCTCGTAATCTTCAGGTTGCATTTCTTCCTGAAGCTTGCTTACCCTTGGGTACATGGTTGCGAATTTTAATTCTTGTTGGGCCTCATCATACGAAGCCTGTACTCTTGGCTCAACGGGAACATTGTCATTCTTTGTTTTGCGTCGCCTCATTCTATTTGCGCGCGCTTCCTTTCCACAATCTATCTGCGCTATGAATTCGGCTGGTGATAAAACTAGCCCACCTACGAAAGGAACACCAGAAGGGAGGGCGTAGGGATAGGTAACTTTCATAGGTGCACGCATTTGCTTCTTCTGGAGAGTGACAGTTTGCGGAGAAAAGTGTGGCACGTTCCATAGCTTGACCTGAGAACTGTCAGTAGGGCTAGGCATTTGTAGCGGTTGAATCAGAGATTCAGTCGCAAGGCTAATTGGCTGGAAAAAGGGGGTTGCTGACTGGGTGTCAGCCTGTTGCAATGGATGGGGATCAGTAAGCATAGCGGAAAAAGAATGGGGGCTGATAGGGGGAATATCTTCCGAAAGCGAGGTGAGGAAAGACTGAGCAGCAGTAGTAGGCGTGAGCATACTTGGAGGAGTAATTATAAACGATGAGGCCTACGAATACTGGGCAAATCCAACCGAATAAGCTGGACCAGAAGCAGAAGGTGGAGGGCTCGGACCTATGGTAGGGGTTACTAACAAAGCAGGGGCAGGTACAAAGGAATGAGATGCGAGAGAAGAAGGAGCGAAATGTACCTACTGACCAGTTGGTAGTGGCTCCAGAATCATTCATGATTCGCCTGCAAACTCTAGCATTTGGCCAGCAGCGGGCACCTCTCCTCCGATGGTTTCATGCGGAACTCCTCCGATAACACTTTCTGTGTGCTGCCTTTTCGCAGGCAGACACTCACTAACTTCAGTCATCAAATCCCTCTGCTGAGGCATTAGCCTGACCGGTTTAGCAGCCCATGTGCGTGTAAGCGAGCCTCTTGATATATTAAAGTGTATACTGGTGCCCACATAGGCAGCATGCTCGGAGACATTGCCTCCTTGCACTGAAGAGGATGATACCGCCACTTCTTCTTCCTGCTCCTCAGATTCCTCTGCTTCTTTGCTCTTGTCAGCACTAGAGATCAGGCTGGGATAGCCTTCATCCCACCATCTATCAAATTCCTGGTCGTCCTTTATCTGATTATAAGGAGCCTTCAACTGTGCTATTTTCTGGTGATATTTCCAGAAAGCTCTTTTTTTTCATCACTTCATTCCTCACCCACTTTCAACTTGTTATACATGTCGCGCTCTATTGGAAGGTTGTCCAAGGCCACGGTCACAGGAAAGTAGAACTTGTGCCATGGACCTCTGGTATCCGGTGTAGGGATTTGTGCTAATTCAACAAAATCCTCATCTTTATCAGTCCGCTTATTATGCCACTTCTCCCAGTATGGTCGGGGAACATGTGTAACCTTCATATGTGGCTCTAGCAGGTCATTGAAAGGGTTGTAATCTCACTTATCATTTACCAGTACCAACCCTAGATGTGCCAGCTTCTCCTCTAACAGCTTGTGCGATTATTTTTTAACAAGAGTTACTGAATTGAAACTCTTCGGGCAGGTGAAGAATCCTTTCCTCTTGACACTTTCACATCTACAGAACATGAAATCAATGATACACACCTATCAAAACACCTCCAGCGTGAGCACTCTATCGGTGACGCAAGCCGGGAGTAGGAAAGGCTTACCAATAAAGCCTCGTATTCGAAGGATTGTGAAATCCTTGCCCAAGAACCAGTCACAAGCAGGGGCGTAGCCTTGCAAAAATTCAGTCTGCTCCATGTTGAGCCGGACGATATCACCTTCTCCGATCAAATCATTTAGGACTGGGGCTATGAAATAGTCCGCGAACGCATAATAGTCATATGTTGCGGAAAGGAAAGGTGTCCATGTAGACACCGACTTTCTTTTATACTGCTCATCAAAAATTGATAGTGGAAGAAATCGGGCGAAGAAATCCGGATTCTGATGCAGGAACATGTGGATCAGGTAGGAAAGAAATATAAATTTCTTTTCCGCCTAGTAATTCTCTACCTGATGTATCATTTCTTCAACCATGAACTCAGCAAAATCATACCAGAAAAGTTCATGCTGCTTGCGAAATTGTATCGCAGGTCCCAGCGAAAAGCCTCGATCTTTTCATCAAAGTCTTGGCCGCAAACAAATGCCAACATGGACATGGGGTCCTGGAGATCATCACAGAATGAACCACGCGATAATGGGATACTCGGTGCCTTAGCGGACGCGATACCTTTCTTATTAGTCTCCTCTAACAAGAAATCGGAGCCAGTTTTCATCCTCTTCCATATTTTCTCCCCCTTGCTTGGGCGGAAATGCTCGATAGTTTCCTTTTCTTCTGCTGGGATCATGGATACATAACATATGCCAGATGGCTTCTGGGCTGATTTGAACCCTTAAATTATGACCTTCAATACAGTGGGTATCTGGATTATAGTGTTGAAAAGTCGCGTCGACCACCTCCGAGCAATAGTGCACCAATGGGACCATATATTGTGGGAGACCGCTAAACCAGACTCTACCTGCCGTGGATTGGTATTCCTTTGCTGCTGATAACCTTGCACAAGCCGTCTCTCTAAGAGATTTAGGGTTCTTTGCAAGCTTTGGGTCGTAGATATTATCCCATTTTCCCTTAACCTTTTTCTGGTTACTCCATTCCTTGGGTCTTTCCAGCTCCTCTATGTTGGCTCTTCTCGTCTTCGCGGGTATACCAGGCGTGGCATATGTTACATCCTCGTACATGTATACCTCAGCCGAAGAACGAATAGCCATATACAGTTCCTAGCTAATCTCCTCCTGCATCGGCTGAGCTCAAGATTCTGACATTTTTCTTTCTCTACAGAATTTGTAAGCTCTTGGCCTGCAATATGGTTGCACTTGATAGACAGACAGAAAACACTTTGCACTTCTCTGCGTTTGTAAAATCCTTTGAAATATTTAAGCCCCTTCATGCAATAATAGCAACTTTTCTCAAGGTGGTAGGCGAAAGCAAGAATTTTGCATTTAATTCGGCATGTACCGTTAATCCTACAACTCATGCAAGATGAACTGATTGCTATTTTGAGGTGGCTGGCTTTCATCATTGCTTTTTAAGAGATCGTGTGATACGCCCTAATTTTCTTGGAAATTGAGCTTGCAACTGGCCTTCCAACCTTGCATTAACATGCGCTGGCAATTAATATTCCGGCCGGAATGATTACGCCAAGTAAACGATCACCTCCTTAAAAAGATACGAGTATCGCCTTGGGCTCTAGGATGCGCTTGAGATATGACACAATAGCCTACAGCCATACGTACATTCACCAACAAGTGCCACCTTTTTAAAACTAATTAATCAACTTCATTTAATTAAGCACGCCTTGAGCCGTGCTATCATGCATGTATCAGCCCAAAATGTGAACAAACGCAGACTCAGCCTTCGAGATGGCAGCCAACATACATCACGTTCCTTAGAGACGGATTGGCATATATCTTGTCAATTTCTCTATAAATAGGCCAGTAGATAGCAAGCAAACATACTTAGCATTTGAAAGGTGATAGGTCAGTAGCAGATTGCTAAGCAAGTCCTTTCATAGGTTAGGTGGTGAGCAGATTTGACATTATTTTAGCAGCCTTAGGGATAGTGTCAGGAGAAATGGATACCCCAATTCGCCTAACCTCGTTCAAATCATAGACGACATTTGTAGGTGAGATCTCCACTAGAAGGCTAAAAAGGATGACGAAGAACAAGCACTCACTAGTTCTAGTAGCCATTAAGTGGGTCCTAGGCAAGGATTGCGTAGAATATGAAGATAAGTATAGGGTGAACACCGATGTATGCTTGCACTTTGTAGTGTCCATGCTAGACATTTGCATTCCCCGGCCACTTATCTTGAAGCTGGTCAAAGAAATCTTCCCGAAGAAGTACTTGAATGGGCTCGGAGAGGTTGTTACACATGCTGCATATGGGATAGGCCTGCCAACAGCCAGCGACCTGTGTCGCTTTATTGAAGAAGAAGTTGTCGTCGTTTGGCTGCCGTTTCTCAGTGGATTCCGCCTGCAGACTCGTGAGCAGCACTAGCAAAGGGTTACTCAAGCCCTACACTTCCTGTTCTGGAGCTACAATGTGATACCCTTCTACGATGTAGAATGGTATACTGACTTCAGGGACCTGGTGTATCCACCACCGACGACGACTGCGTTGAATGATGCCGCCAGTGCTGCTGAGGAGGATGATACCGAGGAAGAAGTGGACGCTGCGGTGAATGCGTCGATTGCTGCCAGCCATTCCTGTGGATAGATAACTCCCCTGCTTGCTTGCTCAACATGTAACTTTCTTGTTTTAGATGAGCCTGATAAAAGGCTATTTGTATATATAAAGTACCCTGATACTTGTATATTTTGGAAATCGGCATCCCAGCCATTTTGTAACCAAATAAATATATATAAATATATACTTCTCGTTTTTAAGAAAAATTCATGCACCTTTTGCTTCTGTGTTTAAAATTTTTTTGGGTTTGCTAGTTTCGCATGCTATTTGTCCATGTATGAGTGTATTTTGTGTTAAGAAACTCCGGTGTTTTACTCGCTAATGATGATGAGCAAATGCATAGAAAGACAACTGATTTAGCAAAAGAATAGGCCAAAAACAGGAAAATAAACAAAAAGCGTTATTTACAATTGTACAAGGTAGATCTTTATGCCTAATGGAACCTTTTAAGATGAATCCCATTAACCAGGATTCCTAACGGCTCTTGTTCCATATTTTCCAGCTCAAAAGCGTTGTATTGCATGCACCAAATAATTTTGAAAGGTCCCTCCCATAGGCTATCAAATTTACCGTGCTGACCTGGTTTTGCAGCCCTGCTGTCATACTTTAGCACTAAATCTCCACTTTTCAAACCTTGGTCGGAAGCCTTCTTGTCAAACCATCGTTTGACCACCTGTTGACGGCCTGTCATTGCTTTTAGAGAATTCTCCCTTTTTTCCTGTACCTCCAGTAGTTCAGCGAGCCGAACCTCCATGGCATTGTTCTGTTCTATTTCAAGAGACTTCAACAACTGTATCGCCGGGATCTCCATAGAGATAGGTAACAACGCTTCCTTCCCGTATACCAGCTCATAGAGTGAAGTCTTAAGGACTTGCTTAGGGGTTATGCGGTTGGCCCAGAGCGCTTTTCAGAGATTTTTATGTCATTCCCTCTGATGTTCCGAGCCAACTCTTTTAAGGAGTCGGACCAAGCTTTTATTTGTGGACTCGGCTAGGCCATTTCCCTGTGGATAATAATTTGATGATGTTTTAAGGAATATGCCATTTTTTAATGCAAAGTGACATACCTTTGTACCTAGAAATGCTCTGGCGTTGTCCGAAATGATTGTCTTCGAAGGGCTGAACCTTGTCACCAGTGCTTCAAGGAAGTCTACAACCTCTATTTCTGTTGCCCCCTTAAGGGGAACAACCTCCACCCACCTTGTGAAGTAGTCTGTAGCCGTTAGAATCCATTTATGTCCGGTGCTAGAAACCGGGTTGATCATTCTGATGAAGTCCAGGCCCCACTGCGCAAATGGTTCATCCGCCACGATAGGTTTGAGGGGCATCGATGAATTCTTTCTTCTGTTAGAGAACTGACATTTTTTACAGGCCCTTACCAGAGAGTAGGAGTCGCTAAAAAGTGTTGGCCAGTAATATCCAGCTCGCAGGATCTTGATGGCGGTAGTTTTAGCAGAGAAATGTCCACTTTCGTTGCTATTGTGAAATGCGTCAAGGATCCTCTACGCCTCCTCCGAAGTAACACATCGCAGGAGCACACCATTAAAATTTCTTTTGAAAAGAACTCCTTCTATCAGCGTATATCCACAATTCTGAAGCCGGTAATACCTTCTTTTTTGGGATGAGAGGCCTAGCGGATACCTTCCAGTTCGCATGAAGTTCATTCTATCTATCAGCCAATCATCTTCTGATCCTAATCCATTTATCAGGATGAGCTTTGGCTGTTCCTCTTTGGCAGACACCTCCTCGTCCTATGCCATATACTCACACAGTCCTCTGCCCCTGACAGTCTTGGTAGGCCTAACCTCGATGTCATACTCCAGGATCTTGGTAATCTAATTAGCCCTTTTTTTTTTATTTCTCCTTCCATGATGTATTCACGCACACTAGAATGTGCGACATATACCAGAACTTTGTTACAGGAAATCAGATGGCAAAATTTTTTAAGCCCCTTTACTATTGTGAAGGCCTGTCTTTCGATGAAGTTATAACTTGCCTCATATCCCTTTAGGGTTCGGGAATAGAATGCAACTGGATGCTCTCCCTTTACTTCGCTATCCTTTTGAGTCAGGACAGTGGCAATACTAGACTTGCTACTGAAGGCATACATTATAAAATCTTTGCATTGATTTGGATTAATTAACACCGGGGCTGTGGAGATCGCTTCCTTGACTTTTTCAAATGCCTCCCGAGCTTCCATTGTCCACTTGAAAATTTGATCCTTTTTCAGCATTAGGGTGATTGGCCTAATCATTCCCGCAAAATCAGAAATAAATCTGCTGACGAAATTTACCTTGCCCAGAAAAGACTGGACACCTTTCTTGTTTACTGGAAGGGGAAGCTCCTTTATAGCCCTTACTCGTTCGGGGTCAATTGAAATACCTTCTTTAGACACAACATGCCCTAACAGCTTACCCTGAGGTACTCCTAATATGCATTTCTTTGGATTTAAAGAAACCCCGAACTCCTGGCACTTTCGAAAAACTAATTCCAAATGATCAAAATGATCATCTTTAGATTTAGAGAACATAGTAAGGTCATCCAAATAGATTAGAATAAACTTATTGATAAGTTCACTGAATGCGATGTCCATAGCTCACTGGAAAGTTGTCCCTACATTCGATAAACTAAAAGGCATTTTAGCATATGCAAATGTTCCCCACTTGGTGGTGAACGTAATCTTGTGCTGATCTTCTTCTTTAACTCGAATCTGGTTATAGCCAGAGAAGTCATCCAATAGAGAGAACATTTCTGATCCTGCGACAGTTTGGAGGATTGACTCCATAGAAGGCAATGGATAGTGATCTTTCAGAGATGCTTTGTTCAGGTCTTGGAAGTCCATGCATAAGCAGATATCACCATTCCTCTTTCGGACTGGTACCAGATTTGATACCCAAGTACTGTGTTTGATTAGGAAGACAATACGTGACTCAATGAGCTTGGTTAGCTCTTGTGCCATCAAGGCCTCAACTTTAGGGTTGACTGTCTGCTGTTTCTATTAGACTGGTTTCGCACCTTCTGTTAGCTCAATAGTATGTTGAATGATGCCAGGATTGTAACCCTCCAGATCATCGTAGGACCAGGCCACTACTCTATATTTTTCACAGAAACTGATAAGCCTTTCTCTATCTCGCTGTGAGACATCTTTTCCGACTTGAAGATTCTTGTCATCAAAGACCCGAAGGTTTTCATAATCACTTTTGTCTGCCACAAATTTTTGCTTATTATTTCGGGCGTCATTACAATCAAAAATATTCTTGAGAGTGACTAACCCTTTCGGAAGTTTATTTAACTTGAGCTGCATAATTTGTCCTTCATAGGCTTCGGCGATCCTTGGTTGAAGTTGATTAGCAAATTCCCCTGAGTGCTGGATAAACGAGGCTATGTGCTCATCGCTCTCAAATACTTGCCAACTCTGATCATTATCAGGAATCACTGGTCGAACAAGCACTCGTACTGAATATTTGTTCTGAAGCAAGTCAGAGACATGATCAAACTGAGCGCCGGTCACCGCCATGCAATCTGCATCGCTATTCTGCATTCGGAGAATTGTCAGGATGTTAAAAGCTTCAAATCCTTCAATCAGGTCCCAGATTCGATGCCAATAGGATCTCATTCGGACATTCTTCACTGCGGAAATTCCCCGGACCTGATTAACTACCAGTTCAGAATCTCCGAACACAATCAATTGCTTAATACCCATTCGTTCCGCTAGGCTTAGGCCTTGGACTAACCCTTCATATTCAGCCTCATTGTTTGAATAGGTGAATTGGAAATGGAAAGATCTCAACAACTTTTCATTTTGCGGGGATATTAGACATACCCCTGCTCCAACTCCAACTTTGCTCCTTGCTCCGTCAAAATACAACATCCATAGCTCATTTGCTTGGTTACCATCGGATTCTTTGATGACCTTTGGAAGAACTTGGTCTTCATCATAAATCACATATGTGCCCAATCCGGTAGCATGATAATTCTCGAAATGATCATTGTTTATATGTTCACCCAACAAAGCATCTTCCTTATCATTTCGGTCTCCACTCACCTTCTCCTCCTCTAGCAGTTCGACATTGTACATGTCCTGCTTGGTGATGGAGGTATGTGCGGCCTCAAAATTAATCAGGGCCTCATCCGCCACATGTTCGAAATGTAGAGCCTCTGATTCTATCTTCATTTTCGCACCATGCTTGGTCCTAAGTATTAGATGTGACCAATCTAAAGACAAATATCTGCCCACCTTTGAAGTAAATTCTTGAGAGAGACAGAGACCAAACATAGGAGGAACATCTATGATCAATGTATCTTGCAGGACTGTGATACTTGGGCAGGAAAATAGAGTTAATGGAAGTGCTTTGATGACACCCATAGTATCAACTTTATTTCCATCTAGCTGCATCACCCCCTTCTTCATAGGTTCATAGCTGAGCCCCAAGGCTTCGGCTATCAATTTTGGCATAACCGTTGTACTAGTGCTAGAATCAATCATAGCGTTGTGTAATAGTTTTTCCCCTATAATGAGAGTCAAGAAGAAGTGTTGAGGTTTTGGCCTACCTCCGCCTTCCATATGGGATCCCCTTGTTTTGTCTACAAGAATTTTAGCTAGTGGCATTTGATAAACCCCCTCCGTACTGACGGACGGCTCTGTTGGTGCTGGTTTGATCTCTTGTTGAAGCGCTTTTTGTAGCATAGTTTTCTGTTCCGGGATAGCTAGCATGTCCCATAAAGACACATTAGCGGATGATTTCTTCAATTGCTCCACCACATTAAAAGTTGAAGAGCTCAGAGATTTTTTCTCCCTTTCTTTTGTTATAATAATCTCCTTCCGTGGTTGAGAAGGCGAAGAGATGGTCGAAACGCCAGAAATTCAATCAGACACTTCTTTGCATTGCGGGCTATTCGAAAGTGAAACAACAGGCTCACCGGTGAATCTCCTCTTTGAGCATGTGTTATAGTCGGACTGTACCTATGGCATTTCGGTTGTGGACGTGTCATTGGCAAACACCATTTCCTCATCTTCTATCCATGAGAAGAGCGCATGATCAGGCACAATATCGGACTCCTGCTCTAAGGACATTCCTTGCATTTGCATGGTAAGGACCGCATTCTCCATTGCTGAGGCATATATGTATTCTCCATTTTCTGCTACAGTACCTTGATTGCGTTGTTCTACCACCTTCTATTGTAAGTTGCCACACGGACAATTTCGGGGCATATGTGCATCATTGTAGGGGAAACACCATGGATTGATGTCATTAATAAGATTGTTTTGTCCCGCGGTTAGTTCTCTACTTGAGCTTGGTGACGCACCTGCCAGCGGCGTAGGCTTCAGAACTATTTGGTTGGTAGTCGGCACTGATGGATTAGTGCGAGGCGCACTCTGATATTGATTTTGCTGATAAGTAGACTGCCCACCTTGATAGTTTTGATATGCAGGCCGTGTAGGCATTGCTTGGTTCCGTTTGAGAGTTATGTCATTTTCCATAGTCTGCAACATCTCCTTGAGGTCCCCTATTTCATCCCTAGAAGAACCCGATGTGGAAGCCAAGCTTTCTAGAGTGGCCGCATATGAGTACGCTGACTGGGGAGTTGTTGGTGTACTAGTCGATGCAACCTCTTGTG
>VDFB02058242.1:544111611-544245041 GCA_007258455.2 Sequoia sempervirens | reverse complement strand
TTTTATATAAAGTTACACAGGGGTGGGTACCACCCACGACCCTGTGTTGGGCAGTGCGCAGCCCACCACGGCTGCGCACAGCAGCCGAGGCTGCTGGCGCAGTCCGTGGGGACTGCGGCCTCCCCACAGGGGGAGGTAGTACCTCCGCTTGTGTGGAGGTTCGGCCCCACCTAAAGTTTGAATGTTGTTTATTTTTATTTTTTTTAGGTTTATTTAATTTAAAAATGCTTTATTAAATTCGGTTTTTATTTTATTAATTGTATTTAATGTATATTGCTTTTATTAATATTTAGTTTATTTAAATATATAAATATATATATATATATATTATATTATTTAATATATATTTAATATATATTATTTAATATATATATATATGTATATTTATTTGTTGAGATTTAATTCAAATTTTTTTTTATTATATATTATTTAAATGAGAGTTAATTCGAATTTGTTTCGTATAATAATTTTTGTAATATGACTTTTAGTTTTATCAAATGATTATTTTTATGTAGATGGGATTTGGATATTTATTTTAAAATTATAATTTTCTTTAAAACAAAATTTGAAATAAATATTAATTTTATAGAATGATTTTGTACTATAGTTTTATTTATCTATTTTATTTTGAATATGTATATATATGTAAAAGAGGTTTATATATATATTGTAATTACGTTTTAACATGATAATTTCTTTTACAAGTTATTATATTTTAGTTTAATCAGGAAACTGGGAATAAAGTTTTGTAATTATAATTAATTTGGTTGGTTAATTTTAAAGTTTATAGGATTATAATTAAATCGAAAAGTAAAATTAAAAGTTATAATGTTATAATGTAATTGTACGAATTTGAATTAACAATGTGTTTTGTTTTGAATCGAGTAATCTCGAATTGTTGATTTATTTGTTTGAAGAAATTATTGAGTTTGGAAATATTCCTTTATGGAGTTGTTTTTTTTAAGAAATCATTTTCTTGAGGTTATTCGTTAAGTCTGTTGTGGTGTTCTCTTTAGTGTTTCTATTGTGTCGTATGGGAAACCCTATAATTTCCTTACTGTTCATAAGAGTATAAGTTATTGTTAAGGGCTTCCAGAGATGGAATGCGTGTCTTTCATGTTTCTTTTGTTCCCCATGTCGGGCAATTAGGGTTAAGAGTATGGTAAGTCTTCCAGAGAAGTTTTCTTGAGTGGGGGTTCATTTTGGTGAATCACTTTGATGTATTGTACTATGATGTATACCCGGTTTCCATGAACGGGGATTTGTGCCTCCTAGGAATTAGGAGTGGGTAATGAGAATTGTACCTCCTTTGGAAGGAGTGTGTATTTGGATTGGTTTCCTCCAGTGGATTGGAGTGGGTTCCTTGTTGATTTTCTCTTTGGCTTGGAGAGTTTATATTGTTCAGTTACCTAGTGTGGTATCGTGTCTTGTGTGTTGTCGATAGGAGAGTGGCTCTTTGTGGGGGTCCGGCACACAAAGGGGCGCCAGGGTAACCTACCTAGAGTTTAATTAAGTGATAATTTAAAAGAAATAAATGGGGGGCTTTCACACTAATAAAGATAAAAGAATGTCTCTCTCGTGAAGCAAGTGAATGATAAGGCTCGAGATGAGATGGGACGCATAGTTTTACGTGAGGGTCCGGCGGCCAGTAGAGGCAAGCCAGGGTAACCCAGGATGGGGGTCCGGTAGCCTAGGAAGGTTGAGCCAGGGTAACTCATGGCAATTTATGCATGACACTCTTCCTATGTCAACAGTTAGCCAGTTATTGTGCGATGTTCATAATCTTGTTCTCTGGAAGCATTGTAACCTCATGTTAAGTGACTTGGTGATTGTAGTTGTGAAGTAATATTGTGATTGTAGTGGTTAAGTGCCTTGTTGTTGTCTCTTTGGTCATTGTTGGATGAGGTCTTTGTTATTATGCCTTGAGTTCATTGAAGTTGTGCATGTGACTAGTTGTTATTTGGGAAGGTGTTATATTGTTATGTTCAGAAGTGATGTGTTGTTGTGCCTCTTGGAATGGTTGTTGTGAGTTTTCTAAGTGGTCTTGATGTTATGTGTTTGTTGGGAGTTAGTCTTTGTTGTTGTTAGGCGTACTTGGTCGGGGACCCTTCCTTGTCTACTCTCAGCACAGGGGTGGTTGGGTGGAACGTGCTTCGCACCCCGTTGGGTTTCCCTTTTCTGTTGCAGATGTATCTTTTACTTGCAGGTTTTGGTGGATGTTGATGATCCAGTATCCTTATGTACCAAATTGATGTATATACTTCATATGTAATATATTCATTGATATATTGTCTCCCACGTGTGTTGGGATGACCTTGATGTGATTTTTATATGTACTTATTGAGATGTGTTTCCAGTCAATTGTATTCTATTATCATTGGGATGTAATATTTATTCAAGCCATGTATTTATTCAGGATCATTTGTTATAGTTGGTTATGTTGAACTGTATCTATCGAAAATATGTAATACTTTATATCTTTATAATTCCATGTATTGTCATATGTGCATATGTTATTAATGTGGATATAGTTGATGGATATTTTAAATGATGAAATGGGAATGATTAGATTTGCGTAATAGATTAATTATTATTTATTGTTATCGTTGTTATGGGTTAGTGTAGTCATGTCACTTCGTGTACCCCATTGGAACTAGTTGTGCCTCATGATACAATGTTATGTTATAATACTTGAGAATGTTTATTATATTCTTTAAAAAAAAAAAAATTGTTCTATTGTTATTAGTTCCTTTGGGGTTCACATGGCGGGGTGTGACAACAAGTAAAACAAATAGAAATTATAAGATGTATACAACAAATTGAACAAATTATCACTACTTACCTCATGTATTTCCAAGATCATATATAACTTGCTTGACATTGTTGTCAAAGTTTTCGAGATAGAGGTAGAAATTGTATTGCAACAATTATAGAAATTATATATTTTCAATATTTTTCCAAAAGTAGTAAACACAATACACCTAAAAGTACATTTACTATACAAGTGTATATAATATACCAGAATAATTATCTTAATGAAGGTATGCCAATCATGTGTTTTCATCCCTAACCCAAATTCAACTTTCTTTGTTATTATATTGTTTATGTTCACAACAAATCTTATGGGAAATCAAAATTTTGTATGATCTCTTTTATAGCATTGCTTTGCTACTATGTCAATAACCAAGGAAGGGCACTTATATTAATTTTGTCTCCATCGCTATTTACTTGAATGACATTTTTCATTGCATGATTGACTTCCTGAATGTCACTACAAATTTTGACAATTTTTTCTTTGTCATACCCTCCATGCAATATTTTCCATAACATTTATGTTATATTCTTTCCGATATGCATTGTATCAAACAAATGCACAATTTGTAGCTGCTCATAGTAGGGCAACCTACTAAATTGTCTAGGATAACTTTTCAGTCCCCGTGGAAGCCGGCCATTAATGCCTTGATGACCTTCATGAAGCATATAAGTTAAACAAATTAACAATGACAATTATTGTCAATTACAACATGAGTAAACACAACAAAATATAAAAATATAAATTCAAAACATATCATATATGATAGATAAACAATTTGATTCAATGTATAACCTTGACGATTAATTCTATTATATTCCAACTTCCATAGGTGAGGTGACATTCTTCGTGGTTTTGATGTAGTCTCCTCTTTCCCATTGAAAAGATGTTTTTCAGTAGTTCGATACTTATGATTTCTATGGAGGAAGTGCCTATACTCATTCAAACACCTACTTTCCTAAACTTGTTGAATGACGGATTTCATCTTTGGACCACAAATTGGACATGCAAATTTTCCCTTTGTTTGAAGACCTGCAAGATGATATATAATTAGATTAAATATGCCAATTTTCTTCATTATATATAATGAATACATTATTTCAAAAACATGCATGATATTTACTTCATCAAATTAAATATTGTTAAAGTGCAGTCGAATGTTATAACATACCACAAAAATATGTTAGCCTTGGGGCATCATGAATTGTCCATACAAGCATTGCATGGAATTGAAATTGTCTTTGTCCTATTGGTCTAGAGATGTCATACATAGTGACGCCATTCCATAACTTTAGTAACTCGTCGATAAGAGGTTTGATATATACATTCATATCTTTGATTTGGTACTTACCTAGTTGAATCAACATAAACATTACATAATTATTACAACCATTTTACTGCAATATATATAAATTAATGTACATGACTATTGAATGAAAAAAATATAAGTCATTATGAAACCAATAAGACAAATGAGATGCTACTACATTAAAGAAAATTGATCTAAACAAATACCTGGAACGATCATTGACAACATTATGTACTCCCTCTTTATTGACATCCATGGAGGAATGTTATTATTGATAACAAAAACATGCCACATTGAGTAAATAAATTGCAACTCTCCAAATGGATTGACACCGTCCGCTCCCAATGAAAGCTTGAGATTACGAGGTTCTTTAAAGTGTGGCCATTTTTCCTCCATGTCCCTAAATGCACAACCATCCACAAGCATTTGAAGAATTTCATCTCCACTTCTATTCCATGCATGGTAATCCATAAATTGCGCTAAGCTTTCGCACCTAAATAATAGTTGCATACGTGGAATAATGAGAATATAACAAAGAACCTTACGAGACACCCTTTTTGTTAATTGATCGGTTAGATATCTACTGATATGACATTCCGGGCATTTTTTTTCAAATTTTTGTTGTTTATGATATATAATATGATCATTGGGACATGCATCTATTGCTTGATACTCCATTTCGATATCTTTCATAATGGCACATAAATCTCGGTATGAGTGAGGTAAAATATTTGATGGTGGTAACAAAAATTCACCAATCAATCTACAACAAAAAATAATTTGTTCATATAAAGAATATTAATGATACATATTTCATCCTTTATTTACTAGTGATGAACTAACAACAATTAAAATAGATGAAAAAGGATGACATATATGACATACGTTAACATCCATGAGATTGCTATGTTTGATAAACCATTCATAACCTTCAAGTTCAACAACAACAATACAACAGTGAGAAAAGTTGTTTTAGATCCTTCATAAAGGGGCTCATATGCCTTCTCAAGTATAGGTAAATCATCAACATCATCAAAGTCATCTTGATCATCATGATCAGCTCTGCCACTAAATGTGTCATGCATCAATGTATTTGTACCATCATCTTCAACTGTGTTTTTTGGTACATGATCATCTTCTTCCATAGGATCATTAACTTCATCTTCGATATTCATAGCTCCATGTTCGTCCGCTTGCAAAACCACATTCTTCGGGCCGTGATAATCCATATCATCTGCCCTAGGGTTCCCAACCTTTATAATAATGATTGACACAAATAAACCATGATCATGATCAAGTGATTATATATATATATATAAAATGTTAAAATGATATAAACATTTACAAATTCAATCAATATAAACACATATAATAAACAACTTACCAATGGCCGATAATCATGCCCCCCTTCAACATGACCATGTTGCCTACAATGTTTCTCAACTGTTGTGATTAAAAGTCATCTCGTCTTTAAGCCCTTGCAATTATTGCAAGGAAAATAATATTTCCCATCACCCTTTCTTTTCAATCTAGCCCATAATCTATCAATTGTCTCTTCATTTTGTTCTGGACTAATATTATCTGACATGATTTTTCTTTACCAAGCTTGACTATTTAGATCTTCAAAAAATATCAAACTCACACTCCAATAATTTTTATTCATAGACAGGTATCATAATCTAATAATTCTGTTATTTTACACCAAAAAATTTTGGCATGCAAACACCCCTTCAAAAGAGAAGATAGTCTGAAGTTAATGACCCCAAAAAACACTTTAAAATGATAATTCCAAAACATATTTAATTCTGATTTTAATATGATTTCTAACCATTAAGACTCCTAAAATAATAATATTGAACTTGATCACAAACTTCCTACAATAATGGAGGTAGCAAACTAGTAAGAGCAAGTGACCCATTCCTAAGGAGAAACAAGTCAGAATCATCATTGCTAATGTCAATACAGATTTATCCTTTTAGTTAAAGATGCAATGTGTCACTTTTTATGACGATCTTATTCCTAGGGCCCTCAACATTCAGAGATCCCTAATAAAAAACAATAGAAGCATTGGTAAGAGCATGATTAGGGTACAAACCCTAGGCCTCTGTAGAAACATAAACAATAACTATAGCAGATTAGTGAGGTTGCAATACCAGAAAGATTGAGACATTGTAGGTAATAACAAAATCTTGCAATCTAAAGATTGTAGCCAATAACAAGCACACTATGTAGCTTAGTGACATTTATAAATGCAATCTATAAATTCAATCTACGGTAAGAAGAATGACAGTCACTTGAGATGTGACAGTCAAAAAGAGGCTAAGCATTGACAAGATAATAAAGCTCAAACCTTGCATAGTAAAGTGGAGATTTTAACAGTGATTTTCCTTACCCCCTTGCTGACCTTAAGGGTTTTTCAAATGTTTTTGGTAATGTTAGACAAGGAAAATGCAATCAGGGAATGACTGTCCAAATGAAGTAACAGTGGTAATCATAGGTTCAATGTTTCTTCTTAGCCATTAATGTATAATGGAGGTAGTGGATTGCATGTTTGAGTAGTGTTTTGAGACTCATCAAAGATGGGATAATAGTGAATAATACCTTGTGGACTATGAAGTAGTGTCAATAAGGTTGAAGGATCTTAAGATCTACAATACCATGAAACAATGAGTCCCCTATAGTAAGTAGGCAGTCTATAGGGAATAGTTTGATTTTATAGAAGGATGCTCATGAAAGGAATCTTCAAGTGATAGTGAGTGAGCTATTTAAGATTGTAGCTGAGGGTGCAATACCCAGTCTTAAAGGAAGTTAGCAAAGCAGTAAATGTGCAAGAAAATCGAATCATACACAAAAACAATTCACAATGTTATCTTCCATAATGCCTTGAGTTTGAAGACAAAAATCTCATTGTATCTTCATGATGAAAGTGGTGACCTTAATGGTCAATCACTGGAAACCATGATTTTAAAACATGCTATTGTGCTTATGGAGGCAACATTTTAAGCAAGGTAGTGAGTGGTGGTTTGGAACAATGGCAGGTATGAAGGACTTACTTTATATGCATATTATGCAGTCTAGCTTAAGACATCATTCTTAGAAGAGATTGAAGGTAGATTATGGAACTCAAGGGTTATCATGAAAAGGATTAAAGAAAAGACTTAGATCTATTTAAAAGCCATGGTCATGAAGATATTAAAGATGTCACATGCAAAACCCTAGTAGCTAGAGTAATTAATACATTGCCAAAGAGGATAGTGTGCTGGGGCATATTTAGGAGATCTCCACATTATCTAATTATGAGGAAATACATCATTTATTTACTTTTTTAATTAAAAGAAATCATTCTAAACCCTATATAGGATACATTGATACTTCAGAAGCCTCTGAAGGAATTTGAGATTATGCAAATATATGTCGAGTAAAATTCATAAGGTTTAGAAAATCTTGATCACTCTCTAGAATAGCCCATTAAACATGGATTGTGCTTGAATGCACTACATAGGTGATATAACACAACCACTCTTCATATCAACCAGAGTTATAGGCTCTTTATTGTAGAAAGAGGTAATCACTCTTTGATCATGCTATAATTACATCCTCACCTGTTAAACTTGAGACAACCTAAATGCACCCAATGATGATTGAAACCTACTGTAATACCCCTCATGTTGTTTGGATTTGACATTTATGTGGTTTTGATTGATGCTTTGTGACGGTGATTTCTGTATTGTTGTTTGGTGTGTGTGGATGCGTAGTTTGGTTAATTGTTGCGTGTGACATTATTAGTATGACTTATGATACTCTGTGTGTTGATAGGATTATTGTTTATTCAAATAGTTGTTCGTTAATGTTTTATATGTTGATGTAATGATTCTATGGTGATCATGTTATTTGAATTCAGCATTGTTTTATAACGCAATGGTATAATAATTAGTTATGATGCAGTAGTTAAGTATCATGTTATCTTATGATCAATTTGGTTAGAAATGTTAGTTCGTCATTGATACTGTAATTGTTAGAATAGAGTAGGTGAGAGGACAGTGTAGCATCACTCATTCACGAGTGCCCTGCTACACTGCAATTCCTTCTCACAATAGGATGTTTGATTATATATATATATACATGTGCTACTTGACGTTTATTTGGATGCAGGATTGCAGGAATAAGTCTCGTTTCCACCTGCTTTGGCAGGACAGGGCGAGCAATAAATTAACCCAATGGGTAAAAATGTTGAAAAAGGGAGTAGGTTTGGAAGTCTCCCCGTCCCAAGTCCATCGTCCTGTTGTACGTTGTTGTGTCTTGACTGAAGTTTTTGTCTTCGTTGATTGTGTAGTTTGACTGTTGAAGTATTCATTTATTTATGGTTAGTGTTCGAGTAATTAATCTTATTTGATAAGATAATTAATTAAAGTTGTCTTGTTGTTTTGATTTAATTGCGAATTAGAAAAATATTAAATTTAAATATATTATAAATTAAAAGTGATTTAATTAATTAAAAGTGCAAATAATTATAATTAAATTAATATTGTTGAGAATAATTAGATATTATCTTTTTATTAATATTAAATTAGAAAATCATGTGAGGATAATATCTAAATTAAATAAATTATTTTAATTAAAATTGTAGATAAGTTGTGTTTTTAAAAGTTGGGAAAAGGACCAATAAGAGGGAGGATTTTTGAGAAAAGAAAAAAAAAGAGCTTTTTTGAATCTTTATTTTTGATTTATTATTTTTTACAAATTTTCTCTTTGTTTTTGGATGCAAAATTAAAAGAAAAGAAAAGAATTTTGAAAAACTTACGGAAAATAATTGATTTGAAGATGAATAGATTCGAAAAGAGGCTGCGGAGAAGCGATCGAGGAAAGGAGCTGCGGGAGGGAATTAGAGGAGGTCTGAGAAGGGATTCTTCTTCAGACAAAGGACTCCAGGTTTTCTCCTTTTGAGTTATTAATATTTCATTGTTCTGTAACAATTCTGGTTGCTAGGTTTTCAAAAATTGATTGAATGAAGTTTTGTGATTTGAAAACTTGTTCAGATTAAAACCCTTGGATTACTTGGTAGGAAGACTATAGTAGAATCTTCAATAATTCTTCCATATAATTGTGAAACTTAATGTTGGAATAAAATTATGCCTATTGCTGATTGAATGGATTGTCTCTTTTATTTTCTATCTCGTATGAAAATCTGAAGGTTCTTATTTCTTTTTCATAAATTTTGTTTAAATATATATGTATATATTTATAGATTTAAATATATGTTTATACAGAATAAATAAATAAATATATGCTTAATTCATATTTATGGATTTTGTTATTTTATAAGTTACATAGTTGCAGACCTTTGCATTGCATAGATATTTGATTAGGAGTTATTCTCGAGAAATTATATATATATATAAACAAAGATAAATATAGGCATATATATTTACTCATAATTACGTTTTACCAGTTTCTGGTTGTGTTTTAGAATGAATAGAATACCCTAGTCTTTGAATTTCATGTTATTATTCATTGTGTGGATGCAATAAAATTAATAGAATAAATAAGTAATATAGATATATATATATATTTTTTATATATATAAAAATATATTGAGGATTCGTATTTGGTACTACGAATAAAATTTATATCACTTCGGAATCCATATTTGCTTGTACCTTTTTATAAATATAAACTTAAAAAATATATATATATAAAATAAAATTATTATGTTTGATTTAGGGTAGGTGGGCCCGAGGCCGTGTTACCCACAAAATCTTGTCTTGAGTCCACCAGTGCCGCAATGATCAACCAGCTTCTTGTCTGCGATCATAGAATGCAGCCTCTCCCTGGAGTCACGCACTTTTATAACTGCGGTGGCAGTTTTAACTTCTTTTTAATTTATTTTTATTTTATTTAGTTTTTATTTAATGCATTTTGTTTTTATTAATATTTAGTTTATATAAATATATATATATATATTATATATTATTTAATATATATTTAATATATATTATTTAATATATACATATATATATATTTATTTATTGAGATTTAATTCAATTTTTAATTATATAATATTCAAATGTGATTTAATTCGAATTTTTTTTTATAAAATAATTTTTTTGTAATATGATTATATTAATTTTATTAAATGATTATTTTTATATATATATGAACATTTGTGTTTGTGAGGTAAAAACATAATTTTGAGAAAATTGCAATGATTAATGTAGTTGTGCAAATTTTAATTGATTTTGTGCTTGGAATTGAATCGAATAGTTAAAATTAAAAGATATGATGTTATAGTGTAATTGTGCGAATTTGAATTAAACGATGTGTTTTGTTTTGAATCGAATAACCTCGAATTGTTGATTTATTTGTTTGATGAAATTATTGAGGTTTGGAAATATTTTTATATGGAGTTGTTTTTAAGTAATTATTTTCTTGAGGTTATTCATTAAGTCTATTGTGGTATTCTCTTCATTGTTTTATTGTGTCGTATGGGAAAACCCTAGGTTTACCTTACCTTTCGTAAGAGTTTAAGTTATTGTTAAGGACTTCCAGAAATGGAATGTTTTTCTATCATGTTTCTTTTATTCTCCATGTCGGGCAAATAGGGTTAAGGGTCTATGTAAGTCTTCCAGAGAAGTTCTATAGAGTGGGATGTTTTATGTAGAGGTTCAATTTGTGCATCACCTTGGGAATGGTGTAGAGTTGTACCATTATGTTATACCCAGTTTCCACGAACGGGGATTTGTGCCTCCTGGGAAATAGGAGAGGGTAATGAGATTTGTAACTCCTTTGGAAGGAGTGTGTTTTTGTATTTGGTTTCCTCCAGTGTTTGGAGTTAGTTCCTTGTTTTGTTTCCTCCTTGGATTGGAGAGGTTATGTTGTCTAGTTACCTATTGTGGTATTGTACCTTGTGTGTTGTCAATAGGAGAGTGGCTCTTTGTGGGGGTTCGGCACACAAAGGGGTGCCAGGGTAACTCACCTAGAGTTTAACTAAGTGATAATCTAAAAGAATTAATGGGGATCTTTCACACTAATAAAGATAAAGAATGTCTCTCTCGTGAAGCAAGTGAATGATAAGGCTCGAGATGAGATGGGATGCATAATTTTGTGTGAGGGTCAATGACAGTAGAGAGCTAAGATAAGTCCAGTAGAGGAAGGTGAGCGGGGTAACTCATGCTTAATTTATGCATGAAACTCTTCCTATGTCAATAGTCAGTCAGTTATTGTGCGATGTACATGATCACTGTTCTCTGGAAGCATTGTAACCTCGTGTTAAGTGATATTGTGTCTGTAGTGGTTAAGTGATTTTTTGGTTTTGTCTTTGGTTATTGTTGGAAGTAGTATTTGATATTATGTCTTGAGTTTCATTGATGTTGTAATTATGACTCGTTGTTATGTTCTAAAGTGATTGGTTGTTGTGCCTTTTGGATTTGTCGTTGTGAGTTTTCTAAGTGGTCTTTGATGTTAAGTTGTCTATCGGGAGTTAGTATTGTGTTACTGTTAGGCGTTCTTGGTTGGGGATCCTTCCTTGTCTACTCCCAGCATGGGGGTGGTTGGGTGGAATGTGCTTCGCACCCCGTTGGGTTCCCTTTCTGTTGCAGATATATCTTTTACTATAGGGTTTTAGCGAATGATGTTGATCCAGTGTTCTTATGTACCAGATGTATGTTATACTTCAAATGTAATGTAATTCATTGTTGATGTATTGTCTCCCATGTGTGTTGGGATGACCTTGTTGTAAATTGTATATGTGGTTATTGAGATGTACATTCAGACAGTTGTATTTTACTATCATTTGGATGTAATGTATATGCAGGCCATGTATTTATTTGGGAACGATCATTTGTAATAGTTGTGTTAAGTTGTGTTATATCTGTGGTAATATAAATGCTTCATATCTTTATAGTATCCTTACGTTGTCATATGTACATATGTTATGAATATGGTTATTGTTTAATAGATATTCTAAATGATGAAAAGGGAATGAATAGATTTACATAATTGTGTAATTATTGCTATCTTATTGTAAACATGTTGTAAGCTTTATTGTTTGGAATCATGTGGCACTTCATATTCTTGGATGTAAATTTATTATGAATGGAATGTATGTGAACTTTAATTGTTAAGTAATTATATGATATGGTTTTAATTCATGTTTCACGTTTGGTTTCAGTAGCACGGTCTCGTAGCCTTAGGGAAATGGT
Organism: Sequoia sempervirens; assembly: GCA_007258455.2. Classification (NCBI taxonomy): domain Eukaryota; kingdom Viridiplantae; phylum Streptophyta; class Pinopsida; order Cupressales; family Cupressaceae; genus Sequoia; species Sequoia sempervirens. The sequence continues at coordinate 544,232,722 of VDFB02058242.1, read as the reverse complement.
TGGCAATGGTTAAATGAACTTGTATGTTAATTGTTCTTGTTTAAAAAAAATAAAAATTAGTTCATTTGTTTAGTAAATTGCAACTTTCCCTAGGGTTGCGTGGCGGAACAAAAAAATAATAAAAAAAATAAAAAAATTATATATATATATATATATATATATAATCAAACATCCTATCGTGAGAAGGAATTGCAGTGTAGCAGGGCACTCGTGAATGAGTGATGCTACATTGTCCTCTCACCTACTCTATTCTAACAATTACAATATCAATGACGAACTAACATTTCTAATCAAATTGATCATAAGATAACATGATACTTAACTACTGCATCATAACTAATTATTAAACCATTGCGTTATAAAACAATGTTGAATTCAAATAACATGATCACCATAGAATCATCACATCAACATATAAAACATTAACGAACAACTATTTGAATAAAAAATAATCCTATCAACACACAGAGTATCATAAGTCATACTAATAATGTCACATGCAACAATTAACCAAACTACGCATCCACACACACCAAACAACAATACATAAATCACCGTCACAAAGCATCAATCAAAACCACATAAATGTCAAATCCAAACAACAACATGAGGGGTATTACATCAAAAAAAATTAGTTCATTTGTTTATTAAATTGCAACTTTCCCTAGGGTTGCGTGGCAGGGCGTTACAGCTTGGTATCAGAGCCCAAGTTTAAACACTGGGCGCTTTGGGACCCATTAGGTTGTTAGCTGTTTAGAGTTTTTATTTGTGTACCTTGTCTTATGTTGTGGTGTGTATCTTTTCAGGATCATGCCACCTAAGCGGGGTCATAAGGGTCGTGGTCATGTAGGTGGTCGAGGAGGTAATCAACATGATGCACCTCCCATTGTTTCCCATGTTTTTGATCATGTGGATCATCAAGCTTCTCAGTTTGTGCCAGAGGTTAGTGTTCAGCATCAGGATCAACTAGGGATTGGTGATGCTCAGTTGCGTCGCTTGCTTGAGGAGACTCTTGCTCGTTTGGGGCCTAGGCCGGATAGGGATCAAGAGGTTGTAGGAGAGAGAGATCAAATTTCAGCTCCATCTGAGGCAGACATGGCTACTCACATGAGAGATCTCCTTAGAGCTTGTCCACCTACTTTTGATGGTATGGGCAGTGGTTCAGAGGCTGAAACTTGGTTGTTTGATTTGAATAGGTGTTTTTCCATGCATCTGTATGGTAGCAACACCAAGGCTAGGTGTGCGATCATGCACTTGAGGGATTTCGCATCTACTTGGTGGAGGTTAGAGGAGCAGAACCTCCATTTGGATATTGGCACTATATCTTGGGAGTTGTTCCTAGAGCAGTTCAAAGCTCGATTCCTTTCTGATCATTGGCGTCAGCGCCGTGCAGATGAGTTTCATGCTCTACGACAAATGGATATGACAGTGGAACAGTATGAACGTCGCTTCTTCGAGCTCAAATAGTTTGCGGGCATAGGTGATGATGAGGGTATGTTAGTACAACATTTCATTAGGGGTTTAAACCCCCAGATCAGTGATGGTGTTTAGGTATTTGAGCCAAAGACCGTGGAGGTAGCTGTAGATAAAGCTCACATTGTTGAGGAGAATTTAGCTTTGGTTTTAGGTGGTCAGGTGGGAGTTCAGTTTGGTGGTGCACCTTCTTTTGGTGTTGGTTCTCTAAGTGTCCAATCTCAGGCTACAGGGTCTTCTAGAGGGCATCAGTCACCCGCTAAGGGTGGACAACAACAGTCTTCACAGTCTAGGCAGCAGAATTCTCAGTCCCAACCCGATAGAAGTTGGAGGTAGAAGAAGAGAGATAGGAGTTGGATGCGGGCTCATCATGATCGTGTTGATCAACCTGCTCAGGGTTCTCAGTTGGTGATTAATGGAGGTGGTTTTCCACGACCTAGTGGACCTCCAACTGTGCAAGGTCTCAGCAGAGGGACAGGATGTTTCTCTTGTGGTAAACAGGGCCACTTTGCTCGTGAGTGTCCTCAACGGGACAATTCAGGTTATAGTCAAGGGCCAATAGTTTCAGAGCCGACAGTAGGAGATGCGGATCGATCACATAGGGCATTCACTACAGTGCATATCTGTCAGGTCGAGCATCTGGGTGTAGTTCATCATTCGGTTTCAGTAGTTGATCCTCATGGATCAAGGTTCTGAGTCAGTTAGCGTTTAATTGGTTTCGTGGGAGTTCCATCCCTATTTTGTTTAATGGCTTCCAGGAGTAAGCCATGTCCTAGGGGGGGAGGATGTAATACCCCTCATGTTGTTTGGATTTGACATTTATGTGGTTTTGATTGATGCTTTGTGACGGTGATTTATGTATTGTTGTTTGGTGTGTGTGGATGCGTAGTTTGGTTAATTGTTGTGTGTGACATTATTAGTATGACTTATGATACTCTGTGTGTTGATAGGATTATTGTTTATTCAAATAGTTGTTCGTTAATGTTTTATATGTTGATGTCATGATTTTATGGTGATCATGTTATCTGAATTCAGCATTATTTTATAACGCAATGGTTTAATAATTAGTTACGATGCAGTAGTTAAGTATCATGTTATCTTATGATCAATTTGGTTAGAAATGTTAGTTTGTCATTGATATTGTAATTGTTAGAATAGAGTAGGTGAGAGGACAGTGTAGCATCACTCGTTCACCAGTGCCCTGCTACGCTGCAATTCCTTCTCACGATAGGATGTTTGATTATATATATATATACATGTGCTACTTGATGTTTATTTGGATGCAGGATTGCAGGAATAAGTCTCGTTTCCACCTGCTTCGGTAGGACAGGGCGAGCAATAAATTAACCCAATGGGTAAAAATGTTGAAAAAGGGAGTAGGTTTGGAAGTGTCCCCGTCCCAAGTTCGTCGTCCTGTTGTACGTTGTTGTGTCTTGACTGAAGTTTTTGTCTTCGTTGATTGTGTAGTTTGACTGTTGAAGTATTCATTTATTTATGGTTAGTGTTCGAGCAATTAATCTTATTTGATAAGATAATTAATTAAAGTTGTCTTGTTGTTTTGATTTAATTGCGAATTATAAAAACATTAAATTTAAATATATTATAAATTAAAAGTGATTTAATTAATTAAAAGTGCAAATAATTATAATTAAATTAATATTGTTGAGAATAATTAGATATTATCTTTTTATTAATATTAAATTAGAAAATCATGTGAGGATAGTATCTAAATTAAATAAATTATTTTAATTAAAATTGTAGATAAGTTGTGCTTTTAAAAGCTGGGAAAATGACCAATAAGAGGGAGGATTTTTGAGAAAAGAAAAAAAAGAGCTTTTTTGAATCTTTTATTTTGATTTATTATTTTTATGAGAGATTTATTCTCACACAAAAGTTTTCTCTTTGTTTTGGGATTTGGAAATAAAAAGAAAAAAGAAAAGAAAAGAATTTTGTTGAAAAAACTTCTGGGAAAATAATTGATTTGAAGATAGATAGATTCGAAAAGAGAGCTGCAGGAGGCGATCGAGAAGGAACTGCAAGAGGAATTCGAGAGGAGGTTACAGAAGGGATTCTTCTTCATACAAAGGACTCCAGGTATTTCCCTTTTAAGTTGTTAATATTTCATTGTTCTGTAACAAATCTGGTTGCTAGGTTTTCGAAGATTGATTGAATGAAGTTTTGTGGTTTGAAAACTTGCTCAAATTAAAACCCTTGGATTGCTTGGTAGGAAGACTATAGTAGAATCTTCAATAATTCTTCCATATAATTGTGAAACTTAATGTTGGAATAAAATTATGTGTATTACTGGTTGAATTGATTGTCTGTTTTATTTTCTATCTCGTATGAAAATCTGAAGGTTCTTATTTCTTTGTCATAAATTTTGTTTAAATATATATGTATATATTTATAGATTTAAATATATGTTTATACAGAATAAATAAATAAATATATGCTTAATTCATATTTATGGATTTTGTTATTTTATAAGTTACATAGTTGCAGACCTTTGCACTGCATAGATATTTGATTAGGAGTTATTCTCGAAAAAATTTATATATATATATATAAACAAAGATAAATATAGGCATATATATTTACTCATAATTATGTTTTACCAGTTTCTGGTTGTGTTTCAGAATGAATAGAATACCCTGGTCTTTGAATTTCACGTTATTATTGATTGTGTGGATACAATAAAATTAATAGAATAAATAAGTAATATAGATATATATATATATTATATATATATAAATATATTGAGGATTCGTATTTGGTACTACGAATAAAATTTATATCATTTCAGAATCCGTATTTGCTTGTACCTTTTTATAAATATAAACTTTAAAAAAAAAATTAGTTCATTTGTTTAGTAAATTGCAACTTTCCCTAGGGTTGCGTGGCAGGGCGTTACACCTGCATTATACAATCTGAATTAACTACATTATATGAGTGCCTCCATTTATATCACAACATAGCCACATTAAACTTGGGTCACACATGAATGCATCCTGTATTTTTTATAGCACAACTATGCCACATGACCAATAGAGTTATGTATCACATAATTACAGTCACAAGAATTTGTTACTTGGTTGTGATCTTATGGTGATTCCACACAATAAAATCTAGACATGAAATTCTCAAAACCCTTAACCTCTAAAAATGAAATCTAATGAGATGTTGCTTTAAAATATGATTTTCAAACTTGGAACTACAAATCTGACTTCACAACTGAATTCTGCAAAAAGACAATGACTACCCTCAACCTGGTGATATCTTCTTGAAATTTTTTTTATTTTTCCCAAGAAAATCATCCTTAGTTCTCCACAAACTGTCTCAAGTAGAGCAAAACATTGTCGCAATAAATTAGGCGCGAACTCACTTTTCTTTATGTCGGCCACAATTTTTTTCCCTATTTTTCATGTTTGTCAAAAATTTGACAAAAATGATAGCCGACATTTCGACGAATCCCAAGTTCGTCAAAATTTTGAGGAACGTCGGAGATAAACTTTCAAAATTTGAAAATTACACATCAAATTTTACAAGCACCCGACGAACATCGAATTTTACATATTTCATCGGATTTTGTAGTCAAATGTATTAGTGACAAGATTATCTACACCTAGTTTGAGTGAGTACTCTATATTTCATCTATTCTTTTGGTTAGTTGAAGAAAAGAACATTGTACCTAGAGTTGAATGTAAGACAATCAGTGGATCTACTAAATGGAATTCATTTAGGAGTTTGACGGTAAGCACATGGACTATCTAGACAAGGGAGCTTGCATGTTTTTTACATTTTTTTTATCTCAGGAGATTGGGAAGCATGTGAAAATACAAAATGGGTTGAATAGTGGGAGCAAAGATCGTAGACACCTATACAAGCACACGATCAATATTAAAGAAATATTGAAGAAAATGATCAAGTGTTTGCATATGAAGACTATGAGTGTGTTTTAGACCTTGTACAAGAAGGTAATTTAATTCAATTTATTTCACTTTATTAAGTTATTTTGTAATACTAAATTATTTATATGGATATGTGCAAGTTATTAAATAAAATTGTGTTTGGAGGACATGTGTATGTTGTTGTTGCACTTGAGGGAAATGAAGAGGAAATAGAATATTGGTTGGCTCGTTGTGTGGAGACTAAACATAAGTTAATAGCACCTCAAGAAGATGATGATGGCTATCATTATCCAATAGGTATGGTGATCCCCTTAAGACATCCCCTTAAGAAAATTTTGATAACAAGTTTTTGATCCCATTAATTTTTTTTTTTAAAGTCTTTGATCCCCTTAAGAAAATTTTGAGAACTTATTTGATGATGGTTTTCATGTTTTCCAATAGGAGTGGTGGTGGTTGTTGGCACTTGGCTATGGAAATACCTGACAAGGAAGAATTTTCTACCTGCATTCAAAGATTATGAAACACAAAAATATTATACACTATTCACATTTGGTGGTGGCAACAAATATAAAACTAGATCGGTATCATGGAAGACCTACAAATAAAGTGCTATGGATAATTTCTATGGAAGAGCATGAGACAATTATAGATTCATTGCAAAAGAGAGAGGATGCAGATGGTACAATGGGATAAGTAAATATAGGAAAATATAGTTTTAGTTTTATATTATCCTTTTAAATAGATTAAATACATTTTTCGATATTGGTCAAGTGTGTTATTAGTTGAAATTGATTTAAATTTTCCTTTTATAGATCCTTAAGCCATAATCAGAAAAAGGATCTAGTCCATGTAGATTCAACCTAGACAATATGGAATACTTGGTAAAAACAAGTAATTATTAGCTAAATTATATTTAAATACATGTTTTGATTATATATTGATATTGCTTGTACATTAATAGTTAAAATTGATTTATTATCCTTTTTTGTATCCTTAAGCCACATTGCATTTATCTCATACTTTGAAACAAAAAGGAGAGGATTCCTGGATTCAACCTACACACATGCTTGGAATAATTTTAAATGCAATTATTTGAGTTGTGTGCATATAGATGGTTTTATATAAATTAAAATATGTATGTTTTGATTATTTCATTGATATTGCTTGTACCTTTTTTATATCAAGTGGCATGAAGACCTACTACATTCTGGGCACGAGTTTGAGATGTTCTTGAGATGACATATCTAAATTTTGTAAACATTGTTTTGAGATGACATATATGTACATTCATACCTACACAATTAAATATATTGTATAAATTACAAATACATGTACATACACAATTATGTACTCTATTTACTTTTATGTATCAAAATCAATATTCTATATATTTTCTTTGTTGAATGTGCATGTTTTCCTACTTTGAAACTTTATATTTGATTGTATAATCACTAAATATCATGCATAAATTATTGTTAAATCAATTATATCCTTAATATGTTGTATTACAACCCCTTAAGACATCCCCTTAAGACATGGAGGTGGATTCACATATCCTAAATATTATACTTAATTATATCATTTGTTATGATGACTCACCCTAAAACTTATAATACTTGTTTATATCACTTAATACTTATACTTAATTATACTCTTCTTTGATCCCCTTAAGACATCGTATTAGGACCCATTAAGACATCCCCTTAAGACATGTCGTATTAACACATATCCTAAATATTATACTTAATTATATCGTTTGTTATGATGAATCACCCTAAAACTTATAATACTTGTTTATATCACTTAATATTTATACTTAATTATACTCTTCTTTGATCCCCTTAATATGTCGTATTAGGACCCCTTAAGACATCCCCTAAAGACATGTCATGTTATCACATATCCTAAATGTTATATTTAGTTATATCATTTGTTATGATGACTCACCCTAAAGTATAATACTTGTTTATATCAGTTAATATATATACTTAATTATACTCTCCTTTGATCCCCTTAAGACAACCTATAAATTAGTGTTGGATGCTATTATTTGTTTTGACAACTTATAAATTAGTATTGGATGCTATTATTTGTTTTGATAGATTATAAATTAGTATTGGATGCTATTATTTATTTCGATAGCCTATAAATTAGTATTGGATGCCATTATTTGTTTTGACAGCTTATAAATTAGTATTGGATGTTATTATTTGTTTTGACAACTTATAAATTAGTATTGGATGCTATTATTTATTTTGACAGCTTATAAATTAGTATTGGATGCTATTATTTATAGAATTTATTAATGATCTTTTTCTCTAATCTTGTATGGTATTGTTTATTTCTTAAAATTTCATCCTTTGTGGTATATAAATGGATTGCTTTTGTTTTTAAATTATGATTTATTGATTAATTATTGATTGATGTGAATTGAATAAGTTCATTGACTAATTATCACTAATTATTGAATGTACATATCATGTATATCATGTATGTGATCACTAAATTTGTAAAGTAAAAATATTAAAATGTTCTATTAATTTCAACTTTAATTTCATATATACATTTAATTTCACATTAATGTCCTGTATTAATGACTTGACTATGAACATAAAATGCATGAATGTACATGTGTAAATTAAAATTTCAAACAATAATAAAGTCCATAATTTACAACATATTAAGTGCATGAAATAAAGTCTGTCAGAGTACAACCCATGAACTAAAGTCCAACTAAGTACTTGAGACATGAAATATAAAGTCCAACAGAGTACATGAGAAACCAAATATGTAGTCCATGAAATAAAAAAATATAACCTGTAAAATCATGTCTAGGTCATGTATTGTCTCTATAATCAAGAGACCTCTTAACACCATGTGGACTATGTAGATGACTTGAAACACTCTATACAAGAGAAAGATGAAATCATATGTAAGAAAATGAAAAATGATTTAATGACAATTTAATTTATAAGTCATCATAAAATTAAATTACCATCATATCTAGGTTTGGATGCTCTGGTGCACCTAAACCAACTTCTAAATTCTTTGAATCAATCTACATAAACAAGACAAAGAAAGTTGAAATTAGATGCAAGTCTACAATTAAAAATGATTTAATTCAATTTATAATTTATAATTTATCGTATTTTAATTGTACCGTATTTTGAGGTTGTGCACCCTATTTTCTAGGACCTATTTGTACATACTCAACTACAAGATGTGTCTCATGCTATAAAAGAAAAAGAATTTAAAACATGTATTAGCTCATATATATATATATATATATATATATATATATATATATATTCAATTTAAAATTTAAAATTAAAATTATTCAAAATATATAATTTGTAATTGACTTTAAATATAATAAAAATTTAAAATTACCATGATATATTGAGCTTGCTCTGCATGTCCTCCTGGAGGTGTAACTATGATTGGGTCATGGCATAAAGTTGCACTAACAAAGTCGTACAAGATGAAATTTAAAGCATGTATACTTGAATTAGGTTATATATATATATATATATATATATATATATATATATATATATATATATATATATATATATATATATTCAAGTCTGCACATTTTGTGTAGAATTTTTTTTAAACAACCTGAAAATCAGAGGCATCACGAGTAGCCACAACATCTAATGTTTACCTGATGTTCATTCTCATTGTCATATCAACCTAGACATACATGTAGACATTTAACGCTTATAATATTTAAAGTATACATACACATTTGATATATAGTGAATTCAAAATTCATAATTGTAACTATACTAATGTAAGTTAAACAATTTACAATATAAATGTACATTCTCTTGATCTACAACGCCTGATAGTGGAGGAGTGCTCGACAACCCCTCAGGTGGAATTGACGTGGAAGCCTATTGACTCCCCTAAACCAACACAAATATTTTAAACATATGTTAATGATTCAATTATAAATTTAAAACTCAAGTTGAAAATAATTTCATATATAATTTAAAAAATTGAAATCAAAATACCCCATAAGGGTTACTGACTAGGACTAGTGTCCATGTATGTACTCGCGGAGTGGATGATTGCCCCATCGTTAATGTCATCTGTACACTAAACAATTTGATTGTTAAAATGTATTACAAAATTTTCTTTGATATGTATGCATTAAAATTCTTATCAAATGAACATGTAGATGCATATTTATACATGTGTCACAGTGTCCTTAGGGTGATTGTCTACTATAATAAATTCTACAAATGAACTAAGGTGACCAAATGAACCACTAGAATCTCCACATCCACCCAAACTAGGTGCATGACCTAATTAGGTCCATAGCATAACTAATGGAAACTAGTACATACATGTGGGACCCTTGACATTCCTGAAGTGGTACTCAGACCAACTCCATAAAACACTCCTCCATCATCATCGTCTCTATGCTCCCTACTCACTATCACAAAAGCATGTTGATCAAGGTCTCCTGCAAGCATACTAAGGGATCCTAATGTTGAGACCACCGCACGTTGATACACAGGTGTAGGAATGGGAGGATCAAGAGGAGCAACAAGGGGTTGTGCATTCATGTGGTGTTGGGGATCAACCCTTGCCCCTAACCTCTATTGTGGCATGTTGCTACCAACACCCTAAAATGATTTAAAATCAAAATAATTGGGCTTTTCTCCCATAACAAACTCTACATATAGTTTCCTTAAAAAATACAATTTTACCTCACAATTAGCATGTAGTAGACTGTCAAATACCATATACCATCGATCCAAAAAAAAATTCACTCATCTGTGGATGTATACACCACATCATGGATATTTTAGATTTATTGGGAGGAATGGGCTGTTGAGTAACAAGGTCAAGGAAGTAAGGGGCTAGGTGGGATTTTTTATATTTTAAGGTCTAAAATTTGTTTATAGGAGATACCATTTGCATAAAATTATCTCATCTGCTCTCTCTCTCGTCAATGCCTATCTAGATTAGAATCAATAGTCTTGATGGTATCCACAACATTTTGCATCACAGATGCAAAATCTCTCACATGTGGTGGAAACAATGCTTGATTTTGCATAGCATTGATTTGATTTTTAATGGATGCAACTTGATCATTTATGCGTGCTTGCAAGCGAGCCTCATAAGATGCAATCGGTGCTGGAGGTGGGATATTAGGTTGAGGGGGTGGAGGGGAGGTGGAAGGGGAGGTTGTTGAGGTATTGGATTGATGATATCATCAATGTTAAATTGATCCATGATATCAGATATAAGTGCACCTGCATTAAATTATACAAAATTAACATACAAACTTACAAAATTATAAGAAATAGTTAAATTTAAATGCACATGCAAATTTTTTTAAATAGGATGTGTATATATATATATACACATACATATACATTGATTGAACTTGAGCACATGTGCATACAAAATTCAAAATTTAACATGTACATACCTTTAAAATAAAAAATGCGATGCATAATTTCCATGCATTCATCATTCAACTAAACTATGTACATACATACAAATTTCAAAATTTAAGATATAGAACTATGCAATTTTAATACATCCACATACTAAAAAATAAACTTGAAACATTCACAAAATGCTCATTTTATGTCTAACACATATATATATTACATTTTTCCAACAGGAGAAATCATGATCTAGTAGATAGTCATAAAATATATACTATTATAAATTCATCATTATAAGTTCATAAATTCCACCAAATTCATAAATTCATGTCACTAAAATATCCATCTAGAACCAAAATCATAAATTCACTTCACTAAAAATATCCATCCAACCAAATTCATAAATTCATCACACAAAATATCCATTGAACCAAATTCATAAATTGATAACTATAAGATCATTATCTTAATTTAGAAGCTATTGTGGTTCTCTATTGTATCTCTTCATTTCTTTGTGTTTTCCTTTTTAGAATAAGAATTTCTCTCCTCTAGCCATTTTTTATGCTCATCTAAGATACCATCCATATCCCTAACAACATCAACAATGGTTTGCATCCTAGATGCAAATATCCTCATAGGTGGTGTGATACATTCTTCATTTTGAATAATGTTGATTTGATCTTGGATGGTTCTAACATTGGCATTGATTTGTGCTTGCAAAAAAGCACCATTGATTTTAGGTGGTAGAGGTGGGGGGTTATGATGTGGAGTGGGTGGAGGTGGAGGTGAAGGTGGTGGAGATGGATGGCGTGGAGGTGGATTGCAAATATTATTGAATCGATCCATGTGATCTCTAAGATATAAGTGAACCTACATTAGATTTTTAATTTCAAAATGTAAGATAGATGTTTAGGAAATAATCTTAAACCATTCAATATAAATGGCCTAATTGAATAAAAATGATAAAATATGTAAGCCTCATTTATGTCTAAGGAATGTTACTTGAATGAAAAAATAATTAACTATTAATATAGGACAATTTATGAATGTTATAGGGTTTACGGTTTAGAGTTTAGGATTTAGCTTTTAGGGTAATAGTATGGCTTAAGGGGATCTATGTAGTAAGGTCCTAGTACAAAATGACATGGATTTTAAGTGAATAAAATTTGGTGAAGATGCCCAAGGAAACCAAATTTCATTAAGGTCTGAGGCAACTTCACCAAATTTTATTCACTTGAGCCATGTCATTTTGTCCTAGGAACTTATTGGACATAGATCCCCTTAAACCATCCTATCACTCTAAACCATAAATTGATCAACCTAGATCATGAAGTCTCATTCATATTATAATCTTGCTTGATATTATTATTGTTAAATTTGGTTGCCTTGGGCAACCTCACCAAATTTTGAGAACTTATTTGATCCCCTTAAGAAATCTCATAGTAGGACCCCTTAAGAAATCCTAAAGTATGGATTAAGGGGATCTAAATAGTAAGGTCCTAGTACAAAATGAAATGGCTTAAGTGAATAAAATTTGGTGAAGATTCCTAAGGCGACCAAATTTCATTAAGGTCCTACGAAACTTAACCAACTTTTATTCACTTGAGCCATGTTAGTTTGTCTTAGGACCTTACTAGAAATAGATCCCCTTAAGCCATCCTATCACCCTAAATCATAAATTGATCAACCTAGATCATGATTTATCTCATTCATATTATAATATTGCAAGATCTTATTATTTTTAAATTTGGTTGCTTTGGGCAACTTCACCAATTTTTGAGAACTTATTTGATCTCCTTAAGAAATGTCATATTAGGACCCCTTAAGACATCAATTTATGGTTTAGGGTGATAGGATGGGTTAAGGGGATCTATGTCTAGTGAGGTCCTAGGATAAAATGACATGGATCAACTGAATACAATTTGGTGAAGTTTCCCAAGGAAACCAAATTTCATTAAGGGCCTAAGAAAAAATAATGGATTTAGGGTTTAGGGTTTAGGATTTAGAGTTTAGAGTTTAGGGTTTAGGGTAATAGGATGGCTTAAGGGGATCTATGTAGTAAGGTCATATTAAAAATTACATGGCTTAAGGGAATAAAATTTGGTGGAGTTTCCTAAGGCAATCAACTTTCATTTTAAGGTCCTAGGAAAAAATGAATGCTTTAGTTTTTAGGATTTAGATTTTAGAGTTCAGGGTTTAGGGTTTAGGGAACTTAGGGTGAATTTTTGGTGTCCCTTGGAATAATGGACTTGCAAGTTATTGAATTTTTTTTTTCTTGTGGAATAGTTGATTGAGATAGCTCTTGTTTCAATTGACCAACCTAGATCATGAAATCTCATTCATATTATAATCTTGCACGATCTTATTATTTTAAAATTTGGTTGCCTTGGGCAACTTCACCAAATTTTGAGAACTTAGTTGAACCCCTTAATAAATGTCATATTAGTACCCCTTAAGACATCGATTTATGGTTTGAGGTGATAGGATGGATTAAGGGGATCTATTCCTAGTGAGGTCCTAGGACAAAATGACATGGCTCAAGTGAATAAAATTTGGTGAAGTTTCCCAAGGTAACCAAATTTCATTAAGGGCCTAGGAAAAAATGATGGATTTGGGGTTTAGGGTTTATAGTTTAGAGTTTAGGGTTTAGGGTAATAGAATGGCTTAAGGGGATCTATGTAATAAGGTACAAAGACTAAATGACATGGCCTAAGGGAATAAAATTTGGTGGAGTTGCCTAAGGCAACCAAATTTCATTTTAAGGTCCTAGGACAAAATGAATGCTTTAGTGTTAAGGGTTTAGATTTTAGAGTTCAGGGTTTATGGTTTAGGGAACTTAGGGTGAAGTTTGAGTGGCCCTTCGAATAATGGACTTGAAAGTTAGTGACTAGTTTATGAATATTTTTTATTTTAAGAATAGATTGACTATTTCTGTAATAGAAACACATAGTTATGTATTATTAAGATTGAGTTTGATGTATATTTTAACTATCTATTTTTTTAATTGAACATAAGATTATTTTATTTAACATTTTTTTCATTAATATTTCCCACTTAAATGAATTTTGTGATATAAAATGTATAATATAAAATTAGTTAATGTTGAATCACATATTTTATTTTGGATATTTTGAAATTGAAAGAACCTAAAAGAAAGAAAAGAAAAATATTTAGATTCTTTTAGTGTCTAGGTAACTAGGGAAAATTGATATTTTAGACTAAACTAGAAGCCTAATTAACAACTAATTAACTATCTAATGAGGGTTAAGATTGTCGAAAGACAATAGACAACACATCCAAACAAAAAATGGAAACAAGGCATGACTAAGAGAGATCAAAACATAAAATAGAAATGAATGAAAATTTTATCTAAGTGACAATTGGAAATGGATTGTACAAGCATTTAGGAATTTGCTAACTAAATTTGTAAACAAACATTGATAAAATTTATGAATTGTAACTATTCTTTAACATATTGTTTTCTAATCTAATTATAGTTTAACATTGAAAGTGAAGTTTAACCTATTGTTTTCTCCATATAATGCAAATGAAATTTAAAACATTTAAGCAATGTAAATGGATTTTTTCCATTATCAAATATTCTTGAGCTCGAAATTAGGGTTTTCAAATGCAAAATGATTTGTTTGATTTCAATTTAGGGTTTTAGAAAAAAAAAATTGTTTCAATTCAATTTAGGGTTTCAATATGAGCAATTAGGGTTTTTAATGCAATTTTTTTGTTTCATTTCAAACTATGTTTTCAAATCCAATTTTTTTGTTTGATTTGAATTTAGGGTTTTCAAATGCAATTTTTTATTTCATTTCAATTTAGGGTTTTGAAATGCAATTTTTGTTTCCTTTTGATTAGGATTTTCAAATGCAATTTTTTTTGGTTTGATTGAACAATTTAGGTTTCAAAAGCTAAATTTTGTTTTTAAAATACAATTTAAGGTTCATTTTTTTAGGCTTTCTATTCAACATCTTTAGGTTTCATTGAATTTTTTCATCTATTTCTACAAATCATCATTTCTACTATTACAAAAAATGAAATGCTTAAAATGATAAATAAATTTGAAAAAAAATGCTAAAATCTATTCTTGTATTAAAAATTTCAATAAAAAATGAAAAAAGCCAAAAATTAGGGGTGGAAGCGCACCTAGAGGTCATTAAATAGTCACTGTCGCCCACGCCAATTTGGGAGCTCATGCAAAGTAGAAATGAGTTTTGTTTATTTTATTTTTTTAAAATACCATCTTAAAATAGGATCTTAATTATTACAAATCGGGATCTCATTTTGTAATAATTGAGATCTCATTTCATGTATGTTGGTTTGGGACCCTTTAACAAATGAGATCCCAATTTTTAAAAAGTAGGATCCCATTTGGGATTTAGGCTTGGGATCCCAAAGCTAAACAGGATCTTGATTTTTAAAAATTGGGATCCCATTTATGAAAATCAGGATCTCGTTTTTGCAATGCTGATTTTGTTTTTTTGGCTAAGCAAAAACTTCCACGTTTCGTGGACTCAACTTTGTGCACTTACCTGTACCCAATATAATAAATGAACTCCTTAAATGATGATCTATACAAATAAATACATCCATTCCCCAAACTTGTCGGATCTCTCATTTCTCCACAACCTATGGAGTAGCACAATTATATCTCAAAAATCTCATCCACAAAGTGATTTTTGTACAAAATTTTGGGAAATTGAGATTTAACCTTCTTAGGTGTGGAAAACCACTCCTTGGAAATTACATTCCTATGCATACCTTTCTTTTCTATAAAAGTACAATAAGAAGAGGTAAAATAAAAATTTACATATTGCTCTCTCTCAAGAATTTTCAACTAGGTATCTTAACCACCAACCAATTATCGCTTGTCTTGACCTCTCAAGTTTCAGAATCATAATGATTAATTCACTCCCATATTAAGTCTTGAAATCGAATGGCTACTGGGAATGTGACAGCATGTGATAACCCACTCTTGATTAATTTATGTGTAATGGGTGGTGGGTAATCTTTCCTAATTTTGTCCCAAAATTCATTGAAACTTACATGACCTAGCTTGGTATCTCCTATTTTTATCATTACACTAGTTAGGCTAGAAATGTACCCATAACCCTAGTATTTATACTTCATGGCAACAAAACCATAAAATATAAACTCAATTTGCAAAGAAAAATGAAAAACCTTTACCAATGTGATTCTCCTCTTTAGGGTATAATTATTACAACTCAACTAGTGAAAAAAATACCTTTTAAGTGTTCTCAAGGTTTCAAGAATCACAAGTTCTATGAAATCACCTCTTTGCTCCACTATTATTCTTTTGCTAGTCTCCACTAAAATGTGCCCCCCGAATAGCTCAATCCACTTAAAATCACCCATAATGAATGTGAAGTGGATGAGTAGTTAATGTCCCTTTGCTAATTTGGCATGTGTAAGCTTTCCCATCCTTTTTGTTTCATTTTCCTCTTAAAAATTTGAAAGCAAATTACTAGGAGGAACTTTTTGGTAAAAGGAGTGGCTTCAACAACCTTGTCAAGAATCGATAGAGGTTTCAAAACTGCTATAAAGTTTTGATAAATCATATCTTCAAGTAAGTATTCTTTGCACCACTCTTTGGAGCATAAGTCTTCAAACTTAACAAGTGTTGGAATAATGGTTAGTACATTGTGTAGTTATTAGTTAATGTGGTTATGAAGGTTTTTACAACCACATCCTATGACAATTATAAACTACATCCAATGACAGTTTGTAATCCTCCTATATGTATCCTTTCATATAGAACTATGGATCAATCAATTACTTTGGACTATCAATATGCAAATCAAGTATTTGTCTTCATATGGTATCAAAGTGCACATGGAAAAACCTAGCTCGGCATGGTGTAGATGTTTGGATAAGGCATGACATAGAATTTTCATGACATCAATATGATTCTTGTGTACTTGTCATGGCATTAGAAGAAGTTCATTGTTGGACATGAAGAGCATAACATGTTGTTGGCACATTTTGTTCTATTTTGAAGGATCTATAGTGAAGAAGGTTTGTAAATATTCATTATGTTGTGAATGACTTGTGCTTGTGCATCGACCATGAATATTGGTGTTGTTATTTCTTTCTAGTACTATACTGACATTGTATGGAGAGAGTGTGTAGGAGATGGCGTTGCTAAGGGAGGTGTAGATGTTGAAGACATTAAGAATGATAGAGCGGTGGAATATGGCCCTTTGGTTTTTTGACACTCATCATAGGCTTGATTTGTATACAAGTTCCTCTTCTCTTTACCAAAAAGATCTATAGGTACATTCTCTACTTTCTGCACAGTTAGATAATTAAATATTGATATGCTACATAAGAGGGGGTTCAAGAATGATACGAAATAAATCCTTGGACATATTTTCATTCACATTGTAACTGCATGTCTCTAATTTCTTTGAGCAAGGATATATCATTATGGAGATTGTGGGTATGTGCAGGATCATCATGGAAAATATAGGCCCTTAAGTGGCAAAAAATTCAGAAAAATCAGAGTTAGGCAACTTGACCTAAAAATTTGAGTAAGTTATCTATATTATTTCAAAAATATGTAAGAATAGAATCTGTAAAAAATTAAATTTAGTTTCTAAAATACTAGGTTTGGTTAAAATAAAAATAAATCTATTTGGTGAAAATTTGAAATTTCAATGCAGTAGTACTTAAATTTCAGGGAAAAAATAAGAAGTAGGTGTCTGTCTGACTACCCTAACCACAATAAAATGATAATATTTTTTTATAAGATTTTAGATATAAGTATAGGACTCATGTCCCAATGTGATGCATATTTTTTTGTAATTTTTTGCAAGTAAATAATTAGTTATGATTTTTTATTCCAACTTTTAAAAATAAAATAAAAACTCGACCACCTTAACTTGGTCAAAACTTCATGAAATTCAATTTTAATTTTTTTAATCCTATAGTATGTGAAGCATAGAATGTGATGCATGTTTTATATTCAAAAAGGTGATACCGTTTGAAAGCTATAGATGTTTTTCACTTAGCCTATCAATTAGGACTTTAGTCCTAATTTGAATAGAAAATGAATAATAATTACTTATTAAATTCAAAGTAAAGCATAATTTATATTAGTGGAAAGTTGAGAATCTCCTTTAAAAACCCTTTTCCTTTCATCAATTTTGGGTAAAAAAAAGTCGTCAGCCACATACCCATCATATTGCCACTTTTTGGCCCATCATGATCCTACACATACCCTTGTAGAAAATAAGTTAGATAAGTATTCTAGTTTTAATTTTCATACTTGGAAAATAAAAATTCAAATGCAACTAATGAATAAGAATTTATCGGGAATAGTGAGTGGAAAATAAAATGCACCCAAAGTTATTGGATTGGAGAAATAGAGATGATAAAGCCAAGGCTATTATTGGTCTTTCTCTTTTTGACTCTAAACTACATCATATAGATTTAGATATTTATCATCAACAAAAATTTGGGATGATATGAATAAGTTGTTTGGAGTAAAAGCACAAGCAATGCAAAATTTCATTTAAAAATTCAATTATTCAATTTGAAAATGGAAGATGGAATCACAATGTCAAATCTCATAAGTAATTTGAGGTCTCTTCTTAGACAACTAGCAGATGTCAAGGCTCTGATAGATGATGATGATGTTAGAGAAATATTGTTAAATACTTTTGCTTCAAAATACATAAATGTTATTTTTACACTTAGCCAAATAACTTCCCAAAATTTAGAAGTATGGTTTCAACCCTTATAGCAGAGGAAAAGAGGATAAAAGAAGATACTAAAGATGAATCATATATAGAAAAATTTGTGTGCATTGAAGATGAGGATTCATTAGATGATGAAGTTGTTACTATCCACTCTTGTGGTTATGTGTAACTGTGTGATTGAAAAATAAACAAAGTGTAATAGATTTGAAATAAATAATCAAACACACCAATAGGACATTATATCAAAACATAATATAAAAAGTAAAGAAGTGCAAACTCAGTATCCTACTTCCATTGTCATCCTATTGTCCTCTATCTTTAGTGTTTTTGTTGATTCCAGCTTTGTGTTCTCAAATTGTAGGCTAGGCTCAACAAACTGTCTTCCTAAAGAACGAGATTTTTGATATGATGCATGATGCAAGATTAAACTATGATAATGATTTGAACTAATAAGCTTGAAATAAACATGATGCTATGATAAATGAATACTAAATGAATTAAATGCATGAACTCTAATTAATTGTCTATTATCAATGCTTGGATTCACACAGGTATTTATAGAGTTTTTTGAATGATTCTGATTGGCTGTCTTGATTGACGGTTGTGATAATTCCTGGCAGATCGAATGGCTGAAGATGGATGAAACTGAAGAAAAAGATAGAAGAAAAACAAAAAACAAGCTTTTTTTTCTTTTTCAAAGAAAGATAAGATAAGAAGATAAGAAATCATCTTTCTTTAAAAGAATAAAAGAAAGATTTAAAGCTGATAAATAATGAATTTAAAAATTCAATTATTTATTTGTGGGTGATATTCAGCTTTTTCTTAATTAAATGAAATATTTAATTAAGCTGTTAAAAGCAAAAGAAAGTTTGTGATAAGAAGAAAGCTTTAATCAGGATTTTTGAAGAAAGCAGAAGATCTCATATTTAAATAAAATATTTAATTATGATATGAGAAGATTTCACAATCAAATAAAATACCTAATTGTGTTTTTAGAAAGAAAGCATAAGATATTTTTAATTAAATAAGATTTGTTTAATTAAATTACTTTTATGAAATTAATTAAATGAAACATTTAATTAATTAGAAGAAGAAATTTAAAATAGAAGAAAAGGATATTTAAATTTAATTAAATCAAAAGATTTAATTTAAATTTAAACAGTAATAATTAATTTAAATAAATAAAATGTATTTATTTAATTAATTAAGTGGACGTATGAAAATAATTAAATAAAATAAATTTATTTAATTATGGAAGAAGAATAAGATGAATAAACAATATAATTAAATTAAATAAATTTAATCATATGTAGAGGACTTTAGAAAAATTAATTAAATAATAACTATTTAATTAATTGTCAGGATTATAGACATGACCATTTTTATGCGTATACATTTTGCCCCTCTTTGAAGTGATGTGTGAAATGCATTGCTTCAAAGAAAAATAAAAATTTTGCCCTTAATATGTTTCTGATTTTTGATTGTCGATGATGCCCCCTCAAGAGGTAAATCACGGAAGAAGAAGGGGATAGTGATAGGGGAACAATGATTTAGCTCCCGATAGATGATGTGTCTGATGCCCCAGTGAAAAAGAGGATGAAAAATGGAAAATGCCATTAATGCCCACCCTAAAAAGACCCTTATAAGGTAAAAGGGGTAAAATGAAGTGTCATTTTCACGCTGCTGCTATAGTAAAAGTGAGCTCTGATAGTGACTTGGCGAGATGGAGATCCCAGTGCACAGACATAGATTCGAGCGAGCACGCCGATACTAGAGACCAGTGGCATATGGCCCACCGGTGAGTGATTCAAACCTTTTATGATTTCGAATTTTTCTTTTTAGATCGATTTTGAATTGTTTTTAAATCAGATTGCAATTTTTGTGCACGTTTTAGCGCATCTAGGAATAGTTTTAGCGCATTCGATAAATTTTTTAGCGCATTTAGGAAATTTCGTTGTGCATCTAGGAACAGGTTTAAAATTGATCTCGTAGCGCATCCGATAGATAGAGTTGCGCATCTAGGGCGAGATCGGCTAGGTAGGTTCTGTAGTGCATCTAGGGCACAGAATTGCGCATCTAGGGTTAGGTCCAAAATTGATAGAGTTGTGCATATGAGAGATAAAGTAGCGCATCCGCCGAATAGAATAGCGCATCTGGAGTTTTAGCGCATCGAGGAAACAGTTTAGCGCATATGAGAAAAACTTTAGCGCATATGGGTTTTTAGCGCATATGGGCAACAGAATTGTGCATTTAGGAAATTTTCCCCCAGAACGCTTGTGTGATGAAAAATGATGATTAAAATTGCTGCCTTAGTCAATAGATAGAGAAATTGTAGGACCATCATGCTGATAGGATAGAAAATATGATAGAGAACTGATAACGTTGCCTTCAAAATAGAAAACAAAGAGTAGATAGCTGATAACTTTGTGACGAACGACCAAGAGTAAAATGATTGATTGAGTGATGTGAGTTTGATAACTTTGCTTCTCGCGATTGAAAAACAAATAGTAGATGTTTGATAAATTTGCATTCCGCGATAGAAAAAAAATAGTAAAATGAAGATAAAAATTTGCATTTATGATTTGAAATACAAATAGAAAATGATATGTGTGTTGATAAATTTGCTTTCCTGAAAAGAAAAACAAATAGTAGAAGATGATAGAGTAACTTGTTTTGATATTCAGATAGATTGATGTAGCACTTGATATGGGTCTTTGGTATGATTTTTTGGTTAGATAGATCTCGTGATATGGGTCTGATTGATGTGTTCTTTTGTGATGGTTGAACAAAATAGGAGGCTTTTAAAAGCCTCCAGGTTAGAGAGTGGTTCCCACTATGTTGGGAGCAGATAGGAGAGCTTACTCCTGCAGAGTTACAGTTGATAGCAGACTGTGGGCTGGGTCTGTTGTTGGCCATGCCATGAGGCATTCAGGCCAAAAGGGGACTATTGACTGCCTTGGCAGAGAGATGGCATTCAAAGCATAACACCTTCCACTTGCCGACGGGTGAGATGAGTGTGACGCCTGAGGATGTGTACCGGATTCTTGGGATTCCGGTTGTTGGTGCCCTTGTGGTTTATGACCACAAGGAGATTGGTGGGACCACGGCACTATAGCAGATATGTGGCGATCCGGGCATCTATGGTTACTGGATAGACTGGGATGATTTTAGCAGGTATCCCACTCTGGTTGCGGTGTTGGCTGCATTTGTCAGAGGCTTCCTTGGACCGGACCATCGGTCGAAGGGATTCGCAGTTGGTTGGGGGAGGATGCTGGAGTGGATGATTACTCAGCCATGGAGGTTTGCCTTGGGGAGCTGTGTCCTGGCCGACATGTATCACGATCTACATCAGATTGTCTACAGAGGATCGACAAGCTTGGCGAGTGGAGTGACATTGCTACAGATCTGGGCGTGGGAGCACATTGCAGTCACGAGACCACTTTGTACGAGAGCTAGACCAGTAGGGCGGCCCTATGTATATGAATATTTTGGTGCAGTTGTCCAGCAGAAGCTAGGCAAGGTAAAGTAATGGCGACGGGTTTTAGATGATGTTGATGCAGTGATATGGAGACCCTACACAGACTGCGAGGCATGGGCGACTGATCACCTAGAGATGCCTTTTGTTTGCAGACCACGATATCTGATAGGGCGGATGCCCTTTATTATTGAGAGATTTTTGGCATTACAGGTCCTGAGGCAGTTTGGATTCACGCAGGGGATGCCCCAGGGCATTGCTCATTATGGGCGGCGCAAGGGGGATGTAGGATGGGGACCATGCATTCCATATCAGGTAGCATATACAGAGTACTCCACCTTACAGCTAGAGGTATGGACAGATAGGCTAGAGGTACAAGATGTAGGGATGATGGATGATTATGCACAGTATTTTCATATGCATCCATTTCCACAGTTCACAGTGCCAAATGAGCCATGGGCTTTCAGGGTAGCACCACAGCCAGGAGCAGGGATACAGGGGGATGTGGCTGGTGGGGAGCAGGCTATGGGCGGAGGAGAGGAGGGAGAGGAGGAGGGAGAGGAGAGTGGAGAGGGTGAGGGGAGCGGAGATGAGGAGGGAGACAGCTCAGATGATGGGGATGATGGGGATGATGGGGATGAGGAGAGGCAGCAGAGGTTGGACAGTCTTGGCAGAGCACAGATTCTCCGGCGAGCCAGATCTGGTGGTAGACCTCAGACCGTGATTAGGGTGTCATCCTCTTCCCAACAGGCATAGATAGATGCATTGCAGGGTCAGGTTCAGACATTTCAGGGACAGCAAGCACAGCTACAGAGTCAATTAGCGCAGGCTCAGAGTATGATAGTGCAGTTACAGGCATAGCTTGCACAGGCCCAGACACAGGTTCAGGCTCAGGCACAGGCTCAGGTACAGGTACAGGTTCAGATGCATGCCCCAGATTCCCAGGTGGCACAATTGGTAGCAGAGAGGGATGGCCTTAGACGATGAACACTAGAGGCCGAGGGTGTGGCCCAGAGACTGATGGGTGCCGTAGAGAGTACCTCATTACGGGAGGCCATTGCAGAGGGATTTGAGGCAGCCAAAGAGGTCGAGTACTACAGAGTTTGATACGAGGAGCTATGCCCGCCCGAGCGGCGAGAGCCTTATCCCAGATCTCACAGCAGGACCAGGACCCAATCACGGACATCGACACATGGCAGAGAGGTTACAGGGCCTCGACGGGATCCTGATGCAAGTACGAGTGGCAGGCCACCTCCTTCCGGACCAGCTCCTTCAGGGGCATCCACCAGTTAGCCATTTGGGACTGATTTATTATGTATATTGAGTTTTGATCATGTCTCATGTATTATGTTTTGAAATTTTTAGTTTCATTGGACATTGGACACTTGTATTATTTTGATGAGCGATGATATGCAGCGGTGATGGTTTTTGAGGATGATATGTTTATGCATTTTTGTGATGTGATATGGATGTTATTTATATGCATATATGATATGAGATGGATTTTGATATGTTGTTATTATTGTTTTTGTGGACTAATCATTATGATGCAGGATGGTTTAGTGATTATGATGTGAATGCAATGATTTTGAGATGATGTATACATGTGAGATGTTGATTTTTGAATTTTTCAATGTATGAAATGCATCGTAATATGATAGATAATGAATGTGATATGAATAATGATAGTGGTGAAAAAGATAAATGAGATGTTTGATAATATTTATGTCATGGTAATGGTAATGTGGTGATACTAAGATGATGATAAAATGAAAATGAGAATGGTAATGAAATGATATGATAAAATGATTAAATGATAAATGAGAATGGTAATGATAACGATAATGGTAAATGATATTGATGGGGTGATAATGAATATTAAATGATATGGTAATGATAAAGATAATGAATAAATAGATGATAATGATAAAATGGATAAATGATAATGATTAAAATGAATGAAATGATAACGAAAATGATGAGGATAATGGTAAAATGGAAATGATAAGGATAAAATGAGAATGATATATGAGAATGAGGATGATAATGATGAAAATGATAATGATAAGATTATGATGATGAAATGAGAATGAAATGATAAATGATAAATGATAAAATGAATGAAATGATGAAATGGAAATGATAATGATAAACTGAATGATAAAATGAAAATGAGAATGAATGAAATGAATGAAAAATGGGAATGATGATAATGATAAAATGAAAATGATAATGATAAGATGAATGAAAAAAATGGGAATGATAATGAATGAAATGAGAAAGGATAAATGAGAATGAAATGATAAATGAATGATAAAAATGAAGTGATAAAATGAATGAATGCAATGAATCAAATGTCCAAATGTCCTCCACAAAAGCTCAAAACTATATGACAACCGTTAATGCCTTCATTCAGCCTTTCAAAACACTAATGTGAACCAGTATGCAGATATATACAATGATCTAATAAATATGCAACTATATGAAACTAATCAGTTTGTTGAGCCTGTTATAAGCCTTTTTGAATCATCATAGAACGTGTTTAAAATGTTGGAAGTATGTACAAGCATCAGAGGGGAAGTTAGCGCCAATGATGACCAGAGTACAACTTTCATGAATTTTGATATAGCAAGCGATCACAAGCATCGAGGTATAATTGAACCGAGATGACCTGAGCATTTCTTGCATAAACAGACAAAGATTAACCACCTTTTTGATGCAAGTGTGGAACTGTCATCGATGATATTGCTTTGGTCATCATGTCCTGTGACATATTTGCATCAGATTTGATCGTTAATCTCAAGACAACAGACAAAGAAAAATCATTCTCGTTCCTTGCCACTCTAGTTCAGTACATCCTTGAGTGTGCTCGAGAGTAATGATATCAAAAATCAAACAACTATTGGTCAAACATGTAATACTGTTATTTCATACATTATTCAGATTTTTGGATCATCCAATAGACAATGGTATGGTATCTGCTGAAAAATGTGTCATGAGAAAGCTCGATGATCAAATGATGTTTCAAGTGAGTTGATTGTTTATTCGTATGATCAATTCCTAGGACATAGTTTAGTTGTTTTGGTATGCTCTGAAAGTTAAGTGCCTCCAGTTGAGTTGTTGGCCCCATTTATTGACACAACTTTGCGAAAGGAATATGTACAATAATCAAGCCATGGTAAGACATTTGATCACTCGAGGCCAAAATGATGGCAGGATGATGCGACTATAACCCTAAGATGCGAAAAAAGATGCGGAAAAAGTAAAAGCCGAAAAGGCAAAGTGCAAAACAGGAACTAATAGATGGAGAGGTACATATAGCGTCTGTTTACCAGATTTTCACTTTCTGTATTTATTGCATTTTTCTGATTTCTTTTTGATTTTTTTGTATTTTTCTGTCAGTAGACTGCCTGTTTGCTAGGTTTTCACCCTATGACATCTTTTGAATTTTATTTTATTTTATTTTATTTTATTTTTATTTTTATTTTTATTTTTTTTTGTCAGGATTTTTCTTTTCTCACTTTTTGTATTTCTTGGACTTTTTGCTATTTTTGTATTTGTAAGGACTTGTTCATTGTTTTGGATTTCTTGGGACTTTTACTTTGTTTTGCGTTCTTGGACTTTTTTTTTTTGGTTTCTTGAGGACTTTTACTTTTATTTCTTGGGACTTTTTACCTTTTTGGATTTCTTTAGGACTTTTCTATTATTTTTGTATTTCTTTAGGACTTTTTCTGCTTTTTTGGATTTCTTCAGGACTTTTTCTGCTGTTTTTGGATTTCTTCAAGACTTTTTCTGCTATTTTTGATTTCTTCAGGACTTTTTCTGACTTAAACATAATACTTCTTAAGATGTATACTGTTGATGGGTTCATCAAATAGGTCTCCTTCTGGCGTTGATAACTTGTATGCTCCTGAACCTGTAGACTGAAATAACCACATAAGGGCCTAGCCAATTTGGTTCAAACTTTCCTTTCTTTTCTCTGTCTTGTTGATTGCGCGGGTTCTCTTTCAGAACTAGATCACCCACCTGAAAGGTACATGGCTTTACTTTGTGATTATAGCTACGAGACATCATTTGTTGGTATGCTTTCAAATGGTCCGCTGCTCTCTATCTCTTTTCATCTAAAAGTTCTAACTCTTGAGTCGGGAAACTCTGTATTCATCATCTGTTATGAGACCTTTCAATGATACTCTTAATGAAGGTATTTCTACCTCTAAAGGCAATATGGCTTCTGCTCCATAGACAAGGGCAAAAGGTGTTGCTCCTGTTGGCGTTCGGACACTAGTTCTGTAAGCCCACAAGGCAGGATTGAGTTGAACATGCCAATCCTTCCCTGAGTCATTGACAGTCTTCTTCAAAATCTTTAGTATAGTTTTTTTTGAGGCCTCTGCTTGGCCATTCCCTTGTGGATAATAAGGCGTGGAATATCTGTGCTGAATATGGAATCTCTCACAAAGTTCATCAACATCCTGATTTTTGAAAGGCCGACCATTATCCGTAATAATGGCATTAGGAATACCATATCGACAAATAATGTAGTTGAGTATGAAGGATGAGATTTTTTTTCCAGTGACTTTAGAGAGAGGTATTGCCTCAATCCACTTAGTGAAATATTCTATCGTGTGATAATGAACTTATGCCCATTTGAAGATGAAGGATGAATTTTCCCACTAGATCTAACCCCCATTGAGAAAATGGCCAGGTGGGTGTGAACGAGTGAAGTTCTTGTGCAGGAGCATGAATAAGATTCCCATGAATCTGACATTTTGAGCATGTTTTGACAAAAGTGAATGATTCCCCTCCATTGTAGGCCAGTAGTAACCCATTCTAATCAATTTATTGGATAAGGTTAGTCCACTCGAATGAGTACCACAAATGCCCCCATGAACTTCTTGTAAAGCTTTGTCGGACTCGTCATGTTCAAGACATCGAAGTAAAGTACCATCAAGACCCGGCGATAAAGGGTATCAACGATAAGGGTATATCGAGGATTGTTGGATAAAGTACGTTTTGGTTGCGGGATAAGTCGGTGGTAAAGTGTCATCTTTAGGTAGGCATAAATCTTACCATACCAGGGTGAATTGGATCCTACCGGTGCAGATAATTGGCTTTCAGGGTGTGTCATAGGCAGGTGTAAATAATTGTTCCACCAGAAATTCATAGCGAGTCTATTTTTCTGGGAGTTGTACCAATGAGGCGATCGTAGCCATAGTGTCAGCCGCTTTGTTGTCAATCCTTGGAATTTGTGTGAATTGAATGTTCACAAAGTACTTTTTGAAGTCATCAATCATCTTCTTGTATGGCAACAACTTGTCATCTTTAGTCTGATAATCATCATTGATTTGATTAATAACTAGTTGTGAGTCACCATAAACTTGTAGCTCGGTAATCCTCCATTCCAATGCTATTTTTAGTCCAGTGATTAGTGCCTCATATTCTGCTATGTTATTGGTGCATGGAAACATTAGCCTATATGACCGAGGAATGGTATGTCCTTGAGGGGTGACAAAGAGAATGCCTGCCCCCTATCCATGTTGAGTAAAAGAACCATCGAAGTATAAGGACCATAGCTGTTTAGAGTCTGCCGTGAAAACATCAGCATCTGGAAACTCAATGTGTAAGGGGTGCTCTGTTTGTAGAGGAGCGTCTGCTAGTTGATCAGCAATGACTTGTCCTTTGATTGCTTTGCGATCAACGTAGTGGATGTCAAATTCACTCAAAATCATGACCCATTTTGCTAACCTTCTTGTTAGTGATGCTTTACTTAGTAGGTACTTGAGTGGATCAATTTTTGAAACAAGATTGATTGTATGAGTTAGCATGTAATGTCAGAATTTATGTGAAGCAAAGATGACTGCTAAACAAGCCTTCTTAATGAAAGTGTAGTTAAGCTCATGACTTGTCAGTGTTCTGCTAATGTAATAGATTGCACATTCTTTCCCTTCATGGTCTTCTTGCGCTAATAATGCTCCCAAAGATGTCTCGGTTGCAGCAATATACAGGATCAATGGTTTGTCTAGATTTGGTGGTACTAGAACTAGTGGGTTCATCAGGTACTGTTTGATTTGTTGAAATTCCATTTCACATTTGTCATCCCATCTAAAAGGAACATTCTTATGCAGGAGGTGTGTGAACGGTAGACTTTTGTCAGCCAATTGTGCAATGAATCTTCTGATGGACTGCAGTCGCCCTTGCAATGATCTCAATTGACTGATGTTATTTGGAGGAGGCATCTTCATGATTGCCTGAACTTTAGCAGGATCTACTTCAATTCCCTTTTCTGAAACAATATATCCCAACAGCTTTTCGGATGTGACCCCAAAAACACATTTCTTAGGATTTAGGTGAACTTTGAATTTTTCCAATCTGGTAAATATTTTAGACAGTATCTCCAAGTGTCCTTCTCTAGTGTATGATTTTGCCAATATGTCATCTACATAATCTTCCATGAAGGTGTGCATCATGTCATGAAAGATCGTAGTCATAGCTCTTTGATAAGTAGCCCCAGCATTCTTTAAGCCAAAAGGCATGGCATTCCAACAGTATGTTCCCCACGGACAAGTGAAGGCTATTTTCTCTTGGTATTCAGGTGCAATCTTGATTTGGTTGTAACCAGAGAAACCATCCATTAATGAATACATGGCATGGCCAGCCGTCAAATCAACTATAGTGTCGATTCTTGGAAGCGGAAAGTCATCCTTTGGGAAAGCTTTGTTAAGATCTCTGAAATCAGTGCATACTCTTACACATTTGTCTGGCTTTGCTACTGGTACAATATTGGAGATCCATTCTGCATAAGCGATTGATCTTATAAAGCCTGCATCGAGGAGCTTCTTAAGTTCTTCCTTAACCAGTAATGCTACATGAGGATTCATCTTTCTGAGTTTTTGTTTTACTGGTTTAACTCCTGGTTTGATAGACAAATGATGCATTATGAGATCAGGATCAAGGCCTGGCATGTCTGCATATGACCAAGCAAAATTGATTTGATTATCTTTGAGAAAATTCATGAACTCTGGAATTTCTTTATCTGTCATTGATTCAGCTATCTGTAGAATCCTAGGATTATCTGTAGTTGCAATGTTGATTTCCTTTATAGGCTCGATGAGGATGGGCGATCGCTCATGATAGTGCTCTGGGAGAGTGTCAAGTTTCCCATTAGCTGGTGCCTTAAAAAGGTTTTCACCATCTGATACGCTCTTTATTTTATCTTTTGTTTGATCTAGTACTGCCAGATTCTAGTTTTCACCACTAGATCATTTTTCTTTATTTTCATTTTTGCAGCTAGGAGACTTGACACTCTCCTGATTAAAGACTTCATACTGAAAATTGCTAGTGGAACAATTATTTACATTGTCTGCGGAAAGGAAGTTTATGATAGCTTCGTCATTTGGAAAAATAGGTATATCAATAGGTTCGGTTAGATCCCAGTCAATGAGATCAGGATGGATTAAAGGTAACAAGTCATTTGGTCATGTGAAATTGGTGATGGTTAGGGTTAAAACAGAGTTATCGGTAGGATCCGAGGTATGAGGAAGGTCAATGATGGTACTATTCTCCTGATAGTCTTGTTCGTTAAAATCTGACTCAGTATCACTAGACTCATAATTGCATTGTGGTTCAGATTCTTGTGGTCGGGACCCTGAACCTTCTCCTTTGATTAAAGTGGGCGTATACTTGTGTATGACATCTACCTCTTTATCTCTCCAAAATTCATCATTATGGATGGTATCCCATTCATATTCAGCAGAATCTGTATCAAAGTTATTTTCTATGAAATTCAAGATTGATGCCAAACATGTCTCTTTCTTATCGGAACCTTCTTGCAGTGTAAAAACATTATCTTGTGATTGTTTGGATGGGGTAGTGTCATAGCCTATCCCAGTTTTATCATATGCAGCAAGCCCTGGGAGATGGATAGGCTCAACTATGCCTTCTTTTCTTTTTCCAAGAGGACCCTTGTCATATCCCATCTTTTGCATGATGGAATACCCTTTTCCATATTGATCTGTTGGTAAGGTGACATTTAGAACTGTTTCCTCCTCATCCTTATAGAGCCAATCCAGAATTGTTGTATCCTCAGGATCTCCCATGGGGAATTTTTCTTTGATAAATTGACCATTGAACTTGGTAGTTGGCTCCGTTTGTATTTGTGCTGATGTTGATGCTGCTGATATCTGTTGTTGTGTAATAGAAGGTTTTCCATGTGATCGAGGAGATGTAGATAGATTAGCGAGACAAAAGGAATATTCCCCAACGCCACTTTCCTTGAACTGTAGTTTCTTGTCAAAGCTTTTGGCTAATTGATTGATTTGTGTATCATGCTTAGGAGAAGTATTAGCAAGTGCTTCTCGATTGTTCAGAACCAAAGTATCCTGATGAGCTTTGACATTGGCACAAGTTTGGGTGTTTGAATTATCAGCTGGTATAGTGATTTCCTGTACATCATATGGAAACTTAAGACATTGATGGTAAGTGGATGGAACAGCTTGCATTTCATGGATCCAAGGTCGACCCAACAAGATATTGTATGCTAGATCCCGGTCTAAAACTTGACAAAAGGTATTTTTGATAATAGGTCCCACTCTGATTGGTAGCATGATTAGACCTTTAGACATTCTTTCCTCATCATCATAGGCTTTGATGGTAATCTTCCTTCTAGGATCAATGGAGTCTTCTGCAAATCCTAATGCTTGGACCACCTTCAAGGTACATATATTTAGACCAGCCCCTCCATGTATTAGAACACGTTTAACACGGAACTTATGGATCATGACCTCTAAGTATAGTGAAGAATTATGGGGATAAGTCATGGAAACATCATCTTTGTCAGAGAATGAAAGACATGTAGGTGAGGATAAATGTCCTACCATGGCTTGAAATCGGTTCACATCCAAATCTGTGGATACAGTCGTTTCAAAAAGGGCTTTGTCTAAAATTTCCTTATGTGCAGGGGAAATCTTCAGGAGTTCTAAAATAGAGATTTGAGCCGGAGTTTTTTGAAGTTGGTTAACTAAGTCATATTGATGATGAGGGAAGGTCTCAGTGGATTTTGAAGAGGTACCCTTCAAGACAACTTTAGCTTGCGCTCTCGTTGTGACATTCACTTGTCCATTGTCCACTTTCTCTTTGATTTTTATAACGTTGACTCGCTCATCGTCCGTATAGAGGTGACGGATTACATTGTCATCAATTTGATTCACATTTTTGTCAGACGACTCTCCCTTTTGATAATTCGGTAAAGGGTTGCGAAATGCTTGGTGATCTTCATTGGATTTTTGTTGTCCTTCTACTGTGATAATGCCCTTGTCAATTAGGTTTTGAATAGCATGTTTCAAAGCTTGACAGTTGTTTGTACGATGACCTCTGCACCTATGGTAGTCACAAAAATAGGCTTCATTCCATGACGGAGGTTTTACACTAGGTTCATAAGTGCGTTGTGGTGGTAACATAAGGACATTCTTTTCCATAACCTCTTTGAAAGTAGATTCCAAAGATTGTCCTAGTGGAGTGAAGGTTCTTCTATTAGAGAAGAATGAAAAGCGTGGTGAGTTCGTGTTTGAGGTATTCCCTAAAGTGTTGTTGTTGTCGTTGTTCCCACGATAGTTTTGGTTGTTGACAGTCCCTTGATTGTTGTTTGTTGGAGGAGGAAAATTGTTTCCTTGATTCGTGACTGAATTGACATTGTTGTAATTATTGTGTCGAGTCGTATTGGGAGCACTCAGAACAAATGGCTTAGATGTGACATGATTTGCATCTACAACACCATCGTTTACAATGTTTTTGTTGCATGTCCAAAATTTAGATTTGTCTTGATTGTTGTAATGGTTAGATGAGCTAGGGTTATCCCTATCAAGTTTTATTGTCCCTCTTTTGACCAAAGCACTTTCGATGGTGATGGCATCCTCAATCAATTTCTCAAAGGAAGGTGGACAATGTAGATTTAAACGATAGCTCATTTCTGAGTTGAGGCTATTGATGAAAGTAACCATTTTCTCCTTTTCAGGGACATGCCGTGGGTACCTAGCGAACGTTCTCCTCCATCTTTGAAGAAATGTAGTGAAAGATTCACCAGGTTTTTGCGCAACTTTGCAAAGATCAATCATGGTGATTTGGTGTTGAATGTTGTAGGCGTACTGTGTTATAAACAAATTGATCAATTCCTCAAATGTTTGAACAGGAGGTGTAATCTTAGATAACCATTCCATAGAGTTAACTGCAAGGCTCCGAGGGAATAATCGTAGTAAATAAGTATCCTCGTGGGCAAATTCCAATGTCATGTTTCGAAAGTCTCTAACGTGGTCAATTGGGTCTGATTTCCCATTATAACGATCAAATTTGGGAATTTCACAGTGTTTAGGAAATGGAATCATGTTGAGACTTCTATCAAAAGGATAAGGACATATGTCATCCAAAGTGTATTTCTTGGTTGTGGTTCCCCCTTGTAATTCTTTAACTATTCCTTGGAGTGCTTTAAACTGTTGTGTAAAGATAGCAAAATCAGATGGGGATGGTTCTTCTTCTTTGCTTTTTAATTTCTCAGTATCAAAATCCTTAGGCAATTTAGCTCCTTGATTTGCTAAGAAAAGAAAATACTTTTCTTTGTCACGTTGTAGAATCTTTTCAAGGGCTTTAAGAAACTTGGGGTCTTGTTCCGCCTCTCTAAGTTGAAGTTCTTCCTCTTGCTCACCATCACTATCTACGGGAGTTTTGTTCATGTTTTTGTTTTTATGAAATGAATTTTCCTCTCTATCAGCCATATTGTCGTCACTGAAAAGGGGATTGTGACTCACACTAAAAAGAGGACTATCATGTTCACCTTCTTCTTGAATGTTGTGGGTGGGAGTTTCTTGTTGAGATGTTTCTCCTAGTTTGTTGTGTTGAGATCTTGTAAAAACAGGCATATGTAAGAAATCCTTGGATATGATTAAAGGTCACTGAAGGATTTGACTAGGATGCGTTGAATATTCAATTGAAGGTTGCGGTATATTCTCAAACTCAAGAGGTTGATTAAGATTGTGATGTTGAGACAATGCTAATCTTTGATAATAAGCTTGGGTAGCCAAAGGTTCTACAGTGTAATCGTCGGTGAATCCTCTAATGTAGTCTTGGTATCTATGGAGGAATGTGCGATAATGGAGCAAGACATCTCGACTCTTATACAAGAATTCTCTGCGGTCTAAAGTCCTTTTGTAACTTAAGTTCGTTTTAGGCTTCTTGATCCTATTGAAAACTGACTTCTTGGCAAACTTGGTTGATTTCCACTTTCTCAACATGGGAGAGAAATCTCAGAGATTCGGGTCTATGTACAAATTTTGGCAAAAACCCAAAAGCGCTATTCTGTTTCTTAAATGCGCTGCAGAAAGAGGTATATGCGCTAAAGAAATAGTCAAATGCACTGCAGAATACCTTAGATGCGCAGAAACAGAGCACAGATGCGCTAAAACAGGTCCTAAATGCACCGAAAAATAACTCAGATGCGCCAGAACAGAGTTTAAATGCGCTGCAGTTTTTTCCTAGATGCGCTAAAACAGTTTTCTAAAGACAATTTTTTACCAGTTTCAGCTGAAGTTTTTCATGTTCATTTTTGGATGATCATTTATCTGAATTAATGTTCTTGAAAGCACAGCAAACAGTCTGATTTAAGTTGATCGTAACCAAGCACAGAATAAGACAAGCACAACCTAGGTTAGGCCAGGACAATATCCGCTAGACTCCACATGGGTTTCCCCAACCGCATATCAGTAGCGTGTGAATCCAGAAGCTTGGCTGCACGGGCTCCCCCTTACAGTGCACTCTCTTCTCAAGCCAACCAAGCTTCCAACCCCCATGAAACTCCCATGGCGAGCTGATCACCTCTACTACAGACTGCGAAAGTGTGGAAGGCTTCACACCGACCGGTGCTGTACTAGCAGATAGAAGGTTTTTGGCTTTCTAAACAATGGTATTTAGTTTGGGACCCCCGTTCGAGTGACCATACATGGGGCAAGAGATTAATCACCATTAAGGTGGCACTCCAGCCTGAAGAAGTTAAGCTCAACAGGGTTTAAGGGAGTACTACTCCGTCCGTATGACACATCCGCACAAGCAACCTTAGGTTTTCCCTTAAGATTTACATTTATATATCAGTTGGGGGTAGCTTGGCCTTAGCTCCGTTGCCGGTTTGAGTCGCGTTGGGGTGATGAAATCTCCAGGCAGGCCCAATTTCTAGAGTCAATAACCGTTTCTCTTGCACCCAGGATCGCACAAGTGCGCAAGGGGAGAGGATACTTCGATTATCAATTCAGGGTTACACAGGGAAAAGTGGGTCTAGTTTTCTGATCACCTAGTTTGCCCAAGGTGAGAGCATAATCACCTACCACTTTCAAGCACCTTCAAGAAGAGTAGACAAGTTCATTTTAGATGCACCAAAATCAAAAGTGTTTTAATCTAAGTGAAGATTTTTCTTCACAACAGACATGGGGTTCATTTTAACTGCATGATAAAGGTGTGGTGGCTACCCTAGATTGATTCATTTTAAATCCAGCAAGAAAAAAAGAGAAAGAAATTCTATCTGCGGAAGGCGTCAGACTCAGAATCCTTGTTACAATTCAGATGCGGAACTCTGTCACTCAAATGCGCTAAATCAAAACCCAGATGCGCAACTCTGTTACTCAGATGCGCGAAAACAGAACACAAATGCGCCACTCTGTTACCCAGATGCGCGAAAATAGACCCTATATGTGCTAATCTAAATGCAAATGTTTTTTTTTTAATTTTCTGAAACATATTTGAATGCGCTAAAGAAAGTCCTATATGCGGTAACTAATCCCCTATATGCTCTACAGAAATTTCCGGATGCGCCACTCTGTTTCCCAGATGCGCCGCAGAAATTCCCAAATGTGCCGAAACGGTTCTTATATGCGCCAAAGTACCTGCCAAAAAGAAAAAAATTCGGATCTTCCGGATGCGTTTTCGGATGTTAGAAAACCTGCGAGCAAATCTGCAAGAAAGAAGTCTAAAATGGGGGCATGGGCCCCACGATGGGCGCCATTTAATGTGTGATTGAAAAATAAACAAAGTGTAATAGATTTGAAATAAATAATCAAACACACTAATAGGACATTATATCAAAACAGAATATAAAAAGTAAAGAAGTGCAAACTCAGTATTCTGCTTCCATTATCATCCTATTGTCCTCTATCTTTAGTGTTTTTGTCGATTCCAGCTTTGTGTTCTCAAATTGTAGGCTAGGCTCAACAAACTGTCTTCCTAAAGAACGAGATTTTTGATATGATGCATGATGCAAGATTAAACTATGATAATGATTTGAACTAATAAGCTTGAAATAAACATGATGCTATGATAAATGAATACTAAATGAATTAAATGCATGAACTCTAATTAATTGCCTATTATCAATGCTTGGATTCACACAGGTATTTATAGAGTTTTTCGAATGATTCTGATTGGCTATCTTGATTGACGGTTGTGATAAATCCTAGCAGATTGAATGGCTGAAGATGGATGAAACTGAAGAAAAAGATAGAAGAAAAACAGAAAACAAGCTTTGTTTTCTTTTTCAAAGAAAGATAAGATAAGAAGATAAGAAATCATCTTTCTTTAAAAGAATAAAAGAAAGATTTAAAGCTGATAAATAATGAATTTAAAAATTCAATTATTTATTTGTGGGTGATATTCAGGTTTTTCTTAATTAAATGAAATATTTAATTAAGCTTTTAAAAGCAGAAGAAATTTTGTGATAAGAAGAAAACTTTAATCAGGATTTTTGAAGAAAGCAGAAGATCTCATATTTAAATAAAATATTTAATTATGATATGAGAAGATTTCACAATCAAATAAAATACCTAATTGTGTTTTTAGAAAGAAAGCATAAGATATTTTTAATTAAATAAGATTTATTTAATTAAATTACTTTTATGAAATTAATTAAATGAAACATTTAATTAATTAGAAGAAGAAATTTAAAATAGAAGAAAAGGATATTTAAATTTAATTAAATCAAAAGATTTAATTTAAATTTAAACAGTAATAATTAATTTAAATAAATAAAATGTATTTATTTAATTAATTAAGTGGATGTATGAAAATAATTAAATAAAATAAATTTATTTAATTATGGAAGAAGAATAAGATGAATGAACAATATAATTAAATTAAATAAATTTAATCATATGTAGAGGACTTTAGAAAAATTAATTAAATAATAAATATTTAATTAATTGTCAGGATTATAGACATGACCATTTTTATGCGTATACAGTAACAACCCCCATGTTTGTATTTTGTTGTGGTCTTTCCTTGATGGATTCTGATAACTGTATATTTTGTAATTACTCTATTCCTCCCTTCATTATTTTGTATTGATACCTGAGAGGTGTAATTTCGTGATTGTTATGCTGGATTACATGTTTACATGATTACATGTTTATATGCTGTTATGTTGTTGACATGATTATTGTTCATGTTGGATTTCATGCTTACATGGTTAGATATTATGTTGGAATTACATGCTTATATTTTTATGTATACACCAGTGTCCTTGCTTTTGTATAATTATGGATAGGAAAAGATGATATCATAACACTCGTAACTGAGAGGCTTATGATATTATGACTCTTTTCCCTGATGGTTGATGTTGCTTTAGATATATGATATATGATTCATGCACATGTACTTTAACTTTTGATTGGAGTGATGCAGGTACTGAGTATCAACTTTGCCTAAATTTATAGGCCTGAGCGTACTCTCTTTCCTCGATGGTGGGTACTAGAGGTAGTCACAGGCCAAATATCCCCTACCCTAGCCCACTATACCCTGTTAGGGTAGTGTTTTCGTATTGTTGTCTTCCATTTGGTTACCTAACGGTAACATCCAAAGCACCCTTCTCCCATATGTGACTTTCCTGCTTGTCTCATTTGAAGTATTTGGTTTTGGTTTTCATTAATATTTCATGCATATTTTAATATTGCATTTTTTGTGATTTTAATTAGTCGTTCCTTTTGGGGGAGCTTTAATGCATTATTTATAAAAATGTTTTATTCTCTTTTTGGTTGGTTTTGGGGAAAAATATAAAAAGAAAAGAGACCTTTTTTTTTTAAAGTGAGGAGGATTTTTATTTTGGGGAGAAAGAAATTTCTCTTTTTGCATGGAGAAAGAATTCCTCATCATTTGGATAACTAAGTTGGGGAGATTGTGAAAGATTTGCTGAGAAGATTTTGTGGGTGGTAAATTATTGAAATCAGCCTACCAGTACTTGCTCATTGTTTGTTTTTGGAGCTGGGTCATGCCTTCACCATTGAGAAAATTTTCCATTTCAGTTTTGGGGAATTTCGAGGTAATTTTCTATGGTTTTTCATTGATGCTTGGCTGGTAAATTTTCTTTCTTATTTGGGTTATTGTCGTCCCTCAAAAATTGAGGAATTCCTTTATGTCTTTGTTTTGTATGGCTTGGAGATGATTATTGGATTGTCTTAATTGGTTATTGCTGCTCTGTGGGGTTTTTGTGTGACTAATTTTGTAGTTCATCAACAAACTTGAAATGGGTTTATGAAAGAAATCTATTTTGGGCTCTTTTCTTTTTTTTTTTTTGCTCTATTTGTAAGAAAATTTGTGTTTTTCAATTTCTACTCATTACCCTATTGGTAAAAACAAAAATTGAGGGTGTATTCCATGTTGGAATGCCAAGCTATCAACTAGGTCTTTGGCGGATTTGAAATCTAGGCACTTTTATTTTTCTGTGTTTTTTTTGCTTGCCTAGTTTAAAAAACAAGACATTTTTTCTGTACAACACTTCTTTTGGCCCTAAGATAAAAAATCAAAGGTGGATTTTGACTTGAAACACCCTAATCTAAACTATGTCAGGCTTAGATTCGTAATCCGGGCACTTTGATTTTTCACATGTTTTCTATGCCTTCTTTTCATGCTAAAACACAACCATTAAATGTGTCCTTTATAGCAGTGTTTGTTGGTTGTTTTGAATTGGTTCCTTTGACTGAAATTGTGATGTTTGCTTCATTTCATGATTTATTTATTTTTCACATTTGGTTAAATGAGTTGAGCATAGGTATAGGTAATAGAGTGGTCATATGGAGTGGCTCTCTACGGGCCCAGGGCCCGCAAGTGGCTGCCAGGGGAACTAGTAGTAGAGTTAGAGTAAACAAGTGATAACTAAATAAAATTAATGGGGTAAAACACTAATAAGATAATGAGTCCTTGTGCATGTCCTTGAGCACTTGTAAAGGCTAAGGATGCACTCGAGAAGGCCCATCCGTTTGTGGGATGTTGAGTCATCTATCTATGGGACATGGATTCAGGCATGATTGAATCTCTTCATCCCTATGAGAGGTGTACTTGATTCCATGTGGTTCCATCTCTTCGAGCATGCATGATGACACTCCATCTAATATGCACTCTATTATCTAGCCCTTGGTAGATGTGAGTAGTACCTTTTATGATATTTGATGAGCATTTCTTATGGTGACTTTGATTGTGTGCATTTCCTTCCATGTTGGCTTCGTGATTGATGTGAGTGCTATCCTTACCTTTATTTTTTCTTGCTACCTCTGTTTTGGGCCTCGTGACTATCTCTGAACATGGTGGGGTGGCCTCTTTTGAGTCCACATGGTATGGAGGTGTTGCCACTGCCATTGGGGACCAATGTACAGGTTATTGGAGCACTATTGGAGTCATCCCCTCTTCCATATTTACCTTTTTTGATGATGTATTTTATTCATGTAAACAATATTGTATTCAAACTCATTTCCTTTATGCTCATTGTACTCACTTGAGAGTGAAAGAAATCATAAATCTAATGAGAAGATCTATGATGATTATGTTTGGCTTTCAGATTCTGGTGTTGGTATCAGAATCACATGTTCTATGATAATTCTTTTATGGCTTCATTCTTATTTCATGTTAAATTAGAGCTATGGTTGTACTTTATGCCATTATGTATCATGTTGTTAGTTTCTAGTGCAATTCAACATGCTTTTATAATCTGTGTTGTTGCTACCAAGGTTCCATAACAATGCAACAAGTTTTGGAGTAGCGCTATTAAGGTTTTGGAGCAACACTGCAAGTTCCAAAGCAGCGTTGTTAAGGTTCTAGAGCAGCGTTGCAGGTTTCGGGGAAGCACTGTTAAGGTTCTGAAGTAGCGTTGCAAGTTTAAGAGCAACACTGTTAAGGTTTTGGAGCAGCACTGTTAAGTTCCAGAGCAGCACTGCAAAGGTTCCAGAGTAGTGTTGCTATGGTTTCAGAGAATTTTCCCTAGACCTATCTTATTTGCTCTTGTCTGGTTTTCTTTGGAGGGTAGATTAATCCTCTCCCTTGGGCTGCATTAGACCATTCTTAGCCTTGTATGAGGTCGTATTAATGTATTGGAAACTTCTTTTGTGTATGTTATCCTTTATGTTTTAAAAAAAAATTATCTTGTCCTTTTTGGCTCTTAACCTTCAAGGTTTAATTAGAGGGATGTTACATTATGCATTAGTACTATGATCCTTCAATATTGGAGGTTGGTGGCACTAGAGGATGGAGGATTTCCATCATCTCAATTCACCTTCTCACTTTGAGATAATTCTTTGCATGAGAAGCATTTTTGGCTTTAATTTTTTTCTTTTCCTTATTGTTGTTGACATATTTGAATAATACATATGTTGTGAAGTTTGAGTTTTGGGGACAAGTAAGGGGATTGGTGTAGAGCTCAATATGGATGGTTGTCCAATGATCTTATGAGGTTGTGATTGACAAGTATACCCTTCCAAGGGTCATTGGACAACTTGATGGAGCCATGTGTTTGGAGAGCTCAATATGGATTGTTGTCAAATAATTTAGGAGTTTATGATTCTAGAGTTCATGGGAGGAAGAACTTGGGAATTTGGCTAGGGGATACACCTTTTTGAGGGTCACAAGGTAGCTTTATGGAGCTCCACCTAATTCAAGATTTGTTTCTTCAAGGAAGATCTTCACAAAGATGTATATACAATTTATAATTAGTAAGTTTTGTTATGTAAGCCTTAAGGGGGGGTCCCTTGGAAAAGTGAATAAGATATTTTAGGGAATACAGCTGTAGGAACAATGTAATAATGGGGGGAATGTTTGTGTAATGGTTATTACATTATATAGTTATTAGTTAAATGTGGTTATGATAGTTTATACAACGACATCCTATGATAGTTTGTAATCCTCCTAGATATGTATCCTTTCATATAGAACTATTGATCAATCAAATTAAATTTGGGATGTTAGTATTCAAATCAAGTATTCACCTTCAACAAGCCTTCAAGAGAAAGCATGGTTTTGACAACATGGCTAGGAATCAACATAGGTTTCAAAATCTCCACAAAACTCTGAATTGATTTTAACTCTGGCTTTATAAACATTTACAAAAAATTTGAGAAGTGCTTTGGCTCCCGACATGGTTCTAAAAACCATATGAAAGACTGAATTCAAAAGGTGGACTTAGACTCGAATTTTAAAATGTCACCTGGGCAAAGATTGTGTTGTGACAACCTAAGTAAGACCTGACAAGGTTTTGAAATTTATAAACATCAATTTTTGGATTTGATTGTATAAGAAATTTTGTATCAATGTTTCATATCACACTCCATGATCCATCATCAGGATGAAAGAAAAGAGCTCTATCATCCTTGAGCTCTTTGCTTTCATCTTGATGCAAAAATTCTCATGCAATCGAATCGAGAAATTGATGTTAATAAACAATATGAATTATGGAATCTTGATATCATTAAGCTTTTGAAAACCAAAGAAAAACTAATAATTTAAACTTAAGAAAAATTTGGATAGATGGACACAATTTTAAGGGGGGTTAAAAACTATGGTAACATTTAATATAATATTGAATCTTCCACAACCAACAATCTTTACATGAGAATCATCACCCAAGTATAATTCCCACCATCATATTCTTCGTACTTTAAGAACTAATCCCTATGAGAGGTCATGTGAAAAGAAACACCTGATCCTATCAACCACACATTGTTAGATGCATTTGAGGCTATAAAAAAGCAGCTGCATCATTGTGAGAGGAATTTTCAAAGTTAGAATCAAAGAAATTATTTTTACCTTTCTATTTCTTCTCCTCCTTGCACTCTTTACTGATATGACTAGTTTTTTCACAGCTCAAAAATTTCACCTTGGACTTTGTAAGAGACTTACATCTCCTTGAAGACTTATATTTAGAATTCTTGTCCTTTTT
Source organism: Sequoia sempervirens (assembly GCA_007258455.2). Taxonomy (NCBI): domain Eukaryota; kingdom Viridiplantae; phylum Streptophyta; class Pinopsida; order Cupressales; family Cupressaceae; genus Sequoia; species Sequoia sempervirens. The sequence continues at coordinate 544,191,506 of VDFB02058242.1, read as the reverse complement.
CTTATCTAAATCTCTTTTGATCTATCACATATGGATTCCTTAGTTAACTTAGAAGATTTTCACCACATTTCTTCAAATAATAGTAATGCAACCACCTCATCCATCTTGAACTTTGTAGCAGTAATTTCAATAGCCATCACTGGGTGATCCCACAAGTTTGGAAAAGAACATAAAAGCATAAAATGATCCTACCCTTTAATATCATCACCAATAGGCCCCAACTATGCAACAAACATATTGATTGTATTCATGTGATTAACAAAATATTCTCTATTTGAACCATATTTAAAAAATAAAGTTTGTTTCACAAGAATAACTTGTTTACCAAGGATTTATCTTGATAAACATCTCCAAGTTTCTTTCAAATATATTTTTCACATTTATTCATGGTCATTCAAGAGCATTGAATCAACCAAATAGAGTCTTATCAAACCCTTGGCTTACCAATATATCAAATCACAATATCCTTGAGATGTGTTTGTTGGTTTTGTACTAGATTTTGTAACCCATTGATCTCTATCCATGAGCATATCTTTCATCTTGAGTTTCCACAACTCAAAATTATCAACCTTAAACTTCTCCATTTCAATTTTGCTAGATATTTTTTTTATCTTTTTCTTGCAATAAGGTTACTAATATTTCTCTAAAAATTTTTACTAAAAATAGATTAGCACAAAAATCCCTTTAACCCACCAATGGAATCAAGGATGGCCAGGATCTGATACCAACTAAAAGGAAGGCAAGTATGTGGAAAAATATTTCTACACTAGTCTAATATAGTCGAGGATTACAAATAATTCTTCAAACTCTTTAACTATTGCAGTAAAAAAAAAATGCACATATTCATTTAATTAAGAAATTAAACAATGAAACCATACACATAGATTTTATGTGGGAAAAATATTTTGAGTAAAACCCACACTCCGAAAACCCGATTCAATTATATTATTTAGTATATATAGTTTGTAATACAATAACAAATATTATGCTCTTTAGGACTTAGATCAACACTATATTCAAATTCTAGAATAAATTCTAAGGTAACATAATGATAACTAAATAAATAATTAACATGCCATAGAAAATAAGCTAACACAACAAGTATATATAGATGAGAAAGGTAGGCACCTAAAAAGTGTCCTCTATCTTCAACGAATTTAATATTTACAAAAGATAAAAAGGAACAAGCTTTAAAATCAACTTGCTAAACTAAAAGAATCTTATCCTCATATTGGGCACCCATATCTAGGAAAAGCATATCTTGACCTTATCATATCCATATCTTGGGCACCATAAGTAGATATAGCTAAAAGTTACAAATAGAAACTACTAACTGAGACTCTCAAGTTAACATAGAAAGTTTCCAAAATAGCTTTTCATGAATAGGAACATGTGACATCATCCTCCTAAAAATAGGACCCCCAAGAGTGGATGCCAAATTCTTAAAAAATAGGGATCTTTCCATATGCCATCACTTGCCATGTAGAATGCCATCTCAACATAGAACCCACAAAGTGAATGACAACTTAGGAAGTTTAATACATTGGGATAAATTGATATGCACCAAATAATCAAATAATTAATGCTAGGACTCAAAGGTTGAGACACCTTAATCTTAATAGTTCACAATAAAACTTAGAAATATTATTTTCTAAAGAGAAAAACTATTAGTATCTTTATTATTTTATAAAAAAATAAAATTAATAAAATCTATTAAATAGAAACTATATTATTAAATATAACTTTTATAAGTTATGTGATATTCCATTCAATATAATTATTAAAATAGAGTAAGTTTTCCAACTTTTATTTTCTAAGGATTTCTTTTGCCAATGTACAAAAGGAAGAGATGAATACATCTACAAAATATGAAGATCATTTTTAATGTTAAAATCTACATGCTTTATCTAGCACGGTCACAAAAATAAAATTATCCTACTCACTATCAAGACTTTGGTTTAGATATTAGGCTTTCTATCCAAAGATTTACAATTATTATAAAGAAAAACTATAAGTGGAATTATCTTGGACCCATATCTGTTATTGATACATGATTGATAGATGGGGAGGCCAAAGTAGCAGATGAAGTAGGTGACATTGTGCTTACAACTATAGACACTGATGTAGACATGACTGATGGAACATCTTTCAGTGTAGCAGTAAGATATGCAGGCTTTGTTGGATCTGGTAAGTTGGTCATAGAAGGGTTTGAAAGAATTGCATATATAGTAATCATTGGTGGACGAAGTGATGCATCTGCCTGTGTACATAAAAGAGCCATATGCATACATCTTATCACTTGCTCGCTAGATAAACTTTCTATTATTTCTTTATCAATCACATCCATAACATTTCCTCCTTCATAAGATCTCCATACCTGTATAAGAATGATACATATGCATTTTCATAAGATATATATACAAATTCTTAAACATCATTTGGTTCAATTGTTGAAAGTAAATTTTGGTCACTAAAAATAGAATAATTATGTATCATTTTTTATATGGATGATTTTATTAAATTGGCATTTCACTATTTGAACATTAAAATGAATAATATTTAAGTAGAACAATCAAATAACTTTTGAAAATAAACTTTACTAACATATCTTATTTTTATCTTACCCATTCTATCAAGCTTTGAAATTTGGGAGACAATCTATTATCGGTGTTCTTTCTTCCACATATAATTTCTAAAATGACAACACCAAAGCTATACACATCAGCTTTATCAGATAGTTGACCTAGCATAGCATATTCAGGTGCCATGTAACCACTGCATAACCATAAAAATATATATTATTAAACAAGGGATAAAAACTACTAAAAGATCAAATCCTTATATTTTTTTACTTCTATTTATTTATTTATTTTGTGTTCACAAGTAATATATAAATGGATAGTAAAATCATCTTTAACACAGACTAAAGAAAGCTAAAACTAATAAATAACTATTCATGTTCCAAGTCAGTGCATCTTTTCAATTTTTATAAAATATTATAAACTTATCTAATTTATGAATAGTCGGTGTGATGCAATGGTTAGATTCTTACTATGTTCCCACAACCCTTGTTTCAACATGACTCTCATCTTGATGAATCAATCTTGCTAAGCCAAAATCTGATATCTTTGCCTCCATTTTCTCATCAAGCAAAATGTTACTTGTTTTGATATCCCGATGAATGATCCGCAGATGAGAATCTTGATGGAGATATAGAAGCCCACGGGCTACTCCACGTATGATGTTCAAACGCTTTGGCCAGTCAGGCTCTTTGCTCCCCTCTGGATCTATAACCATCATCCAAATTATTATTTTCTGACTTTTCATTTACTTAACATAAAGAAGAACACAAATTGAACCACTTTCACTTTTATATTAGATAGAATAAACTCACGAAATAGTATCTTGTCGAGGCTTTTGTTGACCAAGAACTCGTAAACAAGCAACCTTTCTGATTGCTCTGTGCAACACCCAAGTAGCTTCACAAGATTTCTATGCTGAATTTTGGCCACCAGTTTAACCTCATTTAGAAACTCCTTTTTCCCTTGGAAAGATTGTAAAGATAGCTTCTTTACTGCTATTTGTTTTCCATTTAACATTGTACCCTGACATAGAATAAACTTCATGAACGTTAGGCTTACGTCACACTAATATATAGTCCATAGCACTAAATTAAGAAAAATACTGCTTCAAACTTGTTATACTAGACCCTATCCAGAAGAATAGATAATCTTTAATGAAATTAACTCAATAATTATTGGAACAACTAAAATTTAAAACAATGAAATTGTAGATAAGTGTATTCTAATTATATGTGAAAATTTTGAACTATGGACAGATCTCATGTGAGCAAAAATAAATTCAAGTTTAAAATGCCCACTTTGTCCGGCATGAGGACAGATCTGTAACCAAAATTAAAATAGACAGTGAGTCTGTAAATTATAGTGAAGTGATGCATATAAAATACTAAAACATGAGCGAAGAATGAAAAAGTAACCTTGTTCAATTTAAGAGGTTACCTTGTATACAGAGCCAAACCCCCCCTCTCCAAGCTTGTTGTCATCATGGAAATTTCTAGTTGCAGCCTTGATATTTTCCAAGTTGAAGATCATTCCAAGTTCGTCGCCGATCGCTGAGTACACCTCTGTATCTGAATTCTCTTCTACGTGACGCACGGGAAAAAAAGGTTACGATTTTGTATCTATCTCTTAACTAGAAAGCTTATTTTCTGACAAGTTGAGAATAGTGAAGAGAAAAGAATCTCGATTCTGTTCTAATACGCTCACTAGCGGCGAATTTTGTTGATAAAAAGTACATAAGGAAATATTCAATAAAATTTCACCTCAACAATACCTTTCCTTACGAAGGCTGGCTTCCTTAATAACGCAAACTTGAGTTTTCTTCTGATTGCAAACAGGCATAACAGTAACATCACCAAGAAGCCGCCGAGAATACCCAAAACTATACCTATTTTGTTTGAAAACTTTCCTGCAACAAGTAACAACTATATTAACTTAAAACCTTAAGTAAAGCCTGTTCTGCTTATTTAAAGAACATCAAGGAACAATTATAAGATGTTCAGGAGATTGATGAGCGTATTACTGTGAGTTGCAGGTGATGGTGGAGAATGGAGTTGGAGGGGAGGCTGTGGCGGCGGAGAGGCAGGATTAAAGAAGGTGTAAATTTCGTAACGAGCAACGCAACTCCCGGAGGCGGCCTCACCTCCCAGATGAGTTCCATTGCCCGTCACGTTTAACACCTCAGCAATTGCATTTCTTAAGCATGTTTTGCATTCTTCTACAGAATTTATATCGCTCCAACACTGAACGAGACTGTATATTGTATAAGATGTGGAGGTAGTTGTTGACCCAGAAGAATAGCGACGACGAGATCGAATGGCTTCATTTGACAGCTTTGTGAAAAGCGCCCTAACTGCCGTACTAAACTCATCAGGGTCAACTACGACCGTTTCTACATTGTAAGCAGTCGCTGTGTTGGTATCCAGTATTCCGATGAAGGAATAGTTCTCGTACCGTATGAAGCACTTGGGCAGCCAAGCTCTACCGCCTATGGCATTTCCACAATCCTGGAGAACACTAGTTCTTGCTAACTTGGAACAGTTGAAGCATTCCTCCTCTGTTGCGTCTCCCCAGCATTGGAGGAGACCATAAACTCTGTCTGGTGTTCGGCCGGAGGCAGAGGTGTTGAAACCATTTGATGATGATGTATTGTTGACAAGACTATTAAGAACCATGTTCAAATTACTCTCAATTTTAGCACTTGTATAGTTACTCCTGTTGCATATATACAGAGGAATATCATTAAATGTTAACGCTGCGTTGGGAACAATGCATAAGAAGAACACAACACAGACCAATTGTGCGGTCGGCATGTTTTCCTTCCGTTTTCTCTCAAAACCAGGCCCTTTACAGTAAAGTAATTCCAACCTATTTTGTGTCTATTTTGAAGTAAGTTCAATACATAGCTTGTGTTAATTTTGAAATAAGTTCAATATATGTATATAGCTTGATTTGATTAATTATATGAAGTTGGGTTGATTTTTTTAATTTTATATTTGTGTGTTTTATACATTTTGTTTCATTTTATTTTGTGGACAGGTAAAATTCTTGTCAATATATATATTAGTATAAAACTCCCTTCAAAAGAATATGTTGAAGATTTCAATATACAAACAATTCATTTAAAAGAAGTGGGCAGTATTTACAAGGTTATTAATTTTTTTATAATCAAATAGATTATTTTCATGGCTCGTTTCTACTAATCACCATGCAATATTTTTCTTGAAATACTTGTTTGAATGGATAATCAATTTAAGATCAAACCAAATGGATGCATCTCTTAAAGACTAGGAGCAATCTTGCATCAACCAAAAATATTTTCTTTTCCTCATTTTTAATTTGCAATTTTTCATTTGCATTTCAATCATACGTGAGTCCTTAAAGATCTTATTGCATTTCACTACAATCGCATATCTTACTCCATCCTAGGAGATAAATGCTAAAGATTATATCTTGATACAAAACAATAGATATGTGTTTAACATTATTTCTTCCTTATCCTCTTCACTCTTCATCATTTACATACAATCTTTTCAACAAAATACGACTTGTATAGGGAAAAAAGCGTGTACTTCTTCCCTTAATGCCCTCTAAGTGATCATTATGACCTTTCAATTCAATTGTTTGTTCCCATATCTCTATAACAACTCTTTTAGAAATGGACAACAAATATTCCTAGGCTATGTATAGATAACACAACATGCCACGTCAATGTGATTTTACTTGCTAGATATAATTATATGAGTGTTTCTAAAGTTTTCTCAGCAAATTAGTTTTTGTATATGTATCCAGTAATAGATGCATTCCATAAGATCAAACATCTTTGAGGAATTGAACTAGGTAGATAATGTATTTGTTGTTCTTCCATATTTTGCACCTATTTTCCAGAAGGGTTTTGTATAGTAAGAAAACTCGATATCTATTACATCTCTCCTAAAATAAAACTACATGTCATCCACTAAAGAAACAAAGTCCTCAAGAAAACAATTTCATATCTAGAGGCATGCAGTCTTCTTGAGAATCATGGCCTATTCAATCCTTGTATTTTTTATCCCCTTTTAATACTCATACATTGTTCTCCTAGTTTTATTTCCTCATGAGTTATTAGTGAAGTCATCCTTGAATTTACATAAAATCTCCATCACCACCATACACAAATATTATCACTTCTAGCCCCTTGCTTTTTCTTTTCACATTTTTTATTTGTTTTACATCTATCACTTGCCACACAACACTTCTATTAGATTCCTCCTAGGTGTTTATCTTATTATCCATTATTTTTGTGTGTATGACCTTACAATCACTAGGTTTTCACATATCATACTATTTTATTAGTACTATTGTTAAATACCATCTAAGTGACTAACTAATCCAATCTTCTAAAAAAACCATTTTTAGTTAGTCATCAAGCTCAAATTTATGTATTTCATACTATGGATGGAACTAAGTCAATGATCACAAATGAACACCTTAAGTAAATTCACTAAAACATTGGATACGAGGATACCTACACCTTTTTAGGGAACTTGCAACCTATTATATAGTATTTATGCCTCAAATCCAATATTTTCATTAGATAACCACTCAAATCATCCTATGACTATTTCAACCCACCATAGTGTGTTTCCAATCCTATCTATGCTTATTTCTAGGTACATGGGCTTCACTTTATAATTTATATCCTTTCGAGAATTTTATTTTCATCTTTCCAATTCTAAACTCTTGTTTTTTGATAGTATACATTAGATTATGGATCAAAATTTCTTTATCTACACCCATTTCTAATTTATATACTATTGACACTTAGAAGTGTAATTTGTTAGTTCTTTATTCACTAAAATTTAATAACATCCATGCTCCCATTTATATATTTCAAGAATATCATCATCACTTAATGAATATACTTAATACATCATGAAATGGTAGGGATAAAGTATCATTAACATTGAAACATAAGAAATAGGGTGCTCCACCTTTTAGGAGATGGAAAATATGGGATAAGGCCCATTTCACTTAGATTCACTCAAGGAAACCCTAGAGATCTCAATCCATGGATGGAATGAAGGAAAGAGATCTGCTAAAGGTTGTCCTAGGGTATGATTAAAGATGTAAAAGGGGTTCACTGCCAAGCTAGGGCTTGGAACGACATTAAATATGCAAGACCTAATGATCAAACCTAATGATGTGTAAAACTTCACTAAATGACCTAGAAATGAATGTAAAGCAAAACAAATTTTTTTGGAGAAGTATAGACGAGCACCTAGAAACCTATAACAGTTTAAATGAAGACTTGAAATGTTGTAAAAACTAAATTTAGGGCACATTGGGACTCATACACTAGGCAAGGCATATCAATCCCAAATTAGGTTTTTCTGGGTTGAAATAGGAATCTGATGATGTTAAGTCTGGATCTTCAGAAATCTAGAAATTGACTCATAGTGGGGGGTGAAGCCACAGTAATGGTTACAATTCAAGTGGGGAATGAAAACTCACAAAAAATGACCACAAGGAAAAAAAAGTGTTTTTGGGGGTTTGTACAAACCTGCTGGTTCGACCGAACCCCTTTGAACTTTGGCCGCCAAAAAAAAAAATGCATAGTGAAGGGGTTTGAGTGAACCCCTTTTGTACTTGAACCCCCCTTATGCCTCATCCCCCCTTGAGACACAAAAAAAACCTAAATTTTGGCACTTCGGAGCTTGGGTTGGGGATGAAAATGGAGGAATCTTCGCAAACCCAAGTAGAATCAAGTAGTCCTCGAAAAGAGCTATCCAATGAATATAATTTTAATATTTTTGGTTTTATTATGTTTTTTTTTTTAGTTTTATTAAACATAGGTTTTTCATCGAAAATGAAGGTCTCTATTTTGCACATGTGGAAAAATAGTAGATTATCGAAAAAAAATGAAAAATACGAGTGCACCAGATATTGAAGTCCTTGATCCAATTAAAAAAAAATGAATTTTGAAATATACAAAAAAAGTTACGCATTATACAGTCACGCTATGTCTAAATTGTAATTTGTTTGACTTCAAAACTTGATTAAAGAAAAAATATTCAATCAAAAACTAACTAACCAAGTGGAGGCACTAGATATCGGAGTTACAAATCTAAATTCGGAAGAATTAGAATTTTATCCTTCATGGAAAAAAAGTTATGCATTATACGGTGTGTGTCACTTTTTAAAAATGTTGTTTTCTGAAAAAAACCAGTTTTCGTGGGAGATGGAAAAAGAAGCGCAATCTAATTCCAAAAATTTTGAAAAAAATATTTTTAGAATCTATAGACAAAATGTGACGAGACTCTAGTTTGCATCATCTTCAAATTCCTCATGATTTAGCTGCTATAGGTGCTCGAATGTGAAGATTTAGTTGAAAATAATAATTTCAGTGTCCAGTTTGGCCAAAAATTGTAAACCACTATTGTGGGATCACCCTAGGACTCATACACAAAATGTGACATATCAATCCTACTTGGATTTTTTGAAGAACCAGAATCTGAATCTACTCTTCAATCTCCACTTTGTCTTCTCAACTTGATTTCTAGATCTAAAATGTCAAGTTCTACTATGTAGGTGTCCTCCAATGATCTTATAAACAAGGTGATAGCTTGGACAACTTGGAAACTTCTTACCAATCTTGCTCTTCAATATGCCTTTAGCCTAGATTTGCAAATCACACACACTAAAGAGAGGTAAAATGGTTGTTTTGTTAGTAGAAAGGGGTCTGCCTTGGTCAAACCCCTTTCTGGTAATCAAACCTTGTAATGAAATCAAATGTAAAGGAGGAATGATGAATGAACAAAATTTAATGTTGCAACTCACCAAACCCTAGGAATAAAGTGTTGCAAACATGTATGAAATGGATAGCATGAATGTGGATCTTGAATCTTTCTTGAATGAAGTAGATCTTGAATTCAATGCTTGCTTGAATCATGAAACCCTACATCACAAATGTTAGCTCAAAATAAACATGATGCATGATGACTTTGACATGATGCCAAGATACTTGAATAATGCTCCAAAGCACTTGATAATCAACTCTTTAATGCTCTTGATTGCTCTTGTAAACTCTTATAATCTCCAATTTGCTAGAATGAGTGAATACTTGAAAGCTTAGGAGAAAATAAGTGAAATAACCTTGTATTTATACTTGTTTATGCCAAATTTCCCAAAATTACAACACTACAAGCCAACATCAGATCTAGGAGAATAAAATTCTGCCAAGAATTTAAACTTAATTTTGGTCTAAGCCACATGGGACTCATATTCTAGAAGTGGCATATGAGTCCCATTTGGCTAGGCTATAGGACACGTTTTTCAAGAAATGCTTAGATTCATGTGAAATCTAGATCGGGGTCCCTAAAATTAGGTGGGTCCCATACGCCCAAGGTGGCATATGAGTCCCAAATCACTAAATTTGGGCCACACAAGCTAGAAGAATTAATTTCTAATTGGTTGAATTACATATGTGTTAGGATTATCCTTGGAAATATGCATTAATTAAGGCTTATGAATGTAAAATAAGGCTAATTAAGGCATAAAGAAGCCCAATAATTAATAAAAAACTATAGATTAGTGTGAAAGTGTGATACAACACTTTACAACACCCTAAATAAGACACACTTATGTTTATTTAGCTTACAAGGGCCCAAACAAGTGTGAAAATGTAGAGGGATACACTTTTCTACACAACATTTAGCCCCACTTTAGTGAGAGGAGGAACTTGCTTCAAACTCACACTAAAGTAGAAAAAATTTCATTAATAGGGGTTCAAATGTACCAATTCCATTAAGATAGGACAATAATGACCAAGAGGGTTGTGCAAGCCCCTAAGATCATGCAAGGTGGCTATATAACCAAAATTTGCAACATAGTGTAAGGTATGTTCAAAAGAGTTTTACTTAGTTCATGTAAGTTCTTAGCTTAGGGAACATTGTGTCCAATGTCTCTAAGAGAGCACCAATCAAAGAATAGAAGATTCATAACTTAGGGGATGTAGAGTGCCACATCAAGCCACTAAGAGGAATATAATATGCTAAAATAGATCACACTCTTGAGGGACATCACACCCAATGTCACCACAAAGTGAAATATGCATCGCATGAAGTAAGAAGACTACACAATGAAACATGAAATGAAAAAGAATAATTCCAATGCATGCCCCCACTTTAAACAAATTTCTAAACACCATGCTATGAGAAATTACTATAAAGTAGCAAATGATCAATGGTAACAATAAAGAATGCATGAGAGCTTACTTAGAAATCCCTATGCCAAGTCATATGTTTCAAAATAAAGCTACATCATGAAAAAGGAAAAGAGGGGTTACCCCCAAAATGGAACTCCAAACACATGAGGGATCATGGATTTGGGGTCAGTATGTTCTTGCTACAATGTTTTTAGAGAGTTTGAAACTACTATTATCCCCAAAATATTGATGGAACATGAAGAATGACACAAAGAGAGTGAAAACAAAGAAAAACCTTTTGGGTCAACATGGAAGAGACCTAAATGTCTCAACGCCTTGCATCATCTCCAAAAGGAAAACACAAGACAAATGAAAAGGATAAAGGGAAATCTTTTGGGTCAACATGGAAGAGGCATGAATGTCTTGACACCTTGCATCATCCCCAAAAGGAAAACACAAGATAAATGAAAAGATAAAGGAAAATATTTTGGTTAAACATGGAAGAGACATGGATGTCTCGACACCTTGCATCACCTCCAAAAGGAAAACACAAGACAAATGAAAATATAAAGGAAAAGGTAAAAGATTTGTGACATAGAGAAGAATGTAGGTACAAATAGAGGAATGCCACAAAAAGGGAGAGAGATACATCAAATAGAACAATACAGGGGATCACATTACGCACATACAATCACACATAAAACATGAAAGGAAAATAATGCAAAAGACTAGTAAAGCACATGTGGGTAAACCTATTAGTAGGTCGTCTGCATCCCAATCATGTTCATCATATACAATAGGACTTGACAACTAGCCAAAGGGATAATAGAAAGTGTCAAATTAGGGGCATTACCAAGTTCAACACTCTTCTTAGGAGAATTATTGTTTAAGCTCATATAAGAGGAAAATAATGTATTTAATTCATTATGCACTTCATGAATTTTAGCAAACTCGTTATTGTCATCCAAGTTAATCACAATGGGAGGTCGAATGATAATGTCTAAAGAAGGATTTAGCTCCTATTGCGGTTGTGGTATAGGATCTTTTTGTTGCGGAAAGGCAGACTCATCTTGGATTGCTTCATTCAAGTTTGGCTTTTTATTTTCTTTTTATTTTCTTAGTTTAACCTTCGAGAAAGAGCAAAATGTCTATGCCTATGCTCTCTAGCATTTCTATTTCTTTTAGTATGATTTTCAAATTGCCTTTGTTTAAGAGCAAGTTTATCAACCATAGGTTTCTTTTCTTCCCTAAGGGGAGGAATGGATGGAACCATGGAAGGTTGTTCAACCACTTTCTCTTTCGCAAGTGGTAAATTTGTTTTATCTTAGGAGGTGTGTTAGGATTGTTTTCATTGTCTTTTGGTATTTTATATGAGATAGGAAAAGAATCTATCTTAGGTTGGTCTTGGTTGTTCAGAATGTCTTTAAGTTCAATCATAGTTTCATCAAGGACGGTTGGTTCAATCATAGGTTGACGCATGTTTGTAAGAGATAGTTATGCTATGCATTTTTCTTTAAAATTTTGATAGGATTTGAAAAAGAAGTCCTCACAAGGTTTAATAGGTTCCATAAGCTCAAGCCAAAATAAATCTAATGAAAAGTTCCCTTGGGAAGACAAAGGATTAAAGCCACTATGGTGCATAGTGAAAATTTCATTGTCAAAGGGAAACTTTAAGTATTTATGCACAACCGATGAAATTGGTCTAATGTCAAGATGATGGAGAATGAGCCATCTAATTTTTTTGGTCCTATTTGTAAAGGTAAGGTGATTGATCCCATCGCAGGGCAAGTGAAACCATTATGCATCTTTATCCATGCTCTTGGTTTATCATATGTTTCTTGATAGATTTAATGCACAAGTAAGAATTCTTTGGTGATTACATTCTCTCCACAGACAAGATCAATTAATATCCCATTAGTGGGCTTATCATTGATTCAATCGACTATATAAAGAGGACTATTAGGTGCATTTTGAATAATATCCTTAGATGAGAAAGCAATGTCAAGAGGATTGTTAGTTTGTCCCTTATGAGGTTGAGTTTTGATCAACACAATTAAATCCTTTTTAATAGTATCCATATCCATAAGACTAGTATCCATAGGATCTTGTTCAATAGTATGCATGTTTTCATCATTCCTGTTAACATTCATCACATCATTCTTTGATGTTTCATTAGCTTTGACAAATGAAATATTATGTTTTGGCATAGGGTTGGTAAATATTTGCAAGTTTTGGTTAGGAGGGGTAACAAACTTATGTCCTTGATAATTAACACGTCCAATTGAAAGATGATCGAAATCAATGAGGTCTTGCACAAGATGTTTAAGATGCTTACAATGCTCCATGTCGTATCCATTTTGTCAGTGATAATGGGAGTAATAATTTGATCTAAAATTCATAGGTAAAGGATTATTAGGATCAGGGGTTTTAATGGGAGAAAATTTGACCATTTTATGTTCTAAAAGTTGTGACATTATGTTAGGGAGGGTATTGGGAAAGGGAGTGAATTTCCTAGCCAAATCCACAAATGCGAAAGGAGTTGTCTTCCTCATAGCGGCCACTTGGGTATCAACATGTTGATTTGTTTGTTGAGGGGGATTTAGTTGAATAAATACTTTATTCTATTTTATAAAAGGTGGATAATTGGTTTGGTTTGTGGATTTTGACTTCTCAGGACAACTAGAGGTGGATTTTGTGTCACGAATACTAAACAAGTTTTGATATTCACATACGGTAGTACACAAGTGTACGAAGGAAGGAGACTTCATCATGGTAAGCTTATCTTGTATCTTAGTTTTCAATTTCTCAATGAACATCCGTTGAAGGTGACGGTTGGGAATATTTATGTTGATTTAGGAATAAAGCGATTGGTATCATGAAATAAAGTCAGTAATCTTTGCATAATCTTTTTGCTTACATCTCATCAAATCAGCTAAGGTCATCTTAGGAGTCATATGCACTTGGAAATGGTTTATAAAGGCCTCAGAAAGTTCATTGAATGAATGAATTGATTTATTCGATAACAAGGAAAACCATTCTAAGGTGCTTTCCTTCAAGGATCTAGGAAAAAGCTTTGCCAAGAGCTTATCCTCAAGAATAAAGACACTAGATAAGACAGTATAAGTAGAAACATGGTTAGAAGGATCTCCTTTCCCCCCATATTTATCAAATCTAGGAACCTCTATACCTTGTGGCATTGACATTCTCAATATCTCCAAGGATAAGGGATTTTTTTTTGACATAATATGTAGGTTGGCCATTTTGATTTTGGTTGATAGTGGAAACTTGTTTTTGTAGGGATTACATAGTTTACAAAAGTTGATTTATAAGAAGATCATTATTTGAATTTTGAGATGGAGGTGAATAAGGTGGAGGTGTGTATGTGTTTGACAGACAAGTGAATGGGATGCTTATAGGAGGTAGAGTGGTAGGGGATATTACGTGCGATGCCACAAAGGTACTATGAATGCTAGTGGAAATACCTGAGGAAGGAATAACATTACTAGTAGGTTGCATCATTGTTGTAACTTGAGGGTTGGTGTAGGTAGGAATAGATACAATGGTTGTAAGAGGAGGCATTTGAGTTCCTCCTTGACTTTGGACATTGTTTGAAGGTAAATCACAACTAGTGGTTGAGGTAAAACATTGCCCAAAAATATGAACTAAATTATGCATAAGATCAACTCTGTCTTCACTTTCAATCATGTGATGTATGTTATCTATGGCAGGGATAGTGGTGGTTGAAATTTTTTCGGTACTTATTTGATTTTGTAGGTTTTCTAAGTCTTCATTAATTTGGATTATGTTTACTTGTGGATACTAGCAACCATTGTTTCAACATTTGTCACACTACTTGAAGGCAGAGAGTTGTCAAAGGTATGGTCCATACCTAGTGAACTAGTGTCAATAGTAGTAGTGAAAGAGTTAGATAACCCAAGTTCCACAATGATTGTGCTATCGTGGGATGACATGATTCTCGAAATTTGTCTCACTATAGTATTAACAATAGGACACCAAGTAGAAAAGCTCATACAAGGGAAAATCAAGGAAATGCAAGATGCAATCAACACAAGGTAAATGATATGCTCTAATTTTGATTCAAATGGAAATAAGCTAGATGCAATGAAATGAAAGTAACAAAAACTTTGCAAACTAAAATAGAAATGTATTGACAATAAATTGAGGTACATAAATAGAGTTTTAAATGCTGGAAAATACAATTTAAAATATGAAGCAAAACTAAATAACCTAGAGGGGCGTATGAGTCCCAATTTGGGGTTTTTAGAAATTTAAATGATGAATAATAGTCACCACAAAATACCCAAAAATTAGGAAAACCACCTGTACTGGGACTAAATCACCCAAAGGGGTGTATGAGTCCCAGATTAGGGTTTTTGCATTATTTTAGAAAATTTTGTGTGAATTTTATGTTTTCTATTTTGGATCATATCTAAGCTAAATGAAAATGTAGATTTCAGATGAAATTCAATGA
Source organism: Sequoia sempervirens (assembly GCA_007258455.2). NCBI lineage: Eukaryota > Viridiplantae > Streptophyta > Pinopsida > Cupressales > Cupressaceae > Sequoia > Sequoia sempervirens. The sequence goes on along the minus strand of VDFB02058242.1, from coordinate 544,176,250 downwards.
TGCAAGCTGCAAAAATGTAACCTATATGCACTTTCACTAATGCAAGATTTAGAAACGATAGATGAAAATTAACTAATGCAAAACCTAATGCAAAGTTAATGTAAGCTAGATCTAGGAATATGATGCATTCCAAATAAGAAATAAGGTGTTTAGATAAATCCAGGTTTAACAAAATGAAACATAAGAAATAGGGTGCTCCACCTTTTAGGAGATGGAACACATGGGATAACGCCTATTGCACTTTGTTTCACTCAAGGACACCCTAGAGATCTCAATCCATAGATGGAATAAAGGAAAGAGATTTGCTAAAGTTTGTCCTAGGGTATAATTAAAGATGTAGAAGGGGTTCACCACCAAGCTATGGTTTGGAAAGGCATGCAATATGCAAGACTTAATTATCAAACCTAATGATGTGTAAACCTTCACTGAATGACCTAGAAATGAATGTAAAATATAACAAAAAACTAGAGAAGTACAAAGGGGCACCTGAAAACTTGTAGTAGGTTGAATGAAAACCTAAATTGCTAGAAAATTTGAATTTAGGGTACATTGGGACTCATACACCAGGATGGACATATCAGTCTTAGATTAGGGTTTCTGGGCTGAAATAGGAATCTAATGATGATAATTCTGGATCTTCAAAAAATTGGAAAATGACTTGTATTGGGACTCATATGCCAGAAGTGGTGTATCAGTCCTGCTTGGCTTTTTTGGAGAACTAAGATCTGAATCAACTCTTCAATCTCTTCTTTGTCTTCTCAACTTGATTTATGGATCTAAAATATCATTATGCTTTGTATGTGTCCTCCAATGATCTTCTAAACAAGGTGACAACTTGAAAAACTTGGAAACTTCTTTCCAATCTTACTCTTCAATATGTTTTCAACCTAGATATGCAAATCACATAAACTAAAGAGAGGAAAAAATGTTGTTTTTTTAGTAGAAAGGGGTTTTCCTTGGTCAAACCCCATTTTGATAATCAAACCTTGGAATGAAATCAAATGTAAATGATGAATGATGAATGAACAAAATGTAATGTTGTAACTCACCAAACCCTAGGAATAAAATGCTACAAACATGTATGAAATGGCTAGCATGAATACGGATCTTGACTCTTGTTTGAATATAGTAGATGTTGAATTGAATGCTTACTTGAATCATGAAACCCTACATCACAATTGTTAGCTCAAAAACAAACATGATGCATGATAACTTTGACATGATGCTTGATACTTGAATAATGCTCCAAAACACTTGATAATCAATGCTTGAATTCTCTTGAATGCTCTTGTAAACTCTTGTAATTTCCAATTTTCTAGAATGCATGAATACTTGAAAGCTCAAAAGAAAATGAGTGAAATAACCTTGTATTTATACTTGTTTATGCCAAATTTCCCAAAATTACAATACTACAAGCCGACATTAGATCTAGGAGAATAAAATCATGCTAAGAATTTAAATTTAATTTAGGTCTAAGCCACACGAGACTCATATGCTAGAAGTGGAAAATGAGTCCCATTAGGCTAGGCTATGGGACACATTTTCTAAGAAATGCTTAGATTCATTTGAAATCCAGATCAAGGCCCCAAAACTTAGGTGGGACCTATACGCCCAAGGTGGCATATGAGTCCCATATCACTAAATTTGGGCCACACAATCTAAAAGCATTGATTTTTTATTGCTCATCACATATGTTTTGAGATTATCTTTAGAAAGATGCATTATTTAAGGCTTGTGGATGTAAAATAAGGCCAATTAAGGCACAAAGAAGCCCAATAATTAATTAAAAACCCTAGATTGGTTTAAAAGTGTGATACAACACTTTACAATAGCCTAAATAAGGCACAATTATGTTTATTTAGCTTACAAGGGCCCAAACAAGTGTGAAAATGTAGAGGGATACATTTTTCTACACTACAAACATGAATTGAATCATGAAGAGGAAATGTGCTCAAAGGTAACACATCACCATACTCTTACACATCATTATTGCTAGTAATAGAATGAGTAGATGCAACATGAATCTTATGGACAAAATAATTGAAGGTATCCAATATACAAGGATAACTAATAGAAAAAACTATAAAGGAAGAGAGATAACAATCATGATGAAATAATGCTCACATAAAATAAACATCTCCATCCATAGAATAAAGACATGAAAGAATTAATTTAATAAGAAGATCAATGCTAAGTGTGTGATTGTTCACTTGGATGAAATTTTGATTTTCAATATCACTAAGGAAAAATAGATCAAATATATTATATTACTATCATAAAGATTGAGAGAGGAAAAGTTGTTGATTTATGTGAAAAATGTATTTTCATGAAGATATAATTGATATACTTGATATTTGTAATATTAGTTGAAGGATTATATATTATTATAGGGGAAGTGTTATTCTTGCTTAGCCTACACTATTGAATACTTAGGATGTAATATCTTTTCATGGTTTTAAAAATTTTTATAGGAAGTTCATAAAAAAGATCAATGGTATTTATGTACCATGTTAAATAAGACACTAGGTGAGACAAGAAATCATTTAAGTGGAAATTAAGAGTATATAGGAGTTTAAAATTAATAAGGATGAAGAGTAAAGATCATATAGAATTAGCATTAGGGTATGCACAGGATCATGATGGGCTAAAAAGTGGCAATATGACGGGTATGTGTAGGGTATGTGGCTGACGAATTTTTTTTACCCAAAATATATGAAATGAAAAGGGTTTTTAAAGGAGATTCTAAAATATCCACCAATATAAATTATGTTTTAATTTGAATTTAATAAATAATTATCAATCATTTTCTATTTGAATTACGACTAAAGTCTTGATTGATAGGCTGATTGAAAAACATCTATAGCTTTCAAACAGTGTCACATTTTTTGAATCTAAAATATGTGTCACATTCTATGCTTCACATACTATAGGATTAAAAAAAAATTGAATTTCATGAATTTTTGACCAAGTTAAGGTGGTCAAACATACGAGTTTTTTATATTTTTAAAAAGTTGTAATAAAAAACTCATAATTAATTATTTACTTGGAAAAAAATTACAAAAAAATATGAATCACATCAGGACATGAGTCCTCTACTTATATCTAAAATATTATAAAAAATGTTATCATTTTATTGTGGTTAGGGTAGTCAGACAAACACCTACTTATTTTTTCGCTAAAATTTAAGTACTGATGCATTGAAATTTCAAATTTTCACCAAATAGATATTTTAAAAAAAAAAAATCTAGTAGTTTAGAAACTACATTCAATTTTCTACAAATTCTATTGTTACATACTTTCGAAATAATATAGATAACTTATTCAAATTTTTACATCAAGTTTCCTAACTCTAGTTTTTCTGAATTTTTTTGCCACTTAAGGGCCTATTTTTTCCATGATGATCCTGCAGATACCCATTACTATATTTTAAGAAGATATTTTAGAATTTCATAGCTTCCAGATAAAAATAATGATGTAGTGAAATCCAAAAACTATAAAATTCAATAACATAGTGAAAATTTATTGTCTTCAAGATATTTTAGGTTAATAATCATCAAACTAACTTAGTTGTCAATCAAATCTTGTGTGTTGACATTATAGATGTGTGAGGAAAACATTTCAAGTTAGTAAGAGTTGAAAAACTAACACAACATGACTAAGAAAACAAGTGGTATCTGTAGACACTAAAAAATGTCCTGAACGATATCATATACTCAAAACAGATTTACTAACATCATTTGTTCTTTAACCCATCTTCTTTTCACTTATTTGATTAAATTAGCCTAGATATTTAATTAATTGCATCATTTTTGTCCATTAACCTAATTCATTAAAATCAAAATAAAGTTAATTCACCCCCCTTCGTGCTAACATTTCATCTTATTTAATTAAATAAATCAAAACATTTAATTTAATTCCCTAAGTCATCTTATTTCATTAAATAACATTAAGTTATTTAATTAAATATCATTTCATCTCTCTCCCCCCATTTATTAAATATTTAATTTAATAAATATCACTTTATTCCTCTAAATCCCCTAATTGCATGATTAAATCTTGTTTAATTAGCAATTAAACTATTTTTCCTCTATGATGGGAATATTCCTTATCCCCCTTTTTGCACAATTAAGAATTTCTTTTAATTTGCAAAATGTCTTTTATCCTCACCCAAATGAATATTCCAAAGAACATTCTTATTCCTCCATCATTTGAAAAAGGGATATTTTCACTTGGCTTCTTAAGCAAGTTTTAACCTTTAAAACTTTTGGAAGTCACATTTGACCTATGTGTGCAGGTCAAAAGTGTGTTTGTTTGAGGCAAGTGTGAACCCTTGATTAAATCCCATCATGCATTTTCATCCGTTGATGAAAATACATGATTCATGCCTCTCATCTCCTTCATCTTTGACTATAGCTTAATCTTTTTTATCTCAACCCTTCATTTCTCATTTGCTTTCTTATAAATAGGTCACTATTTGGAGACAAATGGATCCATCTTTCAATTGCAAACTTATGTTATTGAACTCACTTGCATTCACACTCATCTTTTACTCACCTTTAGTTTGTTTTAGTTCATTTCTAATTGGATAATAGCTTAAATAATCCATTAATGGCTTCCATGCATCCATCTTAGTTTATATATTAATTAGGGTTTCCATCTTTTAGCCTAGAATTAGCTTAGATTAGTTTAAAAATTACATAGTTAGATCATTTGTAGCATAAAATCATGTAAATTTCGCTTGCATCATGTTTAATTTAGCATAAACTAGGTTTTCATCCATTTATCACAATGGTTTCATCAATTCTCTTCTATATAATCGACTGAAACAAACTTGCTAATCATGGGATTGGGAAAGGTTCATCATTTCACATCAACACGACACCAATTCCAAAGTAAGATAAGTTTCAAATGGGCTAGAGTAGGAATTTAACTGTTTTATAGTTTGTAACTTTCAATTTGTAGAAATCCTTAGTGTAATTTGTTCAATTCGAATGATCTTTTTTGGTAGAAGTAGGTTTATTTGGGTAAATTATGCTTCAAATCATCATGGATTAAGTGTAATCAACCCATAATGACAATCCTTGTCTCACAGTACCTGTGGATGTGAAAATATGCAAATGGCTAAAACTCTAAACAAGACATTAGCATGGTTAGTGTTTTAAAACAAAACAAGCATTCAACATCCCTATGAAATAATACATCATGTTTCACAAACAAAGTAAAATAATAATATAAACCAACTAATTGAAAGCATAAAAGAAGCACAATGTATACCTATTCCATGGTGGATTGGTGCCACTTTGATGTGAAAAGTGGCCCTTTCCCAACCCTTGACAATCTCAAATGATGAAGATTGTTATGCTATGAAGTGAACAAAATTATCTCTGAATGTGAAGAGAGTAACTTTGCTCTAGATTGTGGATGATCAAAATGAAGGATATCCTCTCCATTTATAGAAAAATTAGATGAGAGAAGAGGCAAAAGGGATGAATGTGGGACTAATCTTGAGCCAATGATAAGATGCCACTTGTTAAGATGGGAGAGGATGAAGGGTGTGCACATTTTGACAAATGTGCCAATAAATGGCATTAGGTGGCTTTTCAAATTTGAAAGTTGGCTTGTTGGAGGGAGAAGGGTCTTAAATGCCAAGTTGGGGACATGTAAGAGGGGAGTTAATGCTATGTTGGAAGGGACAAGTCATTTGAGAGGGAGATTTGAAGTGGGGGAATATTCCACTTTTATGCCATGTTGAGAGAAAATGAAGATTTAATAAATTAATTAAATTGATTTATTTGTGCAAGTGGGAAAAGCTAGAGGATGTGACATGGATTAGATTTATCCTTAATCATGATTTGATTAAGTTAAGTGAATATTAGGTGATTTGACCTATTTTATTTAGATTTATGGATTAAAATAAATCAAAAGGAGATGGAAAATGATTTAGACTTAGTTAAATAAATATTTTGATTTATTGAGCTAAAGGGAATGATGTTAGTGTTAAAGATGAATTTATTTAATTTAAATGGAGGAATTTAGAGATTAATCAAAAAAACTTGACTTATTTGATGAATGGATGATTATGACTTAATTAAATGCATGATGCCAATTTTGAATGTCTACATTTTTCCCCTCTTTGAAGCAATGTACTTGTTGCATTGGTTGAAAGAATAAACTTGTTGCGATCAAAATTCAAAAAAATAATAATATTTTTGAATGCCTCAGCAGAGAGAAGTACACTGGTACATTGCCCCCTCAATATATTGAGCGAAAAGATTCGATTTGAGGGTCGATCTCGAGAAAAAGAGGTTCAAGATGGACGTATGGATGGTTACAATGATGATGCAAATGAGATGGTTTTAAAATTCTTATAATAACTGATCTATATTATCCTAAACAACTTAAAATGATGATGTATTGAATTTGAGATGAATGATGCCTATATGGTTATGCAATGGATTTTTTATGCAAATGTATGGTTTTATGAGGTGCTTAGACTAACAGATCTATATTATGCAATGTATGTGAGATGATCAGTTTTTTTCATATGATATGATATGATATACAGTATGCTAATGGTTTGTGGATGTAGGATGGATGCATTGGTGATGATGATCAACTATCCTAGTATGATGTTAGTACGGAAAAGAAGAAATGAGATGATGACAAGAGGATTAAACAAGCCAAATTTTGTTAGAGATGATGATGAGAGATGATGATTTGCTTATCAGGAATTGGGACTTTTAAAAGGGCTACTTACCTTATGTTTGATAACACACATAGGCATGATGTATCAAGGTATAAAGAACTAGGATGGCGTTGCACCTAGTGCGATGGACTTTGACTTGAAAAATAGATAGGAGTATTCTTGTTCACACTTCACATACGAAAACCTTGCTAGGATGCACTTCAAAAGTTTCAAACATCTTAGACCAAAACACAGAAAGGTATAACCTATCAATGCAATAGTCAACAAGCTGCCCAAAACACCCTCTATACATACCTAACAAAGAAAGTATTCACCAAGTTATATTACAAGAACGTCCAACAAACACAATAGACAAAAAGATAATGATCAATGCCCCATTCCTTTCTCTCTAAATCACTTTTATTAGACATCATCGAGAGATCATTGGAATGAGTGCAATAAGATAAATCAAAAAGAAAAGATCAAGCACACAAACAAGTCAATATTCTTCATACCTCTAGCCAAAGGGATTTCTTTTGTTTAGGATAAGAATTGAAATGATTGCCAATAGATAATGCCCATTGTAGGAAGGATACATCCTAGGACATGTTAATGGATGGCGGAACGTCATTTCATTTATCCAAAGTGTTATTTCTGATAAAAAATTCTCATTGTAGGAAGGATACATCCTAGGACATGATTTTATCATATGATTGATTTGGGATTGATTAGATGATAGGTTATTGACACGAAGAGTTGACCAACTTGTTTACATATTGACCTAGACCTTAGACTTTAACGTTTTGAGTTTTCACTTCCGATCTGCTAGACTTGTTTCCAACTATTTTATCAAAGGTTGGGTATGATGATTGATTTATTGTGAATGATGTTTATTACGGGTGAAAGCGAGATGAGGACAGATGGAATTTTTCAAATATTTGGATGTTTTTGATGTTTTTTGAAATATTTTGAGGTTGTTTTTGGTATTTTTGAGATTTTTCAAATGTTTTGATTTTTGATTTTCAAATGTTTTGGGGTTTTTTGAGATTTTATGAATGTTTTTGGATTTTGTGTCTCGGGGGATGATCAGAGATTAGCCTTTCCTATATTTAAGCTCAGAGATGACATAGTTTAGACACCATGTTTTTGACGTTTTTCTAACTTTTTGACCTATTTTTGGATTTTCTTGATTTTTTTAATATTTTTGCATTTTTCGCTTGATTTTGATGGTTTGGTTATGGATATGTGATGATATTAGTGCTCCATTTTTGGATTTCGTTGAAAACCAAGCTAAGGTTGACTAATCAAATCGATGGATTGATGATGATGTTAACATTGTTGAGGATACACAATGTCAATGCAAGGATAGTGTTAAGCAACATAAGTATTAGGATGGATATCCCTAGATGATGAGGGACTGATTAAATTTGATTGATGATGATTGATGATGATAACATTGTTGATGATACACAACAATGCAAGGATAGTGTTAAGCAACACAAGGACTAGGAAGGATGTCCCGAGATGATGATGGATTTATTGGATTTGATTGATTATGATTTTGAAGCTTGATTTGGAACAAAAGATGTTTTGGATGATTTGATGTGACATTGAAACACGCGTTTGATGTGACTGATATTTATTTTTTGGATTGATGTTCGATGAAAGATGAAGCTTGATAAGGAACATCTTCTCGTCAAAATATGTCATGGGCTAGTGATTTGGATTTTGGCTTACAAATGCTTGACCAATTTGATTTTACATTTTCCAATGTTCGAATCACCACATAAGTTGGAAGATATAGATCAATATTTATTCCCAAAGAAAGATTCAAATACCTGCCCCTAGTGTCTAGCAATGTCTAGAAAGCCATGGGTGGAGGCTTGGATATGTGTGTGGATGGAGGGATATGGATAATCTTTCGATAAGATAAGGTGTTCGAATAAAGAATTCTCATTCGATAATGCTTCATGACTCATATAATACTAGGTAGGATAGGGTCAATGAAAATGACTCATGTCAATATATTTACCATAAGCAAGTGTAAAGTATGCACCAAAGTTCATCAGGATCAAGATAATATGGAAGATGGATGGCAATGGGTTGGATAAATGGTTCATGGATGAATGGATTTATTATGGATGGGATGAGATGCTTTCACCTGAAATGGCACACATAGATGCTCAATTCTACACATGAGGCATGTTTGCCAGGTTTTCATCATGGTACCTATCCAAAGCGCCACCATAGCAGTTTTCGCTAGAGGATGATTTTTATCTTTGATTTTCATGATTTTTTTGATTTTTTTTTATTTTCATGTTTTTTATTTCTTTTGTATTTTTCTGAAAGATTTTAAGCTCATGCTGAACCACCTAGTGGTGTTGATGTAGATTCTTCTATCATAATGTGCCCTCAACATCCTGCTTGAAGAAGCTGCTTTGCCAAGATATGTGCACTTGAATGCAACTTTTGGGATTCTAGATCTGCTTTGTTGATATTAGGGTTAACTTTTTCTTTGTGCGCACATCGCAATAGAATGCCTTTTAAATCCTTATGATGAAGGGTGGCTGCCAATACATGGTCAATGTGATAATTGGATATCATGCATGGAGGCATGGATGGAGTATGTTTAGGAATAAAAGATGGATTGGTTGATAGTTTGGAACCTTTGACTCTCCAAACTTGGGAAGGGGAGAAATGATGGGAGGTTACGAAAGTGTACATGGAATTAGGACAATTGCTCAATATACTTTGTATGTTGCTTGAGATGCTTGATTTTTCTTTTGTGGATGTCTTTGATGGATACTTTTCCCTTTTTTATTTTTCCCCATACTTTCTTTGACTAATGGAGTTTGATAGGAATAATCTTTCTTTGTATTCTTTTGTATCCATTTGTATTTGATTTGTCCATTATGCCTCTCAGCTTCTTTTCCTTTGACGGTATTCTTCTTGCTTTGATTCACATCTTTCTTTCGATGTTGGTCCCAATTTGTGGATGTGGTGATGGGTTGATGGAGATTCATGACATGGCTAGTTGTAGTATTGGCCTCGGTTTCATCATAAGGACTCTTCATGCTCCTTATGTTGACATTTTCTTGAGACGAAGTTTCCCCTAGTATGGTGGTAGTAGCACCTTCGTTCCTTGATTCTTCTTGTTTTGAGATGTCTTGTTCAATAAGCATGCTATGATAAATGACCACTTATAGATGACGTTGTTTCCATTTTCTACTCTACTAACTCTGAAATTTTATGTTCTGTCAAACCTGTTTCTTTGATTGGGTAATGTTGGATATCTTCATACCTAATGTCCTCAGTCTAAATTTGGGATATATCCAATCCTGATGTTGACAACTTAGTTTGACGATAGGAATTAATAACCCGCTCTTTTTGTGTAATAATGTCAGGAGTAAAGGAATCCTATTATGAATGAAGATCATCGACATGTCTATCCATAGAAAGCATCTCATGGGTAGATGGAGGAGTATGTGCTATGTGGATATGATCATCTTGTATAGATAGGAGAGTATCCATTAGATCATTGTAGTATCTTGGAGATACAAATTCTTGATCTTGATTAATTTTGGGATTTCTTTTGACATGCTTTGGTTCAAGTTCTTGACATGGGTCAATTTCAAAGGATGGATTTCTTACAAACGGTTCTTTGACATCATCATTAGTCATGGTAAGTGGTTCAATATCCTCTTGATCTTTCAGTGGACTTGGATTAAGTGTCGAGTTGAGGATTCCTTCAGTATATGTAACCATGAGGTCAAAGGGTGCTAATATGTCTTGGAAAGGGCCATTTCTAGACCTTGGTGAAAGATGTTGATCATGCTTTGGAATAAATTCTTGAGATATGTCCTATAACTCATTAGATAATGTAGAGACATTTTCAACATGATCATTGGTTGATGGAACATGGATTATGTCAATAGGATCAAATAACTCTAACACTCCTTGAAATAGATGACTAAAAAGTGGCTCTTGATGTATGGTGAGTTGCTCATCAGACGAGGTGGAAAGATATTCAATTTACTCATTGATGGATAGGTCTTGATAATTGTTTTTAACAATTGTGGTGGAAAGATTGTCAATCCTATCACTAGTGGTCGAATCTTCATCATTGTACCCAATAGTGATTATCTTTTGATCAATGAGGTTTGGGATGATATTTTTGAGTCGAATACAACTTGATGTTGTGTGTCCCTTTGTTTTGTGAAAATCACAATGGTGCTTCTCGTTATACCTTGGTGGTTTAACTAGGGGTTCTTAATAGTTCCCATAGACAAGGAGCTTGATGAGATTTTCTTGTACCAATTGTTGCAGGACTGATTCGATTGGTCTCCCAAGTGGTGTGTATTTATGTTTGTTCCCTTGTGAGATTTGCACTTTAAATTGACCTTGTGGTGATTGATTTTGGAGATGTGGTGATTGATCTTTGAGATGTGGGGGTTGGATTTGTTGTTGATGTTGTTGATCTTGATATACAACTTATTGATGTTGGATATATTGTTCTTGATGTGGTTGTGGACACAACTCAATGCTTTGATGACATGATTTAATCAATGGAAGAGTGTATTGATTTTGGAGTGAAGATGTGTCTTGGAAAAATGAGTCAATTATTTTGGCAAGTGAAGCAATTTGATCTCGTGAAATTTGATCCTGATTTTGATTTTGACTCCCTTGATATAGTTTATTTTTTGTTCAAGCGGATTGGAATGTGCACTTGTGGTGTTTGAATGGGATTATGGACAAACTAATTTTGAACAATTTTCTGATTTGGGATGATGTTCAGATTTGGCATTGTAGGTTGAAATTGAACATTGTTGTGGTTGGGAATCACATTGCCTTGATTTAGGTAACTTTGATTTTGCATGGTGTTACATTAACTTCGATCAATACATGGAGTCGTTATCATCTTGTTTGGACTTTGAACAACATTTGTATGATTTGCGAACATATTTATCCCAAAGTTTTCCAAGTGTGGATTTGAAATGTTCATGCTTGGTAAACTTGTACTTGGTATATTCACATTTGGCATGTATGTATTTGGTGGGATAATATTGTTCATTTGTGGAAGACTCATGCATTGGGTGTTTGGTTGATAGATTTGTAGGTTTGGACTCGGATTTAAATCTGCCATTGGGAAAGGTGTTCCAAAGTCTTGACTAGGCATACTCACATTTGTTGTACCATCGAGGTTTGTAGGAGATAATGATCCAATGTATGGATTGTATAAATGTGAGTATTGAAAATCAATTAGGATTGTAAGGCTTTTATAGTTTGGTTGGTTTAGACTGCTCATGATGTATGGATCAAGTTTATAAATTCCATGTTCTTCTTGTATTTTTACCTTGTTGACCTCTAAGGGGTTTAGGACCAATGATGAGATGAGGGATGAAGGGGTGAATGATATGGGTGTTGAACTTTTAGGAACTTTGGATCAATGCTAGACTTAGGGTTTGATTTTGATTGGTTTGATTGGATAATTAGCTTGCAAACCCTAAGATGTTAGATGTGATCTTAGGATGAACTTGTTCAAAGAGGTGATAATTTAACTAAATGTGTGAGGAAGGATTCATCCAAACAAACCTAACTAAACAAGTGATTTTGATTTGGTTTAAGGATGTACCCAAGTCTATAATGATGTTTCCAAAGCTCTAAATTTGTTTGGTGGGATGGATGAAATGATTAGTTGTTTGATCCTAAATGAAGCTAAGAAGGACCTTGTTTACAAGACCAAGATAGTGAAGAACATGCTTTTTTCTAAGAGTAGTTCAAACCAAAAGACCAATGTTTGCATGGAAAACCATAAGAAAAATGATAACAAGCACATCTGTGGGGTTCAATTGATTTAATATTGGTTAATGACTTGCTTTTACCACATCAAAACTCTCTTGATTAGCTTTTTGAAACTAGATGTCCAATGCCCTAATTCTCTTTCATCCCATAAAGTGCATTATGTGGAAATCGAGGAAATCAAGGAAAAGGTTACCTAATGTTGACTTTAGTAGGATAAAATTGAGATGAAATCCAAATGCTTAGAAGCCTCTAAGGATACGAATCCAAAGGGAAAGCAATAGCACATGAATCTGTTCAAGGATATTTGCTTCTCCTAAAGGGTTTGGAATTTGACGCTTATGTTAAATGTTTGTCCTTCTAATGTTTTTGATCAAGCAAATTGTTTTGATTTCAAGAACATGTACAACCCTATGGCTATGAAAGACTATATTTGTTGAGTCCCCACTTGGACAAGTCCAACTATGCTTATTTTTAGTGAATGGTTAGATGCTTGACCCCACTGGCTCCCCTCCTCAACACTCACTTATACGGGGAAACCAAACATCAGCACCCATGAAAATACCATGGAATACTTTCCATTTCTACTAAAAACTATAAAAGTGTGGGGCAGCTTCAAAATGATCATTCTTGCACCAACAAATAGATCAAGGATTTTGTCCTTTTCTAAACAAGGGTTTTAATTCGGACTTTCCATTCATAGGGATTGATCCATGTGGTGAGAGACCATTGTTTCCCTTCTCCTCAAAACCAACCATGTGCTATTGGGCTTTGTTCCAATATCTACACTTATATACCGGATGGAAATACACTTGGCTTTAGCGTGTTACTGGTTGGGTCATTCCCTTGGGTGAGTACTTTCTCCCACAAGGCAGGCCCTCTAAGATAAACAAAAGTGAGTAAACATACTCGTAGTTTGATCAATCTTCATTAAGAAACAAAGAGAGAACACACATGATATGTTTCACTCACACTCACAAGATTTTTTAATTTTAAATCCAAATTGAAATGTGGAGGCAATCTTTTTTACAACTTAATATTACAAAAAGACTTTTGATTCTCAAGATCGTCGTGAGGTGTGAGAGAAGCGCATACACCTTTTTAAATGATATTACTTTGTGAAAAATATTACAAAACACCAAATGTACATGCTCATTTTAAATCCACAAAAAAAATGATTTGATTCTTTTTAGAACACCAAAACGAAATATGGAGATTTCCTTTGTTCAATTATTAGCCTCAAACCAAATTTAGTAAGTTTGTCTAAAGTTCCTTTTAAGCCCTTTGTAGCAAAAATGAAAGCTTTTGTAGTGTTCTTTTTAGAGCCCAAAAATACGTGAGTTGGCCTAAAACAGAAAACGAAAGCATAAAATGGAAGCTCTAAGCATTAAAAAATGCTTTGTCAAGTTCGATAAGCACTTCTCCAACTTAAATCTCATTATTGTTTGGTTCTCATGTGAAAGAGACCACTAGTTTTGTTGGTTCAAATGATTTATGCGCTTCAAATTCCACGCCTATATGATGTGATGATTAAAACCTAAAGACATGCAAATCCTTAGCTTTAATGCATAAATCAAGAAAAAATTTCTTCATTAATGCACTTTTTAGGAAGACTTTATCGATTTGTAAAAGTGCATAATTCTCATATATTTCTCTGTGATAGCTTTTTAGCCTTAATCCTCATCGAAAACATCAATAAAACCCTTGTGAAAAACCAAACAACGAGAAGTCACCAAAAGGCTAAGATTAAAAAGATACTAAAATGTTAGAAGTCAAAGTAAGATTACTAAAGTCAAAGTTATCAAAAGACTAAGATCTCTAATTTCATTTCATTTTAGAAGGAATTACATTTAAAAAAGGCGACCATTACAGGTTGGGATAGCAACTCAAAGAAGCAACAAGATTGATTGGTAGAGCTAACTCAACAAAGAGACAAACAAGTTATTGATGGCATGCAAAGGGGGAAGTTTTTTTGGACAACGAACAAACTTTATGGGGTGCATTTATCTATGACTTTATTTGCACAGTAGCCAATAAAATACTAGATGGCACGTATTCCTTTATCATGTGCATAAAATTTGATTTGGAATATTAGTGTGGGGATGGGTGCCATAGCCTTTCACGTAGCTTACTTCAAATTATAATATTGCTAATATATTTGGCTGAATATTCATATCTGAAAAAGAAAAAAAAACACATTAGTAGTAACAAAACATTGAAAGTTCGCAGCCTCAATATACTTACAAATGATTAATAAAAAAAAGGACACCTGTGTGACTACTTCACTTGTACCAACATTTAAGAATGCGATCAGAGAGCTGCTGCAAGAGTGCACAACTGCTGAAAAGAGTATTTGATGTGATCTTGTCAATGTAGTTGTTGACCTTTTTTTTCACCTCTGTAATAACATCCTCTTTTGGTAGAAGAAATTCATCCATTCCATGAGCCACCGACCACGTAAATGCCTCAATTTTTATCCACCCTAGGATGTCCCAACTACCTATAGTCTCAATATTTGTTGCAGAAATTCTTATGCAATGATTGCTTGCATTCAACAATTTAAAAAGATGCAAATCAAAGTTTCATCCATCAAGGATCAAGACAACAAATGAGGATAAAGCAATATTAAGAGAGCCAATGAAAACAGGTCTAAGAGAATTAGTCATCAACGTGTAAAGTTTGTAAAATGTCTCCAAAATACTTTGAAATTAAAATCCATTTCCAACATGTATTGCTTGACCAAAGCAAATGTTCAACTTAATCTTGATATTTTGAGATGTTTGAAGTCTTATGCAGCATTGAAGTGCATTGAAATAAACGATACAACGTCATAATGACAAATAACAAGTTGTTTTACATTGCACAACTCTCTAAGTTATAAAACTTCTAACCACGAGTAATTAATGGTCCACCCACCACAGACCCATTTGGCATGAAGCTGAAATGGAGATTGAGGTTTTCAAAGAACATAAGAATGTGATTTGGTAATCTAAAAAATAGAGGAAATAGTGCTCATTGTCAAATATATCATACAACACATTACCTTACAGGCGCACATATGTGCGCAAACTTTACACTGTAAAGATGTCGTTGTTCTTGGAAAGCGACATTTACTTCAATTGCAAAATTTCTCCAACGCCAATGATATGAGGAATGAAGGTTTAACAGTTGTTGCCTTGAAATGAAAGGGTTTTCATTACAAAAGGTAGCATGCGGTGAAGCTTCACGCTTTTGATATTTACTTGCTCTCCTCCTTTGCTAGCTGTCACTCTGCGCACACCAAAATGGGAGCTTTAGAATCATGTATGGGCATATTTCAAAGCTTAATCGCACCCAAAAGTTGTACCACCCAAATCTCCCAAATTGAGTGATGTGCAAGTTTTGGTTCACTGCCAAACTTCGACTAAGAAGGAATTCACATATGGTTTCTCTCCTCCACCCTCTGTCTCCTTGGATCAAGCATCGTCTATAATACAAACTGCAGTATACTTATTTGGTGTATAGGTAAGCTCACACACTAAATTTTGGAAGTGAACACTATCCTTTTACAAAATGGTTGGATATAAATAGAGCTCTAGACTTCGTAGGTCTGTAAGGCCGAACAAAGTAGCTATAACATAACTGTTTAAACCATATATAAAGCTTTAAAAAGATCACAAACCTATACAATATGAAAAATGCCAATCAAGAATAAAGATGCTAGAAAGTTTGCATCTTTATTGTTTGCAGATTTGATGAAGATGGGCTCGAGTAAAAGGTACGAGTGAAAGGTGCAACAATAAGGAATGCATTTGGAAGGAGGCATTGAAAAAAGGCCAGAGCCGAATAGTGACTATACATCGATTGGAAGGGAAAGGAAGAGATTTCTTTCTTTTCTATACCAAGGAAAACAAATGAATACCATCCAATCGAAGTTGATTTCCCATAAGAAAAAATGAAAAATGCCTCATAAAAGGGAGTTCATGGACTACACTAATTGATTTCCCAACCAATGAGCTTTACTCTCATGTGCGAAAGGAGGGAACAAAAGATATTAAAGACTTCTATTCCAATGAAATACTTGTTGGAAAAATGCATTAAGCCACAACATTTAGGCCATTGGATAAGGGAGTACTAGCAACAAAAACATATTCAAAATGCTAAAGCACAGACAAAGCATGTTATCCATTTGAAAGATTTAGACTTCAAAGAAATGAAATTTGGATATGCATAAAATAGATTTATTGCAGAGGCTATAGAAACTTTTGCAAATGCTATGTTAACAAATAGTTAGAAGTAAATCAATGCACAACGAATGTGAAGCAAATCTACCCTGCCCTCCTTCTAGCACCATTATGTGGATGTGAAAATTTGAAAATGGCTAAAACTCTAAACAAGACATTAGCATGGTTAGTGTTTTAAAACAAAACAAACATCCAACATCCCTATGGAATAATACATCATGCTTCATAAACAAAGTAAAATAACAATATAAACCAACTAATTGAAAGTATAAAAGAAGCACAATGTATACCTATTTCATAGTGGATTGGTGCCACTTTGATGTGAAAAGTGGTTCTTTCCCAACCCTTGAAAAACTCAAATGATGAAGATTGTTATGCTATGAAGTGGAAAAAATTAGCTCTCAATGTGAAGAGAGTAACTTTGTTCTAGATTTTGGATGATCAAAATGAAGAATAACCTCTCCATTTATAGAAGAATTTGATGAGAGAAGAGACAAAAGGGATGAATGTGGGACTAATCTTGAGCCAATGACAAGATTCCACTTGTCAAGATGTGAGAGGATGAAGGGTGAGCACATTTTGACAAATGTACCAATAAATGACATTAGGTGGCTTTTCAAATTTGAAAGTTGGCTTGTTGGAGGGGTCTGTAGGGGCACTCTACCTTGCATAGCTGATTCTTTACGAGATCTCTCAATTCCGTTAAGACGACCTTTAATTTGTATTTTAATACCTTCTACATTTGCCTTTTCAGCCAGTTCAATAGCTTTTTTCATTATTTTTCTTATTTCAACTCTCTCCTTTAGTTGTAGAGCAATATATTCCGCAAGAATTTTGGGTTCTCTATAAGGTTTAAGATTTATAATTGGTCAGATTATAGAGGAAAGGGTCTTAAATGTTAGGTGGGGGACATGTAAGAGGGGAGTTAATGATATATTGGAAGGAACAAGTCATTTCAAAGGGAGATTTGAAATGGGGGAATATTCCACTTTTATGCCATGTTGAGAGAAAATGAAGATTTAATAAATGAATTAAATTGATTTATTTGTGCAAGTGGGAAAAGCTAGAGGATGTGACATGGATTAGGTGTAGCCTTGATCATGATTTGATTAACTTAATTGAAGATTAGGTGATTTGACCTATTTGATTTAGATTTATGGATTAAAATAAATCAAAAGGAGATGGAAAATTATTTAGACTTAGTTAAATAAATATTTTGATTTATTTAACTAAAGGGAATGATGTTAGTGTTAAAGATGAATTTATTTAATTTAAATGGAAGACTTTAGAGATTAATCAAATAAACTTGATTTATTTGATGAATGGATGAATATAACTTAATTAAATGCATGATGCCAATTTTGCATGTCTACATTACCAAATCTAATGCTTTGGGGACAAATGAAAGTATTGAAATGAAATCATTTGTCGCCAAAGCATTAGATTTGGAACTGCTCATTTTCTTAGTCATGTCGTGTTGACCATTCAACTCACACCAACTTGAATGGTGGCCTCACATATCCTGAACATATCTTTTCAACTTTAACAAATATAAAAATAATTGAATGCAAGTCATTTGTCCCCAAAGCATTAGATTTGACACCATCACATTGCGTTGGTTGTTCAACTCTCAACAACTTGAATGGTGGCTTCACATATCCCCAACCGGCTGGGCTTAACCAGCACACTCTAAGCATTAACCACGCTTAGGTGGCTGCTGTGGGGCCCAACTAACCCACCTCCTGCCTGCTGTTTGCCGTTTTCGTTCACCTTTAGCAAGCCGTTTCTGTTCACCATTAGTTGGCAGTTTTCGTTCTCCGTTAATGTTCAAATTATTCCCACGCAGTCCATTCACCGTTAACATTCAAATTATTCCTGCCCAGTCCATTTCACCACATTCAAAAACAAGCTTCCAACCCCATCGGTTTTCGTTTGTCAGTTCCCTCGCAGCTGTGTGAAAATGGGAGCATTGAAATAGAGTATGGACGTCTATCAAAACATAGTGAACCAAGGATTATTCAGATATTACATCTGGAAATGCTTTGGTAGACAAGTATGCAAAATGTGGAAGCATAGATAGGCGCATTAACTTTTGGCAAGATGCCTCAAAGAAAAGTGGTCTTGTAGAATGCTATGACTGCGGGATATGCACAAAATGCATTTGTTGAAAATGATTTAAAAACTTTCAATCAAATGTAATCGGCAGTTGTAATGCCAGACTTCGCAATCTTTGCCAGCACCCTCCTTGCGTGTGCTAAAATGGGAGCTTTGGAACGGAGTCTGAACATCCATTACAAGACAAAGGAAAGAGGAGATGTTGCTGCAACTACCCTGGTAGACATGTATCCAAAATGTGGAAGCACATACAAGGCATGTGAACTATTTGACGGAATGCCTAAAAAAGTGTGGTCTCATTAAATGCTATGATACTAGGATATACACAAAAGGGGTTTGTTGAAAAGGCTTCAGAAGCTTTCAAGCAAATGCGATTCGTGAGTGTAAAGCCAGAATCCCAACCTTTACCAGCATCCTCCTTGTCTGTGCCAAAATGGGAGCTTTCGAACATGGTATGGACATCCATTAAAGCATAAAGGATAGAGCAATTTTGTCAGATGTTGATGTGGTGGATGTGTGGATCTGATTTCTTGCTTCCTATAGATCACATATGAAAGCAGGCCGAGGAGTATTTTCAGTAATGTTACTTTTCTATTTGAATCTTAAAAAAGATGTGAGAAAATAGTAAGGAGATTGATGAAAGATAAGGAATTAAAAAGCTCCTTGAGTGTAGTTGGATTGAAGGTCATAAAATGGTATGTGTTTTTTTTTTAGGAGGCATATGACATTCACAAACACGATAAATTTATGCAAAGTTGAAGAAATTGGTTTGAGAGATGAAGACAATAGGGTATTTTTCAAATGCAAGATACTTAGTGGTTCAGAAAATGAGGGAATTTTTTTTATTTCTCTACTATCATAGTGAAAAGTTGTCAATTGTTTTTGGTTTTCTAGGCATGCTTGTTAGAACAATTATTAGACTTGTTAAAAACCTTTGAGTATGTTAATTGTCACACTCTAATGAAATTTATCTCCAAGTTTGTTACAATTCCTACTTCTAATGATTAGTTTAGTTGATTTCATGAAGAGGAAATGAAATCATTGTAGGTATTAGAAATCAAGTGTGTGGTACTATTATGTGTCTTGTACTATCACTTGATAAATTAAGATATTAAAAAGAAAGTAGTTAAGGATGGATAAGTTAAATCAATTGAATATTTATGAAATTTTTTGATAATAAGAGAGTAAAAGAATTTATTGGTTAGATGAAGATAGGTTTTGAAGAGAATTTAATGATCGTGATAGAAAAGAAGAAGGAAGGAGAAAGAACATTGAAACAATCCTAGGACTAAGAGAAAAGAAATGGAAAAGCTTAGATAAGTGTGAGAAGCATCAAGAGAGTGTATCAAGAGGGATGCACTTAATAAAAGCCTTAGCATCGAGATAGGGAGATCCTCAATGGACATGACACTGATGAATATTGAAGAAATAGATTGGTTTATAACCTAAATTAGATCTATAGAGAAAAATATAACTAAAATGATAAGGCAATTGAAATAATATAAGGCAACAATGAACTTAGATAAATTTGACCTTATTGGTAGGGATACTATAGATGTGGTTGTTATTGGGAAGAAGATAAAATAAATAAGGGAGGAATTAAAGCAGTTGTTAATTGGTGAAGAAGATGAGAGAATATTTAGCAATAGAGTAAAGAAGTCACCAAAAATTTAGAGTTTTCCAAGGAAACTTTAGAGATGATACATGAGAGCAATTCCTAGGTTGAGGAATAAAGCAACTCAAAGAAAATTAAAGATAAATCAATTACTAATGATTTGTTATCAACCATCACATTCCCCAAGCTAAAGAGACACTATGAGGAGATGATCCTCATGGACTAAGAGTCACCTCCCATGTTGTCAAAATCAAGAAGAATTTCTAAAGAGTCCATTAGGTAGTGAATCCTTAATTGGGTTAGAAAAACATTATCAAGAGGCAACTGTGTATGAGATTTGTCACGGATATTAGGAATTGAGTTCTTAGATGTTCAATTCCCAAGAGATAATGGTAGAGAAAGGACTCTGGTCAAGTAGAAAAAGAGTGAAACTAGGCAAAGAGGCCATGATAAAAAGATAGAAAGAAATCCAATAGTAGAGAATAGATTAGGAGAAAGGATAATCCAAATATAGATGCACATAAAATTAAGCTCCCTATTTTTGGTAAATAGACCAAGGATGTTATTGAGCATCTCTTTACCTTGAACTTTCATTGGAGTGGGGTTGGAATTGATAATGACTAAACCCAATTATATAATTTTGTGGAGACCCTCAATGATGAAGTACTGAGACGGTGCATTAAAGAACACCCTGAGCATGATAAAAAATGGAAATAACTGAGTAACTTATTTTTGAAAAATTTGCACTCACATAAAGTATGAAAAAAATAAAAATAAATAAATATGGAAGATGACAAAAACCAAGGAGGAATTAGTAAAATATTATGAACAATTATTTAAAAGTGTGGTTAGAAAACTAGAAGAAACCTTGACATAAGAGAAATGAATTGAGTGTTTTATTTTAGGGTTAAGCTCTCACATTATAGCAAAAGTAGATGAAAATATTTCCTCTTCGTATAAGGATGTAGTAGAATTTATCAACATAATAGAATCTTATTCGAATATATATGGGATATTGATTTAGTGGGAAAGGATGAAATTGATAATTTTAAATTAGAATTGGAAAGCGTAATGTTGTTTAGTAAGAAATTATGATGAAAGGTGAGAAAGTTGAGACTTATCCCCCACCTAGAAGAAGTAAATTTTGGTTTTAAAATAACAATAGGAAGGATCATCTAAGGAATGGATGTTTGACCACACTAGAAATTGAGAAATCCTCTAGAAAGATAGTAAAAATATATTTTAAAGTATAAAGTGTGACAAACATGACACAAATAGGTGTCCAATGTTACTTCATGAAGAATATGAATATGAACCAATGGTTTATAGATTTACTAGGGAAGCAATTTTTTGATATAGGTATGGAGAGAGCATAGGGTTTAGCTATAAGAGGATTCAATTTTTATTTGGTACATGGCTAGTGGGAAGTTCAATTGAGAAAAGTATAAGACCACCTAACAATAT
The DNA here is from genome assembly GCA_007258455.2 of Sequoia sempervirens. NCBI lineage: Eukaryota > Viridiplantae > Streptophyta > Pinopsida > Cupressales > Cupressaceae > Sequoia > Sequoia sempervirens. The sequence goes on along the minus strand of VDFB02058242.1, from coordinate 544,154,349 downwards.
ACACTATATGGTACTAAAATTTCAAGATTTAAGACAATCCATGATATATCATGATAACTATTGAGAATGAGGTGGTAGGGGAGGCTACCACAATAATAATAGAGGTACTAGAGAAAGAGGAAGGACCAAAATGCTAGCATGTTATAACTATGATAAACTAGGACATTATTCTTATTACTAGTGTAGAAGAAAAAAAGAGGAAAATCCACATGTGATTTTTGTGGTGATAAATCACATGATATTTATAGTTCTCCTAGATTTAATATTTCTATAAGAATGTGTTGGAATCATGATTGAAAGGTGAATAATTGTCTAGTCCAAATTTAACTTATGATGCTAAAGTAATGAATAACTAAAGTAGAGGAGCAAATGTTTGACAATGTAAGAAATCAAATATAGAAAACAAAAGTAGAATAGGAGAATCCTCATTGACAAAATAGAAATTTGAAAACTAATACAAAGGGAAAAAAGGGAAAAAATAAAGAAAAAAGGCCATGTAGAAACTGAAGAAAAGATAAAAAGAACTTCAGTAATTACTAGTGTTGGATTGATAGAAGGATATCCTAGGATAATCTTATGAGAGTGAAGATGAAAAATAATATTTAGATAAAGGGGAACATGATTTGGTGATAAGGAAGTCCAAAGCGATAATTAAGAAAAATAAAAAGGAGAGGATAATTGTAAGGCAGGTTTCATCACCAAATAAGTCTATAAACTAAAAAGAATTGAAAATTTTGGTAGAATAAGAAGAGGTTGGGATTCAAGGTTTTGATTGGATGAAGTTGGATAAGGTTATTGGAATGAAACTCATGTGAAATATGGAATTGGTATTTTTTATAGCTTCATCCAATTAGAGTTAGTTTGTGAATGAAGGAAGATAGTAAGTTAGGTGATTAAGAGGAGTAAGGAATATTCAATTAGTTTAGTTAATTATTAGGGTTGGATTAAGGAAAAAATTATAAGTTATTGGTGCTATTATTTGTAGAATTATTGGTTTCTTGAGAAGATGATAGGTTTAAAGAAATAGATACATCAAGGTTAAAGAGGAGGTAACTTTAAAGTGATCTATCACCTATGTATAATCATGCAAGGTGGTACAAAGCGTTATAAAAGTTGGATATTTATGCAAGATATTTTAATTGCAGAGCTTTGGGAAAATATTCTTAATAATACCCTCTCAATATTAGAGTTGAGAAGAAGATAGAAGATCTATGAAAGAAAGGATTAATAATAGAATATAAAATACATCACCTTCTCACTTGTTCCATGATTGTTTAATGTGTAACATTAATGAAATTGACATGCAATCTCATGTTGAATTGAATTTTTTCCATGAAAAGATAAGTGAGATAGAGGAAGGAACCCATAGAATAGGTAGATAAAGAGTAGAAACATTGTAAGGATTTTTCCTTAATGAATAGAGAAAAATCTTAGCTAAGAATTGATTATCAAACTAATTTAGTCAATGCACATTGATCTATAAAGGATTGAACTTTATCTTAGGATATCTTATCCAATTATACATTTATGTCTATGTTTATCATGATGAGATATGGTTCGTGTGCATGATTTATTATAGCCAAACATATTATGTTGTCGAGGAGGTTTAAGGTTCCACCCCCTAGGGTATAATATGATGAGAGAATAGATAGAGAGTATTGCACGAAAAATGATAAGGTTAGGGGCATAGGTTGGGATGTTGAGGGTAGGAGACACAATTTTTTTCATGTTATGATAAGTTTATAGCAAGGGGTGTGAGGTTAAGGGTAGGATAGGAGAGGGAATGGAAAAATTGTAAGTGAGGATCAAGCAAGATAAGTGAAGGGTGAGGTTTGAGAGGGTGGTTCATAGGGGTAGGAGGTAAATCCATTGCCTAAAAGGACTTGATCATAGTTAAAATTAGGAATGGAGAGAGAGGGACATAAATAGTAGGAATGTGGGTTGGATGAGGAATCAACGTGGAAATTTAGGTGAAGGAATATTGAGTGGTAGGAAAAATAAAAGAGTTTTGCTAGAAGAGAGGGATGAAGGTACAAGAATTAGACTATAAAGGGATATGAATATGGATAATATATCCCATACCTTGTAATAACTCTAGCCCCTCAAGATGGGTAATAATGACATTTGTTCAGGAGTTTGCAAGTGAAGAGATTTAGGATTAGCGACATCATTGGGTAGGCTACTTTAGAGGAGACACAAGTGGTGGTCAATTTTTGTGAGTGGAAAACTTAGCATCATCTAATAGGGGTCCATTATCAAAGTGGTCATCATTGTGAGACATGTAGAATGCGACATTACGTGGGATGGATGACAATGGAGGAAGGGTAATGAAAGAGGGAAGATGAAGGACAATACATAGATAGGTTTAGATGGGGGTTCCTATAAGAGATAATGTACATGGGAAAGGGATGGTCAAAGAAGGATAATAATCTCTATCGAAGAACAACAAAAATGATTCATCCTTGTATACTATAAAAAAAATTGAGTAGAAAAATGTAAAGTGTTTATAAAATAATAGACAACAACAATAGTGTAGTATATTGGCACTAACCTAATTTTGATAATGTTTATAGACTATGATTATGTTTACTCAAAACTAAAGTTTTGTTGAAGATGAAAAAATTAAAAGTACAATTAACTAATTTTCGGATATTAGAATGAGATTTTGTTGTTTAGAGAGAAATTTTATTTTGAAGATGAAGAAAGGAATAAATAATGAAGGTTAGGATTCACATCAAGTTAAATATAGATATAGATAGAAAATAGATAGCCTACAAAATTTAAATGTAGGAAAGTCTTTTCACTTTATATTGTAGGACTCAACTAGCAACTTATCATAAATGGGTTTAGTTAATATAAACATATCAAACTTCTATACCAACTAAAACATAAATTATTTTTCTTCTACTTAGATTGTTTAACATGTCTTACTTATACTAAATTCTTAATCTAAATAGGAGGATTCAATTGGGAAATGATAACAAAATAAGAAATTAGTTGTTTCACTAGCAATTAAATTTATGAGCAACAAGATTGGTTAAAGACATTTAAAAGATAATAGGAATAAAATATGAAAACTACATAAGCCAGTTGATGGAAAATAATAGGAGGGCCTTATTGAAAAACCTTAGGTCACTAAAAGGAGGAACAAAGTCCAATTTTGATATAAGGATGTTGACATACTTGTAGAGTGCAACCATGTCTTTATTACATATTTTTTTAGAAAAAGAGAATAGTTAACAAAAATAAAAAAGAATACTAAAAGTTTGGAGAAATGTAGACTAGAATATAAAGATACAATTCATTGTAAATAAGTAAGAAATGTGGTCTCAAAACAATTCACGCCCCTTGTCTATGTTTGCACATTTTGCAAATGTACTTTTTGGTAAAGGAAAATATAGAATTAAAAAATTCTATGACTTAAGAGAAATGAATTAGGGGTCATTAATGTGTTGTGCCAAACATTGGAAGAAAAAAGAGAAAAGGAAATCAGGTGGAATATTTTCAACATTTAGATATTGGTTTTACCACATGCCTTATGCCTTTTGGGTATGATGGTATGAGTAATCCTACAAGTATGGGTTCCACAAGGACGAAGGGAGATGGGAAGTTGGGTGAGGGAAATGAGTAGGGAAAATGATAAAAGTTTGAGATTTTGAGACTTAAAGAAAAAGTGAATCCTCAAATTCTCGGAATTAAGGATGGTGAATACTAAATGCTAAAGAAGAGAAAGCATGGAAAAATTTAAGTGGAGAATAATTGAGGTTCATGGGTTAGTCTTATAGCTTAAGAAGAACATGATTACATGGAGACCTAAAATCCCAGGGCAAAGACAAACACAATGTAGGGAGTGTAAATGTGGGTTAAGCCTTGATAAATTACCTAGGTAATGAGAAGTCTAAAAGACTAAAATAGTCAAAGGTCTAAAAAAAAATGGAAATGTTGGGTTTCAAGGAATAGAGGGAAAGTATATTGCTATAAACCTAATAAAGGCTACAAATAGACACAATCACCCCCAACACTTAGAAATTCCTATAGTTTGAGATATTTAGGCATGTGACAAGTATAATGAATTGCAAAACACTACAATAAGAACATTTTTGAATAAGGGGGTCTATTAAACGAATTCTTAGACTGGTTATAGATGTTGGCCAAAACATGGTTCTATTAAGAAAGGAAGCACTCAACTTAGATAAATTTGCACTAAAAAATATAGGCCCCACCATTACTTGGAATGGGGCAAGGCAAAGACATCACATAAAAACTAAAGGGAAAAAATAAATCTTTGATCAAATATTAATGAGGGAGTCTAAGGCGACAAAATCAAAATAAAAAATAATTTGAAGAACAATATAGTCCTTTCGCTAAGAATGATATGTAAGGTAAATGCTCAAAAGGACAAACATCAACAAAGGAGTTCCTTGATTTTATCTTAAATTAGAAATGGTGTTGCAAGGAATAAATAAGTGGAAACTTTATTAGAGAATGTTTCTTACTCTTTAAGGATACACAAATCAACTTAGGAACCCATATATTAAGGTTTATCATAATTAAATCTTTTCAAAATAACTTCATACAAGAAAATAATCCTCCTAAATTAACAAGGTCTTTGACTTATCCATGGCAAAATGTGTGTGCAAGCGAGTTAATCTCTTCATGAAATCAGCTAAACTAATCATTAGAAGTAGGAATTGTAACAATCTTGGAGATAAATTTCAAATTGCAATATGAAAATTAACGCATACTCGAAGGTTCTTAACAAGTCTAATAGTTGTTCTAGTGAGCATGTCTAGAAAACCAAAAGAATTTGACAACTTTTCAATATGGTGGTAGAAAAATAATTCTTTCCCTCTTTTTCGGGACCACTAAGTGAAAACACCCTATTGCCATCATCTTCCAAGTCCATTTCTCTGACTTTGCATAAATTTACTGTGTTTGTGAATATCATACATTTTCTACACAAAAAGCACATACCATTTTATGGCCTTCAATCCAACTAAATCCGGGGAGCTTTTTAATTTCTTATCTTTGATCAATCTCCTTACCATTTGCTCACATCCTTTTTAAAATTCAAATAAAAAAAATGTTGTAAATACTCCTAGGCCTGCTTTCATATGTGATCTGTAGGCAGCAAGAAAACAGATCCACACATCCACCATATCAACATCTGACAAAATTGATCTATCCTTTATACTTTAATGGATGTCCATACCCTGCTCGAAAGCTCCCATTTTGGCACAGACAGGAAGGATGCCGACAAAGGTTGCGGAGCCTGGATTTGCACCTGCCAATTGCATTTGCTCGAAAGCTTCTGAAGCCTTTCCAACAAATCCTTTTTTCGTATATCCTACTATCATGGCATTTAATGAGACCACACTTTTTTAGGCATTCTGTCAAACAGTTCATATGCCTTGTTTGTGCTTCCATATTTTGCATACATGTCTATCAGGGTAGTTGCAGCAACAACATCTCCTCTTTCCTTTATCCTATAATGAATGTCCATACCCCATTCCAAAGCTCCAATTTTAGCACACGCAGGGAAGGCGCTGGCAAAGATTGCGAAGTCTGGCATTACACCTGTCGATTACATTTGATTGAATGTTCCTTTTCAACAAATGCATTTCATGCATATCCTGCAGTCAGCATTCCACGAGACCACATTTCTTTGAGGCATCTTGCCAACAGTTAACGTGCCTGTTGATGCTTCCACATTTTGCATACATATTTCCAGATGTAATATCTGAATAATCCCTAGTTTGTTACGTTTTGATAGACATCCATACTCTGTTCCAATGCTCCTATTTTCGCACAGCCACGAGGGAACTGACAAATGAAAACCGATGAGGCTTGAAGCCTATTTTTGAATGTGGTGAAATGGACTGGGCGGGAATAATTTGAATGTTGGCAGTGAATGGAAACAGCCTGATAACGGTGAACGGAAACGACTTTCTAAAGGTGAACAGAATCGGCAAACAGTAGGCGGGACGGGTTAGTTTGGCCCCACAACAACCACCTAAGTGTGGTCAACTCTTAGAGTGTGCTGATTAAGCCAGCCCTCCCCAACATATCCTTCCTAACTTCAAGAAATGTGAAAATAATTGAAATCAAGTCATTTGTCCTTAAGGCATTAGATTTGAAACCACTCATTTTCTCAATCCCATTGCGTTGATCATTCAACTCTCACCAACTTTGAATGGTGGGCTCACATGTATGTAATGTATACACGAGATTTAATAGATAAGTTGGTTGGGTTAGAGTAGGATTCCAGGACAAGTTGGGATAAATTTTTGAGACAATCATGTGGCGACGATTACTTTTGGCACCAATCGTTTTGAGACAATCTGTCTCATTCACATTAAGTGGGCAGTTCAACTCTCACTCCTTGAGATTTTGGCCTCACACATCTTTTATAGACACACGGGAGCAAGCAACTATGTCAGTCAGGTCACGGAGTGATATTTGAGCGCACAAAAGGAATAGATTTTGGCCTCACATGTCTTTTATAGGCACACGGGGGCACGCAACTATGTCTGTCAGGTCACGGAGTGATATATGAGCACACAAAAGGAACAAATTGGGATATATGTAATATGAGCACACAAAAGGAACAAATTATGTAACAAGAATTTGGTGATTTCAGTATATTCATTTTTTTAATTTATTGATGTTGACTTTTATTAATCAATTTTTATTAACAAATATTTCATAAGATTAGCTTCTCAGATTAATATCTAAGTAATGCATGTTTATCTATTATTTAAAATTTTAAAAATAAAATTAAAGAGAGAGAGAGTGTATTCTTACAATCCATATCTTAAAAATTAATATTAGAACTTATCTAACATAATTATAAATTTTTGTGTTTTAATATAAATGCATTTATATAGGATTTCTATGAGATTAAATATTTAAAATTTTTGTATAACGTAAATTAAACTATTTATGTGCATCAATTAACATGGAATATCAAAATTTGACTTCATCTTATATCTTACTTACAATTTAATAATTATTGGGGTGTTCAAAGAAGAGTTTGGGCTTGACACACTTGGTTATTTATGTAAGAGAATATGGACATTGGTTAATACAATGCGATAAATTTTCCATCTTAAATATAAGTTAGCAAGCTCACAAAGATGTAAAACATATAAATTGGTTTTATTTAAATCTGTTAGCAAATGAATTGGTCTTTAAAAAAAAAAACTAAATTAATAACTCTATTTCCTATAATGCATTGGGATCAAAATGCTAACAGCTCCAGAAATGTCACAATTTCATTTGTCTTTCCTTTGAATTATAAAGGTACAATTCCCTTATATGATTTAATTTTATAATCAGTATGTTTTGGACCAAAAAGCATTAAAGGTAACAAACACCAGCTCATAAAAATGATACTAGTGTGAATGAACTTCAAGAAAATCATTAACCAACTAGAACATAGATTAGAATGATGAATAATCATTAAAATTAAAATTAAAAAATTCATAGTTGCAATAAATGAATTAATTGTAGCAAAGTATATTTCTCACAAAAAATGTGCTCTAAATATGCACATGACACATAGATCAATATAATCAACATCACACTCAAGACTCACAATTCATAGATTGTGAGTTATTGCAACATGAATTAAAATAAGAATAAAACTATTCCTTTCTTTGTTACAACACATTGCACTCTAGAGAATTCAGACCCTCTCTAAATTGTTCCCTATAACGATATAAGAATCTCTTCCTTCTCTTGATGATTACTAATCATTTGCTAAATATAGTGATGTTTTCTTGTCGTTTAACTGCCTACCCTAAAAACCAATGAATGGGAAATAATTAATGACCAAAATGATTGCATTTTCTAATGATATGACATTAGGTGATCACCAAACGTTTCTTATTTTTATTTCTTCCCTATGGTTGTTGATTCTTTTGCAGTTAACATGCTTCACAAACCACACCTTAAATAGATATCTTAGGCATGCAATTGAATCACACGTGCAAACTGTCCAGCCAAAAGATTTGAACCAAAAGAAAATGAGGTGTCCACCTTCTAGGAGATGGAACTTAGTGACCTATTTCCCACTTTGGTTCACTAGAAACCCAAGGTTCCTCAACCAAGTGACTCAATCGAGGGATGGACTAGAGGTTCCTTCGGTGTGATTAAATAGAGGGTTCCCCATTAAATGAAGTTTCAAAGGATAAGTATAGAAACTCGTGCACAAAACCCTAGAAACATAAAAGTATGAAATCATATTACTAAATAGAGAGATATAGAAAAGTACCTAGAGGAGTGAAGATGTTTAAAAAAGATTTGAAAACTCTGAAATTTGTTGTTTCTAAAGTGCACTAGGACTGATACGCCAGATTGGGATATTTAGTCCTAGTTTAGGGTTTCTAGGTAGGATTTGCAATCTCCTATGATTGATTAGAATCCATTGAAAGATGCAGAAGGGGCCATACAGGGACTCATATGCCCAAGGTGGTGATTTACTCCCGTTACTAGGGTTTTTCTGATATTTTTATAGCCTCTAGTGATCTTCTGTAACTTTCATCTTGTTCAATCTTTAGGTCCGAAAAGTCTAATTTTTGATGTGTAGGTGAGTTTCGGCGAAAATGACAACTTCTTAACAACTTTGACAACTTTGACAACTTTGTCTTCAAAGGATCTTCAATCTCCAATTCACCTAAATTTGCAAATCACACATCAAAGAGAGAAAAATATTGTTGTGTTAGGGAATAGGGGTTAGCCTTGGTCAAACCCAATTTTGGTAATTAAAACTTGAAATGAAATGAAATAGTATGAATGAATGGTGAATGAACAAATGCAATGTTGCAACTCACCAAACCCTTGATATAAAGGATGTAATCTTTTATGAAATGGCTCCAATGGATGTGGATCTTAACTCTTGATCTTGATATGAGATAATATCTTTGAATACTTGCTTGAATCATGAAAACCTACATCACAAATGTTAGCTCAAAAACATACATAATGCATGAAGACTTTGACATGATGCTTGAATCTTGAATGTTGCTCCAAATGCTTGATAATTTTCTCTTGAATGCTCTTGTAGAATTCTCATGTGAATTTTCTAGATCTGGCTTGTAAACTTGCTAGGATACTTGAATACTTGAATTGCTACAAGAAATTATGTGAAATAACCTTGTATTTATACTTTTTATGCCAAATTTATCAAAATTATAACACTACAAGCTAACATCATATCTAGGATAATAAAATCCCACCAAGAATTTGATTTAAAATAGGTCTAAGTTAAAGTGGGATTCATACGCTAGTTGGGATGTATGAGTCCCAGTGGCTCATACTTGAGACACACATTTATTGGAGTGTTAAATTCAATGCAATATTTAAAATCAGGTCGAGAGACCTAGGTGGGACCCATACACCCAAGGTGGCATATGAGTCCTAGATCACTATATCTAGAACACATAACCTCAAACATTGAATTATGATTGGTCATTTGTTAAGTGTCAAGATTATCCACAAAACAATACATTTAATTAGGCTTGTGGGTGCAAAATAGGACCAAATAAGGCATACAAAAGCCAACATTGTAGTAGGGAGGGCCCAAAAAAGTGTGAAAATGTAAAGGGATACATTTTTCTACACTACATTTATCTCCCACTTTAGTGGGAGGAGGAACTTTCTTCAAACTCACACTAAAGTAGAAAAATTTACATCAAGAGGGGTCCAAGTGTACCAATTATAGTGATATTAGATTACAATGATCAAGAGGGATGATTAAGCCTCGAGGATCAAGATCCTATGGAAAACCAACATAGGAACAAAAGAACACGCATGTGAATAAGGTATGAAGCAACAACAAGCTACAATCATGCATTGCCAAAGACATAAAGAAGAAAGAAAAGGAAAAAGAAAGAGGGTGGATCAAGCCTCAACCGTTTGTCCAACACGATGTGGATTAGATCTAAGTTGTTCGTCCAAAAAATTTTACAAGTGGAACATGATGTCCACTATGCAAACCAAACAAATACTCACAAGGGCTAGTGGAATCTGGTATCCACTAGGTGAGCCCCTAGAGAGACATATGCATGGGGCCAGTATGTACTCACATAGACAAGCAAGTGGCTATGGGAAATTCATGCCTAAGGTCAGCTCCCATACATACTAACCATACCAAAGCTATACCTCTTGATAAATTTGATAAGACACCACACAACATGAACAAGATCCATGAGGGGAGAAAAATTTTGTATGCTAATACCCATGAATAAATGGGATGGCTCCATAGGCAAGCAAGGTGTGTTATGCAAGGTGGTCATATCATAGTTATGATAAATGAAAAATAGTGTAAGGTATGTTCAAAGGGGTTTTTCTTAGTTCATGTAAGGTCTCAACCTAGGGAACATCGTTCCTAATGTCTCTAAGAGAGGACCAATTGAAGAATATAAGATTCACAACCTAGGGAATGCACTTTGCTTGATATTACCACTAAGAGGAATATAATATGCTAAGAGAGATCACACTCTTGAAGGACATCACACCAATTTCATCACCAAGAGAAAGAAACATTGCATGAAGTAAGAAGAACACACAATGAAACATGAGTTGCAAAATGCAAACGAATAATGCCAATGTATTCCCCCAGTTTAAAGAAATTGATAAACACCATGCTATGAGTAATTACTTTAAAGTAGCAAATGATAACTACTAACAAGACACAAGAGCTTATTTGGAAAGCCCTATGCCAAGTCATATGTTTCCAAATAAAGCTATGTCATAAAAAGGGGTTGCCCCTATACAGTCACCCTAAATCTAACGTAACTTCCTCATAATTAATTAAATAGTTTTATTTAATTAATTTATTCATTCATCTCCTCTTAATTAATTAAATATATTTAATTAATTAATCCATTTTCCTCTTATAATTAATCAAATATTTTATTTAATTAATTATATAACCTTCTAAAACTATAGTTCTTCTAATCAATTAAATAGTCCTCATTATTTAATTGATCCTATCAAATCCCCTTTTCCTCTAAAATCCAATTGTGTTTATTAATCCTTGATTATTTAACTCACTAACCCTCATTAGCCCATTCTCCAACATTTAACTCCACCTAAGTTAATGAACTCATGGTTTATTAACTCTACCCACCTCATTATGCTAATTAATCCCTAATTAAGTATCCTAACCCCCATCATTACCATTATTTTCTAATTTAAAATTCACCCTCAACCCCCTAATCTTGTCTCATTAATGCCACAAATCTTACCTACCTCCACTATCTTACACCTAGCCTCCAAAATTAAATGAGGTGTCATTCCAAGGTGTGTTTACACATGTGTGATCAAACCTCACCCCTTCTCCTACACTCAATTGTGACACTTTCACAATATGAATTAGCCACATCTATTGATCCATGCATCGCATTCACATTCAATCCTAGCTCCCATCAACTTTTAATCTTAACCCTCCATTTTACCCTCCCATTTTCTATAAATTGGGCCTTCATCCCCCCATTTCTCCATCTTAAATTGTGCTAACATTATGTTGGTGCAATTGTGAGCAATCCACATTCCAACTTAGAGAAAATCAAGCAAGATTGGGGTGCAATCTTGCAAACAAGGTCATGAAAGGTATAAACAATTGTATAGTGCTTTATGCTTATTCCCTTATTGATTTATGCTTTTGGTGTTGATTTCTAACCCCTCCACATTTGGCATGCCCAGTGGGACCCACTTCCCTAACTAATATTTTGTCAAAGTTATGTGATTTCAAAAGTTTACAGATTCAGACACTATTGAATCATGCCTCCTTGATGACTTTTGGTGCCTCTATCTCAGCCTATGGTGCCTATGCTTTAATTTTTCATGCTCATGAACAATTCTATGGTACTTGTGAGCTGACTTGTCATGCCTTTGTCTCTCGGATTGGCACTTGCACTCTAAGGGTTTTACTTGGTTGTTTTTCTAACCACTTTTAGGTCTTGTATAATTTCCTTAACATCTTAGGATTGTATTCGGCTTAATATAAAAAAAATTAGTTTGTTTTTGTCATTAAATCAAGTTAAAATATTTAAGCTTTCCTTTTATTTTTGCCACAACTACAACTCACACTAAGAAGGAAAGATAAAAAGAACAACAATTTAATATCAACCTAAAAAAATTATGTAGGCTGAGCAAGATCACTAGGAATGACATAACATTTGATTTTGGGCTTTAAAATTTTACCTAAAGGTCAAAGAACTCACATCTTTTTCCATTTTTCTACTCACTGGGTCGTGCCTGGTTTTTGGCGCTTGCATAAAAACCTACTACGCCTGCGTCATGACTTGTGGTGCTTGTGTTTCTACACCTTCACAGTGACTTTCTGCATCTGCATTGCAGGAAACGATGTGCCCCATTTTCAATCACATTAAATTGGCTTAACTAGCATTAAATAATTTTTTATTGTTTTAGCATTATTATCTATTCAAATAAATCCTAGTATTTCACATATTTTGGTTAGATTAAAGGAGCACGTCCTTTATCATTTTTGCATAAATTTGAATTAAATAGGTCTCTAAGCGCGGGAACAATTTTGGTCATAGTTCAATGCCTCTGATCAAGATAGTTAGTTTAATTTTTTTTTGTGATATCTAGGTGCATTTTGTTGTTTCTGTTAATTAATAATTTAGGAATATATCAGTAGCTAACATAAATTACATCACACAAGGTTAGCATCATCAATACTTAATTCTAGGGTGCATTATTTCACTTAGCTTGACGTAAGCATCGTTTTGTGCATAGTATTGTGCTTCTATCCAATGTTTTAGATTCTAAGATTCTAGTTTTCTATGCCTACGTTTCTATTTTATGCAAAAGTGCGCTTGCATTTTGTTTTTTGTTTTCTGAGCTAACGCTTGGACTAGCAAGTGGTGTAGTTGTTTGATCACCAAAGGAAAATACAATAAAATACTAATGTGTGGTTTTGCAGGACGTGCGACCAATAATTTTTGTTTTTCCACTAATCTAGGGGTGATCCCACAATAGTGGTTTACAATTTTTGGCCAAACTAGACACTAAAATGATTATTTTTAACTAAATCTTCATATTTGGGCACCTACAGCGGCTAAACTGTGAGGAATTTGAAAATGATGCAAACTAGAGTCTCATCACATTTTGTCTGTAGATTCTAAAATATTTTTTCAATTTTTTTAGAATCAAATTTTCTTTTTCCATCTCCCACGAAAACTAGCTTTTTTGAGAAAACAACATTTTAAAAGTGCATAACAGTATAATGTGTAACTTTTTTTCCATGAAGGATAAAATTCTAATTCTTTAGAATTTAGATTTTTAACTCCAATATCTAGTGCGTCCACTTGGTTAGATATTTTTTATTGAATATTTTTCCTTAATCAAGTTTTGAAGTCAAACCACTTACAATTCAAACATAGCAACCATATAATGCTTAACTTTTTTTGTATATATCAAAATTCATTTTTTGCTGGATCAAGGACTTCAATATCTGGTGCACTTATATTTTTTTTTTTTTGATAATCTGTTATTTTTCCACATATGCAGAACAAAGACCTTCATTTTCAATGAAAAACCTATGTTTAATAAAACTTAAAAAAATACATAATAAAACCAAAACATATTAAAATTATATTCGTTGGATAGCTCATTCTGAGGACTACTTGATTCCAGTTGGGTTTGTGAATATTCCTCCATTTTCATCCTCAACCTAAGCTTTGAAGTGACAAATTTATGTTTTTTTTGTGTCTTAGGGGGGCTAAGGAATAAGGGTGATCCGTATGAACCCCTAGGGGTTCGAGCAAACCTTTAGGGGTTCGCTCAAACTAGGGTCCGCTCAAACCCCTCTGCTATGCATTTTTTAATTGTTTGGCAGTCAAAATTCAAAGGGGTTCAGTCGAACCCTAGTTCGGGAAAACCCCTAATGGGTTCGCTCGAACCAGTAGGTTCATACAAACCCCCAAAATCACTTTTTTTGCTTTGGGGTCATTTTTAGTGAGTTTTCCTTCCTCACTTGAATTGTAAACCACTATTGTGGCTTCACCCCTAGGCACTAAATTAGAATAGTGGGCTAATTAAGTTGTGATGTGCTTGTAAGGGTGCAATAGACATATGCTCTCCCCTCACACTTAGTGTGATCTGGGGTTCAAAAATATTTGCATCTCTTCCTTTTGTTTAGATCAATGTTTTAGGTAAATATAAGGTTGCTAGCTTGTGTGTATGCTCTCCCCTCACGCTTCATGTATTCTAAGGGATCAAAAACACCTAGTATACCTTTCCCTTTAGGAAACATTCCTAGGGATTTTATCACTAGGTATGTGTAGGATCATCATGGAAAAGATAGGCCCTTAAGTGGTGATGAAAATTCAAAAAATTAGAGTTAGGCAACTTGACATAAAAATTTGAATAAGTTATCTAGATATTATTTCAAAAATATGTAATAATAGAATCTATAGAAAATTGAATGTAGTTTCTAAACTAATAGGTTTGTTTAAAAAAAAAAATCTATTTGGTGAAAATTTGAAATTTCAATACAGTAGTATTTAAATTTTAGAGAAAAAATAAGAAGTAGGTGTCTGTCTGACCACCCTAACCATGCAATAAAATGATAATATTTTTTTATAAAATTTTAGATATAAGTAGAGGACTCATGTCCCAATGTGATGCATATTTTTTTGTAATTTTTTCCCAAGTAAATAATTAATTATTATTTTTTTATTAGAACTATGTGATTTTATATTTTTTTCCAAGTAAATAATTAATTATGAATTTTTTATTACAACTTCTAAAAAATATAAAAACACGTATGTCTAACCACCTTAACTTGGTCAAAACTTCATTAAATTCAATTTCTTTTTTAATCCTATAGTATGCGAAGCATAGAATGTGACACATGTTTCAGATTCAAAAAATGGGATACCATTTGAAAGCTATAGATGTTTTCCAATCAGCCTATCAATCAGGACTTTAGTCGTAATTCAAATAGAAAATGAATACTAATTATTTATTAAATTCAAAGTACAACATAATTTATATTGGTGGAAAGCTGAGATTCTCCTTTAAAAACCCTTTTCGTTTCAACAATTTTGGGCAAAAAAAAGTCATCAGCCACATACCCTACACATACCCATCATATCACCACTTTTTGGCCCATCATGATCTTGCACATACCCCCACCCTAGGGGATGATCTCAACCACGCATATCGATGAGGTATATAAAGGGGGGAGAACTAAAGTTGTGCCCCAATCTAGTTGCATCGTAATTGGTGGAGCTCCAATTGCTTATGGTGATTCCAAGCAAGGAGTGAAGGGCTGGTCCAACCTTTCAGTACCTTGTTGAAGTTCCCATCCCACATTTTTTATGGACTAGTGTTCACAATTTAGGCCTCATGTACCTTGCATATATCGAGGACTCCATAGAAAACCATTGTAAATCTAGAAATCCATTTGAACATAGATTAGTGTGGTGTAAGCGATGCAAATCGTACCCTAAGGTTACTCACCACGTACTCCCTTAGGATGAGATACAAATCCTTGTGATAAAATTTGATAGTTCTCAAGGAGAGAGAAAAGGTGATCCCATGGCGTCTGTTGATGACCTTGTGCCACTGGATCTCTACCTATCCACCTTCATGAGAAAGGGTGCTCCAGTGAACCACACAAGTATCAAGGAGTATTAACCCAAGCTTGCTTGGGTGGTGAGACCACATTATTCTATAAACCTACTTGAGCTTAGGGCTCTTAATTAAGTGCTTGAAGTTTCTTTTTGTGTGAAACCTGTGAAGATGAATCAGCGAAAGGGCTAAGCATTTAGCTATACCCTTTGGAAACATCAAAAACTTTGAAAATTTTCCAATGTGTTACTATTTTTCAAATCTCTTACCAAAATACCTAAAACTATAGATATGTGTCTGCGATCAAACCTATTGTGCCCCCGTCAAAACCTACTGCATCTATGATTCTATGCCTCTATCAAAACCTGTTGTGCCTACGTTTTCTTGAAACTATGCCTGCGTCTTGTCACATAATCTAAGTCTTTAACTTTGACCTCCTAGGGCTTCCTTGTTTAGTTTGAAATAATTTGCACCTCTGCCATCTTTTGATCATCAACTACACCATTCCATACCCAAAATTTTCCATTATCAATCCCCAACCCACCCCATCATTCAAATCTTCCCCTTTAGACCTAGGGAAACCTTAGAATTACTCATCATTTTAATACCTTGGACTTAGTATTATCCCCTCTTTTTTTCCACATCATCATTAATCATCATTATCCATATCCCTTAGGATACACCCTCTAAATATTGAAAATAATCATCTATCATCATCCTTTTCGAACCAAATTTGTCATTAATTTAGATCCTCCATCATCTTTTCTAATCTAAGTGTAGCTTAAGAAATTTCCTATCTTAAGTTGTATCTTTGGTTAGACCATCCTTTTTGGATAATTTAGCCTAAGGAGTGGCTCCCTTTTGCTAAGTTTTTCAAAATCACCCCCACCTATCCTTGCTTAGGAACTTGCCTATCCTAAGTAAGAAAATCCTAAATCATCTCATCCCAAGGATCTAGTTTACAACTTTTGACTACAACCTTTTGTTTCCTACCATCAAATTAATCCAATCATCCCAAGCCAATCTTATCATAACAATCTAATCAAACTATCCTTAGTCACGTCATCAAATCAAACATCCAATTGTTTTTAATCAATCTTAAGGGAATCCTAATCATCTAAACATTAGTCTAAATGTCATCACTTAACCACCTCATCATAAATCTAAGTCCAAACCCAACCCAAGGTCCAAACCATTAATCTCTTAAAGAATCCCTCCTTTGCATGCCAATCACTAGATCACAAGCAAAGAAATTAATGGATTCTTAAGGAAAATCCTTATTCAACAACATTTCATCCCAACCACCAACACCCATGATGACATGGTAGATGGTCCATAAGAACCCCCTAGACTAAGGGAATTCATTAATAATCCTTACAACCAAGAAATGATGGAGAAAATTATTCTCCTTGACAAAGGCCACCTTGTCCCTGGGCTCACAGCACAAGGGGCTAAAATACCTTCCATTTCCAACATCATGCAATCAATGGGTAGTGACCCTTCTAACAATCCCTCATCATCCAATAATTTCTTCGACCATCTCATTGATCAATAACTTAACACCAATATCCTATCTTCCACCAACACAAGTCAACCTAATATACCTCCATTAGCAAACACAAACACAACCTCAGCTAACACTAACACCACAACACCTCTCATCATAAACACACAGTTTCCTCTCTCCACAAATGTCGCACAACCCTTCAATAACATACCCCTACTTACATCACATCTAAGGGTCACCATCCCCCCTAATGCTAATGTAACTTACACCCCTTCTAACCCAACTATACCCACACAACCTCTCCCCACTTCATCCATTCATTCCAATTATATCACCTCACAAAATACATCCCAGTCCATTAACAACAACATACCCACCCCACCACCTAATAACCCATTAAACACCTATCCTCAAATCATCCATAACCAATCTCCACATAACACATTCACTTCTAATCCCTAAATCAACACTATCAACATTCTCGCCCAACATAACAATCCCCCACCTCCTCAAAATCCCCACATACCAACAATCACATCCCAACCTTTAATCATCAATAATATAACCTCAACATCAATAATCTACCATCAACACCCTCGTATCAATACACATATAACCAACCACCCCAAAATCCTTCCTAAAATTATCTTGCCCAAGAGTTGTAGAAAATGAAAGACATGATCTAGGGAATCCAAAGTGGTCAAGCTAAGAGGACCTTTAGGTACAAAGACATTTGTCATTATCTGTTTCCTCAATCTATACTAATAATACCCTTCCCTAAGGAATATAAGATCAAGAGTTTGAAAAATACAAAGGGAAGAGTAACCCAATCGAACACTTAAAATAATTTAGAGTCCAATTCCAAGAAGTGGCCTACAATGACATATACTAATGAGATTATTCTCTAAGAGACTTGTTGATGTGTTTTTATGCACTTCTCAACACAGGTAATGCATAGGTGCATCACCTCTCTTGAAAGATAATCTTCCATAATCAGATTGTAGAACACTATCCCAAGGTCTCTAATGCTAGGTCTTGATAGTGCTTGGAATATCTCAGTTGATTCATGTGATTTACTGGAATCACAAGGTGGACTCATGGATGAGTTACAAAGCGCGGGAAGTTGGTTCTCCAAATGGAGTTCTTAAGGTGTGGAATTAATGTGCAATTGTTGCAGGTTCAAAACAACATTCTAGAACTCTTATTACATCATCATATTTGGCTTTACAATATGCAATGAACCTTAGCTTAGGTTACTCATTAAAAAAAAGAGAAAAAGGGTTGGGAACAGAGGAAGTTCCTAGACCTGAAACTACTAATGAACAGTGATCATGGAGGTTGCTACAATATACAAACTCCCTAAACTATGTTTTTCTTGGCCAAGAGGAACCTACAGTTACACAAAACCAATGCAATCTTCTAAGGATTGCAGATTTTCAAATTGCATACACACATCATGAACATTCAATTGAACTAAGTTGCAGCAATAGAGTAAAGAAGATCAAACTAACTTTACAAAGTGATTCATCACCAATAAACCACAAAAAGCATGAGTTGGAAATTCATCAAATACAGTAACAACAAACACCATCATCACCTCCATTCAAGAAACTAACAACTAAACTAATAGGGAAGTAGAACCATGCATGCATAATGAAGAAACACAAGAGAAACATCCATAAATCATGCAATGTAGCTCTCTATTGCTATAGAATGTCTTTACACCAACTTTCCAACCATTTACAAATGAAGGGGAGACCCTTATTTATAGTTTCCCAAACCCCAAATGAATGGATAGGATTGAATTGCATTGAGTGGATCAGATTTTCTTTACATTAGAGTTTCACCTACCCCACATTATCTAGTAATTTAAAATACGTCATTTGTCTCATTCTTATTTTTTCCTTAAGCGGCAAGTCACTATAGCAATTTTGTCTTCTAGACGATTTCCCTTTCTACTGTAGTTGAAACTATTTGAAGGTTTCCCTTCATTTAAAAAACATGCACTATTCTTAATTAGATCAAACGGGCCTTGTTTGCACCTTTGCATCATTGTTGAATGGATAAGATGATTTGATGAGATAGCTCCTAACAGATAGTGACCGTTTGGTGAAGAAAAAGAATAGCCTCTCCCCTTGCTTCAAGATTTTAGTAGACAACCAGTGGATTTCTTAGCCCTGTCTCTCCATGGCATGCTGTCATCTGCTAGTCTGTCTGTCTGACAAATTAGCCACTATTTGGCTACCTTTAAATGCATCATTTGCACACCAAGATCCTTGTTTTGGTTGGCCTTGTAGGTGATCCTCAATCATTTCTGATTCAACCTCATAGATGGTCATGCGGAAATGAACTCATGCGCGGATCCATTATTGGAAAAAGAATGTGTCTCAACCTTGCTAATTCCAAAGATTTGATTTATTTGCATTTAAGTTTTTCCTTCCGCTGTTATGAGTTGTTGGTGCTTTGAAAATAGAAATATTTGTTGTCATAAGATGCCCATGTGATAGTATATCATGGAAGGACTATTTTTAGAGATATTATGATAGATTTTATGACATTTTTGAGGGTCAAAACTCATGGAGAATATTGTGGACGTGAGAGCCTAATTTTAGACCAAAATCTTTCCTTTTAATGTAATACACCTCATGGGAGGTTTTCCACATGGTTTTGTAAACCACTGGTGGTTTCTTGTATAGACAGAGGTCTATAAATTGGAGGCTTGAGGAGTAGTTTGTGTGAGAGTTTGCAAGTACTATTATGTTGTTGGAATGTTGCCAAAATTCTTTCAGAATTGTTTACTGGTGATACTCCTGTAGAAGCTTGCACTGCAAGTGTATTGTAACCGTTGTTTATAGATAATACATTGTTTAGGCTTTTGGAGTGTGGGGTTTTTCACTCGAAAGGGTTTTCCCAACATATATCTGGTGTTTATGTTAATTGTTTATTTTCTTGTTATGAATGTGTTGCTGGATTTTCTATAATTGTTTGATCAGTTTTAAAGTTTTTCATAATATGCCTTTTGTAGATTGGTGTAGGAAATTGTTTCCGCTACTTTAATTTCCTTACAAGTGGTATCAAAGCCTGATCACCTTTATTTTTAGTTGTGGGTTGTTGGGTTTTTTGTGCTAATCAAGGTTGGAGTGGGAGCTTGTGTAGAGGATACTTTGTGATCTTGTTGCAGATATTTTTTAGATGGGGAGCACATTTGGGAGGATTGAGGTAGAAATTTTTTCTAGAATGAACTTTGAAATGTGGAATTTGAAGATGGAAGATCTATTGATTGATCGAGATCTATGGGATGCAGTGGATGAAAATGTCTAGAGGCCTAGGGATTCAGCTTTGGCTGAAAAATATGAGATAATGGATTGAAAAGCTAAAGGTATCATTAGACTATGTCTTGTAAATTCAATCCTAATAAATTTCCACAAATAACCCACTTCGAAGAATCTTTGGAAGAAGTTGGGTGAGATATACCAAGCCAAATATCTATTAAATAATATTTTCTTCAGGAAGAAGTTATACTCGTTGAGAATGGAAGAAGTTGGATGAATTTATGAGCATTTGGAAACATTCAATATGCTGGTGACTCAGTTGATCTTAGTTGGGGTTAAGATGGATGAAGAAGAAAGGTTCCAAACTTTGTTGTGCTCACTGCTAGACTCATGGGACAGTCTAGTCATGGCCATTGGAAGCACTTCTATCATCTTGAAGATGGAGGATGTTTTTGGTTCTCTACTCTCTAAAGAGATGAGAAGGAAGGTCTCTCTGAACACCAAAGAGGCTTTGAGTGTTCGAGGAAGACAAAAAGAATGAGGAAAAGATGAAAAGTAGCGTGGCCATTCTAAGTCCAAAAATAAGGGGAGATCAAAATCTCCTAGAGTAAGTCCAAGGTAATATGTTGGAACTGTGGAAAACCTGGACACTTCTGAAAGGACTGTAAAGAAGATAAGAAGAAGAATTAGAAGAAGCAATATTATGATCTGAGTATGAAAAGGAAGATGGAGATTCCTTTGTTGCAGCCTTGGTCACTTGTGCAGGTGATAATGTATGGTTGATAGACTCAGGTGCATCTTTCCATATGACTTCTAACAAAAATTGGTTTAGTAAGTATGAAAACTATGATGGTATTAAGGTGTATTTGGGTGATGATTCTTTCCTTGATATTTTTGGTCATGGTAGTATTCATGTGAAGTTTACTGATGGTAGAGTTAGACAATTTGATGGTGTCTTGCATATCCTAGGACTAGCAAGAAATTTATTATCTATTAGCAAGCTAATAGATGCGGGTGTGCATGTACAATTTTTTTGAAGTAGGTGTGAAAATGGTGATAGCAAGAGGAAGAAGATTGGTAACATTGTACCATCTCAATGCATGTACAGTTGAGTGCAAGAGCACTTATGATAAGATTAAGCCATAAACTACTTCACTAAAAAAAGAGAAGGTTTCCTCTTCTACAAATGGTCGTGGCTTTTGGGTACCTAAGGGTGCTTTGTCTACTGAATCAAAGTTTCCTGTAGAGAAGACCATGTTATGGCACCAAAGGCTTGGCCACATTGGAGAGAAGGGTTTGAAAGCCTTGAAAAATAAGAACCTCGTTGAGGGGTTGAATGATTGCAATCTAGAGTTTGATTTTTGTGAACATTATATTTATGGAAAATAGAACCGCCTTGAGTTTTACTCGTCTTCTCATAAGTCTTCATGTATCTTGGATCTGATTCATTCTGATGTATTTGGTCCTATTGATGTTGCTTCTATTGGTAAATCAGTTTATTATGTTACTTTCATTGATGATTTTAGTAGGAGAACATGGGTATATTTTTTAAAGAGTAAAGCTGAAGTTTTCGGTCATTTTAAGGAGTTCAAGGCTATGGTAGAAACTCAAAGTGAAAAGAAAATTAAATGTTTGAGGACTGACAATGGTAGTGAGTATTGTTCTACAAACTTTGATAGATTCTATATAGATTGTGGGATTAACAGACAAAAGAAAACTCTACATTCTTCACAGCAAAATGGAGTTGCAGAAAGAATGAACAAAACATTGATGGAGAAGGCTAGGAGCATGTTGAGTGGAGCTAATATAGAACAATTTTTTTGAGTTGAAGCTATTGTCACTACTTGCTATTTGATAAATAGATCTCCTACATTAGCGCTTGTTGATAAAACGCCAATGGAGGTATGGTTAGGGAAAAAGCCTTCACTTAGACATTTGAGAGTTTTTGGTTGTGAGGCATATGCACATGTGCCTAAGGAGAAGAGAAAAAAGTTGGATTCTAAGGCTATCAAATGTATGTTCATCGGCTATAGCTATGGTGTGAAAGTATACAAGATTTAGGACCCTGTTGCGCAAAAGGTAATTTATTCCAGAAGTGTTATTTTTAGAGAGATTAAATCTTCTCCTGTTAATTTTCAGCCATAACAACATAAAGAAATTGAATAGGAAAAATATGTGGTTCAAATTCCTTCTATGCCTGAGGAAGTTGAATCGATACCCCAAAATAGACAAGAAGTTGAGGAGAGCTCATCAAGCTCTGAAGAGTAGGAAGAAGTGGAAGAACCTCCACCTCAGCTTGTTCGAAGGTCTACAAGGAAAAGGAAACCACCTCAAAGGTATAGGTATTCACTTGATGATTAGAAGTGTATATTTTCTTTGAGTACTAATGTTGATGAACCGAGATTTGTGCAAGAGGCTTTGGGTATAAATGATGCAGAGTCTTGGAAAATAGCCATGGATGAAGAGATGGAAGCCCTTAAAAGAAATGATACATGGGACCTTGTACCATTGTTTGAAGGTTGGAAACCCATTGGATGTAAATGGGTGTTTAAGAAAAATATTGGTTTAGATGGAAATGTTGAAAATTACAAGGCACAGTTGGTTGTGAAGCGATACTCTCAGGTTGAGGGTATTGATTATAGTGAGATTTTTTCTCCTGTTACTAAAATGACATCCATTTGGTTTTTATTATCTATTGCAGTAGCTTATGATCTAGAGGTGGAACAAATGGATGTGAAAATTGTGTTCCTTCATGCTGATTTGGAGGAAGAAATTTAAATGACAGAGCCAGAGCACTATGTGGTAAAAGGTAAAAGTAAGTTGGTTTGTGAGTTAAAGAAATCTCTGTATGGCCTTAAACAAAGTCCTAGGATGTGGTACCAAAAGTTTGATACATATGTGTTGAGTTTGGGATTTGTATGGTCTAAATCTGATCACTGTGTATATTTTAAATCTGATGGTGATTGTTTCCTAGTAATTGCATTATATGTTGATGACATGTTTATTGGGAAAGGAAAAGGTTTGATTGTTGAATTGAAATCTCAGTTCTCTATGAAATTTGAAATGAAAGATCTTGGTGTAGAAAAACACATACTTGGAATGGAGATTAGAAGAGATTGTTAGAATAGAAAGCTATGGCTTAGCTAGAGTAAATTGTATGTTTGTTCTATTTTGCAAGGGATCAACATGCAGGACTATAAACCACTTTTTGTTCATGTTACATTGGGAATGAAGCTCTCTATTTCACAATGTCCTACATCCCCATCTAAGATGGAAGACATGAGTAGAGTGCCTTACCAGAGTGTAGTTGGAAGCTTAATGTATGTTATGTTCTATACAAGACTAGACATTTCCCAAGCAATGGGAGTTCTTTCTCATTTTATGCCTAATCTTGGAAGAGTGCATTGAGATGTAGTTAAGAGGGTATTCAGATATTTGTGAGATACAACAAAGTACTCTATATGTTTTCATGGTATAGGAGATCAACATTCCCTGAGTATTCATGGTTTTGTGGATTTAGGTTGGGTTGGTGATGTTGATAGCAGAAGGTCCACTAGTGCATATGTGTTTACTCTTAATGGTGGTGCAATTAGTTGGATGAGCAAGTGATAGGATCTGGTCACTTTGTCCACTATTGAAGTATATTATATGGTAGCTATGCATGCCTATAAAGAATCCATTTGGCTGAAGCGTTTGTGTTCAGATATTGGATTGAAATAGGGTGCAATTACAATTTATTGTGACAATCAAAGTGCAATCCTCCTTGCGAAGAACCCAAATTTTCATGTTAGGACTAAACACATTGATGTTCAATATCACTTCATGAGAGAGATGGTCGAGGATGGTAGGGCGAAGCTGGAAAAGGTAGAGACAATGGTGAATGTTGTAGATGCATTAACTAAGCCCATGAGCACAATAAAATTTAGATGGTGTTATGAGTCTATGGACCTTTCGGCCCCTAGCAGTTGATCCATGATGGTTACTCTCCCTCGGCTCTCACAAGGTATTTGACAAGTGGGAGAATGTTGGAAAAAGAAGGTATCTCAACCTTGTTATTTCTAAAGATTTGATTTATTTGCATTTAAGTTTTTCCTACAGTTGTTATGCATTGTCAATGCTTTGAAAATAGAAATATTTGTTTTCATAAGATGCCATGTGATATTATATCATGGAAGGACTATTTTTAGAGATATTATGATAGATTTTATGACATTTTTAAGGTTAAAAAATTAGGGAGAATATTGTGGACATGAGAGCCTATTTTTAGATAGAAATCTTTCCTTTTAATGTAATACACCTCATGAGAGGTTTTGCACATGGTTTTGTAAACCACTGGTGTTTTCTTGTATAGTCGGAGGTCTATAAATTGGAGGCTTGAGGAGTATTTTGTGTGAGATTTTGCACGTACTATTATGCTACTAGAATTCTACTAGAATTATTTCAAAATTGTTTACTGGTGATACTCCTATAGAAGCTTGCATTGCAAGTGTATTGTAACTATTGTTTACAGATAATACATTATTCAAGATTTTTGAGTGTGGAGTTTTTCACTCTAAAGGGTTTTCCCCATGTATATCTGGTGTTTATGTTAATTGTTTATTTTCTTGTTATGAATTTTTTTTTGAATTTTCTATAACTGTTTGATCAGTTTTCAAGTTTTGCATAATATCTCTTCTCTAGATTGGTGTAGGAAATTGTTTCCACTGCTTTAATTTCCTTACATCCAGTACGTGCAACCTCCTCCCATAGAAATCTCCTATTATCATCTCCATTCATAAAGGAATCCTTGCACAAAATAATAGATTAAATTAAGATCATGCCAATAAACTTTTATGTGTGACCATTTGATACTCGTGAGACCATATAATACTTTTCCAAATGCTTTCCTAAGTCTGACTTTAATAGACCTCTCACTACATACTCTCTTAGGCAACCAACAATAAGCAATGATAAAACTTGAGAAGGGAAATTACAAAATTTTAGTCCTAAAATCACTCCCTCCTGAGTTCACTTAGTTATCATAATTCATTGCACATATATTATTAGCATGACATGCTTTCCTTCAGGTTTCAGATTCTGCTTCGATGGAGCAATGGTCCTCCTCCCTTTCATTGAATAAAAAGTTTTCTTTGGAAGGACCCACATTAATTATTAGACACATATAGCCAAACAATGGAAAAATATGAATAGCCATCTGCACAACCTACCCCGCGAACTCATCATCCTCCCCATTACGCTTGGACTCATCCCTCCTCATTTTCTAATCATAATCCATTTCACTTGATCTTCATAGTTTCCCATTGATTTTGTTGTAATGAATGGCCACCCTTGATGTTTATGTGAGTCCAATGAAGAAGCTCCAACCATTAAAATCATGCCTTCCCTTGCAATGCAACACTGCTCCATACAACTATTTAATTGATCCACGAAAACATCCAGTCCTCCCAAATAACTAATCATTATGTTATCAGGTTCCTCCATCTCATCGTCATTTGCTGGTGCTAATAGATTTGGAGCTAGACTTAGCATACCACCCCATCTTATCTTAACAACCTGATCTGAAACTGTTGTGGGAAACTTATTAAATCTACTATCCTAGGAGGCAATTCACATAAATCACCTGATTCACACATGCTTGATGATGACATCCTATTCCTTCCGTTATACCTCTCCCTTACCCGAGATCAAAAGGATAGAGCCTGCGACACTACCTTGTTGAAGGATAGAAGGCGAGGAAACCAGACAAAATGGAGCAACCCAGACGATGATAAGAATTATGGACCCCATACTAAGGATTTCCTTTGAGGGGTGCGGGTAAGAGGGTGCAGAGATTAGCCAAGCGACATTCGTCATGTAAATGGAAATGGGTAGCTAGCCTCCCTATGAGCGGTATCCACCTATGAGATCGTCGTTCAAAGGTGTGGGCATTTGAGAACAAATACCATCAGCCACCAAGGGAGCAGAACCTGAAAGGAAAGAAGCTGAGGGGGAATTTCATGAACTACCAGCGACGGGTTGTGGGTAACTCACACCATAACTTCTGTGGGGCACACTCCCTGCAAGCATTCGACACTTTGCTCATGGTGTCCACCATTTCAAAATGTGTCCTTCCCTTTCCTGTAGCGGGAATTCACAGATATTCTCTGCTAATAGTTGAAGGAAACTAAATTAATGCTTGTAACTTCCCAATGATACTTTCTTGGATATACACATTCATTGAAGTCTTGTTGTTTATTACTATCATCAACCATCCCTCAACAAACATGGGGTGCTCTTCATTTTTCTTACACATTGGTAATAATGTTATAGTCGTTCTTTGAATATCCAATGTTGACCACCCAACAACCTTATTAATATTGGTATTCCCCATTGATATAAATCCCACAAACCCCCCTTGAATAATATGGAAATCTTCCTCATATGCACAATCCATAGCTCCTTATCATAAGATTCAACTTCACTTGGAGACTCCATCCAGTTGCCCTTATCATCACAACCCAAGCCAATTGTTTATTGCAACATTGTATTTCTCGCAGAGCCCATCCCCTGCTATTGGTTTGTCGATGTCCCTGATTTAATGGTTTTGAACTTAGTATTATGCTATCCCTTCAGTGATCTTTGGAGGCCAATGAGAAATGCATCTCACGGGATGGCTATATGACCTATAAACCCTATAGAGGAGAAAGTCATCAGAGATGATGATGTGGGTTGTCGTGTTAAGGATGTCATTTGAGAATAGTGGGTCATGGACAACTCTCCATGTGGTAAATCTTGCAAAATGGGTGTCCTTCCTCCTTCATGCTAGAATTTACTAAAAAGAGTGCATAGGCAGTGATGGCTTAATTACTTTGTAGGCCCAATTTGGAGGATACATTCCACCAAGTAGAAATATTTAGAATAGAGCCCGATGTTGGTGGCATAAATAAATCTTTGCATTTGCCATGGACTCACTCTTAGAAAGTATTTAATGCAATCTTTGTAGCTTGTGAACTGCGGGTGAAAGATGGTGGAGTGTCATCATGGAAAATTCATCACAATGAGGGCAAGGATGGATAGATTTGGATGTAGTGGCGCCTGCGTCATAGCAAGTTGTTCCACGAATGCACGAGAAAAGTCACTTCGGGTTTCGTACATGAGAATTTCATGGAGAGAGGCACTCAGAAAGGCATCCCATGAGGGTCATGGGTGACAAATGATGGCTTACATCTTAGTGAAACCTACGCGCTAGCCTTCGCAACTAAATCTTCCAACTCCATAGATGGTGTTAATGATGTCCTTAATCAATTTTCTTTGTACTTCTTATCTAGCTATGTCCACCGATATGATAATGATCTCCCTAATGTTTTGTGATTGTGTAATTTGATTCGTGATGCCAACAAGATCGCCTTGATGGTTGCATGATTCTCATCTCACCATCATCATGGTGCTTGCCAGTCAGAACAACGTATAGGCCCTTTGGTCCCTCGTTATTCTTTCCCTTCTAAATCTATGAAGAGTACGTGATGCCTTAAATTATTATTACCCCCAATCCCCTTAGGGTTTCTTTAAATATTTATTGTTGCAAAAGCTGTGAATTGAACCAATAACTTTAATGTAGGATTTGAAGGAGCATCGAATGTGAATTTCATTTGGGAGCAACCAGGTCAATGCATGTGGGTGGGACATATGGGGTACTAAAGGGTAACGCATGATAGATGCCGAAGAAACGACATGGAATAGATGAAATCCTATGTAGAGAGCCCCACCTAGTTGGTCACCATTCAAAGGAAATGTGGGGTAATGTGTGTGGATGACAACTAGCAGGTAGATGCTCAAAGGGTGCCATTAAGGAAACAAAAATAGACTAGTTGAGGCCCATAGTAATGAAATAGTGTTGGTGGGTCGTGGTCCCACACGACGGGGAGGCAGTGAAGGTTTTGTCATTGTGAACGGTGTTGGGGTGATGACCTCCTACAAACAGTGGTCCATGAGGGTGGATCCTCCAGTGAGCATGGACTGAATATAGATTAGCCATTAGGTGATGAAGGTTGGGTAGGGGGAAATTGTTTGCGAAGATCCACAAACATTAGGACTTAGGAATTTTTCAAGCAATGAGGTTGATTGGTTTTGTGGCAGTGGAAAAGATAGAAAGACCAACTATGGAGCCCATTGTCTGAGTGGATATCAAAGGTTGGCTTCTACGATATCGGCGAAATAGGAACAGAGTCCCACCTAGGGCAACCCAAAAGAGTGGGTTCGCAGGGCATGAAGGATGCAACAACAAACATGGATGTAGGGTCCGCACATCGGGTAGATGTCAGGGCTTGGTTGTAGGAAAATGGTGGAGTACAATAGCTAATGGCAAAGGGAAAACTTGTGAATGTGGGTTCGCAAAGTTCAATGGACACCGGGCGAAAAGCGAACGGAAGCCTACAGTCCAGCTCACGAGGCCAAGTGACTTGGTGAAAAATTGGTTGGTGAATTGGGCCAATATGAAATTGATCATTTTAGGCTCAAGGCCGACTTGGGCTTGGAAATAGGGATACACAAAATGGGAAGAGGGAAAAATGACCCATCATAGTGAGAAGAGGGGGTCCCTGCCCTTGGTGGGGTGTGTGTGAAAAACATGCACAACAAATGGTGAGCTGCTGGGGAAATGCTCTAGAGCATTTCAATGACAAAATAGAATCACAAAACTAGAATCTCAACCAAAAGATCAAAACCACTACTAAACCCAACCTTCAATATACTAAAAAATCCAAGTGTGTGCATATGCGTTAATTCCCATCCTTCAGTTGCTATAGGAACCTAAGCCTCGTCAAGTTAAGTTACATAATTTATTCTAACTCCAAATGCATCTAATACATTGCCTCGCTGTCAGCCAGGTGTCCATAGCCTCAACGAGGTTGTCACTGTGATTCTCCCAAACATTTCTCTACTACCGATCGGGCATCCATAGCCCTGGTAGAGTTGCTCGGATCCCCTTGAAAAGTTGAATTTCTTTCTTTCTTTTTATTTTCAATGTTTTTCTTTTCTTTTCATTTCTTTTGATTTTATTTTCAATTCTTTTGTTTCAACCCGCAAATAATGTATCTTGCACTCAGGGCTGAGAATCATAGCGGTGCTAAAGCAGAATTTTAGATTTTTCACTTAACTGAACTTTGTAACAGGAGCCACAGTGACCTCCATATTCTTAAAATGTGCGAGAGATATAATATTTTAGAATACATTAGGAATGATACCAACCAACATCTTATCCTCTTCGAATCAAACACCCAGATCACTTGACATTAGCAAAAGATCCTCACCATGGACTATAAAAACTTGATTAAAGTTTGATGAAGAAATAAATAGAACAACCCCAGGAAATAAGAATGGTTTTTTGTGCATAGATGTGCCCAGCCAAATGCAAAGGAACCCTGGGTAAAGCAGCAACAAAGCAAAAGATAAATAGAAAGCAAGCAAGAAGCGAATGGAAAGTAAACACCTAAACTAACCAAAGCAGGGAAGTGGAAGCAAATGAAAGAGAAACTACTCTAAAGAAAACTAACCTATAGAAAACCAACCAACGAAAAACCAACTAACCTAAAAAAAAAGGAAAGTGAGATATATATAGGAAAACTTACACTACGCAAAACAAACTATGTACACAAATATTTACAAAGCACCATGTTCAGGCAAGGTGAACCGTTGTTAACACTCATAGGATTTCACAATGCATGCACAAGTAATAAGGAAATTGTTACAGTTCTAATCCATGCAAATTTATCTTTATATTCAGAAAAAAGAAATTCAACACTGCAGCATTGAAATTCAATTACACAGCCCCAAAAAATCAGCAGCTCAGGAGGTTCGTTAAACCCACATGGTTAATCCATAAACACGTTCGTCTCCCCTCATTCCCATAATAAATATAATAAATGAAATTATAAGTATTCATAGGAGAAAGGAATGATATAACTTGGATGTCATCATGTGATGATGATAGTGTTTGACAGTCGAAAGCGAGCACTGCATCGTCAATAAGTACATTGGAAACTTCAGATGGAGGCACTGCATGGTGTAGCACTTCAAGCATTCGAATCACATAAGGCTAGGAGAATGGGGCAGCAAGCACCCCTTCCAATCTCCATGCAAGACTGATAACCCCTATTGGATGCTCCTCAAGGAGATAGAGTTCATCTTGTTGGTCTTTTGCAAACCTGGTGTCCACTTGATTGTTGTCTTCAAAAGGCAACACATTGTCTTGTCTCCTTCCCTAGGTGTTGACCTTATTTTTATGATGTACAATGTCATGAGAACATGACATGCATGAATCTATCCTATTGTAGACACTTGAATGTGAAGGAGGATTAGCAATGGTCATGGTGGAAGGACTCTAAGTTGTATCTTGTAGTCGGTCGGGTCCCTCATCTCTATTGGCAGCTACCTCAGTACCTCCACCTTTGTCTTCTTATTTTTGCATTTCATGAGTCTCCTCATGACATTCACTTGTCTCCCCTTGTTCACTATCATTATAGATAGAGAAAGAACCCCTCTCACAATCTAGAAACTCTAGTGCATCTTCGTTTGGAGGTTCAGGTAGTATGTCTTCATTGCTGTCAACCTCTGAGATGCACTCTTCTTTGGCATGGGCATGCCTCCGTAGTATAGCTCCTAATGGAAATAATTCATCAATTGATGACACCTCATCAAGGGGACCAAAATCTACGATGCAATCTCCCTCCAAGGACTCACCATAAAACCAATCGTTCATGGTGCACAAATGCTCTTCAAGAGGAAGAAATTCTCGATGACTAGTGGACAACATTCCCATGTGTTTTTCCCCATCATTTGGAAGCTCGGGGCTGCATTTTTCTTCTTTCATTGTTGTCTCAATATCCTCATAAGGGTTTCGTTCAGCTAGGTTGTCACTTGTCCCTAGCTCTTGATTCTCACGTTCAATCCTTGAAGCAATGATAGGTGGCGATGTACTTGGCTACCCCACTTGTTCTTTGACTTGCTCGATGGCTTCTTGGCACAGTTCGCATGTGAACTCCGAGTGTGATGAGTCATGGAGTCTGCACCAATTTGGTAGCAGCAATATCTCCAAATCCACTTGATGTCTTAGTTTTTACCAATCCTTTGCTAATCTAGAGATGAGCTAGTTGTATCTTTCCACTATTGGGTCTTCATCATCACTTGAGAAGGAAATTGGGTAGTGAACAATTGTGACCTATAGTTGTTCCCATTCCTCCAAATTTTCATTTTCAAATTCTTGATCGTTGCCATTGTAGATGGAGAGGTCCTCTCATCTGATTTCACTTATGCATTTAGGGTCATTTTCTATTGTCCCAAGGCTTTCAGCCTCTTCCTCCTGATTTTCAACATCTTCGTGAGTTGCCTCGACATGTGCTACTGTAAACATTTTTGATTCATCATCAACTAATAATGGCTATTCTTTTGGAGTGGAGGACTACTTTTGATCAGTGGAGGGAAGGCCTTCTAAATTGGTTTCAATCAAATTTTCACCAAGGCACTTTGTTGTCCCAAGACTTTCAACCTCTTTTTCTTCTATGTTTGTTGTCTCGACAGCAACTTGTATTAAATTTCTTGGTTCATCCTTACTTGGTTGTCCTCTAGATGTTGACAACTCTTCTCCCTCATGGGATGACTCATCCTTATTGAAAGTTGGCCGCTCCAATTTTTTCAAGGAGCCCCTGACTTGGGTGATGATGTTCACACAAGAAGAACAAGTTAATTCTAAGTGAGGTGCAATGTGAAATCTACACCAACTCGTCATCAGTACCTCCTCAAATCTTGGTCCATCTTCATTGTCCTAACATTCTTGGATCAGCCCCTTGAATTCCTTGGCTACCATGGTTGTCAACTCTTCCTATGGGTCTGTAAGGGCGAAGGATTGATAGATTTCCCAAAAGGGTATTTCTCCTTCCAAGACTTTTTCAATTCTGTTCAAGAATGTTAGACATCTCAATTCATTGTGGCTATGGGTGCCATGAATCCTACACTTTTCCTCCAATGAAAATTGTTGTAGTGGTTTCCTCGGTCTTCTATTAAAATATGCATGTAACTGAGTGATGTTGATTCATGTGTGTTGCTCCATTTCAACTCAGATTTTGTTTGCCTTCAGAATTTTTTGATTTTATGTTCCAACATGTAAAGAGATCTTCCTATCTTAGATTTCATCTTGGAAGTACTTTTTTCAACTTCCAACCATCAACTTTGTAGCCTCAACATGTCAACACTCCTTCTAGTGCCAGTTCTTTTGATGTGTTTTTATGCACTTCTCAACACAGGTAATGCATAGGTGCATCATCTCTCTTGAAATACAATCTTCCACAATCAGATTGCAAAACACTATCCCAAGGTCTCTAATGTTAGCTCTTGAAAGTGCTTGGAATATCTCAGTTGATTCATGTGATTTTTTGGAATCACAAGACGGACTAACATATGAGTTACAAAGTGTGGGAAGTTGGGTCTCCAAATGGAGCTCTTAAGGTGTGGAATTAATGTGCAATTGTTACAAGTTCAAAACAATGGTCTAGAACTCCTATTCCATCATGAGATTTGGCTTTACAATATGAAATGAACCTTAGCCTAGGTTAGTCATTAAATAAAAAAAAGGGCACAAAAGAGAGAAAGTTCCTAGACCTGAAACTATGAATGAACAGTGATCATGGAGGCTGCTATAGTAGACAAACTCCGTAAACTAGGTTTTTCTTGGCCAAGAGGAACCTATAGTTACACAAAACTAGTGCAATCTTCTAATGACTATGGATTTTAAGATTGCATACACACATCATGAATATGAAATTGAACTAAGTTGCAACAATAGAGTAAAGAAGCTCAAAATAGCTTTACAAAGAGATTCATCATCAATAAACCACAAAAAGAATGAGTTGGAAATTCATCAAATATAGTAACAGCAAACACCATCATCACTTCCATTCAAGAAACTAACAACTAAACTAATAGGTAAGTAGAACCATGCATGCATAATGAAGATACACAAGAGAAACATCCATAAATTATGTAATGTATCTCTCTATTGCTAGATAATTCCTTTACACCAACTCTCTAACCATTTACAAATGAAGGGGAGACCCCTATTTATAATTTCCCAAAGCCCAAATGAATAGCTAGGATTGAATTACATTGAGTGGCTCAGATCTACTTTAAATTAGGGTTTCACCTACCCCCCATTATCCAGTAATTTAAAATACATCATTTGTCTCATTCTTATTTTGTCCTTTAGTGGCCAGTCACTGTATCAATTTCTTCTTCTAGTTGATTTCCCTTTCTGCTACAATTGAAATGATTTGAAGGATATCCTTCATTTAATAGATGTGCACTATTCTTCATTAGATGAAACGAGCCTTGTTTGTAGCTTTGCATCATTGTTGAATGGATCAGATGATCTGATGAGACAGCCCCTAACTAATCATGACCATTTTGTGAAGAAAAAAAATAGCCTCTCCCCTTGCTTCAGGCTTTCAATAGACAGCCACTGGCTTTCTTGGCCCTGTTTCTCTATGGTGAAATATCATCTATTATTTAGTCTGTCTGACGAATTAGCCACTGTTTAGATGCCTTTAAATGCATCATTTGCATACCAAGATCCTTGTTTTAGTTGGCATTGTAGGTGATCCTCAATCATTGCTGATTTAGCTTCATAGATGGTCATGCGAAAGTGAACTCATGCATGGATCCATCACACGCAACCTCCTCCCATAGCAAGCTCCTATGATGATCTTCATTCATAAATGAATCCCTGCACAAAATAGTAGATTAAATTAAGATCATGCCAATAAAATTTTATGTGTGACCATTTGATAACCGTGAGACCATATAACAATTTTCCAAATCCTTGCTTAATTATGACTTTTATAGCCCTCTCACTACATACTCTCTTAGGAAACCAACAATAAGCAAAGATAAAACTTGAGAAGGGAAATTACAACATTTTAGTCCTAAAATCACTCTCTCCTGAGTTCACTTAGTTCTCATAGTTCATTGCACATATATTAATAGCATGATGTGCTTTCCTTTAGGTTTTAGATTTTGCTTTGATGGAGCAATGGTCCTCCTCCCTTTCATTGAATAAAAAATTTTCTTTGGGAGGACCCACATTAATTATTAGACACATACAACCAAACAATAGTGAAATATGAACAACCATCCACACAACCTACCCCACAAACTCATTGTCCTCCCCATTACGCTTTGACTCATCCCTTCTTTTCTAACCATAATCCATTTCATTTGATCTTCATAGTTTCCCATTGATTTTTTCATAACGAATGGCCACCCTTTATGTTTATGTGAGTCCAATGAAGAAGCTTCAACCATTAAAATCATGCCTCCCCTTGCAATGCAACACCGCTCCATACAACTATTTAATTGATCCATAAAAATATCCAATCATCCCAAAGCACTAATTATTATTTTATTAGGAACCTCCATCTCATCATCGTTTGTTGGTGCTAATAGATTTGCATCCAAACGTAGCAAACCACCCCATATTATCTTAACAACCTGATGCAGAACTATTGTGGGAAACTTATTAAATCCGACAACATAGGAGGTAGTTCACATTAATCACCAGATTCGCATATGCTTCATGATGACATCCTATGCCTCTCATTATACCTCTCCCTTACCTGAAATGACAAGGTGAGAGCCCACAACATTGCCTCATTGAAGGATAGAAGGTGGGGCAGCCAGAAAAAATGGAGCCACCCAGATATCGATAAGAATTTCAGAACCCATACTAAGGATTTACTTCAAGAGGAATAGGTAAGATGGTGTGGAGAGGAGCCAAGAAATGTCTGTAATGAAAACAACAACGGGTAGCCAGCTTCCTCACAAGTGGTATCCACTTGTGAGACCATCGTTCGAAGGTGCGAGCGTTTGAGAATGAAGACCATTGGCTACCGAGGGAGCAGAACCTGAAAGGGAAGAAGCTAAGGTGGGAATGTCGTGAACCACCGGTGATGGGCTATGGGAAACTCACATCATAATGTTTATGGGGAACACTACATACAAGCATTCAACACTTTTCTAATGGCATCCACCATTTAAAAATGTGTCCTCCCCTTTCTCGTAGTGGGAATGCATAGTTCTTCTGTGCGAATAGTTGAAGGAAATTGAATTAATGCTTTTGTAATTACCCAATGAAACTCACTTGGTTATACACATTCATTGAATTCTTCTTGCTTATTACTATCATCGATCATCCCTCAACAAACACGGGGTGCACTACATTTTTCTTGCCCATTTATAATAACGTTTTAGTCATTTTTTGAAAAGCCAATGTCGACCACCCAACTGTTGGAATTGTGAAACAAGCACAAAACCACGAGCCACAGGATCAAACAACAAACAAAACACCCTCCACACAAGAGATCTGCAAACAAATGTATGAAATTAACTTCAACAAGAAAAAGTTACAGAAGAGAGAAAACTTTCAAGAAGATATGAAAGCTACAGATATTCTCCTGTTAATAATTACAATGAGATCAATCCTTATGAAAGGAGATCAAGAAACCCTAAAAAGGAAAACCCTAGTGTGCACACTTAATAATTAATAATTAATTAATTATTAATGTGCCTAAGTTTAGCTTAAGTAACTAAAGTGATAAGTGACTTAATTAATTAACCAATATGATTAAATTAATTTAGTAAAACAACTTATTACTCTAACACCCCCCCTTAAGATGAACTTAGGAAGTAGCTAAAACACTAAGAAAAAGATGCATGAAAGCAAAGATGGGTCCTGGCAAACAAGGCCAAGTAAGGTACCCATGTACAAACAGAAGATCTCTATAAAGAGGAGAAATAGAGAAAACCTCGTGGGAACAAAACTCTACTCCAAAAAGAGATCAAAGGTGATTGAAGGACTGAAAAACCTCCAAATCAAGGAAATGTCCTGAAAAAGAAGAACATGTAGAACATCACAGAAGCATGAGAAAGCTGCAAACTCTGTCAAAAGATGACTACTACAGTGCTGAAGAACCTCCTCTAAAGATAGGATGATCAGGATCAAGAAGACAACAATCTGCATGAGTGCCCCCGACGACACTACTCGAATCAGATGGAAAACAAAGGCAAACGCCTAGAACTCGAAGATACAAATGGTAAAGGTACCAAAATTCTGAAGAACTGATCATGAAAAAGTGGAAGGTCGCCTCCAAAAAAATAGGAATGTAAGAGTGTCCATATGGTAAGTGATCCATCTCACTGAAATGCATGGGTAACTAGCCGCTGCATCTGCCTAGTACATAGGAACAAATACTGTATACATAGCTCACTCCATCGAAACCAAGGAAGCATTAACACCAATAGTAGAAACCCCCCCATAATGCTGAAAAGGGAGAGGCGTGACAGGTACACTGAAACTGAATGCCAGAAAGTAGTGCATGAAGAGGAACCAAGAGCATCTGAAGGTGCAAACATGAAAGTACAAGCTGATAGAAAGGATGTGAAACCAAAATTCACATACGCATGAGAAAGGTATGAAGGAAAACAAGGGCAAACATCAACCCCCATGGCACTTTATATCATAGTGCAAGTACAATAAGGCACAAAGTGATGTGCAAGAAATCCAATACTACACATATAATGCTGAGGCACTTTATCTCAGTGCGTTTACAAAAAAGAAATACATGCAAAGTGAGACCATAATGTCTACAATTCCCAAATAGGACAACATGCTGAAAATACAATTCTCTTATAGAAAAAGAGGAAACTGGTAGCACTATGATGAAGTACATGAAAAAATATGCAATTTCAAAAAAAACGACACCCAAAAATGTGTCCGGATGAAAAAGATATGGCCCGTCAAAGTCTCCAAAATGAGAATTGAACAGCAACAGCACTGAGAAAATAGAATTATGGAAAAAACCAGAAGTCAAAACTGGAAAATACCTACACCACTACAAAGAGCACGAAATTCCACCCCATTTCAAAAAAAATTGCATGCAAAAAGCCCATCGTATGGCCGAGATATGGCCTCTGGAATATTGGGTGCAAATTTGAAAAGCCCAACGGAGAGGGGCTGAGTGGGAAAAAAAGAAAACTCCTCCAAATTTAGGAAAAACACCTCCAGATCTAGAGGTCCGCCAGAATTAGTGTGCAGGAAAAAAACTCCTCTAGTTACAATGCAATATTTTGCATGAAAAAACAAAATAAATTGCATATTACAAAGGATTTTTTTTTTAATTAAAAAAACAATAAAAAAAATATTTACAAATATATTTTTTTTGAAAAAAATATATTAAAAAAGGCATTGATTTTTATTTAAAAATCATAAAAAAAAAAGGTATTTGACCCGGCTAAGCCGATCGACGGTATCGGTCGAGGTCAACCAGGCGGTGCGCCGATTACTCATATTCTGTTCACGTGGGTGCCCTATTGTGCTTTTAAAGGCTTTTTTTTGTTTTAAAAACTTTTTTTTTGTTTTGATTTAAAATCAAAACAGAAATTTTACAACCTTTTTTTAATTTTTGGGACAAAAATTTGTTTTCGAAAAATTAAAAAATACCAGGGCTTGAATAATTTTTTTTTCTCGATCCACGTGCTGGCGGCTAACCGGGTCATACGAACAAAATTTTTTTGCCTCAAAAATCAACTGCTCAGATTTTGATGATTTCACAGTCAATCTTAGGGTTTTTGGCCGCTGCGGACACAATGGCAAGGTCCGTTTGGGCTGAAAATGCTCTAAAAAATCGAACACCCCCTGGATCTGGCAAAAAATCCCTTTCTTCAAACCCTCACAAATCGACAAACAGAAGCCAAATTTGACGAAACAAAGGTCGATCTGGACTATTCCAACAGCTCTGGATTCAATGGAGAGGTCTGATTCACGCCAAAAAGCTTCTAAAAAATTCCTACTCCAAAATTTGCAAAGAAAGCAAAGGGGATTTAGATCTGAAGTCTGCAACCCTTGTTGAAGAAGAAAACCTCATAAATCGAGAAGGGGTTCGCTGAATCCACGCTCTGATACCATGTTGGAATTGTGAAACAAGCACAAAACCACGAGCCACATGATCAAACAACAAACAAAACACCTTCCACACAAGAGATCTGAAAACAAATGTATGCAATTAACTTCAACAAGAAAAAGTTACAGAAGAGAGAAAACTTTCAAGAAGATATGAAAGCTACAGATATTCTCCCATTAATAATTACAATGAGATCAATCCTTATGAAAGGAGATCAAGAAACCCTAAAAAGGAAAACCCTAGTGTGCACACTTAATAATTAATAATTAATTAATTATTAATGTGCCTAAGTTTAGCTTAAGTAACTAAAGTGATAAGTGACT
Organism: Sequoia sempervirens; assembly: GCA_007258455.2. Classification (NCBI taxonomy): domain Eukaryota; kingdom Viridiplantae; phylum Streptophyta; class Pinopsida; order Cupressales; family Cupressaceae; genus Sequoia; species Sequoia sempervirens. The sequence goes on along the minus strand of VDFB02058242.1, from coordinate 544,115,657 downwards.
TAATTAATTAACCAATATGATTAAATTAATTTAGTAAAACAACTTATTACTCTAACAACAACCTTGTTAATATCGGTATTCCCCATTTATATCAATCTCACAAACCTCACTTGAATAATATGGCAACCTTCCTCATACGCGCAATCCATAGCTCCTTATCATAAGAGTCGGCTTCACTCAGAGACTCCATCCAGTTGCCCTCATCATCACGACTCAAGCCAACTATTTATTGCACCATAGGATTTCTTGCAGATCCCATCCCCTACTATTGTTTTTCCGATGTCCCCAATTTAATGGTTTTGAACTTAATATTATGTTGGCCATTCAGTGATCTTTGGAGGTCGATGAGAAATGCATCCCATGGGACGGCTATGTGACTTGCGGACCCCACAGAGGAGAAAGCCATCGGAGATGATGATGTGGGCCCCCATGTTAAGGATGTCATTTGAGAACAACGAGTCATGGATAACTCTTTGCATAGTAAATCCCACAAAACAAGTGTCCTTCCTCCTTTTTTGCTGGAATTTATTGAAAAGAGCGCATAGGTAGAGATGGTTTAATGACTTTGTAGGCCCAGTTTGGAGGATACATTCCACTAGGTAAAAATGTTTAGAATAGATCCTGATGTTGGTGGCATAAATAAAGATTTGCAGTTGCCATGGACTCACTCTTAGAAAGTCTTTAATGTGGTCTTTGTAGCTTGTGAATTGGGAGTGAAAGATGGTAGAGTATCATTGTGGAAAAGTCATCATAGTGAGGGCAAGGATGGACAGATTTGGATGCAGTTGCACCCATGTCATAGCAAGTCATTCCATGAATGCACGAAAAAAGTCACTGCAGGCTTCACACATGAGAATTCTGTGGAGAGAGGCACTCATAAAGGCATCCCATGAGGGTTGTGGGTTAAAAATGACTGCTCAAACCATAGTGAAACCTATGCGCAAGCCTCTGCAACTAAATTTTCCAACTCCACAGATGGTCTCAATGATGTCATTAGTCAATTTTCTCTGTACTCCTTCTCTAGTTGCATCCACTGATATGATAATGATCTCCCTAATGCTTTGTGATTGTGCAATTTTATTTGTGTCACCCATGAGATTGTCGTGATGGTCCCATGATTCTCATGTCACCATCATCATGGCACTTTTTGATCTAAACAAAATATATGCCCTTTCGTCCCTCGTTATTCTTTCCCTTCTAAATCTATGAAGAGTATGTGTTGTATTAAATTATTATGAGCCCCAGTCTCCTTGGGGTTTCTTCAAATATTTATTGCTGCAAAATTTGTGAATTGAACCAGTAACCTTTATGCAGGGTTTCCAAGAGCATCGAATGTGAATGTCATTTGGGAGCAACTAGGTTAAGCATGCAGTCAGGACATATGGGGTTCCAAAGGGAAGAACATGATAGACGCCAAAGAAATGACATGGTACAAATGGAAGCCCACAGATGGAAACTAATGGGCAGACACTCAAAGGGCGTTGTTGAGGAAATGACAATAGACTAGCTAAGGCTCGCGGTAATGAAACAATGCTGGTGGGTCGTGGGCCCACATGATGGGGAGGTAGCAAAGGTTTTCCATTATGAATGACATTGGGGTGACGACCTCCTGTAAATGGTGGTCTGCAAGGACGGATCCACCGGTGAGCATGGAATGAATATAGCTTAGTTGTTAGGTGATTGAGGTTGGGTGGGGGAAAATTGTGCACGAAGATCCACAAACATTAGGACTTAGGAATTTTTGAAGCAATGGGGTTAGTTTCTTTTGTGGCAATGATGAATATGGAAAGACCAACTGAAGAGCCCGCTATCCAGGCAGATGTCAAAGGTCGACTGCTACGATATCGGTGAAATGAGAATGAAGTCCCACCTAGGCCGACTTGTAAGAGCGGATCCGTAGGGCATGAAGGATACAATGACAAACATGGATGTGGGGTCTACACTTCAGGCAGACATTGGGCTTGGCCATAGGAAAATGGTGAAGTATAACAACTAATGGCAAAGGGAAAACCCATGAATGTGGGTCTACAAAGGTCAATGTACACCAAGCAAAAAGAGAACGGAATCCCACAGTTCGGCCCAAGCGGCTAAGTGACTTGGAAAAACTTGGTTTGGTGAATTGGACCAATATTAAATTGATCATTTTATGCTCAGGGCTGACTTGGGCTTGGAAACAAGGGTACACAAAATGGGAAGAGGGAAAATGACCCATCAGAGTGAAAAGAGGGGTTCCTTCCCTTGGCGGGGCGTGTGTGCAAAACATGCACAATAAGACTTATTGGTACAACCTTGGAATGGTTCACACAATTACCCCATTGATCCATTAATTCCTTTGTAGACTTAGTTGAATGTTTTTTAACACACTTTTCATACAACATTGACTAAGAAATAACTTTGGCTAAGTTATTCACAACAAAACAAAACAATGGGGAAATATTTGTTGTATTCCTTGAAAGATGGCAACTCCTTGAAAGTAGATTCCCATTACAAGTACCCTAAAAACAAATGGTTAATATTTTCATCAAAAATTTACACCCTAAAATTATGTTACACTTAAGATTACAATGTGTCACAACATTTGATGAAGTCATTGAAAAAGGGTTAACCATTGAAAACTATTTAATTGTAGAAGGGGTAATTAAAATCTACAAGGACCAAAAAGACAATCACCAAACCTCTAATGATAAACCCAAATATTGGTCCGAAAATAAAAATGTTGTAAATGATGGTGTAACTAATAGTAAACATGTTCAAAACATATGAAAAACATCATCACAACACACAACAACAACAAGGTGTCTACAAGACCATTACCATTCCACAAGGAAAAGGAAAGAAAAATATTAATCAATCCAAATGCAAATACACTCATCTAGGGGAACCTCTTGATGTCTTATTTCATAGATTGGTACAAGAAAACATGATCAAATTCCCTATTACCACACCCATTGATGAAAGCAAACCCAAACTAAGACCTTATAGGGAAGAAGAATATTGTGAATACCATTGTGGTAAAAGAGGTAACACCATCAAATGCATGAGTTTAAAGAACTATATTCAAGACCTCATCAATAAGGGAGAAATTAAAATTCAAAATTAAAACTCTCCAAATAGTAACTAAGATTTTATACACAACCCTTCCCACCACATAATGATGGGAAATCATATAATTATGTTTTGTATACATATACCAATAATTCCAACCCATCTGCACATGACACAATCATCAGAAAAATTGAACAATGCAACATCATAACCATAAAATCACTCGATTGTGTTGTTACCACCCATCATGGATGAGTGAAAATACAAGGATCCTCATCCTTATCATCCACTTCAACCAACACTAATAAATATAATATCAATGAACATCTTGAAAAAAACCCATCCCAAATTTTCATCTTGGAACTCCTTCGTATGCCACCCATCCATAAAGAAGCACTTGAGAAAGCTCTTCAAGAATCCTGAGTACCAAGTGATATGAATGTCAACCAATTCCAAGCTATAATGGGACACCTATCATCCTCACATCAACTATCATTCACTAATAAAGATCTTCACACTGAAACACCTCATAATAAACCATTTCACATCGAAGCCATTGTACAAAAACATAATATCAAAAGGTTCCTAATAGATGGCACCTGGATCCAATCTAAATATATGTACATTAAAATTAATAAAACAATTGGGTTATTCAGATGATGTCAATCATCCCCATAAAAAGATAACTATCAAAGCATATGATGATGCAGAAAGGAAATCAGAAGGTACCTTCAAACTACCTATTCAAGTTGTACTAACCATTATGGATACAACATGTCACATCCTTGAAATTGACCTACCATATAACATTCTCCTTAGAAGACCTTGGATACTTGCCATGCAATCTATCCCTTCCACCTATCACCAATGCTTAAAATTATCTCATAACGGAAAAGAAATTACCATTCCCACTAACCCACATACCTTCCAATATTGTAAAGCATTTGAAGGAAAGTACAAAAGCTACCACCATTTCCCCATTAATGATGAAGCCCCCACCT
>VDFB02058242.1:544090064-544111511 GCA_007258455.2 Sequoia sempervirens | reverse complement strand
AGATAGATGGAGTGAGTGAGTGAGAGAGAGACCTAAGAGAGGTAGAGGGGGTAGGATATTGAAGATACTATAGAGAGAGAGAGAGAGAGGTATGGAGTGGGAGAGAGATAGAGGGAGGGAGGATTAATGGTAGAGGGTAGATGGTTTTAGGGTTTAAGGTTAAGGGGTGGAGGAGAGATAGAGATAGAGGGAGGAGGAGTGAGGAGAGACCTAAGAGAGGAGGGTGATGACAGCTGATACTTTGAGATAGAGAAAGTGGGAGGGAGGGGAAAAGAGATAGAGGGAGGGGGGTTAAGGGCAGAGGCATGGTTTGAGGTGGAGGGGATAGAGATAGAGGGAGGAAAGTATGGAGAGAGACCCAAGAGGGAGAGGGGCAGCGACATGAAAGATAATTTAGAGAGAGCGGGAGGAGGAAAGCGTGAGAGAGATATAGAGGGAGGAGGCATTGCCATGGGTTTAAGGCTAAGGTGGAGGGGATATAGAGGGAGGAGGAGGAGAGACATAAGAGAGGGAGGAGGGGGTAGGACATTGAAGATAATTTGAGAGATAGGAGAGAGGGAGGAGCGGAGCAGGTGATAGAGGGAGAGAGGGTTAAGGGCAGTGGTAGATGGTTTAATGGTTTGGGTTAAGGTGAGGATAGAGATAGAGGGAGTGGGAGGAGTAAGAGCTAGGGCCTACAGAGGGAGAGGGGGTAGGATATTGGAGATACTTTAGAGATAGAGAGCGGGAGGGAGTGGGAGAGAGATAGAGGGAGGGAGGGTTAAGGGTAGATGGTAGATGGTTTAAGAGTTTAAGGTTAAGGGTGGAGGGTGGAGGGGATAGAGATAGAGGGAGTGAGGGTGGAGGGGATAGAGATAGAGGGAGTGAGTGAAAGAAAGACCTAAGAGAGGGAGAAGGGGTAGGAGGGAGAGAATTGGGAGAGAGACCTGAGAGAATGAGAGGGGGTAGGAGGGAGAGACTTGAGAGAGAGAGAGAGGGTAGATGGTTTAATGGTTTGATATTTAAGGGTTAAGGGTTAATGGTTTAGGGTTTAAGGTTATGGGTAGTGACGAAACTTCAAATTTTTGTTCTCTGTGTTCTATTTTATAAAAAAAACACATATGGACTAATAGTTGAACACAAAAAATCTATTTTTTTTATAAAAACAACACATAATGATTTAAAATACAACTTATATTGAACAAAAATGGACCAATAGTTGAACACTAGAACTTTTGTAAAATCCTTCACATTTTATGGTGTTGGAAATTTCTTAGGGCTGGGGTTTTAGCTTTGTCTTCATCTTAAACCCTTGTGTTTACCTAATGCCTTGGTTGAGACCTATTTTGTCGTTACCTTTTTTGAAGGGTTTTAAAAACATATTATGCCTCATCGTTCCATCTAGGCCTGGTCCCTTTGGTCTTAATATTTTATTTCCTCCACGAGTTTTATTTTCCTAAGTCCTGGTTGGCCCTATGCTAAACGGTTTAAAAAAAACTTATGTTGTTGTTTTCCATCTGCCTAGTAATGTCCCCTTTCCCTTTAATGAATGTTTTATTTTTCAGAAGGATAATATTTGTAATGCCATCAATCAAAATGCCTTCAAGATCAACGGTTGCCCCCCATCCTGTGATCGGGAATTGTAGGATGGTGATATTGCGGGCGGGCGACACGTGTCTCATCTGTGGATAAAATTTGCTCGACTGTTATCAACTGTCCTTTGATCTGAGTCGTTCCCCACCATCCCACGATGGTGCTTTAGTTGATTGCGAAATCACAGGCGACTGCCACGTGGACTGTACAAGGTGGGGCCCAAGGAAATTTTCCATCCGTCTAGTAATGTCCCCTTTCCCTTTAATGAATGTTTTATTTTTCAGAAGGATGAAATTCGTGCTGTCATTGATCAAAATGCCTTCAAGATCAACAGTTGCCTACCACCATCCTGTGATCGGGAATTGTAGGATGACGATATCGTGGGCGGGTGACACGTGTCCCATCTGGGGATCAAATTTGTGTGACTGTTCATCAACTGTCCTTTGATTTGAGCTATTTCCCACCATCTCGCGATGGTGATTTGGTTGATTGTGAAATCACGGGTGGGTGCCACGTGGACTATACAAGGTGGGGCCCGAGGAAATTTTTGTGCGATATATTTTAAATGTTTCATTGCTTCCAAAGAAAAACATTTAAAATGAAACATTTGACAATGCTGGGGGGAAATTCATTAAAAATGAGCAAAAGCAGAGAAATTAGGGCAGCTAGTGATTTTAATGGTATATTAAAAAAAATCATATTTTGATAGTTGAATACATTCAAAATATTTCTAATATTCTTCTAATTTAAAAAATATATTGTTTAATTTTTTAAATATATATTTTTATTTTTTTAAAAATATATTATACATACAAAATTACATAATCAATAATAGATAATAGATTTTGGTGAATATATCTAGGTATGTTAATATATGTTTGAAAAACTAATTTTAATTAAAAAACTTACTAACATCATTAAAAAGTAAGTTTACAATTATAAAAATTTAACATTAGAATTATTTAACATTTGAAATATAAAATTTAAATATTATATTATAATAGTTTATAAATTACTTATATAGTATTTTGGATAATAGAAACAATTATGATTGATTTAATATTTTCTAAGTTCATTATTGAATTTAAATCTTATAAATATAATTATATATCTTTAATAAATGTTATAATTTAAAAATAATAATGAATATTGAACATCTTAGATTTTAGTATAACTTAAATATTAAAAAATTTAATGTATAAATTTATAAAATATAATATATATTTTTTTAAATAAAGATTTAAAGATTATTATATATGTATATTTAAAGATCCATAGAATTATCTTTTTAACTATGAAATTAATATGATTAATTTCATTGATAATTTTATCTTATCTTTTTAACAATTTTTTGGTATCCTACATAATTTTTTTCTATAAGTATCATGTTGTATACTCTTTATATGGAAGGTAGTGTTTTTTCATGGAGCTTAATAGGTTTTAATAATTTTTAGTCATTTTAAAGATTTTTATTTTATTTATAAAGATAGGTATATTTAGACTTTTTGGCTTATGTAATTATGCATATTCTTTTATTTATTATATTTTTTTGCAATATCATGTTATTCTTGATTAATCACATTATTTGTTTGTCATTTTATTTGTTTTGTTGAAAAAATATTTTATCTTTACTTTACATCTATGATAATTTCAAAATTATTAAATTTAAAATTATAAATAAAACTTATTTTTATTAATCTCTTGAAGTACGCAGGTCCTAATCTTTTTGTGTCATGTCTTATTGAAATTTATGAGATGTGTATGTAATTCTTAGCACAACACTCTTAGAGATTAGGATTTATTTTCACATTTATCTATTTTCTTATTGTTCCTATTAGTGGCTAATTAAATCTTCATTGAAAACCTACAAAGAGCTTGGGTCCTTCAATCTCAAAGCTTGTCTAATTTCTTGATGAGAATCATTCACATTGATTCCCAATATTGTGCTCTTGCATGATACATTTATAAAATGCACTTGGTAATTTAGTATGTGGTTGAAATATTAGAGTAACAACAAATGGTTCTTTTCATTTTTGGCACATGATTGGCCATTTTTACTATGTTAAATTTTTATTTTCACTTTTATTTTCATGGTTTTCATGTTGTCAAATTTTCATACATTTCTTAGTCTTTTTAAAAAAATAAATGAAGGTTCTATATATTAGTGTCCCCAATCTTGCTAAAAATCATGTATAGAGAAAGTACAATATATAAACTACCAATTATAGAGTATAACAACAAAATGAATTTAAAAACCACTACATAGAAACAAGGTTTAGAATAATTCAAAATAGAGATACCATTCTCCTAAAAATACTATGTACTATAGAAACCCTATGTAGCCACACTTTCACCCTCAAAATCAAGAGAATAAATTCTCATACATTGTTTCTATAATGAATTTAGAGAATAAATTATAAGATTTAAATTCAATAATGAATTTAGAAAATATTAAATCAATCAAAATTGTTTCTATTATACAAAATACTATGTAAGTAAATCTTAAGCCTAATCTTAAGCCTAAAAATAACCCTAAGTGAGCACTTATCCTAATTCAACCTTAACCCTAACCCTAATTGAACCCTAACCCTAATTAAACTCTAGCCCTAATTGAACCCCAAACCTAACCCTATTTGTTCCTAACCCTAGTATCTCACAAATACAAGATCAAGACCTTGCCAACTCTGGTAAACCTTATTGGATAGTGATAAAAGCTACCTTATCTTTCATTAAGGTAGAATTTTTTTCTTATAAAACATGCCCCTTGAAAATTGGACATAGGCACTGCAAAAACAAGGTAAACACTAACGGAAATGGTCAGTGGTATTGTGGAAGATGTGATAAAACTTTCCCTAAATGTGATTATAAATATATACTTCAATGCAAAGTGGAAGACCATACTTCATTCAATACTTGGATTACAACTTTTGAAGAAGTGGAAGAAGAAATTATGGGTGTAACAACAAAAGAATTGAACATTTTGAAGCATGAAAAACAAGATGATGTTAAGTTTTCACACATTATACAAAAGGTCCTTTTCAACAGATATATCTAAGTTAGTTAATGCAATTTTGTCATGATATACTTCTTTGATGCTGTCAATACTAAATCTAATGATTGATGAACATTTTTGCTTTTAAATTTATTGTTCTTGGTTGATTGTTGTTATAGACAAGTTGGTATGATTTCAAATTTCAATGTGTACCCTTATATATGGGAATTGAGATAAACAATGACACAAACAATAATGAAATCAAATTGATTGCTTTCCAAATTCATATTCATGAAAATGTAAGCATTTTTTCAAGTCTATATGCATCTTGATAAAGATAACTCTCGACGTGTTTTACATATATTATTAATTAATATATGTATGATAATTAATTAAATAATTAACTATATTTTATTTGTATTATATATTGAATTGTTAAAATATGTAAAAATCTTAATACTAAATATATAGGAAAATGGTTAAAGAATTACATATTTTTGAAAAAATAAAATATAGTGTGCAATTTAAAATACAAATTATATAATTCTTATAATATTTATATTATTATTTATTGAATATTTTATAGAATTTAAACTAAAAATTTACCATCCCCCTCACGCTCTCCCTCTCTCCCCCTCTCTACATATATCTCTGTCTTCCCCATCTTCTATCTCTCCCTCCTCTACATATCTCTCTCCCTTTCTCCCTTGCTCTCTCAATCTCTCCCTAATCTTTTTCTCCCTCCCTACACCCATATCTATCTTCATATCTCAACCTATTTGTCCCTTTATCTTCCCATATATCTCTATATCTATGTCTCTCTCTTCCCATTTATCTATCTCTCCCTCTCTCTTTCTCTCTCTCTATCTCCCCCTATTTCTATCTCCCTCTCCCTCTCTATTTATCTTTCTCTACTTATCTCTCTCTCTCTCCCCCCCCTCTCTCTATATATCCTTATATCTCTATCTTTCGATATCTCTCTATATATATCTCTCTCTCTCGATATCTCTCTCTCTCTCTCTATATATATATATATATATCCTCCCTATCTCTCTATATATTTATTTCTCCTTGTCTCTCTCTATATCTATATCTATTTTTATCCCTTTGCCTCTCTCATTCTATATTCATCTCTACCTCTATCTATAGGGAGAGATACAAAGGTGAACATTGGACCTTCCCAAAGATCGATGAATCTCAACACTACTCCCAACTATTTTGAGCATTTAAGTACATATTGTATGCTAGATTAGGAGGCATGTGTCAAAGCTCATATTTATTGATACAAAATAGGTCCAAAGTCACAAATTTGATGTAGAGTTAGTTATAGTTTTGTAAAAAATTTCAAGTGCCACATAGAGCAAAGATATTCCAATTTTTAATATCATCATGTCATCAAATTTGGCACTTCATCAACATTTGTATCTTCATCAACATTAACAAAAGCAAAGGTATGTACTTGAATCCCTTGCATTTAAAGATAATGCTCAAAATAGGTAAGAGGGTGTGGAGAGGAGCCAAGCAATGTCCGTAATGAAAACAACAATGGGTAGCCAGCTTCCTCACGAGTGGGATCCACCTGTGAGACCATTGTTCGAAGGTGTGGGCAATTGAGAATGAAGACCATTGGCTACCGAGGGAGCAGAACCTGAAAGGGAAGAAGCTAAGGTGGGAATGTCGTGAACCACCGGTGATGGGCTGTGGGAAACTCACATCATAATGTTTATGGGGAGCACTACCTACAAGCATTCAACACTTTTCTAATGGCATCCACCATTTCAAAATGTGTCCTCCCCTTTCTCGTAGCGGGAATGCATAGATCTTCCATGCGAATAGTTGAAGGAAATTGAATTAATGCTTGTAATTACCCAATGAAACTCACTTGGTTATACACATTCATTGAAGTCTTCTTGTTTATTACTATCATCGATCATCCCTCAGCAAACACGAGGTGCACTACATTTTTCTTTCCCATTTATAATAACATTTTAGTCATTTTTGAAAAGCCAATGTTGACCACCCAACAACCTTGTTAATATCGGTATTCCCCATTTATATCAATCTCACAAACCTCACTTGAATAATATGGCAACCTTCCTCATACACGCAATCCACAGCTCCTTATCATAAGAGTCAGCTTCACTCAAAGACTCCATCCAGTCGCCCTCATCATCACGACTCAAGCCAACTATTTATTGCACCATAGGATTTCTTGCAGAGCCCATCCCCTACTATTGTTTTGCCGATGTCCCCAATTTAATGGTTTTGAACTTAATATTATGTTGGCCATTAAGTGATCTTTGGAGGTCAATGGGAAATGCATCCTGTGGGATGGCTATGTGACTTGCGGACCCCGCAGAGGAGAAAGCCATCAGAGATGATGATGTGGGCCCCCATGTTAAGGATGTCATTTGAAAACAATGAGTCATGGATAACTCTTTGCATATTAAATCCTACAAAACAAGTGTCCTTCCTCCTTTTTTGCTGGAATTTATTGAAAAGAGCACACAGGTAGAGATGGTTTAATGACTTTGCAGGCCTAGTTTGGAGGATACATTCCACCAGGTAAAAATGTTTAGAATAGATCCTGATATTGGTGGCATAAATAAAGCTTTACGGTTGCCATGGACTCACTCTTAGAAAGTCTTTAATGTGGTCTTTGTAGCTTGTGAATTGGGGGTGAAATATGGTAGAGTATCATTGTGGAAAAGTCATCACAGTGAGGGCAAGGATGGACAGATTTGGATGTAGTGGCACCCATGTCATAGCAAGTCATTCCATGAATGCATGAAAAAAGTCACTGCAGGCTTCACACATGAGAATTCTATGGAGAGAGGCACTCGGAAAGGCATCCCATGAGGGTTGTGGGTTAAAAATGATGGCTCACACCATAGTGAAACTTGTGTGCAAGCCTCTACAACTAAATTTTCCAACTCCACAGATGGTGTCAATGATGTCCTTAGTCAATTTTCTCTGTACTCCTTCTCTAGCTACATCCATTGATATGATACTGATCTCCCTAATGCTTTGTGATTGTGCAATTTTATTTGTGTCACCCATGAGATTGTTGTGATGGTCCCATGATTCTCATGTCACCATCATCATGGTGCTTTCTGATCTAAACAAAATATAGGCCCTTTCGTCCCTCGTTATTCTTTCCCTTCTAAATCTATGAAGAGTACATGTTGTATTAAATTATTATGAGCCCTAGTCCCCTTGGGGTTTCTTCAAATATTTATTGCTGCAAAAGTTGTGAATTGAACTAGTAACCTTTATGCAGGGTTTCCAAGAGCATCAAATGTGAATGTCATTTGGGAGACATATGGGGTGCCAGAGGGAAGAACATGATAGACACCAAAGAAATGACATGGTACAAATGGAAGCCCGAAGATGGAAACTAATGGGAAGACACTCAAAGGGCATCGTTGAGGAAATGACAACAGACTAGTTGAGGCTCATGGTAATGAAACAATGCTGGTGGGTCGTGGACCCACATGATGGGGAGGTAGCAAAGGTTTCCCATTATGAACGACATTGGGGTGACGACCTCCTACAAATGGTGGTCCACAAGGGCAGATCCACCGGTGAGCATGGAATGAATATAGCTTAGTTGTTCGGTGATTGAGGTTGGGTGGGGGAAAATTGTGCACGAAGATCCGCAAACATTAGGACTTAGGAATTTTTGAAGCAATGGGGTTAGTTTCTTTTGTGGCAATGATGAATATGGAAAGACCAACTAAAGATCCCACTATCCAGGTGGATGCCAAAGTTTGACTGCTACGATATCAGGGAAATGGGAATGAAGTTCCACCTAGGCCGACCTACAAGAGTGGATCTGTAGGGCATGAAGGATACAATGACAAACATGGATGCGGGGTCTACACTTCAGGCATACATTAGGGCTTGGCCATAGGAAAATGGTGAAGTATAACAACTATTGGCAAAGGGAAAACCCATGAATGCGGGTCTACAAAGGTCAATGTACACCGAGAAAAAAGAGAACGAAAGGCCACAGTTCAGCCCACACGGCTAAGTGACTTGGAAAAAATTGGTTTGGTGAATTGGACCAATATTAAATTGATCATTTTATGCTCAGGGCCAACTTGGGCTTGGAAACAAGGGTACACAAAATGGGAAGAGGGAAAAATGACCCATTAGAGTGAAAAGAGTGGGTTCCTTCCCTTGGCGGGGCGTGTGTGCAAAACATGCACAACAAGACTTATTGGTACAACCTTGGAATGGTTCACACAATTACCCCATGGATCCATTAATTCCTTTGCAGACTTAGTTGAACATTTTGTAACACACTTTTCATACAAAATTGACTAAGAAATAACTTTGGCTAAGTTATTCACAACAAAACAAAACAATGGGGAAATATTTGTTGTATTCCTTGAAAGATGGCAACTCCTTGAAAGTAGATTCCCCTTACAAGTACCCTAAAAACAAATGGTTAATATTTTCATTGAAAATTTACACCCTAAAATTATGTTACACTTAAGATTACAATGTGTCACAACATTTGATGAAGTCATTGAAAAAGGGTTAACCATTGAAAACTATTTAATTGTAGAAGGGGTAATTAAAATCTACAAGGACCAAAAAGAAAATCACCAAACCTCTAATGATAAACCCAAATATTGGTCCGAAAATAAAAATATTGTAAATGATGGTGTAACTAATAGTAAACATGTTCAAAACATACAAAAAAAATCATCACAACACACAACAACAACAAGGTGTCTACAAGACCATTACCATTCCACAAGGAAAAGGAAAGAAAAATATTAATCAATCCAAATGCAAATACACTCATCTAGGGGAACCTCTTGATGTCTTATTTCATAGATTGGCACAAGAAAACATGATCAAATTCCCTATTACCACACCCATTGATGAAAGCAAACCCAAACCAAGATCTTATAGGGAAGAAGAATATTGTGAATACCATCATGGTAAAAGAGATAACACCATCAAATTCATGAGTTTAAAGAACTATATTCAAGACCTCATCGATAAGGGAGAAATTAAAATTAAAAATTAAAACTCTCCAAATAGTAACTAATATTTTATACACAACCCTTCCCACCACATAATGATGGGAAATCATATAATTATGTTTTGTATACATATACCAATAATTCCAACCCATCTGCACATGACACAATCATCAGAAAAATTGAACAATGCAACATCATAACCATAAAAGCACTCGATTGTGCTGTTACCACCCATCATGGATGAGTGAAAATACAAGGATCCTGATCCTTATCATCCACTCCAACCAACACTAATAAATATAATATCAATGAACATCTTGAAAAAAACCCATCCCAAATTTTCATCTTGGAACTCCTCTGTACACCACCCATCCATAAAGAAGCACTTGAGAAATCTCTTCAAGAATCCCGAGTACCAAGTGATATGAATGTCAACCAATTCCAAGCTATAATGGGACACCTATCATCCTCACATCAACTATCATTCACTAATAAATATCTTCACACTGAAACACCTCATAATAAACCATATCACATCGAAGCCATTGTACAAAAACATAATATCAAAAGGTTCCTAATAGATGACACTTGGATCCAATCTAAATATATGTACATTAAAATTAATAAAACAATTGGGTTATTTAGATGATGTCATTGATCCCCATAAAAAGATAACTATCAAAGCATATGATGATGCAGAAAGGAAATCAGAAGGCACCTTCAAACTACCTATTCAAGTTGTACTAACCATTATGGATACAACATGTCACGTCCTTAAAATTGACCTACCATATAATATTCTCCTCAGAAGACCTTGGATACATGCCATGCAATCTATCCCTTCCACCTATCACCAATGCTTAAAAGTATCTCATAACGGAAAAGAAATTACCATTCCCACTGACCCACATACCTTCCAATATTGTAAAGCATTTGAAGGAAAGTACAAAAGCTACCACCATTTCCCCATTAATGATGAAGCCCCCACCTCATCCACTTACATTAAACCATCCACAAATACAACCATCATCAACACCACCCTCCATTTTTGAGGACAAGGTCAAGATAACTGATAATGGATGTGGAAAATATAAAATTCAAAATGATTTTTGCATAGGGAAACTCCCTACATCTCCATGCTCATATTTGGTTGAACACTTAATGTGAAACCAAATGAAATATTCAAAAACTTCAATAAATGGGGTCTATTGGAAAAATAAGACTTGGGCCTAGAAATTGATGTTTCAACTTGGTTGTACAAAGAAGAAAAAAACTTCCTACCTTGGAGACCCATAGGTATCCTACAGGACATGACTTATGCAAAAATTGGCCCGGCTACAAAGGAAAAGGATTGGGGGAACAATAAAAATGAATCATGGATTCCATTCAACTTCAAGAATATAAGGACCATAAAGGATTTGGATTCTTTGCCACTGATTTGGTAACCATAAAACCCCAATGTACTCACGAAAAAAGTGGTAAGAATTCTACTGATAAGAACTCTCAAGAGGAATCCATTGAGGAATCCTTTCACACCATCACTAAAATTTTCAACACTAATCACATATTCACCATTTCATCCTCTCTTGACCTCCAGCTCATATACCCTAAATTAATCAATTGGGACCAACAAGGACCTCCAACCTTGGACATATTTCAAAATGATGAAGCAATTTCAGAAATCATGGGAGCTCAAGAACACTTCCCCTTAGGCAACCATAAGCAAGGTAACCAAATCACACTACACAAAGATGCCTACTTTGGAGAACAAATCATGTGCTTCAGTCATAAAAATAAAAAAGATAAAAATAAGAAAGAAAGATCCATTATTGAAAACCTCGATGAAGCACTTTTGGATCATGAAAAAGTAAAAATATAAGATGTATCCTCCTAGTAGAACTATAAAATTCTAAAAATTTTAAAGGTTGTTTCACACCCTTGAGTTTCCAAACGAGTCCTCATCATAAGCACAAAGTCCTTCACAACATTTTTCCCATTTTTGGCCATGTGTTCCCATAGAATCCATCTAACCCTGAATATTTCACTATATAATTCCTATCGGCATGAGGTGATCAAGGTCTTCCCGATCCATAATGTACTTCTACTAATATAAATCTATTGTAGGTCTATCAGAAAGACTTCAGAGATGTCACACCGATTGGAATTCATCTATAGGCACATATCGGTAGGACACATTCATGGTCTCGGCGATAGAAAGGGAACACATCGGTAAGAGAGTCATCGTCAAAATGAAGTCATAGTGAACTCATCATGTCTTATCGACCGATGCACAATAAAACACTTCGGCCAAATCAAATGGCTTTGATATGAGGTCTTAGCGAATACATTGGGTCTTGCTGATAAAGTTGTTATGGGGATCCTATTGAATAATCATCAGGGTATGGTCATGCAATCTTTCCGACCCATATGTCACACCGATAAAGTTATGCATCGGCAAGAGTCAAATCATCAGAGTGAAGTCTTACCAAACGTGTTGGGTCTTGCCGATAAGGAAAACAGGGATTCTATCAAAAGGTTATCGGAATGAAGTTATATAGTCTTGCCAACCCGTATGTCTTGTTGAATGTGGTTTCATCAGTGAGAAAATTAATATGTCTCAGCGACTAGATAATATCACGAGATGTTTTTTAGTGAGACAAACTAATCTGTGAGACATCTCCCTAACTTTGAATTGTCACAGTGAAACACATATGATGGAGGATGACTGTTGGCGAGACTCCAATTGTTGATATGACTACGAGACGTCCTGACAGATGTTCAACAAGTGTTAACAAAAGCCAGATTGTAGTTGCTCGCCGACATGTGATTATGAAGCGATGTGTCTTTTCAAATACAAATGTATAAATATTCATTCTCGATTGTAAAAAAAGAAGAGATAGATAGAATAGGTAGATAGGAAAATAATTTTTGACAGAACAAAGACTACGATGTATAAAAATGGAGATATTAATGAGAATCAGTTGATGTGGTAGCTCATTTCTGGTGTCAATTGTCTGTTGTATTCATTTAAAGTATTACTCAAGTTTTCTCCAAGATTGATGCTTTTGGGTTATTTAAATTGATGTAACAAGTTTATAATCAATTTATCAATGCACATTTGTTGTATCTATGTGGTTGATTGATCGGTTAGTTCAAGGAAAGATTAAAACCTATTAATTGATCACAATAATTAGGAAAATTCATTTGGATCACTAAGAAGAACTTGGTAGTCATAGTCTTGCATGTTTATATATATGCCAAAAAATTTGAATGTTCTCCAGAAAGAAGTTACTCATTTAGATTTCATTTGACTCCGCATACCCAATAAGGCACTAGTCTCTGCACTTTTCATCATTCAGTTTCATTCATTTCTTACATCTATTAACTGAACATATTAGGATTTAGTTTTGAATCTTGCTATACAATTTATACCAAATTTAGTTTTATTTGTCCACTCCCACCTGCCATTGTGGGAAAAACATTTCAAGAGAGATAAGAACATTAAGTCCGCTTCACTCATATAGGTACACTTGCGTAGGTCTAGCAACACCTGAAGAGTAGAAGGTCTAAATCTTTCAACCTTATCTGTTATCCTGAAACGTACCAAGAGATTGGAAACCTCTTGAGGAATTTCGCTTGCATTTTTGAGAGCTCACACCTCCAATTAAAACCCTTTTTAGGTGTTGGAGGATGGGGGACATGATTCAATCCCCAACTATGATGAGACATCTATAGTAGTGATCGAGGAAATCACAGACATCAACTTGGGAACAAGTGAGGAACCAAAAATTACTTACATGGCTAAAGAGCTAGAAGAAACACTTAATGAAAAACTGGGAGAGTTCCTCAAAAGAAGATCCATTAATTTTTTTTGGACATACAAATAAATGGAAGGACCGGATCCATCTCTTGTAGTTCATCATTTCGTAGTCTATCCATATGCAAAACCTGTCAAGAAAAAGTTGCATAAAATGCATCCACAAATAGCTCTCTTGGTAAAAGAAGAATTACAAAAACTCTTGGAAACTGGATTTATCAAACCTATTGATTATCCTAAATGGGTGTCCAACATTGTAATAGTTGTAAAACTTACTGGGGGCATCTGTATAGGTACATATTTTAGAGATGTCAAGCATGTCCAAAAGATGATTTTCCATTGCCCAACATTGATATGATTGTAGATCTTATCACTGGACATGAAATTTTATCCCTCATGGATGGATTTTTAGGCTATAACCAAATCCACATTTTTGAAGAAGATCAACACAAGACAACTTTCATAACTCCATGGGGAACTTTTTTCTATCATGTCATTCCCTTTGGACTTAAAAATGCAAGAGCAACATATGAAAGAGCATGACTATTATTTTCCATGACATGCTGCATGACATATGGAAGACTATGTGGATGATTTCCTTGGAAAATAAAAACCAAAATGACACATTGAAGTACTAGAAAAATATTTGATCGACTAGAAAAGTATCAACTATGCCTTAATCCTAAGAAATGTGTATTCAGAGTCTTAGCTGGAAAACTATTGGGCTTTATTGTTTCTTGCCAAGGAATTGAAGTAGATACAACAAAAATAAAAGAAATAAGATAAATTCCTCCACCAAATAACATCAAACCACTCATAACTTTGCAAGGAAAACTATAGGCACTCTAAAGATTCATTGCTCATTTGGCTAGTAAACTTCAACCTTTTTCCCACCTACTTCGCAAAAACATCACATTCAAATGGGATGAAAATTATCAACATGCATTCCAACAACTAAAAGACTATTTCACAACACCACCACTCCTAGTACCTCCACAAGTAGATAAACTACTTCTCTTGTATTTATTAGCTACTCAAGTGGCCCTGGGGGAATTGTTAGCTCAACACGACAATAAGGGGAAGGAAACAGCCATATACTACATATCTCACACATTAGCTAGAGTGAGTTGAACTACACATCCATAGAAAGAGCATGATTGGTTGTGGTATTTTGTGCCAAGAAATTGTGAAATTATAAGCTTAATCATAAGACTCAACTCATCTCAAAGGTTGATCCATTAAAGTACCTACTTTCAAAAGTTGAACTTCAAGTATAGGTAGCTAAATGGATCATAGTACTTAGTGGATTTTAAATCGAGTATGCAATAGAAAAGCTATTAAAGGAAAAGTGGTTCCTGATCAGCTTGTGAAAGTCCCCTTATAGGATAGTCACCCATTGGCATCAGAGTTCCCAAATGAACACATATTGACTACAAACAAAGGAACATGGTGGAATCTATACTTTGATGGATCTTTCACACAACATGGCTCAGGGGTAGGAATTATTTTTGTTACACCTCAAGGAGACTGTATCCCTAAGTCATACTAAATCATATTTCCTTGCACAAACAACATTGTAGAATATGAGGCATTAATAATAGGACTTAAGCTTTCCATCTAGTGGAAGATTGCAAAATTACAAGTATATGGTGACTCTTAATTAGTCATCAAACAAGCAAAAGATCAATATTAGATAAAGTATGACAAGATATTTCCCTACAAAAACATGGTGGATAGCTTCAAGGAGTTCTTCATACAAATCTAGTTTGATCAGATTCCAATGGTAAACAACAAAGTAACCGATGCTATGGCTACCATTGGTTCCCTTGTTGATGTCCCACAAAATAGCAAGCAATATGAGTTACTCATAGGATAAATTTTGATCCTTGCTTATGATCTAAAATATGAAATGGTTTGTGATATTGTTGGTCCTGATTCACCATGGTATCAAGATATATACAAGTACCTACGCAATAACACCATCCCACGTAACCTATCATCCCATAGTTCACTCCATCACCCCACCCTATCATGTGTAGTGGGAAGAGGTGTTAAATTATCCTAGTTGCTCATTCATCCATCCAATAATGAAACTCCATCCCATAATAAACTCTCATTCATAATAAAAAATCCCCTCATCCCAAAGGTACCACCCACATCATCCTGAGATAAAAAAATATAGAGGCAAACAACATGCATTCTTGCATAGATCCCTAATGCTAAACCACAATCATAATCTTCAAAATCATCTTGCCACTTCACTTTCCTGCCATCATAATCCACCCCATCTTTTCCTGATAAGATGCATCCTTCATTGGTCTGGAAACCTCTATTTGTCTTATCCTTTGGAAAGAAATTTGGATTTTTCTTTTTTTGAATTTACTATTGTGAACTACAAAGTCACCAAGTTAAGACCACCTAGATCTTTTCATATCTTGGTGTTTCGACAACAAGGTATGAAGTAGATATGGGTCACCTTGTATGGCGTGTCTATGATTAGCCTGATTTACTAATGATTTATCACACCTTAATGATCCACTATGGTGCTTGGAATCATCTAGTGATTAGGTATAATATTTTTTTTGCAAATTTTTGTGAATCTCAAAGTCCATGAAAGACACATGATCACGCCTTTGGTCATTTATACCATTGGGGCATAATGTTTCTTGCTATATCAAATTAAGGATTGCTCGCCACATCTGCCCAACATAATCAACCCTCCACTCATCCAATTTTTCTTCCCTAACACTAATCATTTCCCCCATCCTTTCTACACTAATAACATCCACATTCCCCCCTACACATTTGGACTAGAATACATGTATCATGACACAAAAATAGACACTCACACTTACATCCCATGTAATTTTAATAAGGGAATTTTGAGTACAAAATTGACAAAATCCATTGACACAATGTCAGATTCATGGATGCACTAATGACTAAGAGAGGGAAAACTATCACAAGACACCTATTACTATCATCAACTTTGGTTAAGAAACCTCTCGATCCCTCCTAATTTTCTTACCATGATGCAAATTAGTCGTTGCCAATTAACTAAAAAAACCACCATAAGAGACAAAGTAAATGTAAATAGGATGAAATCCAAGTTACATATTAGGTATTATCAATGACATGACATTCATACACATCCCATCAAAAAATCATATAGACAATATGCATAAGAAAATTTTCTCACATCATAAGCATGATATAGATACATAAACATTAACATTTTTGCATCCATCCATCACAAGAATAAAAATACATTTCCAACAAAAGTATTATCCATCACAAGCATACTAGCTAGGTGCACCAAGATGGTTCCCTAAAAGGGGGCTTAAGTGGCCACTTTTTTTTCTAAAATCAGGAAATACTGACCGTGCATGTGAAATTGTGGATAGTTACACTCAAAATTTTGAGATGGAACAAAAACAAGGATCGAAGTGCTCCGAGTCTACTTTCTAAACTACTAATTTATTTTGAAAATGGTTGAGATTAAGGGGTTCAAAAGAGGGACGTACACACATTGGTGTTATTTTTGTCAAAAAAACATAACATAGCAACTCTTGTACGACCCTAGCATGATGAAATTTTTTGTACTATTTTAAAAATCACTATGGTCAAAAGCTAGCTAACAATATGTAGTTGATGCACAATTTTTCTGATATTTTTTTAATGAATATTTGATTTTTTACTATTTTTTTAAGTGGATACTTCCTAAAAAAGAAGAACTTTGGCCATGATCCCCCTACAAATTTTGGAAAGTAATTGAATTGTTTTAAAAAATTTGTAGAATGGAGTCTATTTTCTAAAAGTGTAATTTATTTGAAATTTTGATGAACGGTTAATTTATAACTAAAAAAACACCGAACACTACTTTTTGGAAAAAAAAGAGACATACAAACAAAAGAAATTATGGATGAAAGGCTTAACATTGTTAGAAAGTGAAAAAAATTACATCGTTGGATAACTAAGAGAGAACCTAACATTACCCATGTGTTTGATTTTGTCGATATTGAATTAGATGCAATCCTGATGCTAATCACAAACCTGATTATGTGAAAAATTGTAGAATCTTCAAAAACACATCTCTGGTCATTGGGAATGCCCTCCAAGTCTTTGGGTTGGTATTCCAAGGAAAATACCAATTCTAAGGCTTGGGGATTCCCAAAGCAAAATATAACGTGAGATCATTATAATGCGCTCATGTTATATCTTAGTTTTGACATGGTTTTTTGCTTCTCCAGGAAACATGTCAAGCAAGACATAACATGAGCGCATTATAACATGCTCATGTTATGTCTTCCTTTATGTTAAATTCCACTCTATTGAAGGTATGTTGATATATTTGTATGTTTGTATGTACATGTATGTTGGTGTGTCATGTATGTATGTATGTATGTATGTATGCCTATGTGTATCAGTGGATGTATATTGTATGTATGCCTATATGCATGTAGATTGTATTTACACATGTATGTATGTATGTATGTATGTATGATTGTATGGATGTAGGATTGTATGTACATATGTATTATGCTTGTATGTATTTATGTATGTATTTAGAGGGAGGGATAATTTTAAGAGAGAGAGAGAGAGGGAGAGGGGGTGGAAGTGAGTTTAAGAGATAGGGAGTGGGAGAGAAGGGGTTGGAGTGAGATAGACTTAGCTAGGTAGGGTGGGAGGGATAGAGGGAGGAAGAGAGAGAGGGGGATGGGAGAGAGAAAGAGATGGTGAGAAAGAGAGCATTACGTAGGTAGGGTGCCAAAGCGAGATACTTGAGAGTGTGAGGGTGGTGAGAGGGAGAGACATGAGAGATAGGTATTGAGAGGGAGTGTGAGAGAGAGGGAGTGGGAGAGAGAGTGAGTGTAAGTGAGAGACTTGAGAGAGGGAAAGGGTGTGGGAGGGAGTGACCTAAGAGAGGGAGAGAAAGAAGGGGTGGAGTGAGAGGGACTTATCTAGTCAAGATGGGAGGGATAGATAGAGAGTGAGATAGAGAGAGAGAGAGAGAGTTACCTAGGTAGGTTTCCAGAGAGAGAGACCTGAGAGAGAGGAAGAGAGAGAGTCTGGAGAGAGGGAGAGGGGTTGGAAGTGATATTTTAAGAGAGAGGGAGTGGCAGAGAAGGGGTTGGAGTGAGAGGGTCTTAGCTAGGTAGGGTGGGAGAGAGAAAGAGAGAGAGGGGGGGAGAGAGAGATGGTGAGAAAGAGAGAGTTATGTAGGTAGGGTTCCAAATGGAGAGACTTGAGAGTTTGATGGAGGTGAGGAGAGACTTGAGAGATAGGTTGTGAGAGGGAGTACGAGAGAGAGGAAGTGGGAGAGAGAGGGAGTGTGAGTGAGAGACCTGAGAAAGGGAGAGGGTATGGGAGGCAGTGACTTGAGAGGGAGAGAAAGAGGGGGGTGGAGTGAGAGGGACTTATCTAGGTAGGGTGGGAGGGATAGATAAAGAGAGGGGGAGAGAGAGAGAGAGTTACCTAGAGGTAGGTTGCCAAAGGGAGAGACCTGAGAGAGAGAGAGAGGGGAGGTGGGAGGGAGAGACCTAAGAGAGAGAGAGAGAGAGAGGGAGAGTTTGGAGAGAGGGAGAGGGGGTGGAAGTGAGAGCTTAAGAGAGAGGGAGTGGGAGAGAAGGGGTTGGAGTGATAGGGACTTAGCTAGGTAGGGTAGGATGGATAGAGGGAGGGAGAGAGAGAGGGGGGGTGGGAGAGAGAGATAAGAGTGAGTGAAAGATTTGAGAGAGGGAGAGGATTTAAGTATTAAGGGTAGAGGGGAGAGAGATAGGAGTGAGTGAGTGAGAAAGAGAGAGATAATTGATGGTATAGGGTTGAGGACCTATAGGGTTAATGGTTTAGTGTATTGGGTCAAGGGTAGAGGGTAGAGGGTTTAAGGGTTTAGGGTGTAAGGGTTTTTGGTTGATGGTTTAGGGTTGAGGGTAGAGGGTTTATGGTTTAGGGTTAAGTGTTTAAGGGTTTCAAGGTTGAGGGTTTAGGGTAGAGAGGGAGGGATGGATGGATAGAGAGATGGAGGAGATCTAAGATAGAGAGAAGTAGAGTATAGGATGGAGGGACAACTATATATGAGGGTTGAGGATCCAATTTATAGGGTAGATGGTTAAAAATTGAGGGTATAGGGTTGACGACCTATAGGGTTTAAGGGTTTATGGTGTAAGTGTTTAGGGTTGATGGTTTAGGGTTTAGGGTAGAGGGTATAAGGATTAAGGGTAGAGATTAGAGGGGAGAGAGATAGGAGTGAGTGAGTGATTGAGAGAGAGTTGAGTTGTAAGGACATGATGCTGAAATTTTAATAGAAGTTCATTGGCTTTTGGTGGATTCTTGATTTTCAATTGCATGTTACAGGGTTCTTCTCCCATAGTTAGTTAATTTGAATATATTTAATTTTTTTTTTGTGTTTTTCAAATTATGAGTAGATTAGTTAATGTTGTTCATTGGTATTGAAGAATTTTGTTGTGTGTTGGAAACCTTCCTTGTCCATACTTTTTGTTGTTTATTGATGATAAATAGCTATGTAAAGTTAGTCTAGGAATAAATCAGAAGTTGCACTAAATTTCTATCTTTTATTCATGCTTATGGTGAATGAATGGTTGAATATCTATAGTCCTTAGAAGCTCGCACTAGTTTCATGAGACTGTGAAGTAATATGGTTAAGTGGAAATTAGTTTTAGGAAGGTTGTCCATAGTAGGGTGCTCCATTATCACTGTTCACTACTAGTTTTAGGTATAGGAACCTTCTCTCTTCCTTGCCCTTTTTCCATTTTTTTGGAAATGACCTAAGCTAAGGTTCATTGCACATTGTAAAGCCAAATTTGAATCTAAAGTAGGAGTTCTAGATTGTTGTTTGAACTTGCAGCAATCGGGCACCAACTTTCCATCTCAAGAACTCTATTAGAAGATCTAATTCTCCTCCAACTTAACTTACGTAAGTCTGCCCTATGATTACCAACAAGATCACATCAAAACAACTGCTACATTCCAAGAAAGTCATGACCTGACACTCGAGAGACCTTGGGGTGATTTTTCATAAAATTTTTGGAGATCAAATTTCAAGAGAGGGAGTGTGAGTGAGAAACCTGAGAGAGGGAGAGGGTGTGGGAGGGAGTGACCTGAGAAAGAGAGGGAGAGAAAGAGGGGGGTAGATGGTTTAAGGGTTTAGGGTGTAAGGGTTTAGGGTAGAGGGTTTATGGTAATGGTTTGAGGGTACGTGGTTGAAGGTTTAGGGTTGAGGGATTCCTCCTACATTTGTTTCAAAAATTATAAATGAGAAAGACAAACATATGGTGTTGCAAGGCCTAGGTGGGTAGGAGTGGGAGTTGGAGTTAATGTGTACAAACAATATATTGGAATTTCGAATATGGTTGGAAATAATTTATCAATTAATACAGCCTACAATTGGGATATTTTGTTATGTTCAACTACATATCAAAGTCGTACGTGGAGGTTCATATGTTTGGAAGATCTAGGTGTGTTAAAACTATCAATTCTCTTTAATTTGAAAATACAAACATTAATTCAAACAAGAGATTCCCTTCTAAGAAAATATGCAATTTAAATCAATTAGTGGGAAATAAATTACTGATTGATTTAGTTTATGATGAGAAAAATAACCATGAGTTTGAAGCAATGCCTGAAAATAGAAGAAGTAAAAGGAAATCCTCATTTCTTGGTAAGAAAAATATTTGTCCAAAACTATAGAGCTTGTTAAATTTGTATGTTCAATAAAAAACTTTTCGAGTTGGCATTTGAATTGTAATTTTATAAGTAAAAATAAAGTGAGTTTTATTATAGGAAATTCATCCAAGGAGCTTTCCAATTCGGTGAAATTGGCAATGTAGTGACATGTTTGAAAACATGGGTCCAAGAAATGGGATCTCTTGGTGATGTAAATCACTAGGAGACCCCATTTCTTGGACCCATTTTTTGAAATAGATGCCAATTTCAACCCACTAGCTTGTCAATTCATTGAAATTGGTAATGTAGTGGCCTATTTGAAAAAATGGGGTCTCCCGGTGATTCATTTTTTAAAATGGGCCAATTTAGGATGCCAATTTCAC
>VDFB02058242.1:544051941-544080318 GCA_007258455.2 Sequoia sempervirens | reverse complement strand
GGAAACATTAGATCCCAAAGTGCAAAAGGGTAGCAATCTTTGATGGGGTATTACTGGGAAACCATGGTGCTTAAAAAATATCCATCTAAACCTATGAAATTATGTTGGGCTCCTCTACAATAATCTCTCTCAGTTTTTGTCTCTCAGTTTTTGTTATCTTAGAGTGGTTTTCTCGTTATGTCCAATTTTCACTTGATGGAAAAAGTGTCAAATGCAAGCAGTGCAAAGTTGCAAAGCGGTGCAGCTTTCGTTTTGCAACTCATGTGACCAAACGGATTGTTCCAATGCATTCAAATAGGTATATTTACACTAGGAATTATCCTCTTTTTCACCCAAACATGCAAAATTGCTCTGAGCTATGTTCAACCGAATCGATCCCTTAAGGGTCCAAAGTGCAAAATGGATGCAAAATTCAGCATGTTGTTACTCAGATATCGTGATGCTTAGAAACTTCACATTTGATCCTATGTGATCATGTTGGGCCCTTCTACAAGAACCTATCTCATTTTTAGTTATCTTGGAGTGGTTTTCTCGTGGTGTCTACTTTTAACTTGATGGAAAAAGTGTCAAATGCAAGTAGTGCAAAGTTGCAAAGTGGTGCAATTTTTGTTCTGCAACTCGTATGACCAAACAGATTGTTCCAACACATCTGAATAGGTATGTTTATACTCGGCATGGTCCTCTTTTGCACCCAAACACGTGGAATCACTTTGAGGTACGTTCAACTGGGTTGATCCCTTAAGGGCCCAAATTTCAAAATAGTTGCAAATTTCAGCATGTTGTTACTCGGATATCATGATGCTTAGAAACTTCTTGTCTAATCCTATGAGATCATTTTGGGCCCCTCTACAATAATCTCTCTCATTTTTTGTTATCTCGGAGTGGTTTTCCCGTGGTGTCTAATTTTTATTTGATGAAAAAAGTGTCAAATGCAAGTAGTGCAAAGTTGCAAAGTGGTGCAACATTCATTTTGCAACTTGTGTGACCAAAAAAACTATTCCAATGCACCCAAATAGGTATTTTTACACTATTTATGGTCCTTTTTCACACCCAAACACATGGAATTGCTTCGAGCTTTGTTGAACTAGATTGATCCCTTAAGGGTCCAAAGTGCAAAATGGCTGCAAACTTTAGCATGTTGTTACTTAGATACCATGATGCTTAGAAACTTTTCGCCTGATCCTATGAGATCAATTTGGGTATGTCTACAATAACCTCTCTCGGTTTTTCTTATCTTGGAGTGGTTTTCCCATGGTGTCCAATTTTCACTTAATGGAAAAAGTGTCAAATGCAAGCAATGTGAAGTTGCAAAGTGGTGCAACTTTCGTTCTACAACTCGTGTGACCAAAAAGACTATTCCAACACATCTGAATAGGTATGTTTACGCTAGGAATGGTAATCTCTTGTACCCAAACACACGAAATCGCTCCAAGCTACGTTCAACCAAATCGATCCCTTAAGGGTCCTAAGTGCAAAATGGCTGCAAACTTCAACATATTTCGGATACCATGATGCTTTAAAAACTTCTATCTAATCCTATGAGATCATGTTGGGACCCTCTACAATAAACTCTCTCAATTTTGTTATCTTAGAGTGGTTTCCCATGGTTTCCAATTTTCACTCTTGATGGAAAAAGTGTCAAATGCAAGTAGTGCAAAGTTGCAAAGCGGTGCAACTTTTGTTCTACAACTAGTGTGACCAAATGGACTATTCCAATGCATCCGAATAAGTATTTTTATGCTATGCATGGTCCTCTTTCACACCCAAACACACAGAATCACTCCAAGCTATGTTCAACTAGATTGATCCCTTAAGGGTCCAAAATGCAAAATAGCTACAAATTTTAGCATGTTGTTACTTAGATACCGTGATGCTTACAAACTTCTCGTTTGATACTATGAGATCATGTTGGGCCCCTCTATAATAAACTCTCTCATTTTTTGTTATCTTAGAGTGGTTTTCCTGTTGTGTCCAATTTTCACTTGATGGAAAAAGTGTCAAATGCAAGTAGTGCAAAGTTGCAAAGTAGTGCAACTTTCATTTTGCAACTCGTGTGACCAAACAAACTATTACAACATATCTGAATATGTATTTTTATGCTAGGAATGGTCCTCTTTCACACCCAAACATGCGAAATCACTCTGAGCTACGTTCAACTGGATCAATCCCTTAAGGGTCTATAGTGCAAAATGACTGCAAACTTTAGCATGTTGTTACTTAGATACCATGACACTTATAAAATTCTCATATGATCATATGGGATTGAATTAGGCACCTCTATAATAACCTCTCTCAGTTTCTACTATCTTTGAGGCATTTTTCCATGGTGGTGAATTTTTACTTGGGGAAAAAGTTATCAAATGGAAGTAGTTGAAAGTTACAAAGTGGTGCAACTTTCGTTCTATAGCTCGTGTGACCTAATGGACTGTTCCAATGCATTTAATTAGGTATGTTTACACTATGCATGGTCCTCTTTTGCATCCAAACACACAGAATCACTTTGAGCTACGTTCAACCGGATCAATCCTTTAATGGTCCAAAGTGCCAAATGGTTGCAAACTTCAACATATTGTTACTCAGATATCGTGATGCTTAGAAAATTCTCATCTAATCCTATGGTATCATGTTGGACCTCTCTACAATAAACTCTCTCTGTTTTCTCTATCTTAGAGACATTTTCACTTGGGGAAAAAGTTATCAAATGCAAGTAGTTGAAAGTTGTAAAGTGGTGCAAATTTCATTCTGCAACTTGTGTGTCCAAACAGACTGTTCCAACACATCCAAATAGGTATGCTTATGCTAGGAATGGTTCTCTTTCGCACCCAAACATGTAGAATCACTCTGAGCTACATTCAACTAGATCAATCCCTTAAGGGTCCAAAGTGCAAAATGGATGCAAACTTCAACATGTTGTTACTCAGATACCATGATGCTTAGAAACTTCTCATCTAATCCTATGTGATCATGTTGGGCCCCTCTAAAATAACCTTTCTCTATTTTTTCTATCTCGGAGGAATTTTCCCGTGGTGGCAAATTTTCACTTAGCAAAAAAGTTGTCAATTGCAAGTAGTTGAAAGTTGCAAAGTGGTGAAACTTTCAATATGCAACTCATGTCACCAAACAGACTATTCTGGAATGAGTTCTAATGGGTACTTTTATGCTAGGCATGGTCCTCTTTCACACCCAAACACATGGAATCGCTACGAGCTATGTTCAATCGTATCGATCCTTTAAGGGTCCAAAGTGTAAAAGGGAAGCAATATTTGATAGGCTATTACTCAGAAATCATGATACTTATGAACTCTTTTTCTGAGCCTATGAGATCACATTGGGCCCCTCTACAATAACCTCTCTTAGTTTTTGTTATCTCAGAGTTGTTTTTTTGTGGTGTCCAGTTTTCACTTGATGGAAAAAGTGTCAAATGCAAGCAATGTAAAGTTGCAAAGTGGTGCAACTTTCAATTTGCAATTCAGGTGACCAAAAAAATTGCTCCATCATGACCCAATAGGTACATTTATGCTAGGAACAGTCCTCTTTCACACCCAAGTACACGAAATTGGTTTGAGATACGTTCAACCAACTTGATCTCTTATGATGGCATGCAAAACAATCGAAAAGAGAAACATATTCACAATGGTTGATTAGAATCCATTCTTGTAGAATGGTTTTAGCTTTGATTAGAATCCATTCTTGTGGAATTATATTAAGTTCTAAGCAACTTAGAAGTAGATTTCTGAGATAGGTCTGAACTTGCTCATACAAGGGTTTGAGTGTAATATGTTGAAATAGGCCATTCCACCTATTGTTCAGGTTGTGTCTCGGTGATATGGGCTTGATGTAAGTAGGATAGGGAGTAGGAATAAGAAAATAGCATTGGTAAAGGCATTGGAAGAGATTACTAACACTTCCCTTGTTGAAAATTCATAATTGAGGCCCCTTAAAAGAAAAGGTAGAAGAGGTGAAAAGAAGAAATTGCTTGAAAATAGGTTAGAATAGGTTGGAAATAGCATGAGGTTGTGGATTTTGATGTGTTCAAAAGGTCTACAAGGATAGGGGAGGTCAAAATTATGTTATGGAATGATTCCCTAGTTGGGAAAATAGGGGTTTTGAATGAAAAATGGAGGTTTAAGGGAGTAAAAGTGGGTAAAGTCAGAGGGAAGCATAATTTGGTGGTCAATTAAGTTTGAGCAGGAAAAATGAAAAGTGTTGGAAGAGGTTTTGAGGTTGTATAAGGTTTAGGCTTGAGGTTGGGGGTTCGATTCACTGGTTCAACCAAAAAATTTTGGAGGGGGGGTTCAGTTCGTTTTGGGTTCGTTGGTAAAAAAAAATGTAAAAACAAAATATATATGTAGCCTAGAAGCATGAATTGGGATTAGAATATTACATAACATCATATAAACAACAAAACCACCATAACATTGAATGTCATTTAAAACATGCATTATAAATATTCATCGTTGAAACTTGAATTGTGGTAGCTTGATATACAGAGTCTATTGATGCTAGAGTTCAATTTGTATGATTTTGAAAAAAGAAGCCAACTGAGTTGAGTTATCAACATTCTTCAGAAATCATAAGAATTTTTTTAGCACACTAGCCATTTTGATGTCTTCTTGCAGTCTCAAACATTATTTTGTATCATTATTACATTGGTCTTGAGAGTGGTAGCTTAATATAGCTCCATAATAAAAAGTATGGTTTACCCGTGCAGTGTAATAGTGGCATATTAGGTATATTTTTCTTTCAAAGAACCAAAGGGTGACTGCACAATTGAAGTGTATAAACACATATATTTTTTTAATAACAAGGATACTTTTTGAAACTTCCATGCATTGCTAATCTTAAACAAAAATTCTTTTGCCTAATCTGTATGCAGCCATGCTTTTCACATTGTCAAAAAGAGCAAAACTTCCTGAACAATGCAAAGGCATGATCAAGTAGTTTTAACTCTTCACATGAGAAAAAGAGATGTTGGAGAGTACATCAAGTCAGTGAGAATAGAAGTGTAATGTGTTTTAGTTTGTAGTATTCCTCTATTTCTCTACAAATGTGTGATAAATTCTCAGTTCAATGATGCAGAACAATTTTTGATAAAAGAGAGTTGTGTCACAATCCGCTTTCAATCTAGAAAGAAAAAATGAAATCTCAACCTCTTGGAATGAAAATTATTATTTTCAAAACAAATGAATAAGAATGAGGTAGTTAAGGTGTTTGAAGTGATTTAGACATCACTTTTAGCACTCTCTTGGGCGTGGGTCAAAGTCAAACTCCATAAAAAAAAAAAAAAAAAGTTAAAAAAAAACTTTTTGGATGCCTAGGCATGAAGGTTTTGTCTTGGTTCACCTAGGTTATGTCTGGATTCTCTTGGGTTCTACCTAGGAAAACTAGACCCAAAAATGAAGGACCCTAGTCGAACCCACAGGCGAACCGAACTATGACCCGCACTAGGAGCGAACTAGGACTAGAACTAGGGCTAAAATAGAAGAACCCAATACCATAGATAATGTGTCAAGAAGTTGACTACTTCATCTACTCTGAATATTATGTTTTTCAAGTGTTGTGAAGATTATGTATCCTTTGCTTAATTGAGTTGTTCCAATCAAAGGATTAAAAATATTGGAATCTTTTTATGAATCATTTCATTGAATACCAATTTAAATTGTGTTTTTTGCTTTTAGATAAAGTTGTTTAGCATCAATCAATTAATTTATTCAATAAAAAATATGAAGGACAACAATGATCAATGCTAGGGCTAACCAATTAATAAGTATACACATGAATAAGTCAAGCATGTACATGTGAATAAGGGAAGCACAAGTAGTCACAAACACGTAAGCCTTGAAGTATGCACATGAATACATTGTATACACAACTTAATAAAAAATATATGCATGAATACAAGGTATACACATGAAAACACATAAGTCACAAAGTATACACGTAAGTTGTAAAGTATACACTTGAATACACGTAACTTAGTTCTATTGAACCATGAATTTAAAATGCAAATATGGACACCATCGATAAAAAATATTTGTATTAACCAAATAGCCATGTATTCATACATCAATTTATATGTCGATATAAGTATAAAATATAGGTACAAAATAGCCATATAGGCTTACAAGAATGCCATATAGGCATACAATGTCAAATATATCCAATACAAAATATGTACAAAATTGCCACATGTAGGCATACAACAAAGGGCTATGGAATAAAAATTCATTTCCCTCCATGCTTTAGAAATAAATTATTTCCCTTTACTTATTGATCTGATGGTGATAAGTATGTCACTCATTTTTTTTGTGCTCGAGGAGTGCTCCTGATGCTCCTCCTACTATTAAGTTCTTGGTGAAGTTTTAACTATTACAATAAGAAGTAAAGACATTAATATATAGAAATTACATTATAAAAAATGATATATTTAACAAAATAATCACTTACCGCCATCTCACGATCACTCTCCATGAGGGAAAGATTTGCACGCCCATGTTGAGGCATGCTCAAGCCCTGTATAAACCATCCAAATAGAAATTAAACTACGAATCAATAATGGTTTGATTTTTCACTAGAAATAACATATATAACAACAAATGTAAATTGAAATTTAGTAATTTGCCTCATACCTACCCTGTCAGAGCCATTCAGGATTGTATAGTGGATGGAACACTGATATCCATTTCCCTCATAACATTTGGAGGTGTTTCCGCCACCAACATCTGAAAATAAAAGAATAAATTATTCAATCACAAAAACTACAATAGCGATCCATGTCATGAATTATAATGTATGAGGTTGTATAGGTATTTTCATGATGTAATAAGGCTTAAATAGCCATTTTTGAGTTTTTAATGGTCTTTGGTAGTCATTGTAGGCATAAATTGTAAATTTACAAAATCTTAACAAAAGTTGTCAATCAATGTTGTAAAAATGCAAAAAGGTGACAAGAAAATGCAATTGGACACTGCTCCTAGACTTATTACTTATGCTATGTGAAGTAATTGCATCATTGCTTATGTTGGCTTTCTAAAAAATTATATTGTAGTTGAAATTTTGTCATCTATCAACGATTCAACATCTAGTTATTAGTTGTGGAATGTGAAGTAATGCTTCGAGTTTGAATGATGTGCAATGCAACGTAATCAATGATATGAATATAAACTACACAATATATTAAGTATTATTCATTATTTAAACTCTTTATTCTATTACCTACATGTAGGTTTGAGTAAATCCATTGGCACTGGGAGGTGTTCCCTCAAAACCTCCAATATTAGCCTATTCAACATCCAAAATCACATATTAAAATACCATTCATAAAACAATGTTATTAACATGTAATAAATTTATAATTGTTTACTAGTTACATACCCCACTGATAGGTGTATTGTAGAAAAAAGTAGGTGTAGGGCCAATGTATCCAGTCTAAATATTGTGACCCTGCAATTTTATTAAAATCATAAAACTAAATTAGTTAATCTTGCATTTCAAAATCAAAATTTAATAAATTAAATTCAATCAACATGTTAAATTTTACTTGACTATCAATTCCATATGCCTAATGAAAAATGTCATCTTCCCTCTCCATCTCCATAGTTCCAGATGGATCCTACGTAGTAGCCTCTTGAGTGTCGATGGGGTCAAATGAACAAGTCGCCCCGCAAGATTGACACACATGGGTTTGAAGGCCACCACTCAAAGACTCCCCTAGATGGCATTGTAGAATAGGGCTAGTATGATGGATGACATTCCAGGTCAAAGTGTTGATCACCTACAATGTCTCTACGTCGACACTCTCCTTAACAATGGAAGGCATAATAATGTTCTCACAAGGCGGCCTAGTCAAAGCTCGTCTCCCTTGCCGCATAGGATCTAGCTATGAACCGAGTATATCCTGAGCCGACCCCCCACCTCTCCCCTAAAAGTATCTCATATCAAAATAATTTGGGATTTTTTTCAATATGAACTCACAGTATAGTTTCCTAAGGAAATACTGTGGGACTTCACAATTATTGCATGGTGGGTAATCAAAGACCATGTACCACCTATCACAAAAAAAGTTCCTAATCTATTAGTGGTGGCACCAATGAATAGGATACCTCTTCGTATTGAGGGTAATATTTTGATTTGTGCATGGGTCAGTGAATAACGAGCACAAATCACCTTTTGTAATTATTAAATCCTTTACATCTTTATATGATAGTTTATCTGCATAAAATCCCTAGTTGCTTGCCTCCTATCTTTCCATCCAGTTATTTGTTTGCTAATTGAATCTACATTTTTTAACATATCTTTCAAAAAAATTGCTAGGGTCATTCTTTCTATGGTTGAACCATTTGGATCACTCAACCTAATAATTAAATCCTCAATTTGTTTTTTGTTCTCAATTTCACTCATTAAATTTTGTTGAGTTCTAGGAGGGTGTTGAGTGATTGGTGGAGGAGGTTGTTATTGAGGTTGATTTTCTTGTTGAGGATTTTGTTCTTGAGGATTTGGTTTCTCTTCTTGTTGAGGATTTTGAGGGTTTGTAGGTTGATTTGCATCTCCTACAAATTCAAAAAAATATATATCAAATACAATCTAAAACTAACAAATTCAAAACAAAAAGAAAAAAATCCTTACCTCTCACACCTCCTCATCATCGTGGCACCATCCTTGCAAAGAAATAGCAACCGTTGGTGAATATATTTGCACAATAACTCCTCCTAGAATGCAAGTGTGAAAAATGGGGGTTTTGGCCACGAGCACAACAAAAAACATAGTCGAAATGAAGACTGAATGAGTTTCACTTTTTTTTTTCTTTTAACATGTCATAACACGAGCGGGTTATAACACACTCATGTTATGGGTTCATTGTGGTTGAGCCTCAAGCTTGACACACTAATCCATAATGTGAGCACGTTATAACTAGCTCATGTTATAGTGCGTTCACGTTATGAATTTTCAAAACTTTTTTTGAAAATGGCCACAAATTTGCTACCCATCTCCATGCACCTACCCTACTCTAAAAATGAAACCATCTACCCAAAAAAATGGAACCAAAATATAAATAATCAACAACCACATCACATAAAGGTGTACTTCATCCTACAGACCTATTTTTCTCCTAGCTTCTTTTGTTAATTTTTGTATTTTAAATCACTTTGTTAAAGAGCCATTATTGAGTTCTTAATTCTAGTTTTGTAATCAAGAGGTATGGAAGATGACATCTGAAAAAAATTTGGAGAAAAGTTCCATAGGTTGAAGTGTCACCTTTATCTAAAAGTAATCAATTCCATAAAATCATAATAAACATCATAACATCCACTTGCAATCCATCACATTACCATAAAGAATAGATAAGTACACATCATCCATAAATAACATCTAGTATTAGCATCATCATATAGGATCCATAAACATAAAATACATCACATGCATAATTAATTCACATCACATAATAAAAATCCATAATATCTACATAAACCATATAAAACCAAATCCATCATATCATATATATATCAAAATATAATGTCATGATACAAAATGTATGAAAGTCTCTTTTGTGCACAAAAAATTTGAATCCATCCTAGGAAAAAATTCAAAAAGTCATAATCAATGTGCACTATCCTCTACTCCCTACATTTGACTGCCTGTTAGGTGACCTCTGTAGTGGATCCCTCCATGTTTCTCATGGTGGACCCATAGTAACTAATGGCCCTAATCGATCTGACCCATGTGATCTAGTATTCATTGAGACACTGGCTATCCTCCACTCTAGTGGCAATGCCTCCTCATAATCCCTGCACTGCTTTACCTCTTGGGTGGCCTGACCAAATTCTACAAATAAAACTACCAATCCACCCTTGCCTAGAATATCACAAGGTACATCTTACTCTCTCCACAATATTTCCACATCCCTCTACAACTGATCTAACTACCCACCATCCCCTTCACCTCCACTAGCTCCCCCATCTAACAAACCCTATAACCTGGATGGCTCTACCCTAGACGCATCCATCTCACTAATCAAAGTCACTACCTATCCCCTAGCTATGCCTCTCTCACCCCTCAGTGTGACCACCTCTACTCGAGCTACATCCCTCTTTGCAGTAAGTGTGACAATCTTCCCATCCATTTGTCTCTATAAATGGACCACATCGGCTAGTGCCATATCCCTCTTTCCCACAACCTATAAGTGAGCCTATCACACTTGATCATGCTCTTGATGGAGCTAGTCCCTCTCCAATGTCAAGGAATATTCCTAGGCTTGTAGGTATCCTTCTCTCTATCACACGCAATAACCCTTGTCATCTCCCTCTCCACCAATGTCCTCCCCTCCAATATCCTCTCCACCATTTTCCTCTCCTCCAAGCCCCTAATCTCCATCATCCCCATCATCATCTCCATCATCATCATCCTCACTCTCATCACTCTCATCACTTCACCATCAGAGCTATTGTTGTTCCCTAAACTAATCTTGTTGTTTCTCTCATCCCCACTATCATGTGCTACCACTAGCTAATCATGAGGCATGGTCAATCAAAGAGTTATGTGCCTCTCCCACCAGGGATCATACTCTACTATGGTTCCAACATGTGCCACCCCTCACCTAAGATGCCAAGCCACTGCCAGTATATCTCTCTAGATCTCATATGTTGTGTCATACTCAATGAAACCACCCCATTATAACCTCTCACAGGCCACCCTACCAAACATTAGCTCCACCTGAGAAAATCCTTCTCGTTGCCTAAACTATTGTAATACCTACACTGAAAAATATCTCTCAATGATGACTGAAGTTCACCCTATCAAGTAATGCACCCTTTGAATGTATGGAATGTAGATATGATCTTCCTCCCAGTCCTCACAATCAATAGACAACTTCCAGATGAATGAATCCATCTCATCGATGACTCTGCGCCAGTGATCCAACTCACCTAGATGTTGGTATCGAACTCATGCATACATAAAAAAAATAAGGCATATATGGCCCCCGTCGTCTATCACACTAGACACAGTACAAGAATACACTCAAATTCCCATATATGTAGTAGAGTCATCCCTAGAGCTAGACTTTTCCCATCCCTATACACAACATAATGAAGCTCCTTGTAAAAATCCCCCAACATCATCACCCCCATGCATATATTGTCCCCTCCTCAAACATCTACTCCATCATGCCTACCCAACCTATAACAAATCCTTGTGACCTATCTAGTATCAAGATACCCATTATCAATGTAGCCATAAACAAGTAGAGATCTAACCACTGACCCAACCCTACATCCAAATCTAGCTCCACACCTCTGAATGGAAAATATCAGCATGCAAATATCTCTCATAGGAAGGCTCTTTCTCCCTAGAGCCGGTACACAACTAACTCCCCTTAGATCGATAGTCAAATGATCTTCAACACAACCTCCAATGTAGCTATCGCCTCACTGGTAGGCAAGTGAAAACTACTCATCTCATTGTTCCACTGCTCTACTAATGTTGTCATTAGTGATTTGTGTGCCCAAATCTAGGGCATATGAGAAAAAAAGTACAACCTTGTTAAGTGAAGCTAGTCATCATCCTCAGGCATCAACTTCTCTCGAAGTGTCCCCATCATTGCCATCTATTTCTCCCACGACTGTAGGACCTTCAAGTCCTCCTGCATCATTCCACACACTATCATCTGCCTTTTCATACAAAACATGAACCTCTTTCTTGCCTACCTAACCCACCCTCATATTTTCTATGAAACTATGCTTCCATTTTGGTGCAAGCACCATTTCATAGAATACAAGCATGCCAATTTTTCACCCAAGCACTGCTTTATGCAAGTGCAACAATTTCCCACCCAAGCGCATCAATTTTTTGATGTAGGTGTCACATTACGTATGTGCCATTTCTTCATTCCCTCCTATGCATGGTAAATGCATACACGTCAAATGCATGAGTGCCAAACACGGGCATTGTGATTTTTAACATGGGTGCCGAAATTGACTACAGGCATCACAGAAATGCAAAAACAATTTATTTGCACACAGGAACCACAATCATGCCCTTAGGCACAATTTCATGAAATAGGGAATTCATTTTTCCCGGTTTGTCTCCTAATTTGACCTACCCTGGACCCCCCTAACCTAACCTAAACCTAAGGGATAGATGACATACCAGCTCCCCTACATCCTCCACCCATTGATACTCTTGAACTCGCTTTGCATGATGCGTATACCGAGGAATCTCTGTTATTGCTCTGCTTTTCCACCTTAGCTTCACTCCACCAATCAAAAGTTGAAAATGACTTTTTGGACCCCTCCAAGCCTATTTATAGGTTGTTTAACCCTAATTAACATTTAATTATCTTCCCAACCCTAATTTCTTCTCTACTGGATGCATCAAATGTCCCATTCTCCCTCCCTGTTCTGCCTAATTTCTTTGTTTCTTCTCCAAATTTTTACTTTTTCTTCTACACCATCCCCCATCATTTTAGCCCATATTTTTTGAGACTCTAACCATTTTTTTTTTCTAATTTTTTTCGGTCAATCTCTCGAGGGGGCATCATCTCATAACTAACCTTTCATTCCACTGGGGAATATTTTAAACTTCTTTGATGGAGTACCACTTCAGACACTACATCAAAGAGGGGAAAAATGTAGTCACCCTAAATTTGACATTACTTCCTCTTAATTAATTAAATAGCTTTGTCAAATTAATTTACTCATTCATCTCCTTTTAATTATTAAATACATTTATTCAATTAATTAATCCATTTTTTTCTTATAATTAATCAAATATTTTATTGAATTAATTATATCACCTTCTAAAACTATAGCTCTTATAATCAATTAAATAATCTTCATTATTTAATTGATCCCATCAAATCCCCTTTCCCTCTAAAATCCAATTATGTTAATTAATCCTTGATTAATTAACTCACTAACCCCCATTAGCCCATTCTCCAACATTTAACTCCAACTAAGTTAATAAACTCATGGTTTATTAACTCTACCCACCTCATTATGCTAATTGATGCCCAATTAACTATCCTAACCCCCATCATTACCATTATTTTCTAATTTAAAATTCACCCTCAACCCCCTAATTATCTCATTAATGCCACAAATCTCACCTACCTCCACTATCTTACACCTAGCCTCTAAAATAAAATGAGGTGTCATTCCAAGGTGTGCTCACACATGTGTGAGAATACCTCACCCCCTCTCCTACACTCAATTGTGACACTTGTCACAATGTTAATTAGACACATCTATTGATCCATGCATCACATTCAAATTCAATCCTATCCCTCCATCAACTTTCAATCTTAACCCTCCATTTTACCCTCCAATTTTGTATAAATTTGGCCTTCATTCCCTCATTTCTCCATCTTAAATTATGTTGATATTATGCTAGTGAAATTATGAGCAATCCACATTCCAGCTGAGAGAAAATAAGCAAGATTAGGGTGCAATATTGAGCTCAATCAAGGATGTCATCAAAGGTATAAACATCATTTTGTGCTTTAGGCTTATTTCCTTATTGATTTATTATTTTCGTGTTGATTTATAACCCCTCCACAACCACCACAATGAAATCCCAAAATCACACATAAGAGATCCATGGATTCAGGGTCAGTATGTCTTTTCCGCAATGTTGTTAGAGAGCTCAAAAATGTCATCATTCCCTAAATACTCATGGAACATGAAGAATGACACAAAGAGATCGAAACAAAGAAAATATTTTGGGTCAACATGGAAGAGACCTAAATGTCTTGACACCTTGTTTCATCCCCAAAAGGAAAACAAAAGACAAGGAAAAGATAAAGGATAATATTTTGGGTCAACATGGAAGAGACCTAAATGTCTTGATGCCTTGCATCATCCCCAAAAGGAAAACACAAGAAAAATAAAATATAAAGGATTTATGACATATAAAAGAATTTAGATACAAATAAAGGAATTTCACAAAGAGAGAGACACATCAAATAAAATGATATGGGAGATCACATTATGCACATGCAATCACACACATAAAATGAAAAAAGAAAACAAAGACACGACTATCAAGGCATGTGTGATTCAACCTATAGAAAGTTTGCATCCCAATCTTTTTCATCGTATGCGGAAAGTGGACAACTAGCCAAAGGGACAACAAGTGCGATACTAGGAAAAGGCTATCTAATTCTTTCCCCCACTGAGTGCAAGAAAAGAATGCACCAAGGTAGGTGATGAGGAATAGCTCCTTGAAATTTTAAATAATTTGCAATGAATTTAATACATGTAATAGTGAGAATATTATGATCCTACAACTATTACATGGCAAGGAGCAGAAAGGAACCTATTTTAAGGGACTATTTTTATGATATCAAACCTTTTTAATATTTTTTTAAATCATGACAATCATGAGTACTATGTCCAAGAACTTCATGATATCGAAAATGAGATGTTTTTGTGTTCTTAAGATTTGGTTTTGGAGTTTCTTTCATGGGTAGTAATGATACCAGTCCTTGACTTAGAAGTATGTGTAATTTTCATTTAGTTTCAAACATGGGACAAGGAAATTTTAGCTTAGTTTGTAAGACTTTCGTTCCTTGCTAGATTCGCCAACTTGTTGATGTAGATTTTGAGGAGGACCTAAGATGATCCTCTCATCCTTTTGAGGCATTAGTTGTTCTTTACGAAGGAGAGTCTTGATATCCTACTCCTTTGGTAACTTCGGTTTCTATTTTTTCTAAGAGTTGATGAATTTCATGTTTGCTTGTTGTATCACATCCTTGTTTACTTAAGATCGTGAAGTCTTTTCCATATGTCTCTTCTAGGTTGGTGATGTGTTGGTTACTTTGTTAACATAGGATGGTTGAATTTTTTCTTGGTTAGAGGTGCTACGTTCACCTATTATGGGGAGCTTAGGTTTACTTTGTGTCTCAATTTTAAGATGTAAAAGACTAAACATCTCAAGTTGTG
Organism: Sequoia sempervirens; assembly: GCA_007258455.2. NCBI lineage: Eukaryota > Viridiplantae > Streptophyta > Pinopsida > Cupressales > Cupressaceae > Sequoia > Sequoia sempervirens. The sequence goes on along the minus strand of VDFB02058242.1, from coordinate 544,065,382 downwards.
TTGGTTGTTTCATGGAAGGATAAAAGGATGCATTAGTCTCAAGATTATTGAGGAAGTAGTGTATGAATTTTTTCATGATGTCATCATCTTCTCCAATGATGTCAACTTCACAAGGATGAAATTCATTAGGAGTTGATTGAGCATGAATGAGCTCAATTTCATTACGATCATTTCCAAAAAACACAGCTTGACACATCCACTAATGACTTCAAGGACATCCAAAAATTACCAAAGCACATGTCCATGATGAAATGTAATGTAATGACCTAGAATGAAATGTGTAAATGTGATTTTTAGATTACACTATGAAAAAATTAAGCTAGGTCTAATGAAATTAATGAAATAGGAACTCAACAAACTAAAATAGAGATCTGATAACATAAAAAGAAAACACAGAAATGAAGTTTTTAAATATGTGAAATGAAAATTCAAACTTAATTTGGGACTAAATCTCCTAGGTGGTAAAATGAGTCCTAGATAGGTTTTTGATAGTTTCAAATAGTGAAAAATAGAAAACAGAAAATACCCAGAAATTAGGTGTAAAGGCCTATACCAAGACTAGATCACCCAAAGGGGTGAATGAGTCCCAATTAGGGTTTCTAAACCTGATTCAACAAATTCTAAGTTGATTGTAAGGTTTTTGATTGTATGGTCAAATGACCATTTAAAACTATAGTTTTCGAATGAAATTTAATGATGGAAGATGCAAAAATTCAACCTATATGCACTTTTCACTAATGCAATGATTCAAAAGTCCTAAATGAAAATTAAATAATGAAAAGTTAATGCAAACTAGATCTAGGACTTATAATTCTCTCCAAATAAAAAATTCAAGGGTCGAAAGGTTGGGTTTACTAAAATGAACCAAAAGAAAATGAGGTGTCCACCTTCTAGGAGATGTAGCTTAGGGATCTATTTCCCACTTCAACTCATTATAAACCCAATATCCCTCAACCAAGTGACTCAATTGAAGGATGGACTAGGGTTTCCTTTGGTGTGATTAAACGAGGCCCATTCACCATTAAATGAAGTTTGAAAGGAGAAGTAAAAAAACTCATGCATAAAACCCTAGAAACTTAAAAGTATGAAATCAGATTAATAAACAAAGAGATACATAAAAGTACATGGAGGAGTGAATATGTCTAAACAAGATCTAAAAAGTTGGAGATTTTCTATTTCTAAAGTGCCTTAGGACTGATATGCTAGAATGGGAAATTTAGTTCCAATTTAAGGTTTATGGGCAGGATTTGCAATCTCCTAGTGACTGATCAAAATCCACTGAAAGATGCAAAAAAGGGATATAAAGGGAATCATATGCCCAAGGTGGCAATTTAGTGTCATTAATAAGATTTTTCTGATATATTTGTATCCTCTAGTGATATTTTGTAGCTTTCATCTTGTCTGATCTTCAAGTCTTAAAAGTTTGATTTCTGATTTGTAGGTGAGTTTCCATGAAGATGACAACTTCTTGAAAACTTTGACAACTTTTGCAATTTTTTCTTCAAAGGATCTTCAAGCTCCAATTCACCTAAATCTATAAATCACACATCAAAGAGGGGAAAATGTTGTGTTGAGGAATAGGTCTTTTCCTTGGTTGAACCCCATCTTGGTAATTAAACCTTGAAATAAAATGAAATAGTATGAAGGAATGATGAATGAAAAAATGCAATGTTGCAACTCACTAAACCCTTGATATAAAGGCTGTAATCTTGTGTGAAATTTCTCCAAAGGATGTGAATATTGACTCTTGATCTTGATATGAGATAATATCTTTGAATGCTTGCTTGAATCGTGAAAGCCTACATCACAAATGAGTTTGCACAAAAAAAAACATGATGCATGATGACTTTGACATGATGCTTGAATCATGAATGCTAGTCCAAATGCTTGATAATTTTCTCTTGAATACTCTTGAATGCAATTATAGAATGCTCACATAAATTTGCTAGATGGCTTGTAAACTTGCTAGGATACTTGAATAATTTAATTGCTAGGAGAAATTATATGAAATAACCTTATATTTATACTTGTTTATGCCAAATTTATCAAAATTAAAACACTACAAGCCAACATCAAATTTAGGATAATAAAATTCTGCCAAGAATTTGATTTAAAATAGGTCCAAGTTAAAGTGGGATGCATACGCCAGTTGGGGCATATGAGTCCCAGTGGCTCACACCCAGGACACACATTTCTAGGAGTGTTAAAGTCAATGCAATATTTGAAATATAATTCGGAGACCTAGGTGGGACCCATACACCAAGGTGGTCTATGAGTCCTAGATCACTAGATTGGGAACACATAACCGCAAACATTGAATTATGATTGGTCATATGTTAAGTGTCAGGATTATCCACAGAAAAATGCATTTAATTAGGCTTGTGGGTGAAAAATAGGACCAAATAAAGCATAAAGAATCCAAAATTTTAGTAGGGAGTGTAATGCCCCGTCATAATAACCTAAGGAATGTTGCAATTGTGTATAAAGGTGAAATATATATATTTTTTAAGTATTAATATTAATTTAATTAGTTGCATACACTCATTAAGTTATGCGACGTTACACTACTTTGAGTTTCCATAGACGACTTTAGTATTTCGCATTGCACATATTAATTAACATTAACATAAAAATAAACATTTCATTTCATTTGAAACTCCATTCAAGATATCATATAGCACTAACATGTTTCATACATTGCATTTGATAAAATATACAATACTCATCCATTTGATGAGGTAGTTCAAATAATAGTTACAAGTTACATTTACAATAATCACCTCATAAACAATTGAGGGATGTTTTTAAATACAAGATTTACAAATTTACAATGATAAAGTACACATAAGTTTCCAAGTGTGAGCTCTCCATCCATGAAGCTCTCGATTCCATGATCAAACTGGGGACCCAACGGAGTAAGGTGCACATTCCACCCAACCATGTGGTACCTGTAGGTCCACCCCCCATGCTAGGAGATAGTAATATGGTTACCTAGACATAATCAACTAACCCTAGACACAAGTACATAACAAACTAATGGTTACATTGCTTCCAAATTTAGACAATTGAATGTACTACATACACAAGGTTAACTGTTACTTTAGGTGGAGTGTCATCACAACATTGCAAAGGTTGCCCTAGTGTTTCTTCCTAGGTCCCGGCCCCCAACTTGAGTTACGCTGGTAACCTCTTACGAAACCCAACCCCATTCCAAATCATTGTGGAATTGAATATCTTTTGAAGAAACAAGACACCACTTTTCCATTCCAGGCCTTCTCATCTTATACTCAAGACTGAAGTAGCTCATGAGTCATAAGCAAGGCATAAACATCTTGTTAAGAGTTTTAATCTATCTACTATGTTCTTTAGTTATCACTGACTTACTAACTCTTTGCAAGTTACCCTAACACCACTTTGTGTTTCGACCCTTACAAAAAGCCACTCCCCTAAACATAACAAGGAATCTAAGTTTTCTTGACTAAGGTTTACAAAGTGTACAACATACAACGGTCAATTTCAACACCATTCACAACGAACTTCAATGTCTATGTTCACAAAAATCAGGTATCTAAGTACCAAGCTAATATCATGTACACAACTTAGCCAACACATAAACTCAACTTAACATTCAGAATCCCCACGGTATTAAATTGGTCTAGAAGACTTGTTTATTTAAAACTTTCCCAATTTTCCCAAATCACAACAAAACAAGATTTAAAGCAACTTTAAATTCAATTGAAATCTAATGTTTGGATTTATTAAATCTAGTAAAACAATTAAATAAAGAAAATATCTATTTCTAATTTTCTTATACTTAATCACAGTTTTCTATTCGTTTAATAAATACACTAATTCACATCATTATTTGCATTTAAACACAATATATACCTATTACCTTAATTAAAATTTTCCTTTCTAATATTTTAATCAATTTTACATATTATATACATTTACACATTCAAATATAAAATATATTATATATATGTAATTTACATTACATATATATAAATATATATATATATATTTAATTATATATATATAATGTAAATTATTAACATTCATTTAAAGTAAAGTGAAAAGTAAATAAAACTTTATTTTAAATTAAATAACATTAACCACACACTATTCGCCCAAATAAAAGTGGGCAGGGTCGGCTTCCTCATAGCCGAAACCCTCCATGGGAGGGCTCGGCTATGTCGGCAGCGCCAACACTAGCTGTGAAGGCAGCACCGAGCGCTACCCTCACAGTCGGCTCCCTGTGGGGGTCGGCCGTGGAGTAAGCCCTTGGCCCAGTAAAAGTCTTTATTTTATTTTATTTAATAAATAAAATGCGAATACAGTCTGTCGATTTTAAAGAAAATAAATCGCGTACAGATATTTCCTGGTAATAAAATTTTGGCTCAACATTTAATCTTTGAGATAGATTTAAATACATATAAATTTGTATATATATGTATATGTATAAATAATTTTTATGCATATATATATATATACAGATTATAAAAAGATAATTTACTGGAATATGAGATTTAATTTTCTACAGAATTTTCTACAGAAAATTGAGAAAATTAACATTGTACAGGACTATTTTCCTCACAAAATTTCAATTTAATTTCAATGGGTTTTCAATTTAAAACAATAAACATTTACTCAAAATCAATTCCCCAATTTTCTTTTCTAAAATTTTCACAGAGGTTTTCAAAAAAGAATCTTGTTTTGAATTCTTTCTTTTGCTTATCAACGTTCTTGAAAATTCTTGCAGACAAATAACAGATAACAACAGAAGATTTTCTACAAGAAATTGCCAAGAAGATGGGATTTAAACAATTAGATTTTATTTTCAAAAACAAGAAACTAAAATTACAAGAAAAATACCTGTTATTAGAAGGCTGCCTATAGAAGAAATCCTCTTGCCTGTAGCATACAATTCCCAAAAAGCTTCTCCAAATAAAATCCCAAATGCACAGGAAAGCTATAACCAACACCAAGAATTTTCCACCAAAGGGATCTTCCTCAAGTATACAAAGTTACCAATTTAACACAATACAAAAAGTTTTTACAGAGCTCAGAATATTTTTCCCGTGAAGAAAAATTGTGTAACCTCTGTGAATTCCCCAGATCCAAAATAACCTCCGTAAACAAATTCCTCAACCATAATCAATTAATGGAACTTGCACACATATCGAGGAAAAAAAAATATCCTCAACCACTTCTCGGATAACTTCTCTTTCAAATTGCATGCATTTAATTAATTTATTTAAATTTAACAATTTTCAAATTGCAAATATAATTAACAATAAAGCATGCCATTTCCACAAAAATAGTATTTAATTTCAAATAAAGCTATTCACACACTTAAATAATTTAATTTAATTAATTAATTTATTTAATTAAATAAGTTTAATCTTTTAAGATCAAACCATTTAACCAAATAAGCTAATTAATTAATTAAATAACATGCAACTAATTTCTTCAACATTAAAAATCAATTTAAATAACAGTAAACAAGACATAATAATCTATTATTAAAATTAACATTATTTCCTTTCAAGCAATTAAATTAAACCGAACAGAAAAAATACAAGACAACCTATGACTCAAACTAAAACTGACAATGTACAGTGACCGGGTAATAGACTAGACTAGGATGAACCTAACTACTATCTTCCAATCAACATATCCATTGAATCTTGACACGCTTAGACCTGAGTACCCAGGTGGAGTCGGTGTTATGTACCTGCAATTCCTGCAACCAAGCAAATAACATGCATATATATAAATAAAGCATTGTACAGGCACACCGTGCAGAGAAAATCATGGATATCATAGGGCACTCGCAAGCGAGTGATGCGATTCTGTTCTCCACACCAATACATGTCACATCAGACTGATGAAATAAATAACTGTTAGTACATCTTAAACATGTACATAGCAATAATCAACTGAAAATAAACATCTACACTATCTCAAAGCATGTCTAAAATCAGTAATCACCATACAATGTATCATCATGTCACAGAATAAATCCACTATCGCTCAAAACTAGCAATCAAAATATACAAACAAAGTATCATAGTCTAACAGTGTCAAAACATAATAGCAGAGAACATAAGCATAAATGGAGGGGTACTACATCCTCCCCCCCTAGGATCAGGCCTGCTCCTGAAAGCCTACGAATAGATAGGGATAAAGTTCCCTCATGCGTGCCGCATCGTCCCAAGTAGCAAAAGCCTCATGGCTAGGATCCCATTGGACCCTCACCTGATCAACGTCTCAACCCCTGAGAGCATTTGGTGCTATAGAATGGCCACAAGCTCCAAAGCTAGCTGTCCGTCCTCTACCTGTAATGCATTCCAATCAAGCACATGAGAAATGTCGGGATGATATGGTCTAAGAAATGATACATGAAAAACATCATAAATACGAGACAAACTGGGTGGTAAGGAGAGTCGATATGCCATGGGACCAATTCTCTCTAAGATCTCAAATGGCCCAATGAAACGAGGTGCAAGCTTAGAGCCTTTTCCATAATAGTTTGGACTTTTTCTTGGTCGCACTCGAAGAAACACTCTATCACCAACAACAAACTGTCAGTCTATCCTATGCGCATCTGCATACTTCTTTTGCCTATCCTGTGCTGCTATCAAATGTTCTCTAATACGGTCAACCTATTGCTCCATGTCTCGAAGCATCTTAGGTCCAAGTAACACTCTATCCTCTAATCGATCCCAACTTAGTGGAGTTCGACAAGGGCGACCTTATAACGCCTAAAATGGTGGCATACCTATAGAACTCTGATATCCCTTATTGTAAGCAAATTCTACTAAGTACAGATAATCCTCCCAACATGATTGTTGATCCATTACGTACATCCTAAGAATATCCTCTAATATTTAATTAACTCTTTCCATTTATCCATCAGTTTGAGGATGATACGCTGAACTAAAGTTCAACTGTGTACCTAGAGCATGTTGTAATGAAGTCCATAGGACTGAAGTAAATATAGGATCTCTATCCGATATAATCCTACGAGGAATCCCATGCAATCTAACTATGTCCTCCATGAATATCCTAGCTACGGATGAAGCATTATATGATGAACGTACTAGTGAAAAATGAGCTACTTTAGTCAATTGGTCAATAGTTACCATAATGGCATCATGTCTACGTGATGACATAGGTAACCCTACAATAAAGTCAACGGATATAATATCCCATTTCCATTCGGGAATGAGATGGGGCTGCAATAATCCAGCGGGATGTTGATGCTCAGCTTTAACTCGCTGGCATTCAAGACATCTCGACACATAATTAGCAATATCACGTTTCAAACCAGGCCAGAAATACAATTGTCGAAGATCGGCATGCATTTTCTTGACTCCTGGATGAGCTGAATACGGAGCTCGATGAGATTCAGTCATAATTAATGTTTGAAGACCTTCGAAATGTGGTACATAAATACGACCTAAATGTCGTAATATACCATCCGATTCTAGGACATACCCTGCAAATCAACCTTCTAAAGGTCTACCAGATTCAAACTCTGACCTCACTTCCTAATACAATCTATCCGTAGGAAGTGCTGCTACTATTTGACCTCTCAAATCTACTTCAAGAGTAGTAGCAGAGATCTCATGTCGACAACGACTAAGAGTGTCAGCCACTACGTTCTCTTTTCCTTTAACATATCTCACTTCAAAATCGTACTCACACAAGAACTCCATCCACTGTCTCTGCCTAGCATTCAAGTTAGGTTGCGTAAAGATGTATTGTAAACTACGGTGATCAGTATGAAGTTCAAAATGATGACCTACTAAGAAATTCCTTCAACAAACTAATGCATGCACAACTATAGCTAGTTCTAAATCATGAGTAGGATAGTTTAATTTGTGATCTTTGAGTTTGCGAGACTCATAAGCAATGACACGCCCATCTTCCATCAAAACTGCTCCCAAACCCTCTAAGGATGCATCCGTGCATACTACAAAATCCTTAGTAGGATCAGGAACAATTAGTATAGGTGCATTAGTTAGCTTTTCTTTAAGTGTCTGGAAAGCCAACTGACATTGCTCTATCCAAACAAACTTCTTCCCTTTTCTCTGAAGAGAAGTAATAGGATGACTGATTCTAGAGAAACCCTCAACAAACCGCCTATAATAACCAGCTAAACCCATAAAACTACGAACTTCACCTACATTAGTAGGTGCGGGCCAATCTACAATAGCTTGAATCTTCGAAGGATCCACAACAATACCTTTCCCTGATATCACATGTCCAAGATATTTAATCTCAGTTTGAAAGAAATCACACTTCTTCAGGTTCGCATACAATTGATTTTCCCTTAAACATTGCAATACCTGTCTCAAGTGTTCTTCATGTTCCTTCATTTTTCTCGAATAAACTAAAATATCATCGAGAAATACCAAGACAAAGCAATCAAGGTATGTACGAAAAACACCATTCATTAGACTCATGAATACTGATGGTGCGTTCATTAACCCAAATGGTACTACTATGAATTCATAGTGCCCATAATGAGTTCGAAAAGCAGTTTTATGAATGTCTGCTTTAGCTATTCGCAATTGATGATACCCAAATTTCAAATCAATTTTAGAGAACACATTAGCTCCCTTAATTTGATCGAAAAGATCATCGATTCTAGGCAAAGGATAACGATTCTTAATCATAACCTTGTTCAATTGACGATAGTCAATACATAGCCTAAGAGATCCGTCATTCTACTTTACGAAGATGACAGGTGCTCCCCAAGGGAAAACACTAGGACGAATGAAACCCTTTTCTAATAGTTCCTCTAACTAGATATGAAGTTCCTCTAACTCCTGAGTCGTCATTCTATATGGAGCTCTAGATATAGGCTTAGCTCCAGGAACTAGGTCAACTCTAAAGTCAATATCCCTCTTCGGTGGCATTCCAGGTATGTCATCGGGAAACATGTCTATGAATTCCCTAAGAATTGGATAATCATCAAGAGATACCTCTTGACTCTCACCTTCTTCCAAATCAGTAACTGTTGTTACAAACAGTTGACATACCTGACGAAGACATCTCTTTAGTTGCATAGCAGATATCATCCGCAAAGAGATAGGTCTTTGAATACCTACGATTTCCACTTTTGTACCTAGATAATTAATGCAACTAACTCTCTTAAGTTGACAGTTAATTACACCATGATAAGATGCTAGCCAATCCATGCCTAAGACTATGTCATACGATCCTAAGGGTGTAACATATAAATCTACTAAAGTAGTTAACGTACCAATTTTAAGTTCACAATTATGTACTAAGTTCTCTACTGCTACTTTCACCCCTGAGGCAAATTCAACTTGCCACTTACCACCTTGCTTTACTGCCACAAGACCACAATGGTCTACGATGGTCGGTGAAATAAAGGCGTCAATGGCTCCAGAATCAAAAAGAATGGAAACACTAACACCATGTAACTTACCTGAAGTCTCAACCACTGTATTCTAGTGATCGGCTTGGCGATCATTAACCACAACATATACTGTATGTGATCATCCTGCATCACCCACTATAGGCTCTGAAACTATAGGTCAAGGCCCAAAACCAGTAGGACCTCTCATCGGACATTGCCTAGTTATGTCCCTGCTACCCACATGAGTAACAACCTGTGCCTGTGCCTCTACCGAATCCTCTGCCACTTGAAGGTGCATTGGATTGCTGGAAACTACCCCTACTGATAGTAGACTGAGCACTCTGCGTAGGCTAATCCTTCCTATTACGCTTGTTGCACCACCAGTTGCGACCCTTTCCTATTTGAGGACTATTAACTTGTTGTGGTTGTAGATTGTTATTCTTTTGAGGTGTTCGTTGTTGTTGTTGCTGCCCACCCTTTGTGGGTGTCTGTTGGTTCCTAGAGGAACCTCCTGTCTGTGCCTATCCACCCTGTGGACTAAAACCTACTGCAGGAGCACTGCCAATCTGTACTCTTGTGTGACCTCCTAAAGCCATAACAAGGTTCTCCTCCACTATGCGAGCCTTCTCCACCGCAACTTCCATAGTCTTTGGCTCAAAGACTCAGACTCCACCACTAATGCAGGCATTCAAACCCCTAATGAAGTGTTGTACTAGCATAGGCTCATCGTCACGAATACGAGCATACTGCTTGAGTTCATAGAACCTACGTTCATATTGCTCAACAAAAAGAGCCAACTGATGTAGATCATGGAACTCGTCAGCCCGACACTGCCTCCAGTGTTCCGATAGGAACCGTGCTCTAAACCTCTCAAGAAACATCTCCCAAGACACATAACCAATATCTATGTGGAGCTTCTGCTCCTCCAGGTGCCACCAAGTAGAGGCGAATCCTCTCAAATGCATAATAGCACATCTCGCATGGGTATTGCTACAGTAAGGGTGCATGGAAAAGCATCTACCCAAATCTAGTAGCCAAGTCTCTGCCTCTAATCCACCTCTTGTACCATCAAAGGTAGGAGGGCGTGCCCTCAGTAAATCCCTCATGTGTCCTGCTGTAATAGCATCCTGGTGTGCTAAGTCATCTACTCTCCTAGGAGATCTATCTCTCTCTCTAACAACCTCCTGCTCAACCTCCTGTCTAGGTCCAAGTCGAGCTAGGACCTCCTCTAGTAATGGACGTATCTGTGAACCCTCTACTCCTGACTATGCGGGATTCTACCCCTCATTCCTCTGATCCAACTATTCTGCGTGATCATTGTGATGAGGGCTTAGAGGGGGAGTAACCTGAGGGATTGGCCCTCGGCCTCCACCTCGACCTCTACCACAACCTCTTCCACCTCCCCTAGGCATGTTCCTACATATAACAATAACGAGTCTTAGATACTATTCAACCAAGGCTAACAGTTTGCGACACTATGTACTAGGTCAACCTAATGGGCTCGCGATTACCCAAAGCGTCCAGTGTTTGTAACCTTGGATTTGATACCAATCTGTAATGCCCTATCATAATAACCTAAGGAATGTTGCAATTGTGTATAAAGGTGAAATAATTTTTTTTTTAAAGTATTAATATTAAGTTAATTAGTTGCATACTGTAGGCATCCCTTTAAATCTGCAAAAACTAAACTCACATAGGGGTTAGCACTTCACAAATTTAACAAAATACCTCTATGAAATACCTTGCAAAATGTTTAAAACATGCAACAAAAAAGATGAAAGCAAGCTACAAGCATCATGAAAACAATTACAAGTTACCTATTCCATAGTTGGATTGGTGTCACATGTGCTAGTGACCCTTTCCCAATCCTTGATCAAAGCTCAAATTGAAAATGCTATGAAGATGGTGGAGTGATGATAAGCAAGATCAAATCTCAAATGAAGAGAGTAACCTTGCATGAAATTGTGAAGGATTTGCTTGAGGATGATGCTTGTATTTAAAGATTTTCAAAATGCTAATTGTTGAAAATGGACCAATGTGGGATCAAAAACAAGCCAATGAGTTGAGGACACTTGTCATCATGTGATTAGTTAATGTGTGTGCAAGATTTGGGAAGAGTGCCCAAGAGGGGGAAAATTTGAATTCAAATTTTGCCATAAATTTTGAGAGGGGGACAAGAAAGAAGAGCAATAAATGCCACATTTGACTTGTCATGTTGAGAGAAAATGATTGTTTTAATAAATCAATAAAATTGATTTATTGTGCAAGTGGCTAGGTCTAGATAATGCAAGTGGGATGTGATTAATATTAGATTAGGATTAGATTAATTTAATGATGATTATGCTGATTTAATGCTGATTAACTGATTTGACTTTTTTGGACTTTGGAAAATGATTTAAGATTTGATTTAAATGGCTTTTTATTTTAAATAACCTTAGGCAATGAGATTATTTAAATGGATGAAGGTGATGAATGGATCTAATGCAAATGTCTAGTTTAATTGATAAATGATCCTGATCGAATGCATAATGTAAAATTTGCATGTCTACATTTTGCCCCTCTTTGAAGCAATGTACTTGTTGCGTTGGTTCAAAGAATAAACTTGCCGCAATCGAAATTAAAAATTTCATGATTTTTCGGATGCCCCAGCGGAAAGAAGTACACTGGTACATTGCCCCCTCGAGAGATCGAGCGAAAAGATTCGATTTGAGGGTCGATCTCGCGATAAAGAGGTTCAAAATGGATGGTTATGGATGACGATGCAAATGAGATGATTTTAAGATGCTTAAAATAACAAAGCTATATTATCCTAAACAACTTAAATGATGATATGATGTAAGATGGATGAGATTGATGATGTGAATGATGTGATATGCTGTGATTATGCAACGGATGATTTATGATATGCTTAGACTACAGATCTATATTATGATGATGATATGCATGTGAGATGATATGCAAAATCTTGATGATTTATGGATGCAAGATGGATGCATGATGGATGTACGGCGGATGCATGATGTTAGTCTGAGGAAATGAGATGATGACAAGAGGATCCCACAAGTCCATGATTGGTGAGACTTTATTAGAGATGATGATGATAGATGATGATGATGATTTTCTTATCAAGTTAGGATTTTCAAAGGTCACTTACTTTATTTTTGATAACACTACTACGATGCATCAAGGTATGAAGGACCGAGGATGGCGTGTGGTACTTAGTGTGATGGACTTTGACTCAACAAAGAAGCAGATAGGAGTATTCTTGTTCACACGACATCACGAAAACCTTGCTAGGATGCACTTTAGAAGTCTCAAACATCTCGGACCAAAACACAGAAAGGTATAACCAATCAATGCAATAGTCAACAAGCTATCTGAAACCTCCTCCATACATATCTAACAAAGCAAGTATTCGCCAAGTTATTTTACAAGAGCGTCCAACAAGCACAGCAAACAAAAGATAATGATCGTTGCCCCATTCCTATTTCTCTAAATCCTTCGTTCGGATATCATCGAGAGGTCCTTGGAATGAGCGCAATATGATAAATCAAAAGAAAAGATCAAGTAAATAAACAGACTAATGCTCTTCAATACCGCTAACGGAAAAGGATGTGTTTTCTAAGGATGATAAGCGAAACTTATTGCCAAAAGATAATGCCCATTGTAGGAAGGATTCATCCTAGGACATGCTAGTGGATGGCGGCACGTCATTTCGTTTATGAGGGATGATTGATATGGGACAAATTCAGATGATGGTGTTACCGATACGAAGAGATGACCAATTTGTTTACTCACTGTCCTAGACTTAAGACTTGATGCTTTTGAGTTCTACTTTTATCCTGCTAGACTTGTTTCTAACTGTTTCACTAAAGGTTGAGGATGGCGATCAGTTTATTATGAATGGTGTTTATTGCGGGTGCAAGCGAGATGAGGCGGATGGATTTTTCAAATATTTGGATGTTTTTGGAATTTTGCAATGTTTTGAGGCTGTTTTGAGCCATTTTTTGAGGTTTTACAAATGTTTGATTTTTAGTTTTTCCA
>VDFB02058242.1:544026755-544051841 GCA_007258455.2 Sequoia sempervirens | reverse complement strand
AATCCTGCCTTATGATCTCCATCTGGAATGTTATCCTCAACCCCATGAATTCTGAGAGTGCTTCATCGTTTTCGAATGTATCGAGAACTGGTGGTCCTCGTTGGTCATAGTCGATCAGTTGGGGGTAGACTAAGCGGATCTCATGATTTTGACTATTTGGTTCAAAGGATATGGTACTAATCATACATAGGGTGGTATCTTTGAATAACCTAGGTAGGTTGGATAAGGTATCTTCGTCATCGCTACTGATGTAGGGCTCAGTTACAAAATTATGTGTGTCCCTACCTGTGACTATTGGTGAGTATAGTTGTACTATTACTGGCTGAGGAGAAACATTAGCGGCTCTAACCGGAGGACATCGACCACGTATGGTTATTCTCGGAGTGGCACATCCAAGACCAAGATTTGTTATGGGTCGCGTCTCAGGCATGATTGGTATTATAAGGTCGTTGTCATTTTGTCCCAATCTCTGGTTTCGGTCATAGCCCATTGCAAGCATCATGTGTAGGCCTCTGCTTCTTTCATCCATTGGTAATTCAGGTGTTGGTCTTTCATCTCGATACAACATGTTTGATGTATCTGCTTCAATTACCTCATGGCCAAGGTCTCCCCACCTTGTGAATTCAGGATAATTTTGAAGATAGGTTTGTGATGAGGGAGCTTGATTTTCTTGTGGGCGTCCTCGTGATCTTGGAGATTGTGGTAACTCTCCTATCACAAAAAGCATTGTTAGGGAGCCTATAACTTCCACAACCGTCCTCCTGGATGACGAGCTTGATATCGGATATGGTGGGAATGCATGCGTCTCGCCGCTGTAAGGACGGAGAGTATGATCGACATGATGTGGATGGCCCATCATTTTTCTGCATTCTGGGGATTCCTTTGTAATATTTGGCTCGTTCAAAGATGAAACTACCAGATTCCATGGATAGTGATCTCTTGTCCATTATGTGTGAATTTCACACATTGGTGGAAGGTTGATGCTACGGCTTTCATTGCATGGATCCATGGGCGTCCCAGGAGAATGTTGTATGGTAAGTCGAGGTCCAGGACCTGACAGGTGGTTTCCATAAGTGTTGGCCCTACTTGGATAGGGAGCTTAATTGTGCCCTGTGACACTCTTTCTTGGTCATCATATGCTCTGATTGTTATGCCCTTTCCTTTGTCAATGGAATCTTCTGATATCTTTAACTGCTTGATGAGGCTAAAAGAACAAATGTTTAAACCTGCACCTCCATCCACTAGGACCCTTTTGATTTTGCTTTTGTTCACAATGACCTCTAAGTGAAGTGCACGATTGTGAGATGGTTGGGCGGGAAAATCTTGGTCGGAAAATGTAAGGAGGTTAGGCGTTATGATGTTTCCGACCATAGCTTGGAATTGTTCCGCATCAAGATCTGCGGGGACAGTGGATGAGGCTAATGCTTCTTCGAGGATCTTTTTATGGGCTGATGACATTTTTAACAACTCCATGATGGAGATGTGTGCTGGTGTTCTCTTGAGTTGGTCTACGACATTGTAGCTATACGGAACAGCTCTTGATGAAGGAACTCTATTGGGTTGGGATGATCCTGCGATGGTGACTTTTCCGCCTCTTGTGGTGACTCCACGGTCTTCGGCATGGGCGCCCTTGATGGTGATTACCATGCAGTTTTCATTGAGGTTGGCAACAACGGTTTCGTATACATGATTTACACTGCCTTTTCCTTTATCCTTGTTATTCCCTTTGTTTCCATGATTCGGCATCGGATTCGTGTAGATTTTAAGATCCTGATTCCCTGTAGGTGTTTCCACATTTATGATTCTTTTGTCGATGAGATCTTGAATGATGTTCTTGAGTCTCATACGGTTATTTGTGGTGTGGCCTTTGATCTTGTGGAACTCACATAGTTGATTTCATTGTACCGGGTTGAGGGCTCGACATCGTGTTCTTGATAATTTCAAACGCAGAGCTTGGATGAGTTTTTCGTCGACAGCTTTTTCATGATGTCTTCCGCTGGTTCCAAAGTAGTGCATTTTCGCTTGGGGTATGTTTTGGCGCTGAGGTGGTCCCTTTGGTCGTTGATGTTATTGATGATGGGATTATTGTTGGGTTGATATGTTGTGTGATGAGTGTTTTGGTGTTGTGGTTGGATTTGCGGTGCGGGTGTATTTTGGCTTGGACCACTAATGACCACCTTGGCATCGACGACGCCATCATTAGTGATGTTCTTGTTGCTCGCCCATGTACGAGGTTTATCATTGTAATTTGAGGGTGGGCGATTGTTTTGTGGTTCATGATATGATGTTGATTCGATGGGTTGGGTTGCAAGGGCTCTTTCGATGCTAAGC
Source organism: Sequoia sempervirens (assembly GCA_007258455.2). Lineage (NCBI taxonomy): Eukaryota > Viridiplantae > Streptophyta > Pinopsida > Cupressales > Cupressaceae > Sequoia > Sequoia sempervirens. Next base: position 544,049,510 of record VDFB02058242.1, on the reverse strand, counting down.
GCCTTGGAGATCAATTGATCGTAGGTGGTGATTCCCTGAACCTTGAGGTGGAATGATAGACGACTTTCAAGATTAGCTATGATTGTGCAGACTTGTTGTTCTTCTGGCATGGTCCATTTTCTCCGATTGGCCTTGGATCACCATCGTTGAAGGAATGAAGCGAAAGATTCATTCTTTCCTTGTTTCAGAGCGTAGAGTTCTTCGAGACTAACATCCATTGTAATGTTACATGCGTAGTTTCTAATGAATGCGTCTCTAATTTCTTCGAATGTCCTAATGCCTGAAGGTAAGCGAGAGAACCATTCTATGGCATTGCCTGCTAAGCTCCTAGGGAATAGCCGCATCAGATAAGTATCGCCATATGCAACCTCCATACAATGAACCTGGAATTCTCTGATGTGATCTTCAAGGTTTCCCATCCCTCGATATTTGTCAAGTTTTGGGATTTCAAATCCCTTAGGGAATGGTTTCATGTCTAGGCTCCTATCAAATGGATAGGGGACACAAGTTGCTTTGGCGCTTTATTGTTCGCCCTGATTGAAGATCAGTACTTGTTGTGAGAGCAACTTGAATTGTGTCGTCATATCATTCTGAGGATCAGGGGGTGGGATGAATGTGTTTTGGGGTGTTGCAATCGTGGTTTGGATGGATGAGTTGGTGTGGATGGATGGGTTGGTTTGGATGGATGGGTTGGTTTGGATGGATGGGTTGGTTTGTGCGTTGTTCACTGGTATTGGTATGTTGTGGCGAGCGAAGTAGGCTTCTACTTGCTTTTGGATGAACAACGCTTGTTGTTGCTCTTGTTGTTGTTGCGCTAGGATTTTTGCTTGTTGTTGCAAATCTCTTTGTTGCTGCCCTAACGCCGAGCTGCCCTCGCCAGCTTCCGCGCCTTGTTGTTGTTCTAACAACGCTTGTTGTTCATTAATTCTCTGCTCCCCACAACGCTTTGTTGTTGGCCGCTAATCACCGCTTTGGTTGCCTTGGTATTGCTTTAATGCTTGCTACATATGTTTGCCATTATACCGCTTGTGCAAGAAGTTGTGCCAGGCCAGGCTTGTGCTTCGAGCTTGGGCTTCAGGCTGCTTCGGGCTTGTGCTTTGCCATTGAGCTTGTGCTTTGGGCCATTTCTGTGCGGCTTGTTGCTGCAATAAAAGTTGTGCTTGAGTGGCCCTTTGTGCTTGTAATGCTTGTGCGGCTTCTTCTTCTTGTTGTTGTTGCAATAATGCTTGGGCTTGTTGTGTTTGTTGTGCTTGTAATGCAGCTTGTGCGGTTTTGGCAGCTTGCGCAGCTTGAGCGGCTTGTTGCACAGCTTTTTGTTTTTGCACTTGTTGATAGCCTCTTTGGAAAGCAGCTTGCAATGTTGCATCGAATTGGTTTGATGTGGTGAATGTTGGTGGCGGTGGGGGTGGTGGTGGATTTGGAATGGCGTTTGTGGTGGTGGTGAATGATGATGTTGTGTTGATCATTTGGTTGGTAGATGGTGTTGTCATGTTGATTGCGTGAAAGGTGGATGGTGTCGTCGTGTTGATTGTGTGATTGGTGGATGGTGTTATTGATGTGGTAAGTGGCATCGTTGATGTGATTGGCCCTTGAGAGACCATGTTTTGCAATGTTGTGGGGGTGTTTGATGATGTTGCCATTGCTTGCGTGTTTGTCATTTGTGATGTCAACAATAAGTTTTGAGCGTTTGGCAAAATGTTTTGATTCATGGTTGGGATAGCGGTTTGATTGATGCTTGGTAGGGGAGGCAACCCCAAGCCAAGGAGGGATGTGGATGATAATGATAGTGGTGGGATAGGTGGAAATGTGAGGGGGGTGAATCCTTGCGAGAGCGTTGTGGTGTTAAAAATGCCCCCTGGTCCGAATATGTCTCCCTCTTTTTGTGAATTCGTGAGAAGAGGTGTTTGTGATGCTCCATGAAATGATGTTGATGATAGGTCATAATGTAAATTGAGAGGAACATTTTGGTGTAATGAATTTTGGAGGGTGTTTTGTTCCACTGTGGCGTTTGCGTCCAAGTTTTGGTTATTCACAAGGGGATGTGATTGAAGTTCATTGAGAAATGTGTTTCCCTTGTTTTCATTTGGTTGAGTTGGAGCAATCGATGTCGTGATTTTTGGAATGTTTTGCGTGACGTTTTGGGATGGAGGTGTAGATGAAATGGGGGTGGTGGATGAGATTGGTGGAAAAGATGTCTCCACTATAGTGCTCATATCAAAATCCGAAGGCAACTTGGCCCCTTGCTTTGCTAGTTCAAGCATGTACAACGAAGGGTTAAGTCTCATCATGATGTTGATGATTCTATGGTTATCTGGATTTTGGAGCATTTCAGTTATTTCTTCGCGAGACATTCCAAAGGTGAGGTCTTCCCCTTGATTTTCTTCTTGTGGGTTTTGTGATGATGAGGGGACCAATGGATTGCTTGATTCTGCAAGATTCATTTTTGCATTTGTTTGGCTAAGGTCACTTGAAGCGGGAGTTTCTTTGTGGGCTTCCATACTCTTCTTGTATTGAGATCTTGTTTGAACCATAAAACAAGGATCAATCTTCGGAAATATGGGAGATGAATCTCTTGATTCCTTGGATTTAATCTCTATTTTATGTCCCAAAGTGAAAGTTTTAGGATGCCTTTTAGGATCAAATGTGATGATGATATGATGGTGATGTTTAAAGATGGACTTTATGGATGTTTTGACTTTTGATAGATCTTGAATGAAATACTAGGCTTTGGATTTTTGATTGGTTTGATTTTTTGGATTTTGAGACTTTGTCCTTGATCTTGATTTGGATTTTGTTTTGGATTTTGAACAAAAAGGAACCCTAAGATGTTTGATAATGATCTAAAGGATAGTTGTGTTCAAAGGATGATGATTTGGATATGTGTGAGGAGAAGGATGCATCTACCCACACCTACCCAAATAGGATGATTGTTTCACTAAGTATATGAGAAGGATTCATCTACATACACTAAGCTAGACAAGATGATTTGGATGACTTTGACTAAAGATATGCAAAAGGATGCATTCACACACTCCTAGCCAAATGTGTTTTGATAAATGTTTTCAAGGACTTGATCTCAATGAGTTTGAATGATTGCTTGATTTTGTCATAAAGCCTAGCATTTCAAGGATGATTTCAAGGTTTTTCAAAAGATGACTTGTGAGATGAATGTTTGGATGTTTTGAAAGATGGATGAAAGAGGTTTGATTTCGTTTTGATCCCTAGATGAACCTAAAAAAGACCACTTTGTACTTTCCAAGACCTAGGTATTGAAGAGCATGCATATGCTTCCTAAAGACCTTTGTTAACCAAGGAATGATTTGACCATTTTGGATTTCCAATCAATGATTTTTGCTTTTGGGATTTTGGAGTCTTCAACACACATGAAAGTTCATTTTGCTTAGTCTTTGCTTAATGGATTTATTTTACCAAAAACACTCTCTTTGATTAAAGTTTCAAACTAAGATGTACCAATGTCTTAATTTCTTAAAACCCCACAAGATATTTTATGTGGAAATTCAACGAACTTAAGGCAAGGGTTTTCCTATTGTTTACTCAAGAAGACAAATTGAGATATAATCCAATGCTTAGGAACCTCTACGAATGTGAATCCGCAGGGAAAGCAGTAACATATGGATTGAGTCAATGATATTTGTCTTAAAGAGGGTTTGAAATTTTGAGAACCATGTTGAATGTTTGTTCGCAAAATGTTTTCGAATACACACTGTGTTTTCAAACAAAGAATAATTACAAGCCCTATGGATGTGATAGACAATGTTTGTTGAGTCCCCACTTGGACAAGTCCAGCTACGCCTACTTTAGTGATGGTTGATGTTTTCGGACCCCACCGCCCTCCACGACACTCACTTTATACTCTGTGGGCAGCTCAAGCATCAACACCCATGAAACCCTGGTATGGTTTCCATCTCTACTAAAAGCCGCAGGGAATTAGGCTGCCTGCAATCCATCGCTCTTTGCAACTAACAAACAGATTAAGGATTTTGAAATTTAACACATAAAAGTTCAGTAAGGACTTTCCGTCAGGAGTTGACTTAACGGCAAAGAGTCCCCTTTCGGATCCATCTTGTCGGAGCCAACCGCTGATTATGGCGTTAACCAAAATCCTCATTTATATCCCACCGAAATACTCTTGGCTTTAGAGTGTTACCGTTGAGTCGCCGCTGGGTGAGTACTTTTTCCCAAGGCAGTCCCTCTAAGATAAACAAAAGCGAGCAAAGACACAATCCGTAACTCGATCGACCTTTGATGGCACAAAGAAAGAGAATGTACGCGAAAATGCCCCTACTCACACTCGCACAAGATGTTCAATTTTTAAGCCCAAAATGAAGTGTTTTAAAGCAATAAAATGTATTTTGAGTGTTTCTCTTGCACCCTAGATCGCACGAAGCGCAAGGGGAGAGGATACGCACTCAAAAGACAATCACTCAAATCAAACACTTGTTCGTTTATACCCTTCAAAGCAATTGTGAATTCGTTTTAAGCACCAAAATGAAGTGTGAGGATTGCTTGTTCAATTTTTAACCCAAAACGAAATCTAGTAAGTTTGTCCTAAGGTTCGTTTTAAGTCCTTTGCAATGAAAAGCAATTTGTTCGTTTTAGCCCCAATTGAAAACTAATGTTCTAAAACGAAAAGGAAAACAATTTCGTGAAGTGTTGATCAAACACTTAAAGTGTTAAAAAACACATTGTGTTTTCAAAGAAAAGAAAAAATATTTCCCTCCTTTCGTTTTCGTTTTGTGAAGTAGTTTTGATCAAAGTGTTAAAAAACACATTGTGTTTTCAAACAAAAATCCTCCTCCTCTTTTGCTTTGCACCTTTTCACCTTCGTTGTTTGTACCTCCTTCGTTAGTCTTTGTTTCCCTTTTGTACCTTTCACCTTTCGCTTGTACCTTCGCTTGTACCTTCGTTTGCTTTTGTACCTATTAAACAAAAGATACTTATGTGATGATTTTTATTAAATTACAATCATTTTAATCATCAATTTCAAATAATGAAATGAAAACATAAATGATTTTTAAGCCAATAAAATGAAACCTCTAATTAAAAACCCCATTTTGCAATGTAGATAAAGTTTATGATAGTTTAAGCAAGATTCCAAATCCTCTTGACTTAGCCTAAAAAAATCATCAATGAGTGATCCCAAGATACAAATGCCTTCAATGATTTTACTCTCTTGATGATGTCTTTTCTTCCCCTAGGAAAATGTTAGACATGAGTGGTTATTTGTTTTAAATGAGCTTACTCTCAAATGCAGCTTTAAATATACGTTCACAAGCATGTGTGGGAAATATGTAACTTATATCCTACAAAGATTATGATGTCTCCCAAGATCTTTGCATTTATTACAATGCTTGGATAACGAGTTGAACACAGATCCACTTTACTGCATAAAAGAGTAGCTTGGTAAGATATTTCGAAAGCCAGTCAGTCATAGTCAGAAAACAATGAATGCATATCAAAAATACTAGATCTGTACGTACTTATCATTAATAAAAGGCTCGAAGTCAATAAATATGGCCACTCGTTGTGAGAACAGATTTCAGACCTTCTTCAAGAATATTTTACCAGTATGCATGAGCTTTCTAAGATTTAGGAAAGATCTGTAATCATTTTCTGCGCAAATCAGATTATCTAGGCAGATTTGTAATCACCTCCTGCGCAAATCAAAGTATCTAGTCAACAACATTTTAAGTGAACTTCATAAGGGGGCCTTTTAAGTCAACTACCTAGAAATGGCACGCAGGAAAGGTATTAGAAAACATTAAATAAAGACTACTGGCAGGCGTAAGAGTCAAATATCTGCAACCATTTCTATCTTAGAATAATCATCAGGCCTGCGCAACTAGAGTGAAAGCCCAGGATTAAAGTTACATCCGACAAATTTGGGTCTTAGAAGAAACACGACTGACCAAAGTTTCCAGATCTCAGAAGACTGTCGCCTCCTTGTTGCACACTTAGAAGACTTATAAGCTGTCATGGTATACACCATTCTAAAGCTCCTATTTGCGCAGAGACCTGGCTCGACCAATGATAGTTCTAATTCCTGCGCATAATATTAGCAAAGAAAATAAAAGAAAAGACAAAGCATGACAGCATTAAAGCCTTGTTGACATTTTGCTAGATGGTATAAATTAGAAAGACTTTGGCAGATACGTAAGAATGAAGACAGAGCAGGCGGACTGTGAGGAAAATTTAGCAGGCAAAAAAGAAGCGTAGGGAATTGATTTTAAAGATTCTGCGACAACTATATTTCATCTGGTATGACAGACAGATTTCCCCAACCTTGACCAACAGTCCCTATCTACGCCAAATTGTGACCATAGAAAGGGCACACAAACTGTTTGACAGAATGCCTCAAATGCGTGGTCTCATGGCCTTTCCTGATGCTCTCTCTAAACTTGCATGACAGCAACATGAAATGTGATTGAATCACAAGTCCTATTGATGAACGTTTGACTTGGATGAAGAAGGCCGCCCACTGCAAATGTAGCTATCATAGTTGGAATGCCTCGCTCAAGAGTGATTTGGATCTAATTTTCATAAACATCCTTAGAAGCTAAGAAGAGGATCAAAATCTTTCGACAAAGCAAGAAGGCTCCATATTAGACAAAAGTTAAGCCACAAGACAAAAGATGCTTTGAGACAGCAAAATAAAAATAAATACGAGAGTTTTCTCAAAGGACATGCCAAACAATTTGCAGCCACGCCATTGTACCAGTAACAATCAATATTCAAATAGACACAAAGACACGTTGTGCATAATTGTCAGCTTGCAAATAATTAGTGTTTTAAACATTTCAAATCTGGAGATCATTTACAACAATACCAACTATACTATAGCAGCGAACAAAGATGATCTATTTTTTTTGCTTATTCACACAACCACAAGGTCGAAGGTTCAGCCCTCCTTCTAGCACCAAATGTAGGCATCCCTTTAAATCTGCAAAAACTAAACTCACATAGGGGTTAGCACTTCACAAATTTAACAAAATACCTCTATGAAATACCTTGCAAAATGTTTAAAACATGCAACAAAAAGATGAAAGCAAGCTACAAGCATCATGAAAACAATTACAAGTTACCTATTCCATAGTTGGATTGGTGTCACATGTGCTAGTGACCCTTTCCCAATCCTTGATCAAAGCTCAAATTGAAAATGCTATGAAGATGGTGGAGTGATGATAAGCAAGATCAAATCTCAAATGAAGAGAGTAACCTTGCATGAAATTGTGAAGGATTTGCTTGAGGATGATGCTTGTATTTAAAGATTTTCAAAATGCTAATTGTTGAAAATGGACCAATGTGGGATCAAAAACAAGCCAATGAGTTGAGGACACTTGTCATCATGTGATTAGTTAATGTGTGTGCAAGATTTGGGAAGAGTGCCCAAGAGGGGGAAAATTTGAATTCAAATTTGCCATAAATTTTGAGAGGGGGACAAGAAAGAAGAGCAATAAATGCCCTGTTTGACTTGTCATGTTGAGGGAAAATGATTGTTTTAATAAATCAATAAAATTGATTTATTGTGCAAGTGGCTAGGTCTAGATAATGCAAGTGGGATGTGATTAATATTAGATTAGGATTAGATTAATTTAATGATGATTATGCTGATTTAATGCTGATTAACTGATTTGACTTTTTGGACTTTGGAAAATGATTTAAGATTTGATTTAAATGGCTTTTTTATTTTAAATAACCTTAGGCAATGAGATTATTTAAATGGATCTAATGCAAATGTCTAGTTTAATTGATAAATGATCCTGATCGAATGCATAATGTAAAATTTGCATGTCTACACATACATTCATTAAGTTACGCGATGTTACACTACTTTGAGTTTCCATAGACAACTTTAGTATTTCGCATTGCACATATTAATTAACATTAACATAAAAATAAACATTGCATTTCATTTGAAACTCCATTCAAGATATCATATAGCACTAACATGTTTCATACATTGCATTTGATAAAATATACAATACTCATCCATCTGATGAGATAGTTCAAATAATAGTTACAAGTTACATTTACAATATTCACCTCATAAACAATTGAGGGATGTTTTTAAATACAATATTTACAAATTTACAATGATAAAATACACATAAGTTTCCAAGTGCGAGCTCTCCATCCATGAAGCTTCTCGATGCCATGATCAAACTGGGGACCCAACAGAGTAAGGTGCACGTTCCACCCAACCATGTGGTACCCATAGGTCCACCCCCCATGCTAGGAGATAGTAATATGGTTACCTAGACATAATCAACTAACCCTAGACACAAGTACATAACAAACTAATGGTTACATTGCTTCCAGATTTAGACAATTGAATGTACTATATACACAAGGTTAGTTGTTACTCTAGGTGGAGTGTCATCACAACATTGCAAAGGTTACCCTAGTGTTTCTTCCTAGGTTCCGGCCCCAAACTTGGGTTACCCTAGTAACCTCTTACGAAACCCGGCCCCATTGCAAATCATTGCAGAATCGAATGTCTTTTGAAGAAACAAGACACCGATTTTCCATTCCAGACCTTCTCATCTTATACTCAAGACTGAAGTAGCTCATGAGTCATAAGCAAGGCATAAACATCTTGTTAAGAGTTTTAATCTGACTACTATGTTCTTTAGTTATCACTGACTTACTAACTCTTTGCAAGTTACCCTAACACCACTTTGTGTGTCGACCCTTACAAAAAGCCACTCCCCTAAACATAACAAGGAATCTAAGTTTTCTTGACTAAGGTTTACAAAGTGTACACCATACAATGGTCAATTTCAACACCATTCACAATGAACTTCAATGTCTATGTTCACAAAAATCAGGTATCTAAGTACCAAGCTAATATCATGTACACAACTTAGCCAACACATACATTCTAGGGGGCTATGTGGTATCTTTATTCCTCTCTTTTGGGGGGTTCATTCATGTATCTTTGTGATGGATATTTTCCTTGGGGGGTCTTATGGAGTCCTCCATCTTTCATCACTTAGTTTTTTTGCATCCTATTTTGGGGAGAAGTTTTGTTCCCACGTGGTTTTCTCCTTTACCCCATTTGGTTTAGTTTGCATTGTATTTGTACATGGGTACCTAATTAGGCCTTATTTCCATGACCCATCCTTGCTTTCATGTACACTTTTTCCTTAGTGTTTTAGCTACTTCCTAAGTTCACCTTAAGGGGGGTGTTAGAGTAATAAGTTATTTCACTTAATTAATTTAATCATATTGGTTATTTAAAATAAATAAATAAATAAACTCTAAATAATTGCATTGATTATTTGCTTAATAATTGATTAATAATGAGTACAATATATAAATCATGAGAAGAGACATTTATAATGGGAACTACCAGCTAGAAAATAGACATGCAACTCCATGCAAGATTGCACAACTAAACAATCAACAATAAAGAAAAAAAATTATTTGAGGAAAGCTTATCTAAGAAAGTTTATCTAGGAAAGAAGCAAACTTATCTCGAAAGAAAAGAAGGGTAATTTATGGAAAAATTAGAGAGATTCCTTAGTTAGCTTACAATCAAATAAAGCAACAACATTTATCCACGTGAAGTTGGTAATTTGCGCTAACACCTCCCTTTAATTCTAACTAAGGAGACAATAACCTGGATGCATGAAAACATGAATGGGTCTTGGCTACAAGGCCATGTTAGGTACCCAATTACAAATAGGAAAGGAGAAACTTGATGGGAAAACCTCATAACCAAAAGACAGAATATTGATATCCATCACAAATCTATTCAATCTTCATCCACATAAAGGATGATAGGCGAAACCATACAACCCCCTGCATAATGAGATAATCTGTTGCAAAGAAACACAGGAAGCACACTTGTGGGGCAACACTGGAATCCTTAATTTGAAAAGCAAGGAAATATACTCTTATTTTCATGTTCGATCTTTGATTCTAATAGGAAATGTGAAGAATCACCTGCACATTAGGGATTTTAAGCCAAAAAAGATAGCCTTTGGTAATCAAAGCAATGGTCAGGTCACATGCTTGAGGAAGTAATTTCCTAAAAGCAATCTTAGCGGAATCATAAATGAGGATCTTCAAACACATTCAACTAAGTAAGCAGGACATGATGGGAATGGAAAGTTTTCCTTCCACATAGTAAATGCACAAAAATCTAGGAAAAATGGCCACGGGACCAAATTTAGAGACACCAAAAAGGTTAGCTTTCATAAGCAAAGAAACAAAAGTAGACAAGATAGAATCAATTAGGAGCTTGATCTCATAATTATTTGTCACATCAAAATCAAAATCAAAAAATTTGAAAATACGATGGCTTAACATAATCCCTAAAAGGAGATTACGTAAGGTATGGTCCATCTTAGTCTTAATCATCAAGTACCTACCACAACATCTCATGAAATCCCTTTTCAAAATGGGCTCCATCCCATAATTTAAATTATGCCATTTTTTATCCACCCCATCTTTAAAACTTGTCCACATAGCCCAAAAGACAAGCATGTGGACCCCCTAGAAAATCCAACAAAGCACTTGATTAGTTATCATCATGGTTCAAGTAGGGGCTTTGTTCCTTCAAAATTATACCCTGAATGCTAGGAGGTAGGTTCCCTAAAGAACGCCAACATTTGGAAAATTTCTAGTTTGTTCCAAAATTGGCTAAGGCATCAACAACTTGGTTGCCCTTTCGATAAATGTGGGTGGCAACCTTTAATTTCAACTTTGACACAAAGAGTCTTATATCTAAATTTGGAAAATGTTGTTACAATAACTAGTCAATGAAATTGCAAACCAAGAGAAAATTTTGTTATAATTAAAAGATATAAAAGTTTAAAGCTCTTATATTATACTGGAAAAATTAAATTGAAACAGTTATAAAACTTCAAAAAAAATGTTCAAAGGATTGAAACAACATTGGAAAATAATTCACTATATATTCAAACTGTAAATAAAATATGTTACATAGAACTCTAAATATAGAGTTTTGAATACAAAATCTTTCGCAGTATGCAAACTGCTGATTTATTATACTTTTAAAATTGAAAAAATTTAAAACTAAAGCTAAAAATCCATTGGTGTGAATGAATGTCTTCATTGATATTGTAATAACCTATTCTAAATTATTACTTAATTAACATTATTGTAAATGAAACATGAATATACTCCAAATTAAAAATACATAACTAGTGGCTAAAGTCAATCATAGCTGCACATGTCCATTTAAGATGAGTCAAATATTCTTATATTCAATTCAAAAGACAAATTACAATATCAATTTTCACTTGGCTCCTAAGGACACAATGTCATTACATAGTACATTTTCTATCAAGTACATATAAATGATCTTTACATCAAGTTACATCATAGACTATAATAGTCTAATGAAAACTAAGGTTCCTATTCAACACTCGCCTCTACTAGTGAATGAGAACATGGTTGAAGCACTTTACCGCGCATGAAGCTTACACTTCCCCGGTATTCTTCTAACTTGAAGAATGCCCAACCCTACACAAAAAAGTTAGCAAGAGAATAACTTGCAAGGTGGAATCTGGTGTGTGCTCAAACATCAACATGCAATTTCTATCTATATCGTAGAAAAGAAAGTGCAATATCTATGAGAGGAATGGCAGAGAGTGAAATCATAGATTTCATTCATGCATACATAATAAAAAATTGCTTGGCCAAGCATAATAAATGTGTTGCAACAACAACAAACAATAGGTTTTGGTAAAGCAAACCCATAATCTTTTACTCCATTTTAGCACCCATCCTGGAAGGTAACTTTCCACTTATAACAACTTTCTACCCTCTAATATCAACTACCCATAGGTGCTCTAGTCAACTGAAGTATCACTGATCTATTCAGGTATCAACAATCCATTCTTAATGACCTAAGAAAAGACAAAATACAAATTTATTCTCAAAATAGAAAATTGTAATTGATGATTTCTAGAGTATTTCAATATATAGTCAAATCATTCTTATGACTAGATTCTACTTACAACTTAAACATTTTATTTAAATTGTACAAAATGAAACAAAAGAAGGTATGTCACAAGTATGTGTATGTACATAGACGAAGTCTATATGCATACACATATATGTGCCTACTAATGTTTAAGTTTGTGCATACATTATGAAATAATCATTAATTCAGATTGAAATCTTAGATAGTGTTCCAACTGATGCTACATTTTCTAGTAAAAAAATAGAACAAGTCCTTTGCAAATAGCTTCACACATACTGCTTAAGCATTTTTACAACCATTTTTTCTATATTAGTTTCTATTTACTTAAAGAACACTCATTGTTTAAGCAAATAAAGTGTTGTTTCCTACTAAACAATTGCAAAAATAATTGTTTGCATATGTTTATTCATTGTTTGAATAAAAAGAATGATATTTCCTACTAAATAGTTGCAAAAATAGTTGTTTGCATATGTACATTCATTGTTTGAGTAAAAAGAATGTTGTTTCCTACTAAATAGTTATAAACAAGTTGCTCACATATGTACATTCATCATTTAAACATTTATAAAATCGTGTTGTTTCTTCTATAAAGATAACTTTTAAACCCAACAAAGTTGTATGCAAAATAACATTCACATCTCTTTTAACAACTCAGTTATATGCATAAAAATTAAATATTTCCATTTGCTCTATTATAGATCTCTAGCTATTCATATGAAAAATGGTCACTTTACAAGCAAGTGTTCATTATTAAACATAAGAAAAAATAAGTTATTTTCATATTATACAAAAAATAAACAAGTCAAATTTTCCTTGTTTCATACATAAGGATAGTGTGACAAATGTTCAGAAAAATAAATGCCCTATAGGTTGCAACAAAAACTATGGTTGTTCTAAGTCAATGAATCCCCAATGGTCGAGATCCTCTTTTCCAAAAACATTGTTAATGTACATTTGATATTTACCCATGTAACTAATGTTTTATACCATACATGCAGAGATGTCCTACATACCGACCATATATTTATTAAATCATGGATTTCATGCCACCGTTCTCATAGAATAGGGTCGACTCTTACCAAAAGACAACATGTATACATTGCAAGGCTTTAATAAAAACATTCCACACAACCCCCTTGTAGTTATCATCCCATTCGATAACATGGCTTAAACAAAATACAAGAAAACACAATATTTAGAGGGGTCTTCTTGGATCAAAATCGATCCTACACAAAAGAAATAATAAAAAAATTCACATGGTCATCGAATTTAAATTTGATAGCCATATTGGCTATACTTTTTTGAAACCTAAACAAGTTAAAGGCCAAGATTTTGAGGCTTGTTGGGCCTCGGTCAGCCGCTACAGAGGAAACAACTTTAAGGAAATTAAAAAAAGGGTTATAATACCCTCCTTCATGGGATCACAGTGCAATCCTCAACAATGTATCATCTTATAATATAAAAAGCATCAAAATTAGAAATTTTGATGGCCTTTACATAGCTTGCACATGGGTGCAATTTACAAAAAATAGCTTACACTTGTCATTTTACTACTCGGCTTAGCTCAGAGAGCTTGCTGCATGGTTTCTCAAGAGAAAAAATCATACTTTACAATGCAGGCCAAGCGATCAAAAATGGTCATCACCATGCCATATGGTCCAAGGCCATGGAATTTATCTAAATGCTCTTATTGCAGTATAATAAAAAAATACACACAAAATGATGGGAAATCATTTGATACTAAGAAGAGAAGGATAGAAGAATAAAGCTTTATATTATTTGCAAGGTTTAGATTACCTCAAATGTTGAAATCAATCTAGTTGTCTCTGGATTTTTCCCACAAGATTCTCTTCTTTTTCCTTTCCAGTGACCACTTATTCTTCTGCATTTTCGCCTACACCGCTTGTGTTCAATGTGGAAACAACAATTCCCATCTTTTTGCATGCCTTTGACGGAGGCATTATGGCCTTTCCGCGCACTACACATTTGAATATTGCTTATTAATTTCATGGAAGTCCATACTATTATACTCTCGTTTGATTTAATTAACAGTCTGATATTAAAATTCTATTAGTTTTTCGATTTAAATTTGACACATATAAAATTAAATATGCATTTGAATATATATATATATATATTTAGTGTTTATTTAAATGGTTTGATTCTTATCTACCATTCCATATACACTTATATATATATATATTTATACACTTATATGATAAATATAAATATATATATATATATATATATATATATATATATATATATATATATATATATATATATATATATATATATATTTGAATCTTGTTTTCATACATGTATAATTGTTTGTTATGGATTACAAATTCCCTACATTATTATTTACAATAGGGAACTTAACATTTGAATTTGAGCATCTATGTATATGTTTATATATAAATATATATAAAAGGAATTTTCTTTCATTTCCTCAAAAAAAAAATTTAAAATAGACAATTTTTGTATCGACAAGCCATATATTTTCAAACACTGAAATAGTTTAAATTAGGAGATTTCATTCTATGATATGTGATATTTGATTCAAATGCAAGTTATCATAACTTTTGTGGTGTGTGCACACAGATTCCAACTGGCTTACTACTTGATCTAGCTAAACAATCCTACTTTAACTATGTTCTCATCCTTCAACCTGTCACCCTGCAACTGCACACACTTGCACTTACAAATTGATTAGTAACATTCAATTCTTGATGACATATAAAAAATAATTTTTAGTAATTCACAAAAATAAATTATCAGTCAACTCCTTATATTCAATTTTTTTTTGAATATTCTATAATCTCCATTTAATTTTTAATTGAATTTGATCAATAATTCAATTTTCCATATTTAAATAAATATGAAATAAAATTGGGTTATGACATCCTTCCCTCTTGGAAGATACATTGTCCTAATGTATTATAAGTTGAATAAAAGAACATCATATCAAATTTTGAACATTTATGTCTATTTCATCATATCATCAAAATATATGTCAATTTCAACATCTCAACAAAGTATATGTCTATTTCAACATCTCAATATAATATGTCTTTATGTCTGTTTCAACATCTCAGCAAAATATGTCTATTTCAACATCAAAATTTTAAGGCATGAATTATCATAGTATCTCAAACCATAAATCTAAAATAAAATTACTAAGTTTCTTTTCAAGAAAGCAAGTGTGGAAAGGAGCATTCTATTTCTTCCGCATCCTCCCAAACAACACTATCCTCTGAGTACTGATCCCATTGGACCTTATACTAAGCAATATCTCTTCTTCGGAACTTAACATTGCATCTATCTAGGATTCTAATGAGCTCCACTAGCACCACTCCTATATCCTATACCTACAAGGATTGCCAATTAAGCACACGAGTCACATCAAGATGATATGGCTTAAGCAAAGAACCATGAAATACATTATGAAGTTGAGCCGAAGCAAGTGGTAGAGCTAGTCTATAAGAAACTAGGTTAATCACTTCCAAGAATTCAAACAGTCCCACATATCTTGGGGCCAAATTGGATGAATTTCCAAAAATGATAGAACTCTTATGAGGTTTAACTCTCAAGAAAACATTGTCCCCTATTGCAAATTATCTAAGAGTTAAGTTCTTGTTGGCATAACTCTTCTATTTTTTTTCTGCCCCTTTCCATTTTTTCTTAATGACCCTCATTTGTTCTTCCATTTCCTTAAGCATTTTAGGTCCTACTAAGATCCTTTCCTCCAATTTATCCCAACCAATGGGGATACAACACTTCCGTCCATACAAGGCCTCAAATGGTGCCATGCCTATGGATGTATGATAAGATTTATTGTAAGAAAAATCTACCAAAGAAAATATTCTTCCCACTTATATTGTTGGTCCATACAATACATTCAAAGATCTTTGAATACCTAATTCACCCTCTTTGTCTTCCCATCAGTCTAAGGATGATAAGTTGAGCTGAAATTCAATTTATCCCCCAATGTTGCATTCGAGGTTGTCCAAAACCTTAAGGTCATCCATGTGTACCTATCATAAATGATAGTCTCCAGCACTCCATGCAAACAAAAGATCTCCTAGAAAAATTTCTTAGCTAGGGTGAATGATCCATCCTTAAGGTTTCTCATAATGAAGTGCACAACCTTAGTCAACTTATCAATCATAACTAAGATGACATCATGCTTATTCTTGCTCAATGACAACCCCTATACAAAATCCATATTGATCACCTACCATTTATACTCAAGTATGTCATGAGGATACAATAACCTGGCTGGATGTGCATGCTCAGCCTTGACTCGCTGACAATCCAAGCATCTAGCTACATACTCCACTACACCCTTCTTGATTTTAGGCCAAAAATACAATCTTCAACTTTGCAATCTTAGATACATCGGGGTGTCTTGAATAGGTTGCATTGTTTGTTGGTATGTGGAAATTGATCATTCTATACTATACACTCTTCATGTATCCTCACTGGGGGTTCGGGGGTGGCAACCCCCAAGAATTTTTTTCCCCATTTTTCACTTCGTTACTGACAAAAGAAAAAATTGACTTTGTAAAAACCTAATTTTGGAAGCTTCTAAAAATCTTGTTATAAGCATTTTGGATGGTGGTTGCAGTATGGAATTTATTAGCGAGATTGTAATATGTTTTACACTGGATAATAAAATCATTGGATTGCTACGGTTTTGTGGATGTAGCCTAGATTGGGTGAACCACGTTAAATTCTCTGTGTTGTCTTATTTTTGCTATAATTTTATTTTTGTTTTATTTCTCTATTTTATTGATCAAATTTGCATTTAACTGTTAGATATTTTCCTTCTAACCCTAACACGTGGTATTAGAGTAGGTTGTGTTCAATTATCGTCTACAGGAAAGTCTCACAGTTAAGTGGGAGCAATGGCAGATGAGGGTAAATTGAAGATAGATAAATTCAATGGGTAGAACTATTAGTTATGGAAGATGCAAATGGAGGATTACCTCTATCAGAAGGATTTATGGAGGTTATTGGAAGAAATAACCAAGAAACTGACAACAATGAGTGATGAGCATCGGAATCTTCTAGACAGAAAGACACTGGGAGCCATTCGTTTATTCCTAGCACAATAGGTGGCATTCAATATTACAACAACAAAGACAACTCAAGAGTTGATGGAAACCCTGGTGAAGTTATATGAAAATCCTTCCACTTCGAATAAGGTATTTCTTATGAAGCATTTATTTAATACTAAAATGGTAGAAGGTGGGTCAGTTGCTAATCATTTAAATGAGTTTAATATGGTTACCAATCAATTAACTTCTGTAAATGTAAACTTTGATGAAGTTAGGGCTCTTTTGATTCCGTGTTCTTTTCCTGAAAGTTGGAATAGCTTGGTAATGGTTGTTAGCAATTTTGTTTCTAGTTTGAATACATTGAAATTTAATGATATTGTTGGTGTTATTTTAAGTGAGGAAATTCATAGGAAAGCTCAGGTGGAACATCCACATCAGGCAGTGTTTTGAATGAAAAAAGCAGGGACAAAACAAAGGATAGAGGAAAAAATTCTAGAAGTCGTGAGAAGTCATGAGGAAAATCAAAGGATAAAAGGTCTCAATCTAGAGACAAGAAGGAATGCTGGTATGGTGGTAAGCCATGTCATTTAAAGAAAGATTGTTGGTCTTGGAAAAATAAAGGAGACAAAAAGGAAGGAAATAAAGAGGAAAATGTGGTAAGTAATAAATCTGATGAGGATTATTTTATTCTTTCCCTTGATAATGTTGATGATTCTTGGGTGTTAGATTATGGGGCTTCATTTCATGCTATGCCCCATAGAAGTTATTTTCTTGATTATTTCCAAGGGTATTTTGGGCTGGTTTATTTGGGAGATACCAAACCCTGTCAGATTGTTGGAAAGGGAAGAATAAATATTAAGTTGTAGAATGAGAATCATTGGCTACTACATGAGGTAAGGCATGTTCCAAAGTTAAAAAGAAATTTAATTTCAGCAGGGCAACTAGATGCTGAAGGTTGTGTTGTTACATTTAGCGATAAAAATTGGAAGGTTACAAAAGGTTCCTTAGTGGTAGAAAAAGGTGTGAAAGTAGGAACATTATATATTTGTACAGGTCATATTATTCCTTCTACTTTAGCTATTGTAGATAAAAATCAATTTTCAGGAATAGTTGTTGCAGTTCAACAAGTATAAAATCAGATAGTTGCTATGAATTCTAAATCAGCACTATAGAATAATAGACTTGGGCATATAAGTGCAAAAGCTATGAAAGTACTTCATTCAAAGAATGTTTTACTAGGTCTGAAATGTGTTAATATGGATTTCTAATGTTTTACTAGGTCTGAAATGTGTTAATATGGATTTCTGTAAAATTTTTGTGTATGGGAAACAAAAGAGAGTTAGTTTTCTCAAGGATGGGAAACAAAAGAAATATGAGAAATTGGAGCTTGTGTATATGGATGTATGGGGACCAGATCAAGTATCTTCTCTCGATGGCTCTCAGTATTATGCCACTTTTATTGATGATGCAACAAGGAAGGTATGGATTTATTTCCTTAGGAAGAAATCTGATGTATTTGAAAATTTTAAGAAATGGAGAAGTTTGGTTGAGAATGAGATAGGTAAAAAGTTAAAATATCACAGATCTGATAATGGTGGTGAGTATTGTAGTGAATATTTTGAAGATTTTGTTCCTCTAATGGTATTCATAGGTATAAAATAGTTCCAAGGACTCCACAGGAAAATGGAGTGGTTGAGTGCATGAACAAAAAAATAATGGAGCATGCACAAACTATGAGATTGCATGTTGGGCTTCCTTTAAACATGTGGAAAGAGGCTGTAAAAACTGTTGTTTATTTAATCAATAGAGGTCCCTCTAATCCTTTGGGTTGTGGTATTCCAGAGGAAGAATGTATAGGTAAGAAGGTGAGTTATTCTTTTATCAAGACCTTCAGTTGTGAGGCATTTGCACATTTAGATTATGAAAATAGAACCAAGCTTGATGCAAAATCAAAGAAATGTATATTTATTGGATATGGCATTGATGAATTTGGTTATAGGCTTTGGTATTTTGAAAATCAAAAATTGTGAGAAGCAGGGATGTCATATTCAATGAGAAAGTGTTGTACAAACATTAGTTGCTGCAGCATGAGAATAAATAAAATGATTATGTAGTGTTGGATGATATACCAAACTGTGATGTTCTAGTGGTTCTTCATGCTCCGCAACAACAACAAATACCACAAAATCCAGTGAATGTTAGATGATCTTCAAGGATAAGTAGATCTCCAGAAAGATTTTCTCCCTCTTTGTATTATATTTTATTAATTGATGTTGGTGAACTAAAATGCTATGATGAAGCTATGTAGGTGGATACCAAGGTTTAGTGGGAGCATGGAATGGAAGAAGAAATGGACTCCTTGCTGAAAAATTAGACTTGGGAATTATGCAAGTTTCTTGCAAGTAAAAAGGCTTTACCAAACAAATGGGTTTATAGGTTGAAAGAGGAGGATGGAGGTAAGAAAATATTTAAATCCAAATTAGTTCTAAAGGGATTTGCACAGAAAAGGGGTATTGATTTTGATGAAATATTTTCTCTAGTTGTTAAAATGACTTCTATTCATACTATTTTAAATATTGTGGTTGTTGAAGATTTGCATTTAGAACAAATTGATGTTACAACAACCTTTCTCCATGGTGATTTGGAAGAGGAAATATATATGGAACAACCACAAGGATTTAAGGTCAAAGATTAGGAGAAATTGATGCGCAAATTGAATTTTTTTTTTATATGGCTTGAAGCAAGCACCTCAACAATGGTATATTAAATTTGATAGCTTTATGGCTGACCATGGCTACAGTCGATGTAATTCATACCATTGTGTTTATTTTAAGAGGTTAGATGATGATAGCTACATTATTTTATGTTTATATGTTGATGAAATGCTTGTAGCGGGGTCTAACATGGATCGCATAAAGGAGTTAAAACAACACTTAACAAATTCATATGCTATGAAGGATTTGGGGGCAGCAAAGAAAATCCTTGGTATGAAAATTACAATAGATAAGAAAAACAAAAAAATGTTTTTATCTCAGGCTAATTATGTTGAATAGGTGTTGCAGATATTTCATATGGAGAATGCAAAAGTTGTCAGCACACCTTTGCCCAGTCATGCTAAAATGACTAAGGATATGTGTCCAAAGAAACAAGAGGAGGAAGAAAAAATGTCCAAGGTATCATATGCTTTAGCTATAGGTAGTTTAATGTATGCCATGGTATGCATAAGACCAGATATTGCATATGTTGTAGGAGTTGTTAGCAGGTATATGAGTCATCTCGGTGTTGAGCATTGGAATGCGGTAAAATGGATTCTCAAGTATTTGAGAGGTACATCTAATAAATGTTTATGTTTTGGAGCTCTAATATTTCTTTAAAAGGTTATGTTGACTTATATTTGGTAGGGGATGTAGATACTAGGCAGAGCACCATAGAATATGTATTTACATTTGGTGGGACAATAGCGAGTTGAATCTCTCAGTTGCAAAAGGTAGTTGCTTTATTCACCACGGAGGAAAAGTAAGTTGTTGCAACAAAGACCACAAAGGAGATGATATGGCTGCAAATTTTCATGGAAGAGTTAGGAAAAAAAGTTGAAAATTACTTGTTTATAGATAGCTAGAGTGTTATACATCTTGCAAAGAATTTTTCCTTGCACTCTAAAACCAAACACATATAGTTGATATATCATTTCATTGAGTAAATGTTTGAGGATGGATAGGTAAAGCTAGAAAAGATACATATAGATGCCAATCTAGCAGATATGTTTACAAAGGCAGTGATAAGGGAGAAGCTGAGCTCCTCTTAAGATTTAGTTGGTCTTCATGGTTAAAAGTATAATAAAGCAGTAGAGTCCAAGGTGTTTATTTCTAGTGGGAGTTGTAAGTGTAGCAGTGTTGTCTAGGATCAATCTCCAAGTAGGATATTGTTTAGTGTGGAGCCTGATTAGTCTCCAAGTGGGAGATTGTTGGTATATGGCAAGTGATCATGCTATATTGTACACTCTTCATGTATTCTCGTTAGGGGTTTGGATGGGTGTTGCAGTAGGATATTTATTAGTGATATTGTAATATGTTTTACACTGGATAATAAAATTATTGGATGGTTGCGGTTTTGTGGATGTAGTCTGAATTGGGTGAACCACATTAAATTTTCTATGTTGTCTTGTTTCTACTATAATTTTCTATGTTTTTTATATCTTTGTTTTATTGATCAAATTTGCATTTAACTGTTAGATATTTTCCTTCTAACCCCAGCAGTGTGAACTTATTCTAAAACTAGCTTCCTCAGCTCTCTAGAGTTGGGAATATACATTCTTCTCTGTACCACAAAAAACCATCCGGTTAGGTCTCGTACCCATCAAACAAATGATTCAAAGGATTTTCTGCTAGGGCGTTCTTCACTCTTTCATAATGCTCATCCCTTGGAAAGTTATGAATTAGTTTTCACCTCAAGTTAGACCTTGTTGAGATCATGGCTATCATATGTCTTCATCTACTAAGAGCATCAATCACTCTATTCCCCTTCCCTTTTATGTATTTTATTCCAAAGTCATACTCACTGAGGAATTCTAGCCACCTTCTGTCATGCATTAAGGTTTGGCTAGGTAAAAATGTATCTCAACCACAAATGGTCTATCTTGAGTTCAAATAGCTTCCCTAAAATGTAATTCCTCCAAATTTTTAAGGCATGAACTATGGTCGCCAATTACAGGTCATGAGGCACATAGTTCTCTTCGTGTTGCTTGAGATTCCTTGATTCATATGCCACCACCTGTCTGTCTTGCATTAATATTGCTCCCAATCCCTCTCTGGAGGCATCTATGATTATTGTGAGTCTCCCATTAGGATTAGGGATAGTTAGCATGGGTGTTGTCATGAGCCTCTCCTTCAAGAGTTGGAATGCCTGCTTGCATTTTTCGGTCCATTCAAACCATGTTCCCTTCCTTTGGAGTGTGGTAATAGTAGATGAAATCTTTAAGAACCGTTGCAGAAACTTCCTATAGTATCCTACAAGGCCCATGAAGATATAGAGTTCTAACACATTCTGAGGCACTGGCCATTTCACAATTTCCTTAATCTTTTTGGGGTCTACGAAAACTCCTTTTGCTGAAATGATATCACCTAAATAGTGCACTCTATCCTAATAGAACAAAAAATTGGATAGATTTCAAAAGAGTTTCCTTTCTCTCAGTCATTGGAAAACTATCCTAAAAATCACATCATATGAGCCTTAGGGTGCCACATACAAGTTGACTTGAGTTTGAAAAGTTAGAAGTTCTAACACACTGCAAAAGAGACAGGTATCTACCCTCCACTTTGCTCGATTACCATATTGGACTATCCATGAGTTTTCCATGTACCCAAGTCTAATGGGTATCTTAGATATTATTATAGCATCTACAAAACATTTAGTAGCTCCAGTATCAATTAGGATAGAGATAGATTGGTCATAGAGCTTACCCATTAGCTAAATTGGCGAAGCCTGGTATTTTGCATGTTTATTGTCCACAATAGCATGGATTTGGTGAGTCTATTGGTAACTTCCTTCCCTTTGGGACTTTTATCATTGAGGAAAATTTTGGGCTGTTAATCATTACAAGCCCCACAAGTATTATTATCCATCTCAAGGTCTCCATCGGTGCTTGTCCTCCTCTATGAAGCTCCCTTTCTACTTTTGGCCATCCTTACATTTTTGCTTTACTTTTTCTTTCCACCA
>VDFB02058242.1:543969824-544014826 GCA_007258455.2 Sequoia sempervirens | reverse complement strand
TAGCACCACCATGCCTACCATGCATCACTCTTGGAGGCATATTTCTTGACCTCGAACCACAACCACGGTCCTGGTGCGAATTGCCTCATGATCGATGATCTGTCCACATGCTCAAGAAAACCTGGCTCTGATACCACTTTATGAGGGCACAACCTGAGACTTAGAAAAATAACCCACAAACAAGAGAATAATTTTATTATTCAGAAAATGGAGCTTCTTACATGTAGAGGATCTCAAATCCCCAAGTTCCACAACACATGCAAGTTACAAAAAGCTACAGAATCATCCTTTCGCAATATACGAGCTTGTCCCCAAAAAGTTACCCAAAAATTAGAAACCCGCCCATAAATAGAGCTCCTCTTTATTTTGGAGCCAAAACAACATTCAAATTTGAGTTTAGGTGGTTTGGCGCCGAAAATTTACAACACGAAGTTCAAATTTCAAAAGAGCATTTGCAATTGTATCTTCTAGAAAGTGCGCCAACTTTCCAGGGCCATAACTTTTGATCAAGGCTCTGATTCACGAACCATTTGAACCATTGGAAAGGTCACGAAGTCAACAACATGCTTGAAATTAGCTATGCCAATTTTAGAAAGTTTTGGGGCCAATACAGGAACTCTAAGTGCCTCAAATCTAACTCAGAAGATTTTCAGGTGCAAATATGAGAAACTAAAACTGCAATATCTTTCCACCCAGGAATAGAAAATAAAAATCATAAATTGACAATTTCATTATGACGAAAAGGGTATCCAAAAATGTAAAAACATCTAAAAACTGAGAAACTTGAAATTTAACTATTTTTGGGTGATGCAAGATTGCCCTTACACCACTGGATGCTCTTGCATCAATAGTGTTCCAATTGATGTTACATTTTCTAGTATAGAAAACAAAACAATTCATTTGCTAACAACTTCACACATACTGCTTAAGCATTTTTACTATTGTGTTTTCTATATTATTTGCTATTTACTTAAAAAACATTCATTGTTTAAGCAAATCAAGTGTTGTTTCCTACTAAACAGTTGTAAAAATAGTTGTTTGCATATGTTTATTCATTGTTTCCTACTAAACAGTTGCAAAACTAGTTGTTTGCATATGTACATTCATGGTTTGAGCAAACATAATGATGTTTCCTACTAAATAGTTATAAACAAGCTTCTCACATATGTGCATTCATCATTTAAACATTTATAAAATCATGTTGTTTCTGCTATAGAGATAACTTTTAAACCTAGTAGACCTATATGCAAAAGAAAATTCAAATCTCTTTTAACAACTCAGTTATATGCATAAAAATTAAATATTTCCATTTGCTCTATTATAGATCTCTAGCTATTCACATGAAAAATGATCACTTTACAAGAAATTTTTCATTGTTAAACAAAAGAAACAAATGGTTCTTTTCATATTATATAGAAAATAAAAAAGTCAAAATTTGTGGGTTTCATACATAAGGACAGTATGGAAAATGTTCAAAAAAACATTCCCTATAAGTTGCAACAACTATGGTTGTTCTTAGTCAACAAATCCCCAATGGTCAAGATCCTCTTTTCCAAAAGCATTGTTAATGTACATTTGATATTTACCCATGTAACTAATGTTTTATACCATGCATATAGAGATGTCCTACATGTCGACCATATATGTATTAATTAAATCATGGATTTCATGTCAATATTCTCATAGAATAGGGTTGGCTCTTACCAAAATACGACCTTTATACATTGCAAGGCTTTAATAAAAACATTTAGCACAACCCCATTGCAATTATTTTCCCATTCGATAACATGGTTTAAACAAAATACAAGAAAATGTAATATTTAGAGGGGTCTTCCTAGATCAAAATTGATCCTACAGAAAGGAAATAATGACAACATTCACATGGTCATCGGATTTAAATCTGATAGCCATACTAGCTATACATTTTTGAAAGATAAACAAGTTAAAGGTTAGGCTTTTGAGGTTTGTCAAGCCTCAGCCAACTACTATAGAGGAAACAAATTTAAGGAAATAAAACATAGGGGTTATAATACCCTCCTTTATGGGATTTCAATTGAATCCTAAAAAATGTATCATCTTATAATATAAAAAGCATTGGAATTAGAAATTCTGATGGCATTTACATATCTTGCACATGGGTGTGATTTACAAAAAAAAACCTTACACTTTCCATTTTAAAGCTCGACTTAGCTCATAAAGCTAGCTGCATGGTTTCTAAAGAGAAAAACTCATACTTTACAATGTAGGCTGAGTGACCCATAGTGGTCATCGCCATGCCATATGGCCCAAGGCCATGGAATTTATCTAAATGCTCTTATTGCAGAATAATAAACAAATAGACACACAAAATGATGGGAAATCTTTTGATACTAAGGAGAGAAGGATAGAAAAATCAAGCTTTATATTCTTTACAAGGTTCAGATTACCTCAAATATTGAAATTTATCAAGTTGTCTCTAGATTTTTCCCATGACCTTCTCTTCTTTTCCTTCCCAGTGAGCACTTCTTCCTATGCTTTTTCGCCTACACCGCTTGTGTTCAATATGGAAACAACTCCCATTTTTTTGCATGCCTCTGACGGAGGCGTTATGACCTTGCTGCCCACTACACATTTGAATATTGGTTATTGATTTCATAGAACTCCATATTATCATAATCTCATTGGAATTTGGCACATATAAAATTAAATATGCATTCAAATACACACACACACACGCATATATATATACATATATATATACATATATATATATACATATATATACATATATATACACATATATATACACATATATACACACATATATATACACATATATATATATTCGAATCTTGTTTTCATACATGTATAATTATTTGGTATGGCTTACAGATTCCCTACATTACTACTTACAATAGGCAACTTAAATTCAAATTTGAGCATCTATATATATGTTTATATATAAATATATATATAAGGAAGTTTCTTTCATTTCCTCAAACACAAAGTTTTGAATAGACAAATTTTGTATCCACAAGCCATATATTTTCAAACAATGAAATAGTTTAAATTAGGAGATTGTGTTCTCTAATATGTGGTATTTGATTCAAATGATAGTCAGCATGCCTTTTGTGGTGTGTGCACCCAAATTCCAACTAGCTTACTGTTCGATCTAGCTAAACAATCCTACATCAACTGTATTCTTATCCTTCATTATGTCACCCTGTGTAGAGCCCATCCATTCTCACCATGGATGTGAAGGTACTTAGCTTTGGAACTCAAAGATGAAGGTAAAATAATGGGGATATTTAAAGGTATGTGCTAATGATGTAAGTAGTTGATTTGTTTTATGATACTGTATATATCTATGCATTGTTCTGATGAGTATACGATTATTTTATCATGACCATTATGTGATTATCATTCTGATTGCTATGCAGTTAATTGTTTACGAGTTGATTTGTTACTAGGTGTGACTTCTAATGTGATTAAGTGAAAGGGACAGTGTCGCATTATTCACTTGTGAGTACCCTGTAACATGATTCCCTTTTATGGTGTGACTGTTTATATGTATATGTATATGCACGACCATGTTGTGTGTTGTAGGTTGCATGTACTAGGCATCGACTCCACTTGAATTGATAGGTCTTGGCGTGCCTTGAACCCAATGGAACAATTGTTCAAAAATAACATTTGGTCCCTTGCCATCATCCTCGAAGAGGATGAGTATCTAGTCCGTCACCTCATCAGTGTTGTTTGTTGTCTACGGCCAGTTGGTCTTGTTTTCGACCCTGATTATGGTTAGGTAATTGTTGCTGACATTTGGCTTGTTTAATTTAATTTGTTTGATAAATGTTGTTTTGATGAATTGATGTATTAAATTAATTATTAAATAAAAATATTTTGATAAAATATATAAATATATTTATTAATAATTTTGGTTTATAATGAATTAAGTGTGTAATGTAATATTAAAGTAAATAAAATAGAATTATAAAGGAATCTTATAATAAATAAATAGTAAAAATAATATAAAAAAGATAGAAAGTTTTTTCATGTGAGTACATGCATAACTTTAAATGAATTGTCAAAAAGAAACTTAATACTTTTTTTTGGATTTTAGATATTTTTATTAGATTTTTGTTTTCCAAAAAATCAAACAGCTTTCTTTTGTAAATAAATATCATTTTGGGAGATTTTTGGGGGGATTGTATTCCGTTTTCTGAGAAGGGAAGTAATTGATCTACAAGAAATTTCTGTAAAACAATGGCATTTGATTGTTGATTCAGAAAGGGAGGAACATAGAAGGATAGGCGAAGAGAGGCATTGTTTCAAATCAATTTGAGGAAACAAATTTACAGATGATTTTTTCGTTCTTCTTCCAATAGTGCTATTACTTTGATTGTTTAACAACTTAATCATTTTGTTTATAATCTTAGTGCAAACATATTTTATGTATACCCTGTAATCATTGCATTCTTGAGTAAACATTTTCTTGTTCATTCATTTCCAAATTGAGAAAGTTTTTGGGTGTAATCCTTGCAGTTTTCCAAGCCTTTCGAGTAAATTATTTTGTGCATATTCTGCAAGCTTATAAAGCCCATGAAACCACAGTTTGTTGGGGTATTTTTTTTACTGCATCACTCTCCCATATTTGTCTCCACGAAGTCTTCATAATTTTGGTCCATATACCTATATGGCCTTGTCAATTTTCACTTCATCCTAATTGTATTCTTGAAACGTTTCTTTCTAGAAGATGTTTGGGTGCATAGCAGTTTCAATATATCTTGATCTTTATCTATCTTGATTTTCTTCTTCACCCTGTCTAGCTCATCACTATCTTGATTGGATTTATCTATCTCGTTCCTCACAATCTATACCCACGTGTTCTATAGTATATATGGTGTCATGCGATGAGTGTTGATCTTTTGATTCTTGCATCTGTAGCATCTCAAACATTAATTAGATTGTTTCCTTTCCCTATGGATTCACTATTATGTAGCACATATAGGTTATGTTGTTGGTTTTACTTATTTCGATGCTTCAGAGTATAGCGATCTATGTGATAGATATACCTCATGAATGGATTTGATACTTGAATCACATATATTATGTGCCTTGCCATCGATGTTATAAAATTTGGATTTTCTTTCCTACACGTATTTTCAATATTGTTAAAGTCGATTTCTACCAGACTCAGCGTTCTTGTGTTTCACTTTGATACTGGATATTGTGTCTTATGTTTGGCAACTCAATTTCATTTGATTTCTAGTGGATAAGAATTTTATTGGCAACTGAATCTTTTGTTTGGTAATTCTATTTCATTGAATTTTTGGTGGATATGTAATTCTTTATGGAAACCAATTCGTTCTGTTTAATAATCAACTCTTACTGTTGGGTATCAATGGGTAACAATGTATATTTGCTTGATTTTTCTAAGCCTTTCAAGGCCATGCCAGTGCACGCCCTCTCCTTCACCTATGTCATTGTTGGTTGTTATGTCAATAGGAATGTCTATTGGATCTTCTTTGACAGTCGATACCGTGCTACCAAGGCATACAATATTTGCATTTTGAATTACATTTATCTTTTTATGGAATTTGGTATGTCTATTTTATGCTACCATCTCATATTTGGTAATTTGTTCATTGTTCTACATGTTAAAAGTTGATGAATGTGCTTTATAACTGGTAAAGCATAAATTCTATGTTTGGAAATTTGATGAAAATGATTCGGGTTTGGCAGTCAATTTAATATATATATATATATAGTGTGTGTGTGTGTGTCTCATATTTGGTAATTTGTTGATTGTTCTGCATGTTAAAAATTGATGAATGTGCTTTATAACTGGTAAAGAATAAATTCTATGTTTGGAAAGTCAATGAAAATGATTCAGGTTTGGCAGTCAATTTAATATATATATATATAGTGTGTGCGTGTGTGTAGATATATGGTTTCCACCTTATAATTGATAAGTTTTATTGAAAACTACATTTTGAAATTATATATATATGCATACTTGTTGGGTAATAATGTTATTCAATAAAAGAATTGAAATCAAATGATTATAATTTGAGGGGTATTGATTGTGTTTAAATCTAAGGAAATTATTTATTTTTATATAGATAAATGAATAAGTTGTAGTTTAGTTGGATGAATTTGATTAAGTGATAGAGAATTCTATTTTGGGAATTTTAAATCCACCATAGATATGTGATTTGGTTTAAAGAGTAGGCTGAATTTGGTTTACTCATATTTAGATAATTTAAGGTTTAGTTTAATTAAATAAATTAGATTACTTTTTTTTGTTAATTAATGAATGTTGAATTATTCCATAATTGACTTGTAATTCACTATGTGATTAGTGTATTTAGTGCAATTGTAATTGTGGAAATTGAACTGATTAGGTGAAATAAGTGGTTAAGTAATGAATTATTTGAAAAGTGAAAATAATATCTATTACATGGTTGTATTGTTTGAAGGATTGCTTGTATCAAGTAATGTGTTTGATTAAGTGGAAATTGAGGTGATTTTGGTATTTGTTTAAAAGTGGGTGTCATTTTGTGTTAATTGTGTAGGTTGGTTTCCAGAGGCTTAGGAGGGAGTAATCTTGTGTGGGTATGGTTTTATGATCATTTTAATTTGGAGATGGTATGCCAATGTTTTGGGTTATGTGCCTTGTGCAAATTGAAAACCCTAGGTGTGCCTTCTATCTTGGTA
Source organism: Sequoia sempervirens (assembly GCA_007258455.2). Classification (NCBI taxonomy): domain Eukaryota; kingdom Viridiplantae; phylum Streptophyta; class Pinopsida; order Cupressales; family Cupressaceae; genus Sequoia; species Sequoia sempervirens. The sequence goes on along the minus strand of VDFB02058242.1, from coordinate 544,008,127 downwards.
TAGTTTCATGTGATCATGGTAAATGTGTAAGATTGCCAATAGCTTACATTGTGTATAGTTTCTTGTGATTGTGATATGTGTGCAAGAGGGTCAATGCCTTGCACTGTGGTTAGATTCATGTGAATTATGTTAAGTTTGCAAGATGGTAGATTCCTTGCTAATATGTAGGGTTTACTAGTTGCAAATATTGGGAGTGGCTCTCACTTGGGGTTGAATCCCAAACTGGTGACCAGGACAACCCATTGGATAGTTTTTTAATCGAGTGATAACCTAAATAATTAATTGGGGGGATGGGTAATTTTCACATAACCAAGATAATGAATGTCTCACCCATACCTGTAGTGCTCGTTTAGGCTAAGGATGGGTTGAAAAGGCCTAGTTGGCAAGATCAACATCCTTTCACTCATGAAAGGAATGTTGGTTTCGTATGTATCATCCTATGGGGTTGGGACCTAGTGAGAGGTATACCAAGATAACTATACATGGGGGTCAATGTTTAGTGGGGGACCACCAAGACAACCCATGCTAGGACCATGCGATGACACTCTTCCCTATTGTATTCTAGCGTTCCCTAGTTATGTATTTCCCTTCTATTGTGTGAATGCCTCTAGAAGTGATGTATGTGTTGTGTCAGAGCCATGTGCAACCTTGTTTATGTTAGTCTAATGTATTCTTAATTGTTTGTTTATAGTGGCACCTTATGTTATCTCCTAGCACAAGGGGTGGACCTTAGGGTTTCACATGGTCGAGAGGTTGGTGTTTTTCCTCCATTGGGTATCCTTGCTACTTTTTTGTGTGCATAGAGGCTATACCTTATGTAGTGGATTCTAGTTCATGATCCAATTCGAGAAGACAATATTTTATGTATATGCATTGGATTATATTCCAATTGTACCATTTATTGTAATATGATGTATTCTTCCCACATGTATTTAGGGAAGCATTATTGTAGATAATGTAATGATGTACCAGATTATGATATACTCTCATGAAATGAAATTTGTATGTATTTGGTTAGTTATTTATAAATTATCTTTAATGTTGTTGTCTAATGACATAATGTGGAAATTCATATTATAGAATCATTTAAAGTGGTGGACTAAAATGAACTCTTGTATGTTAGATAAATCATGGTTAATGAAATAATTCTTGCTCTTGAATAATAGTTATGTTAGTAGCATAGTAACGGAACCTTAGAGAACTTAGGCTAGATTATATTTTTGGATATGATATGCATTTCACTATTATTTCATTTTAAAAAATAATATTAGTTGTGGGTATGTGTCGGATCATGATGGGCCAAAAAGTGGCAATATGATGGGTATTTGTAGGGTATGTGGCTGATGACTTTTTTTTTACCAAAAATTGATGAAATGAAAAAGGTTTTTAAAGGAGATTCTTAGCTTTCCACCAATATAAATTATGCTTTACTTTGAATTTAATAAATAATTATTATTCATTTTCTATTTGAATTACGATTAAAGTGCTAACTAATAACATGATTGAAAAATATCTATAGATTTTAAATGGTATCACATTTTTTGAATCCAAAACATGCATCACATTCTATGCTTAGCATAATATAGGATTAAAAAAAGAAAAATTGAATTTCATGAAGTTTTGACCAAGTTAAGGTGGTCAAGCATACAAGTTTTTATATTTTCTAAAAGTTGTAATAAAAAATTCATAATTAATTATTTACTTGGAAAAAAATTACAAAAAATATGCCTCACATCCGGACATGAGTCCTCTACTTATGAAATCTTATAAAAAAATATTATCATTTTATTGTGGTTAGGGTGGTCAGACAGACACGTACTTCTTATTTTTTCCCAAAAATTTAAGTACTACTACATCAAAATTTCATATTTTCACCAAATAATTTTTTTCTGTTTTTAAATAAACCTAGTAGTTTAGAAACTACATTCAATTTGTTATAGATTATATTCTTACATATTTTTGAAATAATATAGATACCTTATTCAAATTTTTACATCTAGTTGCCTAACTCTGATTTTTCTGAATTTTTTGCCACTTAAGGGCTTGTTTTTTCCATGATGATCCTGCACATACCCTTGTTCCATTTGTGTAGCATGGTTTTGTTGTCCTTTGGGGTTCCTTGGAAGGGTGTTACACCTTGCAATTGCATACACTTGCACTTGCAAATTGATCAATAACATTCAATTCTTGATGTCATATAAAAAATAATTTTCAGTAACTCACAAAAATCAATTATCAGTCAACTCCTTATATTAATTTTTTTTTAATATTCTAGAATCTCCATTTAATTTTTAATTGAATCTCATCAATAATTCAATTTTCCATATTTATTTAAATATGAAATAAAATTGGGTTATGATAGATGCCACTGTTGCACAAGGGGTGTGTTGTAAATGCATCTAGTAAGGCACTGGTTTTGCATTTTCTCCTTGCTTTGTACTTGTTGACAATATAAATAAATAAAAATTACATCATTTTAGGATGGTCAATTGGATGGTTTATTAAATGATTAGATTCCTCTTCTAACTTTTCCCATTTTATAATCCAATATTAAAATTGCTCAATGTTGGAAAAATATTTCTATCCTATGATAAGAAAACATGCCAAGAAGAAATTTGCAGAGGTAGTTTCTAACATTGATCCACAAAGCAACAATGCTAAAAATAAAGAAAGCACTGACCTTAAATGCCCAATGCTATCACCTGTAAGAAAATTATTTACCAGAGATAAAAGAATGAGGTTTTGGTCAACATGAGGGAAAGTGAGGAAGGAAATGGCCTGCTCAAAGCATCCATGTGACTATCTACCATGGCTGATTTTTTGGGCTTAGGACAAACTCCATGTTTCTTTAAATAAAAAATAAAGACTTTAGCCATTAAAACCAAAAAAAAAACTTAGCGAACAAAAAACATTAATAGCACCGTAACATATCAGCCAATACCCCACTTTGAAGATAACAAAAAACTTGAGCATCAGTGTGAAATAAGCACAATACACCGCACTCATTCAACACAATGCATTGCACGAAAAAAAGAGGTTGGAGATATCATTCCACCTTACACTACTTCTCTCTCCTCTCCTTTATGATATGCTAAGGTTATTGAGTTTTTTTAACAAAGCCAGTAAAAAGTAATGGAAAATTGTCCATGACCAAAGGTGGAAATAAGTTAAACATAAAGGTGCCAACAAGATTCTAAAACACACCTGACATGAGCTTTCAATTTTTAAGTTGCACACTTCAATTCCATGGAAGGAAATGAGTCATTAGGTGGAAATGAAAACACTCTGAGCCTCATAAAAAAAAAAATAATAATAATACTAACATGGGTATGTGCAGATCATCATCGAAAAAATAGGCCTTTAAGTGGCAAAAAATTCAGACAAATTAGACTTAGGCAACTTCATGTAAAAATTTGAATAAGTTATCTATATTTTTTTAAAAATATGTAATATTATAATCTATAGAAAATTGAATATAGTTTCTCAACTACTAGTTTTTTTTTTTTTAAACTATTTCATGAAAATTTGAAATTTCAATGCAATAGTACTTAAATTTCAGGGAAAAAAATAAGTAGGTGTTTGTCTGACCACCCTAACCACAATGAAATGATAATATTTTTTATAATATTTTAGACATAAGTAGATGAATCATGTCCAGATGTGATGCATATCTTTTTGTAATTTTTTTCCAAGTAAATAATTAAGTATGAAATTTTTATTACAACTTTTAAAAAATATAAAAACTTGTAAGTCTAACCACCTTAACTTCGTCAGAACTTCATGAAATTTAGTTTTTCTTTTTTTAATCCTATAGTATGCGAAGCATAGAATGTGATGCATATTTTGGATTCCAAAAATGTGATACCGTTTGAAAGCTATAGATGTTTTTCAATCATCCTATCAATTAGGATTTTAGTCGTAATTCAAATAGAAAATGAATAATAATTATTTATTAAATTCAAAGTAAAGCATAATTTATATTGGTGGCAATCTAAGAATCACCTTTAAAAACCCTTTTTCATTTCATCATTTTTGGGTAAGAAAAATGTTGTCAGCCACATACCCTACACATATCCATCATATCGCCACTTTTTGGCCCATCATGATCCTGCACATACCCACATATTGTTCGATAGAGTAGGGCATCATTTAATGTGGTCATTTTTTGTTGCTTTCCTCGCCGCTATTGGTTTTGGATCCTCCAAACTCTTCATCATTGGTATTCACCTTTCACTTCCCCATTTTGGAGAGATGCAACCTAAAAATAAGGTTTCAACAAGGGTTTTAGATTATGTTTATTAAAATGAAAATTTTCCTGCCTAAATTTCTCACCCTAATTTGCTTGCCCTAATTTTCCCATTCAAAAAGGATTTTAAAATGGAATTCAATTGTAAATAAATTATAATAGATATAATAATATAATATTATATATAATATAATCTATATTTAATATATATAATAATATATAATAATATTATATATTAAATATTATAATATTATATTATTATATAATATATATAATATATATATTATATATATATTATAATACAACCCACTCCCTCTTCAAAATATTCTTTTTAATTATATACTTTAATATCATATTGTCTATTTTTTATTTGTGTGACTAATTATTTAGTTGTTTTTTTTACCCGATGATCAAATTAGTCACTTATGATCATCAAATTAGTCATTTATTTAGTCATTTATAGTTGTATTGCAAAAATGAGTAGAATTTAGTCATCTTTAGTTGTTGTGACTAAAATTTTTAGTCATGTAATCATTTATTTTCCAAATTCTACTAGTGTTTTTTATCCCAAGAGGTCATCTGTGCAACTTTCCCTAGAAAACCCTCACGATGAACACCTATAAAAAACCCCTTTTCAAATTCAAATTTTAAGCCTTATATCAACAAAATATAACCACAAATTTGTAACCTCAAAGCCCTCACACCTTACAAATATCTTTGTTATTTTCTTGCATAGTTGTGGATTTAACTATGCACTAGATCTACTCAAATAAGGGTTAATAATAACAAGGATATCTCCTCCCATAACATAGCAATCGAGCTCTAATAGTAAATCAATATTTTTAGCCATATAGGATTATTTCCATATAATCCCAAGAAAAAAATTTGCAAGTATTCAAAATCCACATGCAAAAGAATAGACAAACATACCATCAAGATGGCACAAGATACTCCCATGAAAACCCTCAAGAGGGAAAATTACAACCTCCAAAAGCATTCATCCTCAATGCATTATCTCATGAACACATATTATAATATATCTAATAAGTCTCCATAAATACCTCTTAAGCATCAAGCTCTCTACATGTATTTCACATGAATAAGGAAATGAAAATCATGTAACCACACATCCAAATCCATGTTTCCTCTCCTCATATGTGCAAATTACAAGAGATGTTACAACACACAAATAAAATATCCATCTAACCCCAATTAAAACTCATGTGCTTTCTTTTGTAAAACTAAGCTTGCACAAAACCACCAAGTGGTGTTACATAAACCATGTGACTAATACCACAAGCTTACAAAACCATTTCTCCCCTCATTTACTTTTAAGTCTTAAGTTTTTCTCAGTATTAAATATTTCCCCATATGCAAAACCACATTAAATATTTGTCTCAATGTTATATACAACACATAAAGTTGTCACAAGAATGTCTAATCGATGTTATGTATGTATCCCTAGATCCCCTAGGTGCACCATAAATAATATTAATATTACATTGTAACTTATGCAAGGTGAACAACATCACCTTGAGAAAATACAATATCTAGAATCTAATGGTGAACAAAATTCTTAGGAATTTTTTCCATATATTTTCATGTCTCTAGGATCAAATTTGCATGAAAAATCATGCTTGTGGTAGTCAAGATCAATCATGAAAGACATGCCATCAATAGAAAGAGTTTATATGATAGTTTAGATTCTCAAAATTATCATCTAACTAAAGTAATTAATTTTTGGACAATGGAAAATCATTTTTGAATAAAATTCAAATTATTTATCCATCATCAATCCTAGAGATAAATGTGTATATCATCCTATTTAATTGTCACATTTATATTTCATTCATTTTATTTTTTCTAGCTCTAGTTATCTACATTAATTATTTATGATTGAATGCATTTATTTTATTAGCCTATATGATTTTTTTACCCTAATGTTGGTCATCGCTCTCAAAATTGATGCCCCTATTCAATTTTTGATTAATTTTATAAGTCGGGTGGTGTTTCATGAGGTTTATCAAACTTGGGCAATGATTTCCCCTATTTGTCTAACTCACCTTTTTACCACCCTTTGTTTAACTTATTCTTTATTTTTTCACGGGTGGTGTATTGTGGCATTGCCATAACTTCTCAAGCACTCTAAGTCTTTTAATTTGATGACTGGAAATGCATACCTAAAGTTTGTGAACTTACTAATATCGTCGGTAGTCCCTAACCTAGTTTTCATGATCCTTCTATTTTTTTGAGCCTCAAGAAAATTTTTCAAAGGAAAACAAAGGGAATGATAGTGTAGGTTGTTTTTGTTATGATACATTTTAGTTTCAAACAATGAACCCCATTTATATAGAAAATAATGGATGCCTAGGCAGTATATGATTACAAGTTGTTAGATATAGAGAATCAATACAAAAAATATCATGAAAGATAGAGAAAACAAAATTAAAAGGTAGAAGCATTCAGAGAGAGTGGAAGCACTAGAATATCAACATGTTATATTTTATTATATATATATATATATATATATATATATATATCGATGACATTACAAAACTTGTTGTTCGATTACGAAATTGGGGAGGCATCAAAATGATATTTTTCAACACAAAACAAACATAATCATGCGGATTTCCTCCACCACCACCTAAAGGAATTTTATCTAGGCTAGTGACAATAGATTTTCATGGGATTGCAAGAAATGGTCAAATAGCCCCATATCATTCCTCACCAACCCTGCACGGAAAAGGGTTAAAAATTATTCAATTACTTCATTATGAGTTACAGTCATGATGCAGATGGCATCACCAACCAATCTACTCCATGGGTAGTTACTAAGCCTGGTGATTACCACAGTGAATCTGTGATGGAATTTAGGCCTAACTAGGTGCTCTGCTACCCTCATTCCCCATTCTTGACAACCAAAGGTACAAATGATGGTATAAAAGAAAAGCTCAAGAAGTGTTGCATTGTATACATGGACTTGATTTAGGAATGTTTCTACCAATATGTTGTACAACACCTCCTCTTCCATTTCGCTCTGGACAATGAAGACCTCTCTCAACTTGCCTAATAGTCGCCTAAAGAGGGAAGTACACTCAATCTCCTCAATGAAAATGAATTCATTCATTGACACTCCATCACTCTGAGCACTTTCCATTTTGGATACTATAGGATGGTGAAGTATGGTTGTTTCCATAGACTTTATAGAAAGTTGGAACAATATTAAAATTAGCATTCTTTAAGATTTATCGAATGATAGGATAGTGATGTGATCAAAATTAACTATTGATGTGACCAAGATCCAATCGATTCTCCTTTATTGATCTTGTAGTATATAAAATGTATCCATTTACATTTTCACACTTGTTTGCACCCTCCCTGTAGTACCCCTCGATTTATACTTATGTTCTCTGCTATTATGTTTTCACACTGTTAGACTATGATACTTTGTTTGGATATTTTGATCGCTGGTTTTGAGTGATAGTGGATTTATTTTGTGACATGATGATACATTGTATGGTGATTACTGATTTTAGACATGCTTTGAGATAGTGTAGATGTTTATTTTCAGTTGATTATTGCTATGTACATGTTTATGATGGATTAACAGTTATTTATTTCATCAGTCTGATGTGACATGTATTGGTGTGGAGAAAACGGAATTGCATCACTTGCTTGCGAGTGCCCTGTCCGTGATTTTCTCTGCACGGTGTGCCTGTACAATGCTTTATTTATATATATATGCAAGTTATTTGCTTGGTTGCAGGAATTGCAGGTACATGACACTGACTCCACCTGGGTACTCAGGTCTGAGCGTGTCAAGATTCAACAGATATGTTGATTGGGAGGTAGTAGTTAGGTTCATCTTAGTCTAGTCTATTACCCGGTCACTGTACATTGTCAGTTTTAGTTTGAGTCATAGGTTGTCTTGTATTTTTTCTGTTCGGCTTAATTTAATTGCTTGAAAGGAAATAATGTTAATTTTAATAATAGATTATTATGTCTTATTTACTATTATTTAAATTGATTTTTAATGTTGAAGAAATTAGTTGCATGTAATTTAATTAATTAATTAGCTTATTTGGTTAAATAGTTTGATCTTAAAAGATTAAACTTATTTAATTAAATAAATTAATTAAGTAAATTAAATTATTTAAGCGTGTGAATAGCTTTATTTGAAATTAAATACTATTTTTGTGGAAATGGCATGCTTTATTGTTAATTATATTTGCAATTTGAAAATTGTTAAATTTCAATAAATTAATTAAATGCATGCAATATGAAAGAGAAGTTATCTGAGAGGTGGTTGAGGATATTTTGGTTTTCCTCAACATGTGTGCAAGTTCCATTAATTGATTATGGTTGAGGAATTTGTTTACGGAGGTTATTTTGGATCTGGGGAATACACAGAGGTTACACAATTTTTCTTCACGGGAAAAATATTCTGAGCTCTGTAAAAACTTTCTGTATTGTGTTAAATTGGTAACTTTGTATACTTGTGGAAGATCCCTTTGGTGGAAAATTCTTGGTGTTGGTTATAGCTTTCCTGTGCATTTGGGGTTTTCTTTGGAGAAGCTTTTTGGGAATTGTACGCTACAGGCAAAAGGATTTCTTCTATAGGCAGCCTTCTAATAATAGGTATTTTTCTTGTAATTTTAGTTTCTTGTTTTTGAAAAGAAAATCTGATTGTTTAAATCCCATCTTCTTGGCAATTACTTGTAGAAAATCTTCTGATGTTATCTGTTATTTGTCTGCAAGAATTTTCAAGAACGTTGATAAGCAAAATAAAGAATTCAAAACAAGATTCTTTTTGAAAACCTCTGTGAAAATTTTAGAAAAGAAAATTGGGGAATTGATTTTGAGTAAATGTTTATTGTTTTAAATTGAAAACCCATTGAAATTAAATTGAAAATTTGTGAGGAAAATAGTCTTGTACAATGTTAATTTTCTCAATTTTCTGTAGAAAATTAAATCTCATATTCCAGTAAATTATCTTTTTATAATCTGTATATATATTAATATTGTATATATATATATATATATGCATAAAAATTATTTATACATATACATACATATACAAATTTATATGTATTTAAATCTATCTCAAAGATTAAATGTTGAGCCAAAATTTTATTACTAGGAAATATCCGTACGCGATTTATTTTCTTTAAAATCAATGGACTGTATTCACATTTTATTTATTAAATAAAATAAAATAAAGACTTTTGCTGGGCCGATGGCTTACCCCATGGCCGACCCCCATAGGGAGCTAGCTGTGAGGGTAGTGATCGGCGATGCCTTCACAGGTAGTGCCGGTGCTACCGACACAGCCGAGCGCTCCCATGGAGGGTTTCGGTTGTGAGGAAGCCAACCCTGCCCACTTTTATTTGGGTGAATAGTGTGTGGTTAATGTTATTTAATTTAAAATAAAGTTTTATTTACTTTTCACTTTCCTTTAAATGAATGTTAATAATTTACATTATATATATATATATAATTAAATATATATATATATATATATATATATATATATATATATATATATATATATATATATATATTTATATATATGTAATGTAAATTACATATATATAATATGTAAAATTGATTAAAATATTAGAAAGTAAAATTTTAATTAAGGTAATAGGTATATATTGTGTTTAAATGCAAATAATGATGTGAATTAGTGTATTTATTTAAATGAATAGAAAACTATGATTAAGTATAAGAAAATTAGAAATAGATATTTTCTTTATTTAATTGTTTGACTGGATTTAATAAATCCAAACAGTAGATTTCAATTGAATTTAAATTTGGTTTAAATCTTGTTTTGTTGTGATTTGGGAAAATTGGGAAATTTTTAAATAAACAAGTCTTCCAGACCAATTTAATACCGCGGGGATTCTGAATGTTAAGTTGAGTGAAGTAGCCCCAAAAAGATTGAAGAAACTGCATCTCCTGAAAGAAGTGAGAGAGAAGAAGCCTTATGAATGCAATCTTTGAAGGTGAATTAGGTGTAGCCCAAGATGTCTCCACAGAAGTAGGTGTGACCCCAGCCAATGAAGAAGTCAAAGTAGGTGAAGATGCAAGCAAAATCTCCAAAGATGAATGATCAACTAGGTCTTGTTGCGCTGAAATAGAAGAAACCACATATGTAGCCATTGAAAGAATTTGGAAGTTATGTGTATCTCGATGTCGATGCCAAACTATGACTAAAACTAATCCATAGGACCAATTACCATGAAGATTATGGAACATTAACCATAAAATGAATGGCCCTCAAACTGAGATGTGGCCTGATGTGAACTAAAATGTGTCAAGCTGTGAGCAAGATGTGGCCAAAAGAAACTACAGAATCTAGATACAACTCATGCGAGTTGTCATCAATATGAATATGTGATAAAATTTCAACTACACTCTAATAAAATTATTATACAAGAGTCCCCCCTGATGGAACTTTATATAAGTTCATTTTTTACAATAACCCATGATTGTAAAAGGAGAGAATGCAAAACATGCATAAATTAGAGAGAACATGAAAACCTAGTGCATGAAAAAAAAGAGTGCATGCACAAACCAATGTTCACATCTACCTCCATGATTGAAAATGATGTCATATCTGTGTAGAGGATTGACTTAGCTTTTTGATGCCACTTGAATCACAAAAAATAGATAATCTAGGAAAAAGATATGCCCTCTGAAGTAAAAAATGCTTCATCTGACTTCAAAGGCCTGAAAAATAAAATTGGAACAAAATATGGAAAAAATAACTAGACCACTAGATTGGCACTAAAATCAGCTTTTCAATGGTATCTTATTTGCAAAAAAATGACACCGTATATGAAAGTTACACCCGATTTAGTAAAAGTGCTCCAATTTGGCCAATAAGGCCTACAGGTAGCCCACGAGGCTAAAACAAATTGGCCCCTAGTCCTATGCGTGACTAGGGGCTGGAAGGTAGGGGGTTGGGGAAAATCCCCTGGTCATCAATATGACCGATGCAAGGGTTAGGAGGGCCACTGGGGGGCTGGCGCTTAGTGCCTGATCCCCAATATGATAGGCTACAAGTGTAAAGGGGCCCACAGGGGCTTGTTGAAGTTGGTGGCCAGTAGGTGGTGCGCCACTCGGTGGCCATTGCTCCTGGTGGCCACCAGGTGGTGTGATGGTGGCACAATTTTCTTATAACTTGTAACACTTTGAATAAATCATTTTTTCCAAATTTTTTATATTGTTTTTGAAAAAAATGCCTCATAACGTGTGCTAGGGAGATCATACAACCTCCCTAGAAAATTTATTTTGCCTCCCAGATCAACTGCACCAAAATCGACCAAACAATAGGCATTCTTAGGGTTTTTGGAAACTGCAAATGTGATGGTGACCTCCGTTTGAGCCCAAAGTTCCCCAAAAAATTGGCTACCCCTAGATCTTGCAAAAATTCACCGAGCTTGAAACTCTCACAGATTTCTTCAACGATGACCAAAATCAACAAAACAAAATCCAATCTTGACTTTTTCCTGTGTTTTGAATCCAATGGAGATTCCCGATATGATCCAATATACTGCATAAATAAGTTCAAGGTATGAAACCCTCAAGGAACCCCAAATGTGCTCTATAATGAATTTCTCCAAAAAACTGAGAAGGGGCTGCAAATCAAGGCTTTCATACCATGTTAGAATCCAAGATCAGACATGCAAACTAGAAAATACCTTCCATAAGAGAAAAATAGAAAAATCTAGAGCAATTTGCATGAAGATGTGCAAATGACTAATATTCAGGAATTGAGTAAATAGAAGAGATGAATTGCTTTATAAAAGCAATGTATGCATAACCCTAAAAGGAAACCCTAGTGTGCACACTTAATAATTAATAAATAATTAATTATTAATGTGCTTGAGTTTAGCTTAAGTAACTAAATTGATAAGTGAATTAATTAATTAACCAATATGATTAGATTAATTGAGTGAAATAACTTATTACTCTAACATTTTCGTTATCTCTAACCTTTTATTTTCTTAGGGTTTTTGGTTATTCTATGTGTAGAGTGACATTATGGGTGGTGATAAGATGTGAATTGAGCCAGAAAAATGTTTTGAATTTTTTAAATATCCATTGGTTTGGCACATATGTGTTGAGGGTGGTCTTGCTCCATTGATGGAGAGTTTGGTGGGCCATGACCCTAATCTATCTATGCATTTTTTCAAGTCTTGGAAATATCATCATATGAATTTGGGTGGTATTTCCTTTAATGTGAATGAGGAAGTGATTGCGCAGGTGATGAGACTCCTATGTATTGGTATGAAGCACCCGAAGCACACTAAAACTCAGGATAATGAAAGTATGAACACATTTTTTGAGGGGAATGAGGAGTCAGTGTGCAACCAGTTGGGTTTTGAGTGGGAGGCTCTCCCTCATCCGTAGAACCAAGTGTTCCTTGCTCTAATGAAGTACATGAATTTGGAAGGTAGATTCAAAACCTATTTTTTCTACCATTTCCCTCTTTTGAACCACCTCAAACATAAAATTATGTTAAGCTTCCCTTTTTTCCTTCTAATGGACTTAGAAAGTTTTGTTGAAAAATTTATTAAGGTCGTTGGCCTAAACCCTAATGACCCTCCTCCCCTACCACTCCACTAGGGCCTCATTTTGAGGCTCTACCACTTTCATCTTGCTTTATGCCTAACCAAACCCATATCTATTGTCTATATTGAAGAGATTGAGCCTCCCACAATGACTAATTTATCTTTGGTGGATTCCAAAGGCCCCATCAAGAAAAAACACCCAGTTCTTGCTAACACACATAAACCCAAACCCACTGCTAAAAATATTAAGGGGAATGTGGGTACAACCCAGACTAGTGTGGCAGCTAGTCTTTGTGAGCTCAAATCAACCCTTGCCAAGACTACTTGTAATCCAGCCCTAAAAAAGAAAGGAAAAGAGGATGGAAAGGACTCTAAGGGGGATATGGTGGTTGTGGAGATGGTGGTGACTAGTGACAATACCATCATACGATGCTCTGGTAGGATGGCCAAGAGTAGCAAAAAAGTGCAGGTGAAAGAATTAGATATGGAAGATGAGTAGTCTAACCACAAATTTAGCAGGGACAAAGAGGAGTATGCTAGAGGGCCCAACACCATTCCTGTAATTGGAAAAGTGCAGAAGGAGGACTTGGCCTCTCTGTCTTCGGACCCATTGGATGTTGAGTGTGTTGATACTAGAAAGACTATGGTTGGGAGGGAGGAGCTTTGTGTGCTACAAAAAAGATTGGAAAAGCTGGACAAAAAAAGGTTTGAACTACTTCACGGTTAAGTTGGTCCACTATGTTACCGACACCCTATCGAAAGTGATGAAGGATGAAATGGACAAGAATTTTGAAGATTGTTAGGAATGGGTCCAAGATAATGTTGTTAATCTCCTATCAAAGAACTAGGGTGATGCCAGTTAGTCTACTATTCCTCCATTGTTTGTCTGTTGTCAGTCTGTTGTGTTTGTTTTTTGGTGGTTTTTCGGTCTTGAACTCTTTGGCCCTTGTGGCTCTTTGTGAAGGGTACAAAACCCTATAAATTATGCTTACCTAATCAAAAAAATTCTCCAAACATAAGATTTTACATACACATCTAAAAGTATTAGTTCATAAATGACTAAATAAATGACTAAACCATGACTAAATAAATGACTATAATGACTAAATAAATCACTATCATGACTAAATAAATGATTACCATGACTAAATAAAATGATCATCATGACTAAATAAATGACTACCATGGTTCACTAAGGAACTATAGGTTGTGTAGTGTAGGAAATTATATACCTCTACAATTTCACATTATGTTTGGATCCTTTAATTTATTGGACTTAATCAAGCTTGTAATTTTCCAAATTATTCATTCCAAATCCTTATTCTTATTTTTTTATGAAAATGAAACGAACATTAAATAGATGCATTCAATTATTAAATTGGCTTGGATCATATATGTCCTAGAAGTTTAGGCTAGGACCCAAATTAAAAATTATGTTTGACGATATCTTAATGATCAATACTCAAATTGTAAGTGTCAACTTTTGGAATCTAATTTTTGGGAAATTAGATAAACACCAATAAATACCTAGTTATTTTATCATTTGAAATATAACACACTTTATGAATAAATCCTATTGAGAAAACTGTTGTAAACATTATTCAAGAGCAACATTATTAGTCTATCCTTTGCTTTCTGACTGTTAAGGGTTTTGGGATCCCTTTAAAACCTATTTGTTCCTTAATCAAAAACATTATTAGTAATTTATAGCAATAATCAAGATCCTAACATCATTCCAAATTTTATATGTGTTTAAGTTTTCTTGTGAAGGATAACATTGTGTTGTAGGCCTTCATGCATTCAAAAATTCAAGAAAATCAAGAAAGCAAGATCTATTTCACTTGAAGTGATGTGTATGTCTTTAGTCCTTCAAGGAATATATTGAAGAGTGGAGAGTTGCAACAATTTTTTCATTCATCATTTACTTCCTTTCCATTAAGGTTTTCATCATTGACATTTCCATTATGAAAGTGAGAACACTATTCATAAGGTTTGAATAAGGGAAACCCCTATATGGCACAATCATTTTTACCTATTTGTATATGCACAAGATACAAGTTGAAAATGGATTGAAGAGATATTGAAGATAAAATTTTCATTGTCATATTATTTGTCACCATTATTTTCAACCTACAAAAAGTAAGTTGCAAAATTTATTTCTGACATTTAAATAAATTTGTAGGTGTTAAACATCTCAGATCTAGCACCGGAGGACTATAAAATGTATTTTTGGAAGCCTAATCAAAGACCCATTCACCTAGGGGTGAACCACTACCTCTGTACATGCAAAAATAAACTTTTGGTGAAAGGTACGTGCTCTTTACTATCTCCTATATTTTCCTACAAAGTGTTGTTATAGTCTATTTATCTTCAGGAATCTACATTTTATATATTAGGTCATATAGCTCAATTAGTTTCATTATTTCACTTCACTCCTAATCATCCTAAGGACCTAAAGAATTCACCAAACCAAGTCTAGTTGACTCACCATTGAGGTTGAAAGTAAATATCTTGACTTTGTGATTGGAATTCTAATAAAATATGAGAAAAGGACCATTGAATCCTAGGTTCTTTTCATTGAGGACCTAGGAGCCCCACCTCTTTTCCCTCCATTTTATTTGGTCAACATGACATTTGACATCATAACATTCTAATTTGGAAGTATTTCAAACCCTAGATCTAGGTTTTGCATCATCTTTTTCATTCTTCATTTAGGATTACATCTTGCATAATTGCATCATTAAAACTCATAAAAAATCCAAAAATATTGCACACATTTTACATCATAGTTTGTGTTTCAGTCATTTAGATCAAAATTCCATTCAAAATTGTCACTTTTGTTTATATATTATCATACATTTGTAGATCAGAATTTCATTCAAAATTGTCACTTTTGGTTATATATTATCATACATTTGTACTTACATTTCATCAAAAAAATTTGGAAAGATGGTCACTAGAAGGTTTGTTTGCAAATAGAAACAACAATCTTAAACAACCTAGAGACTCAGTTTTTGATCTTTGAAAACCCTATAGAAAGACTCATTTTCCCTTGGGCGACCTTGTCCTTGTAAAGGTGCTTCTACAATTTTTTGCACACATTTTTTATTTTTGTCTACTTAGATTCCTTATAAGAAATCTTTCATATTTCAATTTGGTGCATAAAATTGAACAAATCATCTTTTCTAATTGTAATGTTATTTCTTGCTTGAAATCTCAAACATTTTAAAGTTGACCTGCTTCTAAAAAAAATTGTATCTTTTACACACTTCAGTTTTCGGCTTCAAATGAAATTGTTATAAATTTTCTACCATGTTCATCGTGTTTGACAAACCAAGTGTGTATCCTCTCCCAGGTTGCGTCTTTGGATGATCCCAGGTGACGAAAAGAACTTTGGGTTTCACATTCATGTTTTTACACCATTACCTTTAGATCAAGCTTGGCTTGAGATACATCCTACATTGGAGAACTCAAGGTGACCCAAAGCAATATTTCCATCAATTCGCTATATAAATTGGTTTTGGTGAAAATCTAGGTCTAACTAATGATTACTTGGTCAAAAATTCCATTTAGAATGGGGAGGTATCCACATATGTGTGTGGTATAATTAGTCCCCTAGTAGGAGTGGTTAAAGCCTTAAGTGGCTTCTTGGATGTTAGCCATGCATTGAGTCCCCTGAGTAGTGACTAAAAACTTTATGGTAGTTTTCCCACCTTATTGATTGAAATATTCTACTCAGTGACACAGTTCCATACAAGGGATGCACAACATACCTTGAAGATACTTTACTCACCATATGAACTCCCTTGAGCTAAGATATAAATCCTTGGCTTACAATAAGCTACTTGTAGCTTTCCAGGGAAAGGACGATTTGGATTATCCTTCCATTCTAGGAGGCTCCTATCTATCCACTCTCAAAATAATTAAGTGTATACATCTCTTTGGGTGTCCCTAGCCTTAAAGTTGAAGGAGATTCCAAGTTTTGGTCTTGAAAGTGTTTCCATTGTCTAATTTAACCTTAGGGATAATATTACTTGAAATGTTTTTGATGTTTTTACCAATTTAAACTTGGGCAAATTTTTGCCTCTTATCTTGAAACATATGGTCAGTTTATACACTTTGTTTGATTTTCTTTATCACTTGTTGTATCTCATACACAATTTCAAAAACAACATTTAAAACAAGCATCTCAAAGTTGCAAACTTATCCAAAAAACTACTATCAAGAAAATTATTTTTTTGGAAATAGAGCCACTGTTATCATTTCTACTGCTTTTGTTCTAGAAAATTGCCAAAGTTTTCACTACTTCTTTCAAAAAGTTCACTATTGTCCTCTCTATTTTACTAGACACAATTTTAAACAAAGACTACTTTTTTGAAACTTTCCACAATCATTCTAAACAAGCAACTACTATTGTCCAAATTTTTTTGCTATTGTCTTGAACAGAACTATTGTTGTCCTATATTTTGGTGTAAATCAAAAATTGGTCCAAAATTGGTTAATTCATCATCCTTTAAAACACAAAAAATCAAACATGCAACAAATCATATCAACATCTTCTCCATATCCATCAGTAAATCAAAACATCAACCTAGTTTTAAGACACAAAACAAATACAACTTCAATTATCCTCTTGCTATCATTTTCTAGGATATTAATATCATCCTTTACTTGCCGTCTCAAAGCTAGTTCAAGTAGAGTATCAACATATCCTCTAAAAATAGAGAAAAATATCAGTCCAATTCTTGTACACTTTGTATCCATAGATTAGCATCACATCAAAAAACCCAAACAAATCACTTATACTCTTACCCTGATCTCTTGAGCATCAAAGATACAATCTATAGCAAACCATAAAAAAAATTTGAATGTGATGCTTCACACATCATCTTCATATGTCATTTTAGCAAAAAATTCTCAAAAACAAAACACCATCCCATTTCATAATTAGTTATCACAAAATTCACCAAGGTCTTGAACTTGTTTATGAATACAATGAGATCTTAATACAAAAAAAAAATGGAAGCCAACAAGAGTAAGTCTAGTGCACCAAAGACAAACACCACTACTAAGGGACCTCAATCATGGGGTTATTATCTAAATGCACTTTCAACTCCTCAAAGAGAACCCATGTTTAAATCAACACAAAATCAACCACCTAGTGATGAGGAAACATTTATTGAACATTAAAACATGATTTCTAGACAAAACTAACTTCCTAGTGTCATCATAGAATAATATGATAGTGATGAGTAACTTACTGATGAAAAAATATTAGAGTGCTCCCAAGATCACAAGATGTAGAAACTTTTGAAAAAAATGCTTGAGAAGAATGCAAACTTGTATTTCCTTACACTAGCACAAAGCAGTACCAAACTACCCATATAATTTAATGTGGAAATTATTAAGGATCATAATGTTATTCCATTAAAAGATCAAATAGTGGTAAGATAGATACCAAAACCAATAGTGGATCCCAAGATACCACCTTTTTTATGAAAAATAATGATCAATCTAAACCACAACCTATGGATAACCCATTGTATAGGAAACCATCACAAATTGAGCAAGTAGTGGTAGCCCAACAATATCAAGGAAATTCAACTCAAAACATGCCACCCCAAAACACTATGCAAAACATGGGAAGCCTTCCAACAAGACCACCACAACATTTAGTGTATCAACAAGGTAATACCCAATCACAAGGACAATACATGTTGCAACAAAAATAATATTATGACCCTTAAAATAATGTATAATATTAATAAGAGAAACCACAAAAAAATCCACAACAAAAAGGTGTACTTGAAATGAACTATCAAGGTACTCTTCAAAATCCACAACAACAAGGTGTACCCCAAATGAACTACCAAGGTACTCCTCAAATTCCACAACACTAAGGTATACCTCGAATGCATCATCAAGGTATACCCCAAATGCATCATCAAGGTGTACCCTAAAAAAATACCAAGGTACTCCTCAAGTTCCACAATAACAAGGTGTACCCCAAACACACTACCAAGGTACTCAAAATCACAACAAAAAGGTGTACCCAAAATGCACTACCAAGGTACTCAAGTTCTACAACAACAAGGTGTACCCCAAACATGCTACCAAGGTACTCCTCAAAATCCATAACAACAAGGTGTACCCCAAACACACTACCAAGGTGCTCTTCAAAATCAAAAACAACAAGGTGTACCCCAAACACACTCCCAAGGTACTTCACATAATCCAAAACACCAAGGTGTACCCCAAATGCACTCCCGAGGTACTCCACATAATCCACAAAACCAAGTTATACACCAAACACAACATTATGGTACTCCACAAACCTAAACTCAAACTCCTATTCCACAACAACAAGGTGTACCTCAATCACAATACCATGGTATCCCTCAAAATCAATACCAATGAGTGCCTCAAAATCAATATCAGGGTGTAACACAAAATCAACATACCTACAACACACAAGGACTCAATATTCCTTATACATAACATGTTCATCAAGGTCCCATTCCTACACAATATCCCATTTATGACCAAACAAATTTCATAGGACAACAAGGATACAATGCACAAAATCCTCAATCAAGCACACCAAATAATGACATAAGTGTGCAACTACCAACCCTCAACCAAAGAATATCAGGCATCCAAATTGGAAAACCAAAGAAGAGCTATACTCTATAAGATATTTTTCCACATCGATTTTATCAAAAATTATCTATGATACCTTTCCCTAAGAGCTTTTAAATACAAAAATTTGACAAATATAGGGGAAGAGGGGATCCAATAGAGCATGTGCGAGAATTATCAATAGCTTACATGGACCTATAGCACAATGATACCTATTTAATAAGGATTTCCCCACAAAGCATCAAAGAGGCTACTATTGAGTGGTTCTCTCATTTATCGCTTGGTATCAAAACATTCAATGAGTTGTTAGAAAAATTTATCAATCATTTCTCATACAACATAGAGCAAGATATAATTATCCCTGATCTCTACAAAATTAAACAAATTCAAGGGGAATAATTTTCTTTGTATCTATAGAGATGGAGACACAAAGCCAACAAATTTAAATGGCATGTTCCTAAGAAACAACTTGTATACCTATTTGTCTCTAGCATACACATGAACATTAACTACTAACTCAATGTATTGTGCCTTAGTAACTTTGAGGAGACTATTGAAAATGGTTTTCTCATTGAATGAGATATCATCACAAAAGGATTAATTAAACTCTACAAACCTAAGGACCAAGCTTTAGTTCAAATGACACACCAAAGATATGGGAAAAGAAAAAAAATGTAACCAATGATGGAGTGGTTGAAGCTAAAGTTGTATGAAACATACAACCTTCAAATGGTCCATATAATATTGTTCAAACAACACAACAAAGCTATGTTCCAAAAAACACACCAAACAACCAACTCAAATATCCACAAAAAAACCAACCAAATAACCAACAACCAAATCAAGGATAGGATGACCAAAGGAGGCTGCCAAGGAAATATGACCAACCTAGAAGAAAATTCACTCCATTGGGAGAACTCCTTGAGGTAATTATGCTCAAACTTGTCCAAACAAAACTTATCAAGGTTAATGATAGAAGAAGCTATGAGGAGCCAAACTTAAAACCCCCTTAGTATAATGAGAATGATAAATGTGAATTTCAAAAAATCAAGGGTCATACCACCATCAATTGCATGAGGCTCAAAAATATCATGCAAGAATTAATAGAAAAAGGAGAGGTGGACATAGAACATCATGCTGGAAATAAAGACTTAAAAATCTACCAAGATCCAATCCTCAACCATTTTATGGGAAATTACAAGGGTAAAGGGAAATATTACCATAAAACCAACTTTTCCTATGATGATCTCATAGGAAACATCTCTCAAGATGATCATACCATCAATGTTGTAACCATACTAGGTAGAGATCTTGATTGTAATGTGACTACACGAAGGGGGAGATTCATAATCCAAGGAGCGCCACTCCAAAAAAAATCCACAAGTAAGCCATCAAATTACTATAGTATTGTGGAATGATTAAAGAAAATTCCCACTTTAATCTCCATCCTTGAGCTTCTGAAGTTATCGCCAGCACATAAGGAAATATTTGAAAAATCTCTTGTCAAAACATTAGCCCCGAACAACCTTAATTTTGATCAATTTCAAGCCATGGTTGGTAACATCACCTCCACCAATCATTTGGTATTTTTTGAGAAAGACCTTCCACAAAGATCTTTCGACAACCAAAATCTCTCTAGAAGTGTGTTTCCATAAACACAAGGTCAAGAGAGTATTGATAGATAATGTACAGGCTTAAACATTTATACCCTAAAATTAGTAAAACAACTAGGATATTTTGATGAAATAATAGATAAGAATAAAATTATCGCCATAAGGGCTTATGATGATATGGAGAGAAACTTAGAATGGAGAATTAGACTTCACATTCAAATAGGACCAACGATAGTGGAGACAACATGTCAAGTATTGGATCTTGAGCTACCATACAACCTTCTCTTGGGATGGACATGGATCCATTCCTTGTAGTCCCTTCAACATTCCATCAATTTTTGACATTTACTCATAATGATAAGTAAGATACCATATATGTCGACCTTGAACCTTTTCATTACTGCACCAAATTGGAGAAGTACAAAAATATTCTTCAAATACCTAGAAATGGCATATCTTTCCACTCCTTTTCATATGTTGATCCATCATCACTACCTTCATCCTCCATTGCATCTCCATCAACTGAGCCACCAAATGTTGATCTCTAGATCCAAGTACTTTACAAAGGATGTAGAGAATACCATTTCAACCAATACTTTTACATTGGAATGCTACTCCCAACACCAAAGACTGATGGAGGACTAAGAGAGATCAAGCATGTTCAATTTATTTCAATGGAAGTCAAATCCACCATTTTCACTAAGTGGGGAGAGATGCAATAAGAAGAATCATTCAAAAAATACCTATCTTTATGTATTTACATATAAGAAGGATGAGAAAAACAACTACCTCCCCTTCCTATTGATCCAAAAAATAAATGATATCAGATTGCAAAAAGCATGGGGTTGATAGGAAAAGGTGGCCTTGGTCTACATGAACAAGGTATAAGAGATCCATTTATCATAGAAAAGTACAAGAAGAATCTTGGACTAGGTTACATTTCATCAAACATGATTACCCAAAGCATTGAAAGCACCTCTTTTGAGGAAAGAGCTCCTTCTACCATTGTTGAGACATTGAATGATTATGACAGTATAGACGATGACTTGTATATCCAAAATATATTTGGAAATATTAACATAAATCCATAACTACTGAACCTACATTTGAAGATTACCACATTGAAATAGATTACCCATAGTTAATAGACTAGGACCAACAACATCATACACATGTCTTGGACTCATTCCAAAATGATGAAGCTATTGTGAAGTTCATGGGAATTTGAATTGATATACATCAAGGAGATCATAAGGCTGTTTTTTTAATGAAGCTTGAACAAGGATCATGCTTTGGAGGGGAGATTTCCTCCTCCGATCACAAAAATAAACTAAAAATTTTAAAAATAAAAAAGAGGTCCCCTAAGGAAAACCACAAAGCAGATTTATCAGATCAAGAAAAGAGAAAAACAAAGGAAACATTCAAGGGTGATAACCTCTTTGAGGTGTTGGAAGATGGAGGATTCAATCTCCCTATCACAAAATATTTAGAAAAATTAGTACTCTTGGTTGAAGGTTCTGAACCTATCAATTTCGGCACAATAGAGACACCAAAAATAGCATATCAGGTAGCTTCCTTAGATCCTAAGGAGAAGGTCAACTTTGTGGCATTCATTAATGAATGAAAAATTAAATTTTCCTAGACATATGTAGACATGTATGGGTTGGATCAAATGTTAGCAATACATCACCTAGCAGTGTTCCCTAGAGCTCAACCCATCAAACAAAAGATAAACAAGATGCACCCAAAAATATCACTCTTGGTCAAAGTAGAGCTTCAAAAACTACTAGATGTAGGCTTCATAAAACCCATCGAATATCTTAAGTGGTTATCTGATCTTGTATTAGTTTCAAAACCCATTGGAGGCATACAGATCTACACATAATTTAGGGATCTCAACAAGGCATTCCCTAAAGATAACTTCCCTCTACCTAGCATCAACATGATTGTGGACATAACTATGGGGCATGAAATTATTTCACTGATGGACAGTTTTTCTAGGTACAATCAAATAAAAATAGCCCCTAAATACCAACACAAAACAACTTTCACATGTGCATGGGGAATATTTTACTAGAACATCATGCCATTTGGTTTGAAGAATATAGGGGAAACCTACCAACAAGAAATGACCACCATTTTCCATGATATTTTGCACATTACCATGGAGGACTATGTGGATGACATATTAGAAAAATCAATCAAAATAAAAGATCATCTAACTAACCTAGCCAAGTTATTTGACAAACTAGAGGAATACAACCTACATCTCAATCCAAAGAAGTGCATATTCAACATCACATTTGGAAAGTTGTTGGGTTAGATTGTATCAAGAAGAGGCATCGAGGTAGATCCCATCAAGGTTAAAGCTATCCTAGAAATGCCTCCTCAAAAATTATTCAAATAGCTACAAAGTTTACAAGGTAAGTTTCAATCCATCAGAAGAGTCATCACATAGTTAGCAAACAAGTGCCATCCATTCACCCATTTTCTACATAAGGACATAAAATTCAAAATGGATGGTAGGTGTGACCAGGATTTCTAACAGATCAAGGATTATTTTCTCATTCCACTAGTGTTGATGCCTCCAATTCAGGATAAGGCAATGATTTTGTATGTATCTACAATAACATAAGCATTGGGAGCTCTATTAGCCCAAATAGATGATCAAAACAAGAGCAGTATACTATATCAACCAAACCCTAGTGGGTTATGAATTAAACTATACACCCATAGAAAGAGCATGTCTATTTGTCTTCACAACACAAAATATTAGGAACTACATATTAAACATGCAAGTAAAGATAATATCAAAAGTGGATCCCTTAAAGTAACTATTGGAAAAGGAAGCTCTAACAAGGAGGATCACTAAGTGGGTAATGATATTTAGTGAATTTGACATAGTACGTTGATAAAAACTCTATAGAGGAATAAATAATAGTAGATTAGTAGCCTCAAGTATCAAAATTTCTAGATTAAAGCATACTTCTAATTGATTAGTCAAACCATTGGACTTTGTACTTTGATGGATCTCGTAGTCAATATGGCTCAGGGGTTGGTATCCTATTTCTCACACCTCAAGGAGATAGTATACCCAAAGCTTACAAGATCACCTTTTCATGTACTAACAAAATTTTTGAATATGAAGCACTCATCACTGGACTAGAGATGGTCAAATAATAGAAGATAAAGGAACTATAGATCTATGGTGACTCCCAATTAGTCATATGGAAGGTAATGATAAATACTAGATGAAGGATGATCAACTCATACCATATAAAAGAATGGTGGGAAGATTCAAGAAGCAATTTGTGGTCATCACCTTTGAACAGGTTCCTAGAATCAACAATAGAGCAGCTGATGCTATGGAAACAATAGGTTCACTTCGAGACATACCCCAAAAAATTCCCAAATACGAATTCCTCATGGAGAAACTACATATACTAGCATTTGATATCTTGAAATTAGAACTTGTTTGTGATTTTGTTGGTCCTAAATCGCCTTGGTAAGAAGACATGTTTACTTATATCTAGCATGGGATCATAACCCCTGACTTAAGAAAAAATCAAAATAATACATTTGTTCATAGAACTTCCCGATTCACCATCCTAGGAGATACCCTATACCATCGAAGTCTAGATGGTACATTATGTTGATGTATCAACATGGAAGAAGCGCAAACCACCTTACAAGAAGTGCATGAAGGTGTTTATGGTTATTTGCAGCTAAACCTAGCCTTATAGGCTTATCAAACTAACATTCACACACCCATAGGTGTAACAATTTTTTCCTTTCTCTACTAATTTGAAGCTATCCTACCTATCGAATTTGAGATCCAATCATTACGAGTATCCCTGAAGGGAATGATCAACATTGAGGAATATCAGGTGCCCATACTTAATGAGATAAAACTCCTACATGAAAGACATTTGATCAAGTTGAATCATCTCCAAATTTATCAAAATTCACTCAAGTGAAGGTATAACAAGAAGATAAAGAATAAAAAATTTCAACTTGGTGACTTGGTACTGAAATAAAATTAGAAGATCTAGCTAAATCAAGATGGGAAGGGTATGTTTGAACCAAGTTAGGTCCTTTTATCATAACAACAAGCTATGGCTCTGGAGCATATCAATTGGCTACTCTTGAAGTGGAACCTTTAGCCAAACCTATGAATAGAAGCCATCTCAAAAAAATTTACACTTGAATGCATCAGAATATCCCAAGAAAAAATCTAGAAAAGAAAAAAAATAAAAATCAAGAAAAAAAATAAAGAGAAATAAAATGTCCCTTAAGTGAAAACCACCTTGTGGCACTTCTAGGACTGATACCATAGTGAAAACCTAGTAAACAAGTGATACATTTGAATAAGTCTTGCATCTCTATCTATTAGCAATGTCTGACACATCCACCCATCTATCCCATAATAATACATGTATCCAACTTTGGCTCGATAACTAATCAAGTGTTGAACTTTGATGCACAATAAAAATCTATCTACCCTAATAAATATAATATTGTCCCAAATTGGGGATAGCCTCTTGAAACTGGTAGCAGATTGGATCCTTCTTCATCCTATCACTAGCGAAAACTATAAAAAAATAAAAAAATAAAAAAATAAAAAAATAAAAAAATAAGAAAACAAAAAAAATCCAAAAACAAAGTTCAAAACATCAAAATCCCAAAAACATTGTAGACCATCCCTCAACAGGCTGTATTGAGTAAAAATAATTGAACTATGAGCCTCTATGTGTATAACATAGAAAAGGCCATCATTGATGAGCCCTCGAGGCCCTATATTAGTGCCCCAAAACAAAAACATTCAAATATCTTATGCAAATCCAAAAACATTAGTAAAGAGTTAGAAAAATCCAAAAATAGTGTTACTCAATACAATCAAACTATGATGTCTCTGTGTTTTTCATGTAGGAAAGGCCACCATTGATGAGCCCTCGAGGCTCTAGGTCAATCCCTTTAGGTCCCCCTATTTGTCTCTAAATCTAAATAAAAAATAAATAAATCTTCAAATAATTTATAAAATGTCAAAAGTCCTATCTCCCGTATCACCTACCCACAATAAATTTTTTGTTCATAATAAACAAACATCACCTTAAACCTTCGACAAATATAAAAAGAAAGTAAAACAAACATAAAAAATTGATAGCTCCAAAGTAAATATTGAAATGATTGGATCATCACTAGACTAAAATAATTCTTAAAAATGAACTACCTTGCCTTTTTTTAAATCATTATAAACAATCTTACTGTGATTCTTAATGGATAAAGTGTTCCTACAATAGACATCAATAATGGGTTACATCATGAAACATCAAATAACTATGGCAAGTTATACTGCAACATTATTTATCTTTTTTTGATCTTATATTTTTTACTTATCTTATTGTCACATTCCCAAGATCTCTCGATGATGTCCATAAGGATTTAGAGAGGAAGGGATGGGGTATTGATCGTTGATTTATGTTTGGTCTATTGTTAGATATTTTTGTGATACTACCATAGTCAATACTTTCTTTTTGTGTGTGGAAGTTATTTTGGGGTAATTTGTGTAGCAGTTACATGTTAGGTACTCCATACCTCTCTATGTAACTTGTCTAAAATGTTTTGAAACTTCTCACCCATACATTCTAACATGGTTTTCGTATATCTGGTATGAGCAAAAACACACTTTTTTTGTAGAGTCAAATTTCATGCAATGGATACAACGCCACCCTGGTAATTAATACTTTGGTGCATCGTATGTTTTTACTACATCAATAAGGATTGATAAAAATATGGTCTCTATGAAAGAAAAAAGACAACACCTCAAGGACTAAAAACATCAATTTTTTATCCATCTCTAAACATACTAACACTTCTTCTAACTAAAAACTCCATCCTCCATCACAATATCATTAGTACCACATGCATCCTACATCCAAATTTTTTTCAATATATATCATGACCATAATAAATTGTAAAACATCATACATCATATATCATCATCCATTGTATACATCATATATCATCATTCATTGTATACCTATGTAAATCATACATCCATCTATATCATATAAATGCAACAAAAAACTACAAAAACATGAGGATATATAAATCATCAACATATATAAGCATCCATAATCATCCATAACTATCTCATAACACATAATAAGCCACATAAAAAATGGTTTATCTCGTATGTTCTCAAAAAAGGGAATATCATATACATCATCAAGTATCATGTGTGATATCAAAATATACAAAAATATATACAAGGCCTCAGCTAGGTCGATGAATGTATATAAAAAATAAAAATTTATACAAAAAGTCTTTGATATAATAAATAAAGATCATAACAAAATTAACCCTACTAGTCATCCCAAGGTGGGGATTTGTGCTGGTGGTGGCTCTGAATGGGAGATGGTTGTGAAAGAGGAGACTACTAAGGTTGTCTAACAAAATTCCTACCAAACTTTGTACCTATCGCAACACTCAACTCTCCAAAATGAGGGTGTGTATGATCTATCAGTACAAAGGCCTTGTATAGGGTCTGTTAATATGTGCTCTCTCTCATCATCTAATCTCACTCATCCTGATACTGAGCCAAGGGAATGGAGGAGTCTAATGAAATATCTATTGCTAGCGTTTGCTACCTCTCGATGGCAAGCTCCTACCTCAAAGAATCTCTCTCTTGATAGAGACCATCTTACTCTGCAGTAATGATAGCAACATGTCCCTCTACTGCTTGTTGTTGAGCAATCTCAACATCCCTCTCTATGACCCTAGAATCTTTATCAACTATAAGCTATCCTATCTAGGCTATTGCATCCTCCTATGGGGGAGGACCGTGAGGTGCTTGCTAGTCCTAATGTTGTTGATCTTGATGTTGTTGACCATCCTACCCATCATTCTACTCACCCCAAGCTTTTTCAAGATGCTCTACTATAATTTGTAACCTATATCTATTCCCTCTCCTACTTGTGACACTGACCACCCTCTAGACCTACCCCATTATTGAACCGGTGCCAATAGGATCTGTAAATCGTAATGGTCATCTATGGGCCCACCACTAATAAAAATCTTAGTAGTGCCTGGGTCTACTAGACCAACTTCCCATCCCAATCCAAATGGGGCAAGTACTCTAAACTTGGCCATTGTTGCAAAAGAGGAGGTTGTTGGCCCCCAAAAATTGATCTCTTAGGTATTCCACTTGAAGCATGTATGATAATCATCAGTGAATGAGATCTATCTCTCTCTAAACTATTAGAGAACTTGATCAAGAAAATATCTCTCAAGAATAGTGTCCACATGGCCTATGAGCCATTATGTTCATTTGTAAAAAGGTAACTACTCCAAATAATTGGTTTAGTCCTTACAAGATAGCCATGGCCTCTAGATAAACTCAGTTATATCATAAAAAATGGATCTCAAATAGTGTAACCTGATTGGTTAGGTGTAATGCAAAACAATTGAATATCTATAAGAAAATGGATCATCAACATCCCGATCAAGAATATCATTTGGCCTTTTCACTAGGATCCTCTCCTAGGCCCACACATGCAAAAGATTCATCCTTGTGGATATGGTATTATTGCCCCGATATAAAACCTCGTGCATATCTTGATAAAAATGCACCAAAACACACGGGCCCCACATATATCTGGTCTCATACTCCATCATTTTCTCTATGTAGATGCCCCAAACAATAGGAAATAACCTACATCTGTGATTTGGCATCAGAGGATTGATAATAAAACCAACTAGTACCATTGATAGAGGATCAACACTGTCAAAGAATGGGGACATGTCAATCTTAGAATCCACTACTTGTAGATTCTTCACACCAAGTACTCATTGCATGGTAAGGGTACCCTACCTAACATCATATGTAACCCACTTGCCATGGATGTGTTAGGATTTAGGTGTCATCAACCTTGTAAATCATTTAATTTATTATTCTCCTAAATTGTTTTGTACATTTACCCATAACACGTGAAACTGTTTGACCAACAGTGGTAAAAGAGGCTATGTAAATGTAGTGTTACCATTATCGTTTATCCTTATGGAAAAGGACAAATTAGCTATGCGTCCCACCTTGGAATCTTCTAAAATAAGGTTGTTGGGTCAAAATAGGGTGTTGTAAGAGAAACTATGACATGCATGCAAATTGTCATAGGATGCTATGACAGTATGACAGATTCCCTATGACAGAATATGCTATTTTTAGACCCCAGGCGCCCATGCATAAAAGATGCCTTATGAAAATTGTAAGAGCATTTGTAAGAGGCTATTTTTGGTATTTTTTGACCATTTCAAGGAGGGAGGCATGGATTTTTCTAGGTGGTATTGCTGCCTATTGTTTGGTGAAACCATGGTGGTTTTCATCCTCACAAATCTCTATAAATTAGGGCCTTAAGCTAGTGTTATAAGAATTCAGTTTTGCAGGGTAACAGGGTGCTGTCGGATTTTACAAGAATTGATAAGAGAAGTCTATTGCTGCATGTAATATTGGAGATTATTAGTAATATACTTGCCTCTCTTTCGGTGGTGGAGTTTTTTCCCTTCGGGGTTTCTCCATGTAAATCTGTTGTTGCATGTGTTATGATTTTTCTATCTCTCTCTCATTCTTTCTTCACACTAAGGCTAAGGTTAATCTACATATTTCAGATTTGCATTCACACATTTAAGTTCATATTGCAATATTTCTTCACCTTGTTTTTCAACATTTGGTATCAGAGCTAATGGTTCTATTAAGGAAGGGACACTTTCCTTTTAGAGTGTTGAAGGTTTTTTGCTGCAGTGGGAGCTTTTGTGTTGTGGGTTTTGTAGATTTGTGAAAGATTGCATACAATGGCCTCCACCTCTCATCTAGATATTGAAAAGTTCAATGGAACTAGTTATGAGATGTGGAAGTTGAAATTGGAGGACCTTCTTGAGGAAAGAGGTTAGTGGTTACCAGTTTAGTTGAAAAGAAGCCATCTACTTCAACCTTGTCAAAGAAGATTGGAATAAGTTAGACAAGAAGGCTCGAGGGACTATTCGGTTGTGTCTCACAAATTTTGTCCTCCTGAATGTCTCTTCAGAAGACACAACATACAAGCTTTGGAGGAAGATAGGTGAAATCTACCAAACTAAGAGTTTGTCTAACAAGTTGTATCTCAAAAGATATTTGTATTCATTAAAGATGAAGGATGGTGAATCTATTACTGAACATTTGAATGCTTTTAATTTGATTATAAGTCAGCTTGCATCTATTGATGTTAAAATAGAAGATGAGGATAAATGCATTTTATTGATTTTCTCTTTACTAGAATCTTGGGAAAATTTAGTTATTTCTATAACAAGTGGTGGTGAAAAACCTAAGTTGGATACTATTATTCCCATACTTCTTTCAGAGGAGATGAGGAGAAAGACCATGCGCAGTGGCTCCCAAGATGCCTTGCATGTGCAAGGTAGGCCCAAGGAGAAAGAGCCTAAAGGGGATAAGAAGAAGGATAAGTCTAAAGGATGATCTAAGACCCCTGGAAAGAGCAGAGTGAAGTGTTGGAACTGTGGTAAACAGGGACATGTGAAGAAGGAATGTAGAAACAAGAAAAAGAATGCAGATTCCTCCATGGAAAAGTCCTCTGATAACGGTGATTCTGATGCTTTGATTATTTCAGCTAACACAATTTGTAATGATGCTTGGCTTATTGATTCAGGTGCTTCCTTCCATATGACTCCTCATAAGGAGTGGTTTTCTACATACAAAGAATATAATGGAGGAGAGGTCTTCATGGGTGATAATAGCTCACAAAATGTTATTGGTAAAGGAAAGGTAAAGTTGTGTTTCAGTGATGGGAGGGTTAAAACCCTTGATGATGTTTTACATATTCCAGGACTTACAAAAAGTTTAATTTCGGTTTCCAAGTTGAATGATTCTAGGATGCATGTGACATTTGAAAAGTCTGGTTGCAGGATGGTAAGGGGAAGTTTGGTGGTTGCTAAAGGATCTCAGACAGGGAATTTATTTACGCTTCATGCATCTACTTTTTGTAACTCCTCTTTTGTAACTAGCACTGAAAGTGCATGTATGTTGTGGCACCATAGATTGGGTCACATTGGTGAAAAAGGTCTTAGGACCATACTTGATAAGAAACTAGTAGACGGTATTTCTGATTATTCTATTGGTAAAAATGATTTCTGTGAGGATTGTGTTTTTGGTAAACAAAACAGGTCATCATTTCCTAAAAGATCTAATAAAGCTAATGGATTGTTAGAACTTATTCATTTGGATGTGTGTGGTCCAGTGGATACAGATTCTTTGGGTAGATCTCATTATTATGTTTCCTTCATTGATGATTACTCAAGATATACTTGGATTTATTTTATGCATACAAAATCTGAAGTTTTCACCAAATTTAAGGAATTTAAGGCATTGGTTGAAAAGCAAACAGATTATAAGATAAAAGTATTGAGATCTGACAATGGGGGTGAATATTGTTCTAAGGAATTTGATGAGTTTTGCAAACATGCAGGAATTGTTAGGAAAAGACTACACCTTACACACCCCAACAAAATGGGGTAGCAGAAAGAATGAACCGTACATTAATGGAAAGAGCTAGGAGCATGTTAAGTAGTGCTAAGTTAGATAAATGCTTTTGGGTAGAAGCTATTGGTACTGCTTGTTATTTAATTAATAGATCTCCTTGTAAAGCTCTTGTTGATAAAACTCCTTATGAAATGTGGTTGGGTAAAAAGCCTTCAGTTTACATTTAAGGGTCTTTGGTTGTGAGGCTTTTGTTCATGTGCCTCAAGAGAAGCAGTCTAAATTGGATCCCAAATCTCAGAAATGCATCTTTGTAGGTTATGGTGAAAATGTTAAAGGTTATAAACTTTGGAATCCAGTAACAAGAAAGATGATATTTTCTAGAGATGTTATTTTTAGGGAATTTAGAGCTAACTCTGAAGATGTGCAACCAAAGGAAAAGTCAAAGACAGTGCATTTTGAAACTAAGCAAGAAGATGCACATGTGGAAGAATAGAGAGATGGACAAGAAGATGGAGAAGAAGAAGAGAGTTATGATGAATCCATTGTAACAGAAGAAGTTGAGAACAATGAGGATGAACATGAGGAGGAACCTCTTACTCCACCTTTGAGAAGATCCACAAGACAACGAAATCTAGTTGACAGGTATAGCCCACCTAATTTTCGTTGTAAATTTTCTTTTTTTATGTACTGATGATGAACCGAGATCTTTCAGGGAGGCTCTCTCTTCAGAAGAATGTGAGTCTTGGATGCAGGCCATGCATGATGAGATGATGTCATTGAAAAACTATGACACCTAGGATCTTGTTAGTTTTCCCAAAGGAAGAAAGGTCATTGGTTGTAAGTGGATATATAAAAAGAAGTTTGGTGTAGATGGAAAGTTGGAACGGTACAAGGCCAGATTAGTGGCCAAGGGCTACTCCCGGAGAGAGGGAGTTGATTTTGGTGAAATATTCTCTCCTGATGGTAAGTTAACCTCTATTATATTCATTTTATCCATTGCTGCTGCTTATGATTTAGAAATAGAACAAATGGATGTTAAAACTGCTTTCTTGCATGGGGATCTAGAGGAAGAAATTTATATGCAACAGCTTGACAGTTTTGTTGTGAAAGGAAAAGAACACTTGGTTTGCAGGTTAAAAAGGTCTCTCTATGGTTTGAAATAGTCACCTAGGATGTGGTACTAGAAGTTTGATGCATTTGCATTAAATATGGGTTTTGTTAGAAGTGATGAGGATCACTGTGTTTATTTTAAAGTAATTGATGATCAGATACTGATTATTGTCTTATATGTGGATGATATGTTGTTCATTGGTAACAATAAGGCAATGATTAGGGAACTTAAAACTAAGCTTTTTGGAACATTTGATATGAAAGATTTAGGGGCTGATAAATATATTCTTGGGATGGAAATCATTAGGGATCGAGTTCACAAAAAGCTTTGGTTAAGTCAGAGTAAGTATGTTAACACTATTTTGCAAAGGTTTAATATGCAGGACTATAAACTAGTAAATATTCCATTTCCTATTGGTACTAAGTTGAGTTTAGACATGTGTCCTAAATTGGATGATGATATTGATGAAATGTCTAAAGTTCCTTATGCTAGTGCTGTCAGTAGTTTAATGTATGCAATGGTTTGTACTATACCAGATATAGCCCAAGCAGTGGGAGTTTTAAGCAAGTTTATGTCTAACCCTGGTAAAGAACATTGGACTTTTGTTAAAATGGTATTTAGATATTTGCAAGGCACTTCTGATTATTGCTTGGTTTATCATGGTACTGACAATGTTGATAAGTCATTGGATATACAGGGTTTTGTTGATGTAGATTGGGCAGGTGACTTGGATAGTCGAAGGTCCACTAGTGGCTATGTGTTTACTTTGTTTGGAGGAGCAGTGAGTTGGATGAGTAAAAGACAACCTACAGTTGCTTTGTCTACTACTGAAGCAGAGTATATGGCTGCTACACATGCCTCTAAGGAGGCAGCTTGGTTACAGAGACTTGGTAATGGTATTGGTTTTAATTGCAGGATAGTGAGGATCGAATGTGATAGTCAGAGTGCCATATGTTTGGCTAAAAATCCTATGTATCATGCTCGTATTAAGCATGTTGATGTTCAGTATCACTTTGTTCGAGAAATGGTTGAGAATGGACAAGTCTTGATTGAAAAATTTGACACTTTGGATAATGTTGCAGATTCTCTTACAAAGCCAGTCACCATAGAAAAGTTCTCTTGGTGCAGAAAGGCCATGGGCCTTGATCACTGTACTTAATTCTATGTATTTGTATCTCTATGGGTGTAATTTACAATGTATGATGTCAAGTGGGAGAATGTTAGGATTTAATTGTCATCAACCTTGTAAATAATTTAATTTATTATTCTCCTAATTTTTTTTGTACATTTACCCATAAGAGGTGAAATTGTTTGACCAACAGTGGTGAAAGAGACTATGTAAATGCAGTGTTACCGTTACCATTTATCCTTATGGAAAAGGACAAATTAGCTAGGCATCCCACCTTGGAATCTTCTAAAATAAGGTTGTTGGGTCAAAATAGGGTGTTGTAAGAGCATCTATGACATGCATGCAAGTTTTCATAGGATGCTATGATAGTATGATAGATTCCCTATGACAAAATATGCTATTTTTAGACTCCAGGTGCCCATGCATAAAAGATGCCTTATGACAGTTGTAAGAGCATCTGTAAGAGGCTATTTTTGGTATTTTTTGACCATTTCAAGGAGGGGGGCGTGGGTTTTTCTAGGTGGTATTGCTGCCTATTGTTTGGTGAAACCATGGTGGTTTTCATCCTCACAAATCTCTATAAATTGGGGCCTTGAGCTAGTGTTATGAGAATTTAGTTTTGTAGGGTAACTGGGTGCTGCCAGATTTTACAGGAATTGATAAGAGAAGTCTATTGCTGCATGTAATATTGGAGATTATTAGTAATATACTTGCCTCTCTTTTGGTGGTGGAGTTTTTTCCCTTTGGGGTTTCTCCACATAAATCTGTTGTTGCATGTGTTATGATTTTTCTATCTCTCTCTCATTCTTTCTTCACACTAAGGCTAAGGTTAATCTACATATTTCAGATTTGTATTCACACATTTAAGTTCATATTGCAATATTTCTTCACCTTGTTTTTCAACAGGATGGGAATCCATAGAATCCTCCACACATCCCTGAGGGTAACTGCCACCTCGCCTATAAGAAGATGGAAGGACAAAGTCTCGAAATGCCACCTCTCACCCAGTGCAGTCATCATCACCATGTCACATCTGATCTTGGGCATATAGAAAATATGTCGCAAACCCACAACATCAAGGAAGTCTCTCTCAACATCTTGGAACCTGGTAATCAAATCAAAAAACTTTCATGTCCTTCACTCCCTAGAATACAGTGGTTTGAGAACTACCTACAAACATTCAACCCACAATGTCAAAAATTTGCTAGGAAAAAAATCACAAACTTAAAACTATAAATGAACTGGCTATATTATTCATTTTTTACAATAGGGAGCCCTTTTTGGATGATATCAGCATGTTTTTATGAAAGTGTCCTTTTTACTATGATAGAGCAATTAGTTTCTACTCTAGTAGCTAGTTTCTATAGTAGTGGCTACTTTATGCACTAGCGACTAGTTTATATGATAGTGGTCACCTAGAACAATAGTGCTTGTTTTCAAAAATAGCATGCAATTTTATAAAAAGAAATCAACAATAACAAATGGTTTTTAAACTAGTAGGAAAATTAAACTATAGTGTAGAATTTTTATGATAGCGGTAAACTAGCCTAGTACGCTAGTGGTCAAATCAAAACAATAATGTGAAAATTAGGAAATTGTCGCTATCATGTTAAATTTTTTTGAGAATTAATTACACAAATGAGAAATGAAAAAAACAAGAAAGGAAGGGGTGTGTACTACGATGCTTGTGGCAACTAGCCTCTTGAATGAATGAATTGCACCTACTTGGTGTGGGGCACCCGAAATTCTCATCATCACAAATCAACAACCACAATAATAAGAACCCTAGAGGCAAGAGTTTCCTAAGACTCAAAGTGAAAATGAGGAGAAATGAAACCCTAATTTCCTATTCTTACCCACCAAATCCTAATTTTTATCTTGAAAAAACCTCCTAGGTTTAAATTCTGAGCACCTTGGAACATCCAAAAGCATAAACGTGGGCCCTATAGCCTATTTTTTTGTCCTCTACGCATCTAAACTACAACGAAACCTTGTCTCGATCCCGACTAGAAAACTAACTTTTCTGGCCAACCTCTCAATGGGATAGCCCAATGTCGTATTATCTTTCTGTTGGTTGTTGGATCATAGTGGAATGCATTAAATTTTTTAAATCTTGATCTAAGCATCAAATTCTTTGAAACAATGTAACCAATACTTTGTCTCAAAGAGGGGGAAAATGTAGACATGTAAAAATGACCTAACACATATCACATATCCTAAACTACATTTTTCCATTACCAACATCCTTATCATTTATATAATTATATTTCACATCATTTACATCATTAAACCTATTATCCTCTATTAATTGAATAATCTTTAATTGTTTAATTAATTCACTATGTCATCATTAATCTAACCATTAGCTCTTCAAATTGCAAAAATTCTCTCCTTTATTATTTGTAGTGAACAGAGGGGCTTTGTATGGGGGAAAGACACTCCTAAAGGAGCTATATTAGCTCACAAAGTACTACATTCAATAATGAAAGACAAATACCCTATGATGGTTATGAAACTAGATATGGAAAAAGCTTATGACAAAGTCGAGTGGGATTTCCTTTTAGCATTTCTTAAAAAAAATGATTTTGCTAAGAGCTAGTGTAAATGGATTTCATCATGTCTAACTAGAGAAAGCTTTTCTATTTTGGTAAATGGTCCTCCATTTGGAAAATTTTCTCCTACAAGGGGTATAAGGAAAGGTGATCCCCTATCACCATCGTTATTTATTTTGATGGCAGAAGGGTTAAGTAGATCAATCATGGCTGCAAGAAACAATCAAGAGTGGAAAGGAGTTTCTATTAGACCTTTTCCTATCCCAATTTCTCACTCCCTCTTTGTAGATGATACCCTCCTTTTTGTTCAAGCATCCATGGAAGAAGCAAGAGAAATAAAATTAGTCCTTTATGACTACTGCTCAACATCAGGCCAATCCTCTAATGTAAAGAAATCAAATATTTTCTTCATAAAAGTGAACCCCCTCGTTAAGTCTCAACTTTTAAAATTTTGGGGGTTCCAAAGTGGAACCTTACCCTGAAAATATTTAGGAATTCCCTTCATCTCAAGTTTAGAGAAACACTTTTTTTGGGAAAAAACAATCTCTTCCACTTCCAATCGAATCCTCCTCTGGAAATTCAAATGGTTGTATTTTGTAGGTAAATTGGTTCTTTTAAAGGAAGTCCTTCATTCTTCATCTATTTATTTAATGTCATTTCTAAAAATTCCTCATGAGAAAGGACTTTCTCTTCAAAAACATTTTAGAAATTTCCTATGGGCAGATAATGTTACACCAAAAAATAAACTCTCACTAGTTGCTTGGGAAAATGTTTGCAAGTTGAAAGCTTCAAGTGGTGCAAACCTGAGAGACCTATTGTTACAAAACAAATCTCTTGGTTCCAAATTGGTCTGGAAATTGTACGATAATCCAGATAAGAAATGGTGCCAAATCATGAGGCCTAAATATTTGGACTCCATGGACAAAGAAAGGAATTTTACACAAAGGAACCTCTCGCATGGCTCCAAATTTTGGAATTTTATAGTCGCTTGCAAATCTATTAATCTCCCTCACCTCTCATGATTGTCAACAATGGGAAGAAACCTTTATTTTGGGATGATGCCTAGAATGGTCATCAATCCCTCAATCTTTTAGGTGATTGGTCTCAATTAGAGTCTACACCAAAAAAACTTTGGTGGGGTAAAGTTAAATATTATTTTGTTATTGATCTGAAGGACTCTTTACACACAATCAAATGGAAGGACTTAAGTTTTATTCCTATCTCATCTCACATGAAGGACTCCCTTAAGTCTAAAATTTAGAAAAGGAAAATTATTTTCTCAGATAAACTAGATGAAATAATTTGGACAAGAACTAAAACTAGAAATTAAACTGTGAAAGATGGGTACAATTCACTAGTAAATGATGTTATTCCTTCTTCTTGGCCTTCTATTCTCTAATGGGGACCCAATTTCCTTTTGAAAGAAGGATCCTTTAGCTAGTTGGGCATCAAAGATAAAATTCTATTAGGCATGAGGTTGGATAGATTGGGAATTGTGCCTCTTTTCACTTGTATAATGTGTGGTCATGCTTTAGAATGTATAGATCACCTACTTATTAATTTCCCCTTTGCATATGAATGTTGGAATTGGCTAATGAGAATATTGGGTTGGCAATATCCCCTTCAAAATAAGATCCTCCAACATTTCTAGAGTTAGCCCAAGCTACATTAAAATTCTAAATTTTCTTGTCTTTGGGAATTTTCTCCCTTGATTCTCATTTGGAATATTGGCTTGAGAGAAATAGGTGAATATTCAAAAAATAACAACTATTTCTGAGAAAAAACATCTAATAAATTGAAATCTCCATCTCAGAAACAACAATTTCAAGCTTATATAGAAATGTAATCTTCAATAATGGCTTCTCTTCATGGGATTCTTTCACTTTAAAAAATTGGTCTCTCC
>VDFB02058242.1:543706310-543969724 GCA_007258455.2 Sequoia sempervirens | reverse complement strand
CCCGAGAAGTTGGCGCACTTTCTAGAAGATACAATTGCAATGTTCTTTTGAAATTTGAACTTCAAGTTGTAATTTTTCGGCGCCAAACCGCCTAAACTCAAATTTGAATCTTGTTTTGGCTCCAAACTAAAGAGAAGTTCTATTTATGGGCGGGTTTCTAATTTTTGGGTAACTTTTTGGGGACAAGCTCGCATATTGCGAAAGGGTTATTCTGTAGCTTTCTGTAACTTGCATATGTTGTAAGAACTTGGGGATTTGAGATCCTCTGCATGTAAGAAGCTCCATTTTCTAAATAATAAAATTATTCTCTTGTTTGTGGGTTATTTTCTAAGTCTCAGGCCCCATCAAATATATATATGTGTGTGTGTGTGTGTGTGTGTGTGTGTGTATGTGTATATATATATATGTATATATATGTGTATATATATATGTGTATATATATATGTATATATGTGTATATATATATATATATATATATGTATATATATATAAATGTATATATATGTGTATATGCAATGGTAGAGAAGAATGGAACCATTTAAATAAACACCAAAAAATACAAATA
Source organism: Sequoia sempervirens (assembly GCA_007258455.2). Lineage (NCBI taxonomy): Eukaryota > Viridiplantae > Streptophyta > Pinopsida > Cupressales > Cupressaceae > Sequoia > Sequoia sempervirens. Next base: position 543,969,159 of record VDFB02058242.1, on the reverse strand, counting down.
TATATATATATATGCGCTTGTGTGTGTGTGTATATTTGAATGCATATTTAATTTTATATGTGCCGAATTCAAATGAGATTATGATAATATGGAATTATATGAAATCAATAACCAATATTCAAATGTGTAGTGGGCAGCAAGGTCATAACGCCTCTGTTAGAGACATGCAAAAAAATGGGAGTTGTTTCCATATTGAACACAAGCGGTGTACGCGAAAAAGCATAGGAAGAAGTGCTCACTGGGAAGGAAAAAGAAGAGAAGGTCATGGGAAAAATCTAGAGACAACTTGATAAATTTCAATATTTGAGGTAATCTGAACCTTTCAAAGAATATAAAGCTTGATTTTTCTATCTTTCTCTCCTTAGTATCAAATGATTTCCCATCATTTTGTGTGTCTTTTTTTATTATTCTGCAATAAGAGCATTTAGATAAATTCCATGGCCTTGGGCCATATGGCATGGCGACGACCACTGTGGGTCACTCAGCCTACATTGTAAAGTATGAGTTTTTCTCATTAGAAACCATGCAGCTAGCTTTATGAGCTAAGTCGAGCTTTAAAATGGCAAGTGTAAGGTGTTTTTTTGTAAATCACACCCATGTGCAAGATATGTAAATGCCATCAGAATTTCTAATTCCAATGCTTTTTATATTATAAGATGATACATTTTTTAGGATTGCATTGAAATCCCATGAAGGAGGGTATTATAACCCCTGTGTTTTATTTCCTTAAATTTGTTTCCTCTGTAGTAGTTGGCTGAGGCTCGACAAACCTCAAAAGCCTGACCTTTAACTTGTTTAGCTTTCAAAAATGTATAGCTAGTATAGCTATTAGATTTAAATCCGATGACCGTGTGAATGTTGTTATTTCTTTTCTGTAGGATCAATTTTGATCTAGGAAGACCCCTCTAAATATTACATTTTCTTGTATTTTGTTTAAACCATGTTATCGAATGGGAAAATAATTGCAATGGGGTTGTGCTAAATTTTTTTATTAAAGCCTTGCAATGTATAAAGGTTGTATTTTGGTAAGAGCCAACCCTATTCTATGAGAATATTGACTTGAAATCCATGATTTAATTAATACATATATGGTCGGCATGTAGGACATCTCTGTATGCATGGTATAAAACATTAGTTACATGGGTAAATATCAAATGTACATTAACAATGCTTTTGGAAAAGAGGATCTCGACCATTGGGGATTTGTTGACTCAGAACAACCATTGTTGTTGCAACATATAGGGAATTTTTTTTTTGAACATTTTCCATACTGTCCTTATGTATGAAACACACAAATTTTGAATTGTTTATTTTCTATATAATATGAAAAGAACCATTTGTTTCTTTTGTTTAACAATGAAAAATTTCTTGTAAAGTGATCATTTTTCATGTGAATAGCTAGAGATCTATAATAGGGCAAATGGAAATATTTAATTTTTATCCATATAACTGAGTTGTTAAAAGAGATTTGAATGTTCTTTTGCATATAGGTCTACTAGGTTTAAAAGTTATCTCTATAGCAGAAACAACATGATTTTATAAATTTTTAAATGATGCATGCACATATGTGAGAAGCTTGTTTATAACTATTTAGTAGGAAACATCATTATTTTTGCTCAAACAATGAATGTACATATGCAAACAACTAGTTTTGCAACTGTTTAGTAGGAAACAATGAATAAACATATGCAAACAACTATTTTTACAACTGTTTAGTAGGAAACAACACTTGATTTGCTTAAACAATGAATGTTCTTTAAGTAAACAATGAATGTTCTTTAAGTTTACAACAAATAATATAGAAAACATAGTAGTAAAAATGCTTAAACAGTATGTGTGAAGTTGTTAGCAAATGAATTGTTTTGTTTTCTATACTAGAAAATGTAACATCAATTGGAACACTATCTAAGATTTCAATTTGAATCAATGATTATTTCAAAATGTATGCACAAACTTAAAAATTAGTAAGTGCATATATGTGTATGAACATAGACTTCATCTATGTACATACACCTACTTGTGACATACCTTGTTTTCTTTTATTTTGTACAATTTAAAGAAAATGCTTAAGTTGTTAGTAGAAACTAGTCATAATAATGATATGACTGAATATTGAGATACTCTAGAAATCATTAATTATAATTTTCTATTTTGAGAATAAATTTGTATTGTCTTTCTTGAGGACATTATGAATGGATTTTTGATACCTTAATAGAATAGTGATACCTCAATTGACTAGAGCACCTATGGATAGTTGTTGCTAGAGTGTAGAAAGCTATTATAAGTAGAAATTTACCTTACGAGACAAGTTCCGAAATGGAGTCAAAGAGTATGTGTTTTCTTTACCAAAACCTATTGTTTGTTGTTGTTGCTACTCATTTATTATGCTTGGCCAAGCAATGTTGTTCATTATGTATGCATGAATGAACTCTATGATTTCACTCTCTACCATTCCTAGCATAGATCTTGCACTTTCTTTTCTAGCATATAGATAGAAATTGCATTTTGATGTTTGGGCACACACTAGATTCCACCTTGCAGGTTGTTCTATTGCTAAAAATTTTGTGCAAGGTCGGGCATTCTTAAAGTCGACTGAATACTGGGGAAGCGTAAGCTTTGTGATTGTGTGGTAAAGCGCTTCAACCATGTTCTCATCCACCAGTAGAGGTGAGCATTGAAGAGGAACCTTAGTTGTTCACCAAACTATTATAGTCTATTCAATGTAACTTGATGTAAAGATAATTTATGTACTTGATATAAAATATACTATGTAATGACATTATGTCCTTAGGAGCCAAGTGAAACTTGATATTGCAATTTGACTTTTGAAGTGAATATAAGAATCTTTGACTCATTTTAAATGGACATGTGTAGTTATGATTGACTTTAGCCACTAGTTATGGACCTTTTTAATTTGGAGTATATTCATGTGTCATTTACAATAATGTTAATTAGGTAATAATTTGGAATGGGTTATTGCATTTGGTATGAGGGCTTAGGATTTAGATCTAGGCCTTTTTGAATCTACCATAGTTGTCTAGGGTAGTTGACCCTTGACCCAAATTGGAAGTTCTAAGGATTGGCCAAACCTGAATTGAATGCAGGAAAGGGAAGGTCAAAGGCAGGATGAAGGGAAGGGAAAACTGTTAGAACCCCACACAAGAGTGACGTAAAGGAAGGAAATGCCAAGGTGGAGGTTCCACCAGAAATTCCTAATGATGAAACTCTAGCTCAAGATCTTACGTGACTCAAGCTAGAGAGAGGCATGAAAATTGAAGAGAAGCAAACATGTAAAATCAAGAAGTTGCGACTGGCCTCTAGGGTGTGGACCCAATGCACCCTTGTTGTCTAAAGAGGAAAATGAGAGCCTATTTACTCAACCATCCTCTTCTATAAAGTTTGATGTAAACTTGAATGATGATCTTGAGGAATGTCCTTTATCTAACACCGAAAAATCAGAGTGATGTGACTCTAAGTCTATTGTAAATAAGGGTCTATTGACTCACCTTAAATATAAATAAAATCAAATGATATTTTTGTGTGTTCAATAAGAGACTTTGAAATGTGTTTATGATGCATGACTGTGTATGCCTTCTATGTTGAAGTTTGTGTGCATATGAAACTTATGTGATATAGTATAAGAATTTTTATTTGTAGAACCTTGTGTTGAGATGTGATAAACATGACTGTGATGCAGGATAAGTGTGAGACATCATGGTGACCACTAGGAAAGATGGGGGTGGTAGTGGTTTAGATGACAAGCCAAATAAGAGGTGGAGAAAATTCTAGAGCTTCTAAATAGACAAGAGTCTTGCATGGATTGTATTGAGCAAGAAGTTTGAGTGGCACAGAAGGATCGAGACCACAAGAATACAGAAGGAAATCAAGGAAACAGTGGTCCAAGGGCAGGTCCACAAGGACGAATTTAGGAAGAGCTTGGAAAAGACCTCAAAAGAGTAGAACCATCAAAGTTTGATGGTAAGTTCATCGGAACCGGAGCTGAATTTGGATTATAGAGATGGAAAAATAATTATGGCTCCATAAACTTTCTAAACAAACCAAGGCAGCATGGGCTACCTATCAACTCTCAAGTGAAGCAACGACATGGTGGGATAATGAGAAGTTGGAATGAAACCTATAGCCTATTGAGATCACTTGGGAACTCCTCCTCCAAGCTTTCAGGAAGAGATGGCTACTGCAACTTTTCTTTGACAAGAAAGTGACAAAATTTTAGAAATCTACCTAGGGAAATATGACTATGATTCAGTATTGGGAAGATTTCACAAATTTGTTGAAGTATGTACCTCAAAAAATTAGGGGGATGAACAGTTTTGTATCTAGAAATTATTAATGGGACTCAAACCCCACATAGGAGCCAAGGTAGACATGCACAAGCCTCATACCATGAATGAAGTCTTTCAGAAAGCCACCAAATAGGAACAAAAGGTGTAGCAGTTGTCAAATCTTCGCAATGTTTCAAGCTCTAAGTCTCATTACAGGAAGAAGAAGTTTCACAAGGGAGACAAGAGCCATCAAATTCATAATCTCAAGAGGGGAAGTGAATCGCAAGACAAAGATGAAGATGGTAATGGTGGAAAGAACAAGAAATCAAACAAAAGAAAATGTAAGGATGGCCAAAAGTAGAAGGGCTTCAAAGAGGACAAGCATAGAGGGCGTAAAGGACCTTGAGATGGATATTATACTTGTGGGGTCGATCATTATGCCTAAAATTTTCCTCAATGATCAAAGTCTCGAAGGGAAGGAAGTTACCAATAGACTCACCAAATCCATGCTATTATGGACAATAAACATGCAGAATACCAGGCTTCGCCAATTTAGCTAATGGGTAAGCTCTATGGCGAATCTATCTCTATCTTAATTGATACTGGAGCTACTAAATGTTTTGTAGATGCTATAATAATATCTAAGATACCCATTAGACTTGGGTACATGGAAAACTCATGGACAGTCCAGTATGGTAATCAAGCAAAGTGGAGGGTAGATACCTATCTCTTTTGCAGTGTGTTAGAACTTTTAACTTTTCAAACTCAAGTCAACTTGTATGTGGCACCCTAAGGCTCATATGATGTGATTTTTAGGATAGTTTTCCAATGACTGAGAGAAAGGAAACTCTTTTGGAATCTATCCAATTGTTTGTTCTATTAGGATAGAGTGCACTATTTAGGTGATATCATTTCAGCAAAAGGGGTTTTCGTAGACCCAAAAAAGATTAAGGAAATTGTGAAATGGCCAGTGCCTCAGAATGTGTCAGAACTCTATATCTTCATGGGCCTTGTAGGATACTATAGGAATTTTCTGCAAGGGTTCTTATAGATTTCATCTACTATTACCACACTCCAAAGGAAGGGAACACAGTTTGAATGGACCAAAAAATGCAAGCAGGCATTCCAACTCTTGAAGGAGAGGCTCATGACAACACCCATGCTAACTATCCCTAATCATAATGGGAGACTCACAATAATCATAGATGCCTCCAGAGAGGGATTGGGAGCAATATTAATGCAAGACGAACAGGTGGTGGCATATGAATCAAGGAATCTCAAGCAACACGAAGAGAACTATGTGCCTCGTGATCTGTAATTGGTGGCCATAGTTCATGCCTTAAAAATTTGGAGGAATTACATTTTAGGGAAGCTATTTGAACTCAAGATAAACCATTTGTGGTTGAGATACATTTTTACCTAGCCAAACCTTAATGCATGATAGAGAAGGTGGCTAGAATTCCTCAGTGAGTATGACTTTGGAATAAAATGCATAAAAGGGAAGGGGAATAGAGTGATTGATGCTCTCAGTAGATGAAGACATATGATAGCCATGATCTCAACAAGGTCTAACTTGAGGTGAAAACTAATTCATAACTTTCCAAGGGATGAGTATTATGAAAGAGTGAAGAACGCCCTAGCGGAAAATTGTTCGAATCATTTGTTTGATGGGTACGAGATCTAACCGGATGGTTTTTTGTGGTACAGAGAAGAATGTATATTCCCAACTCTAGAGAGCTGAGGAAGCTAGTTTTAGAATAAGTTCACAATGCTAGGGTTAGAAGGAAAATATCTAACAGTTAAATGCAAATTTGATCAATAAAACAAAGATATAAAACACACAGAAAATTATAATAGAAACAAGACAACATAGAAAATTTAATGTGGTTCACCCAATTCAGACTACATCCACAAAACTGCAACCATCCAATAATTTTATTATCTAGTGTAAAACATATTACAATATCACTAATAAATATCCTACTGCAACACCCATCCAAACTGCTTATAACAAGCTTTTTAGAGGATTCTAGAATTAGGGTTTTACAAAGTTTTTTCTTTTGTCGATGAGGAAGGGAGAAATGGGAAAAAAGAATCTCTCGGGGGTTGTCACCCCCAAACCCCTAATGAGAATACATGAAGAGTGTACAATATAGCATGATCACTTTCCATATACCAACAATCTCCCACTTGGAGACTAATCAGGCTCCACACTAAAAAATATCCCACTTGGAGACTGATCCTGGACAACACTTCTACACTTACAACTCCCACTAGAAATAAGCACCTTGGACTCTGCTGCTCTATTATACTTTTAACCATGAAGACCAACTAAATATTAAGAGGAGCTCAACTTCTCCCTTATCACTGCCTTTGTAAACATATCTGCTAGATTGGCATCTATATGTATCTTTTCTAGCTTTACCTATCCATCCTCCAACATTTACTGAATGAAATGATATCTCAACTGTATGTGTTTGGTTTTAGAGTGCAAGGCAGAATTCTTTGCAAGATGTATAACACTCTAGCTGTTTGTAAACAAGTAATTTTCAACTTTTTTTCCCAACTCTTCCATGAAAAGTTGCAGCCATATCATCTCCTTTGTGGTCTCTATTGCAACAACTTACTTTTCCTCCATGGTGGATAAAGCAACCACCTTTTGCAACTGAGAGATTCAACTCACTATTGTCCCACCAAATGTAAATACATATTCTATGGTACTTTGTGTAGTATCTACATCCCCTACCAAATATAAGTCAACATAACCTTTTAAAGCAATATTAGAGCTCCAAAACATAAAAATTTATTGGATGTACCTCTCAAATACTTGAGAATCCATTTTACCGCATTCCAATGCTCAACACCGAGATGACTCATATACCTGCTAACAACTCCTACAACATATGCAATATTTGGTCTTATGCATACCATGGCATACATTAAACTACCTACAGCTAAAGCATATGATACCTTGGACATTTTTTCTTCCTCCTCTTGTTTCTTTGGACACATATCCTTAGTCATTTTAGCATGATTGGGCAAAGGTGTGCTGACAACTTTTGCATTCTCCATATGAAATATCTGCAACACCTATTCAACATAATTAGCTTGAGATAAAAAATAAATAAAAATTTCCTATCTATTGTAATCTTCATACCAAGGATTTTCTTTGTTTCCCCCAAATCCTTCATAGCATATGAATTTGTTAAGTGTTGTTTTAACTCCTTTATGTGATCCATGTTAAACCCCGCTACAAGCATTTCATCAACATATAAACATAAAATAATGTAGCTATCATCATCTAACCTCTTAAAATAAACACAATGGTCTGAATTACATCAACTATAGCCATGGTAAGCCATAAATCTATCAAATTTAATATACCATTGTTGAGGTGCTTGCTTCAAGCCATACAAAAAAAATTCAATCTGCACACCAATTTCTCCTAATCTTTGAACTTAAATCCTTGTGATTGTTCCATATATATTTCCTCTTCCAAATCACCATGGAGAAAGGTTGTTGTAACATCAAGTTGTTCTAAATGCAAATTTTCAACAACCACAATATTTAAAATAGTATGAATAGAAGTCATTTAAACAACTAGAGAAAATATTTCATCAAAATCAATACCCTTTTTCTGTGCAAATCCCTTTAGATCTAATTTGGATTTAAATATTTTCTTACCTCCATCCTCCTCTTTCAACCTATAAACCCATTTGTTTGGTAAAGCCTTTTTACTTGCAAGCAACTTGCATAATTCCCAAGTCTAATTTTTCAGCAAGGAGTCCATTTCTTCTTCCATTCCATGCTCCCACTAAACCTTGGTATCCACCTACATAGCTTCATCACAGCATTTTAGTTCACCAACATCAGTTAATAAAATATAATACAAAGAGGGAGAAAATATTTTTGGAGATCTACTTATCCTTGAAGATCATCTAACATTCACTGGATTTTGTGGTATTTGTTGTTGTTGTTGCGGAGCATGAAGAACCACTAGAACATCACAGTTTGGTATATCATCCAACACTACATAATCATTTTATTTATTCTCATGCTGCAGCAACTGATGTTTGTACAACACTTTCTCATTGAATATGACATCCCTGCTTCTCACAATTTTTTGATTTTCAAAATACCAAAGCCTATAACCAAATTCATCAATGCCATATCCAATAAATATACATTTCTTTGATTTTGCATCAAGCTTGGTTCTATTTTCATAATCTAAATGTGCAAATACCTCACAACTAAAGGTCTTGATAAAAGAATAACTCACCTTCTTACCTATCCATTCTTCCTCTGGAATACCACAACCCAAAGGATTAGAGGGACCTCTATTGATTAAATAAACAACAATTTTTACAGCCTCTTTCCACATGTTTAAAGGAAGCCCAACATGTAATCTCATAGTTTGTGCATGCTCCATTATTTTTTTGTTCATGCACTCAACCACTCCATTTTCCTGTGGAGTCCTTGGAACTATTTTATACCTACGAATACCATTAGAGGAACAAAAATCTTCAAAATATTCACTGCAATACTCACCACCATTATCAGATCCATGATATTTTAACTTTTTACCTGTCCCATTCTCAACCAAACTTCTCCATTTCTTAAAATTTTCAAATACATCAGATTTCTACCTAAGGAAATAAATCCATACCTTCCTTGTTGCATCATCAATAAAAGTGACATAATACTGAGAGCCACCAAGAGAAGATACTTGAGCTGGTCCCCATACATCCATATACACAAGCTCCAATTTCTCATCTTTCTTTTGTTTCCCATCCTTGAGAAAACTAACTCTCTTTTGTTTCCCATACACAAAATTTTCACAGAAATCCATATTAACACATTTCAGACCTAGTAAAACATTCTTTGAATGAAGTACTTTCATACCTTTTGCACTTATATGCCCAAGTCTATTATTCCATAGTGCTGATTTAGAATTCATAGCAACTATCTGATTTTCTACTTGTTGAACTGCAACAACTATTCCTGAACATTGATTTTTATCTACAATAGCTAAAGTAGAAGGAATAATATGACTTGTACAAATATATAAGGTTCCTACTTTCACACCCTTTTCTACCACTAAGGAACCTTTTGTAACCTTCCAATTTTTATCACTAAATGTAACAACACAACCTTCATCATCTAGTTGCCCTGCTGAATTTTTTATTTTTTTTAACTTTGGAACATGCCTTACCTCATGTAGTAGCCAATGATTCTCATTCTAAAACTTAATATTTATTCTTCCCTTTCCAACAATCTGACAGGGTTCATTATCTCCTAAATAAACCAGCCCAAAATACCCTTGGAAATAATCAGGAAAATAACTTCTATGGGGCATAGCATAAAATGAAGCCCCATAATCTAACACCCAAGAATCATCAACATTATCAAGGGAAAGAATCAAAGAATCCTCATCAGATTTATTACTTACCACATTTTCCTCTTTATTTCCTTCCTTTTTGTCTCCTTCTTTATTTTTCCAAGACCAACAATCTTTCTTTAAATGACATGGCTTACCACCATACCAACATTCCTTCTTGTCTCTAGATTGAGACCTTTTGTCCTTTGATTTTCCTCATGACTTCTCACGACTTCTAGAATTTTTTCCTCTATCCTTTGTTTTGTCCCTGCTTTTTTCATTCAAAACACTTCCTGATGTGGATGTTCCACCTGAGCTTTCCTATGAATTTCCTCACTCAAAACAACACCAACAACATCATCAAATTTCAATGTATTCAAACTAGAAAAAAAATTGCTAACAACCATTACCAAGCTATTCCAACTTTCAGGAAAAGAACACAAAATCAAAAGAGCCCTAACTTCATCAAAGTTTACATTTACAGAAGTTAATTGATTGGTAACCATATTAAACTCATTTAAATGATCAGCAACCGGCCCACCTTCTACCATTTTCGTATTAAATAAATGCTTCATAAGAAATACCTTATTCAAAGTGGAAGGATTTTCATATAACTTCGCCAGGGTTTCTATCAACTCTTAAGTTGTCTTTGTTGTTGTAATATTGAATGCCACCGATTGTGCTAGGAATAAACGAATGGCTCCCAGTGTCTTTCTGTCTAGAAGATTCCAATACTCATCACTCATTATTGTCAGTTTCTTGGTTATTCCTTCCAACAACCTCCATAAATCCTTCTGATAGAGGTAATCCTCTATCTACATCTTCCATAACTAATAGTTCTACCCATTGAATTTATCTATCTTCAATTTACCCTGATCTGCCATTGCTCCCACTTAACTGTGAGACTTTCCTGCAGATAATAATTGAACACAACCTACTCTGATACCACTTGTTAGGGTTAGAAGGAAAATATCTAATAGTTAAATGCAAATTTGATCAATAAAACAGAGAAATAAAACACAAAGAAAATTATAGCAAAAATAAGACAACAAAGAGAATTTAACGTGGTTCACCCAATCCAAGCTACATCCACAAAACCATAGCCATCCAATGATTTTATTATCTAGTGTAAAACATATTACAATCTCGCTAATAAATTCCCTACTGCAACCACCATCCAAAATGCTTATAACAAGATTTTTAGAAGCTTCAAAAATTAGGTTTTTACAAATTCAATTCTTTCTTTTGTCAGTAACGAAGTGAAAAATGGGAAAAAAACAATTCTTGGGGGTTGCCACCCCCGAACCCCCGGTGAGGATACATGAAGAGAGTATAGTATAGAATGATCAATTTCCACATACCAACAAACAATGCACCCTATTCAAGACACCCCAGTGTATCTAAGATTGCATAGTTGAAGATTGTATTTTTGGCCTAAAATCAAGAAGGGTGTAGTGGAGTACGTAGCTAGATGCTTGGAGTGTCAGCGAGTCAAGGCTGAGGATGCACATCCAGCCAGGTTATTGTATCCTCATGACATACCTGAGTATAAATGGTAGGTGATCAGTATGGATTTTGTATAGGGGTTGTCATTGAGCAAGAATAAGCATGATGTCATCTTAGTTATGATTGATAAGTTGACTAAGGTTGTGCACTTCATTATGAGAAACCTTAAGGATGGATCATTCACCCTAGCTAAGAATTTTTCCAGGAGATCTTTTGTTTGCATGGAGTGCTGGAGACTATCATTTATGATAGGTACACATGGATGACCTTAAGGTTTTGGACAACCTCGAATGCAATATTGGGGGATAAATTGAATTTCAGCTCAACTTATCATCCTTAGACTGATGGGAAGACAAAGAGGGTGAATTAGGTAGTCAAAGATCTTTGAATGTATTGCATGGACCAACAATATAAGTGGTAAGAATATTTTCTTTTGGTAGATTTTTCTTACAATAATTCCTATCATACATCCATAGGCATGGCACCATTTGAGGCCTTGTATGGGTGGAAGTGTTGTACCCCCATTGGTTGGGATAAATTGGAGGAAAGGCTCTTAGTAGGACTTAAAATGCTTAAGGAAATGGAAAAACAAATGAGGGTCATTAAGAGCAGATGGAAAGAGGCGGAAAAAAAATAGAAGAGTTATGCCAACAAGAACTGAACTCTTAGACAATTTGCAATAGGGGAAAAAGTTTTCTTGAGAGTTAAACCTCATAAGAGTTCTATCACTTTTGGAAAGTCATCCAATTTGGCCCCAAGATATGTGGGACTGTTTGAAGTCTTGGAAGTGATTAACCTAGTTTCTTATAGACTAGCTCTACCACCTGCTTTGGCTCAACTTCATAATGTATTTAATGGTTCTTTGCTTAAGCCATATCATCTTGATGTGACTCGTGTGCTTAATTGGAAATCCTTGTAGGTATAGGATATAGGAGTGGTGCTAGTGGAGCCCATTAGAATCCTAGATAGATGCAATGTTAATTTCCGAAGAAGAGCTATTGCTTAGTATAAGTTCCAATGGGATCAGTACTCAGAGGATAGTGTTGTTTGGGAGGATGCGGAAGAAATAGAATGCTCCTTTCCACACTTGCTTTCTTGAAAAGAAACTTAGTAATTTTCTTTTAGATTTATGGTTTGAGATACTATGATAATTCATGCCTTAAAATTTTGATGTTGAAATAGACATATTTTGCTGAGATGTTGAAATAGACATATACTTTGTTGAGATGTTGAAATTGACATATATTTTGATGATATGATGAAATAGACATACATGTTCAAAATTTGATATGATGTTCTTTTATTCAACTTATAATACATTAGGACAATGTATCTTCCAAGAGGGAAGGATGTCATAACCCAATTTTATTTCATATTTATTTAAATATGGAAAATTGAATTATTGATCAAATTCAATTAAAAATTAAATGGAGATTATAGAATATTCAAAAAAAAATTGAATATAAGGAGTTGACTGATAATTGATTTTTGTGAATTACTAAAAATTATTTTTTATATGTCATCAAGAATTGAATGTTACTAATCAATTTGCAAGTGCAAGTGTGCGCAGTTGCAGGGTGACAGGTTGAAGGATGAAAACATAGTTAAAGTAGGATTGTTTAGCTAGATCAAACAGTAAGCCAGTTGGAATCTGTGTGCACACACCACAAAAGTTATGATAACTTGCATTTGAATCAAATATCACATATCATAGAATGAAATCTCCTAATTTAAACTATTTCAGTGTTTGAAAATATATGGCTTGTGGATACAAAAATTGTCTATTTAAAACTTTTTTTTTGAGGAAATGAAAGAAACTTCCTTTTATATATATTTATATATAAACATATACATAGATGCTCAAATTCGAATTTTAAGTTCCCTATTGTAAATAATAATGTAGGGAATTTGTAATCCATAACAAACAATTATACATGTATGAAAACAAGATTCAAATATATATATATATAAGTGTATATGGAATGGTAGATAAGAATCAAACCATTTAAATAAACACTGAAAAAATATATATATATTCAAATGCATATTTAATTTTATATGTGTCAAATTTAAATAAAAAAACTGATAGAATTTTAATATCAGACTGTTAATTAAATCATACGAGAGTATAACAGTATGGACTTCCATGAAATTAATAAGCAATATTCAAATGTGTAGTGCGTGGCAAGGCCATAATGCCTCCATCAGAGGCATGCAAAAATATGGGAATTGTTGTTTCCACATTAAACACAAGCGGTGTAGGCGAAAATGTAGAAGAATAAGTGGTCACTAGAAAGGAAAAAGAAGAGAAGCTTGTGGGAAAAATCCAAAGACAACTAGATTGATTTCAACATTTGAGGTAATCTAAACCTTGCAAATAATATAAAGCTTTATTCTTCTATCCTTCTCTTCTTAGTATCAAATGATTTCCCATCATTTTGTGTGTCGATTTTTTCATTATACTACAATAAGAGCATTTAGATAAATTCCATGGCCTTGGGCCATATGGCATGGTGATGACCATTGTTGAGCGCTTGGCATGCATTGTAAAGTATGATTTTTTCTCTTGAGAAACCATGTAGCAAGCTCTCTGAGCTAAGCCGAGTAGTAAAATGACAAGTGTAAGCTATTTTTTGTAAATTGCACCCATGTGATAGCTATGTAAAGGCCATAAAAATTTCTAATTTTGATGCTTTGTATATTATAAGATGATACATTGTTGAGGATTGCATTGTGACCCCATGAAGGAGGGTATTATAACCCTTTTTTAATTTCCTTAAAGTTGTTTCCTCTGTAGCGGATGACTGAGGCCCAACAAGCCTCAAAATCTTGGCCTTTAACTTGTTTAGGTTTCAAAAAAGTATAGCCAATATGGCTATATAATTTAAATTCGATGACCATGTGAATTTTTTTATTATTTCTTTTGTGTAGGATCGATTTTAATCCAAGAAGACCCCTCTAAATATTGTGTTTTCTTGTATTTTGTTTAAGCCATGTTATCGAATGGGATGATAACTACAAGGGGGTTGTGTGGAATGTTTTTATTAAAGCCTTGCAATGTATACATGTTGTCTTTTGGTAAGAGTCAACCCTGTTCTATGAGAACGGTGGCATGAAATCCATGATTTAATAAATATATGGTCGATATGTAGGACATCTCTGCATGTATGGTATAAAACATTAGTTACATGGGTAAATATCAAATGTACATTAACAATGTTTTTGGAAAAGAGGATCTCGACCATTGGGGATTCGTTGACTTAAACAACCATAGTTTTTGTTGCAACCTATAGGGCATGTATATTTCTGAACATTTGTCATACTATCCTTATATATGAAACAAGGAAAATTTGACTTGTTTATTTTTTTTATAATATGAAAATAACTATTTTTTTCTTATATGTTTAATAATGAACACTTGCTTGTAAAGTGACCATTTTTCATATGAATAGCTAGAGATCTGTAATAGAGCGAATGAAAATATTTAATTTTTATGCATATAACTGAGTTGTTAAAAGAGATGTGAATGTTATTTTGCATACAACTTTGTTGGGATTAAAAGTTATCTTTATAGAAGAAACAACATGATTTTATAAATGTTTAAATGATGAATGTACATATGTGCGCAACTTGTTTATAACTATTTAGTAGGAAACAACATTCTTTTTACTCAAACAATGAATGTACATATGCAAACAACTATTTTTACAACTATTTAGTAGGAAATATCATTCTTTTTATTCAAACAATGAATAAACATATGCAAACAACTATTTTTGCAATTGTTTAGTAGGAAACAACACTTTATTTTCTTAAACAATGAGTGTTCTTTAAGTAAATAGAAACTAATATAGAAAAAATGGTTGTAAAAATGCTTAAGCAGTATGTGTGAAGCTATTCGCAAAGGACTTGTTCTATTTTTTTTTACTAGAAAATGTAGCATCAGTTGGAACACTATCTAAGATTTCAATCTGAATTAATGATTATTTCATAATGTATGCACAAACTACAACATTAGTAGGCACATATATGTGGATGCATATAGACTTCACCTATGTACATACACATACTTGTGACATACCTTCTTTTGTTTCATTTTGTACAATTTAAATAAAATGCTTAAATTGTAAGTAGAATCTAGTCATAAGAATGATTTGACTAAATATTGAAATACTCTGGAAATCATTCATTACAATTTTCTATTTTGAGAATAAATTTGTATTTTGTCTTTTCTCAGGACATTAAGAATGGATTGTTGATACCTGAATAGATCAGTGATACTTCAGTTGACTAGAGCACCTATGGGTAGTTGATACTAGAGGGTAGAAAGTTGTTATAAGTGGAAAGTTACCTTCTAGGATGGATGCTAAAATGGAGTAAAAGAGTATGGGTTTGCTTTACCAAAACCTATTGTTTGTTGTTCTTGCAACACATTTATTATGCTTGGCCAAGCAATTTTTCATTATGTATGCATGAATGAACTCTATGATTTCACTCTCTGCCATTCCTAGCATAGATATTGCACTTTCTTTTCTAGCATATAGATAGAAATTGCATGTTGATGTTTGAGCACACACCAGATTCCACCTTGCAAGTTATTCTCTCGCTAACTTTTTGTGTAGGGTTGGGCATTCTTCAAGTTAGAAGAATACCGGGGAAGTGTAAGCTTCGTGCACAATAAAGTGCTTCAACCATGTTCTCATTCACCAGTAGAGGCGAGTGTTGAATAGGAACCTTAGTTTTCATCAGACTATTATAGTCTATGATGTAACTTGATGTAAAGATCATTTATATGTACTTGATAGAAAATGTACTATGTAATGACATTGTGTCCTTAGGAGCCAAGTGAAAATTGATATTGTAATTTTTCTTTTGAATTGAATATAAGAATCTTTGACTCATCTTAAATGGACATGTGCAGCTATGATTGACTTTAGCCACTAGTTATGTATTTTTAATTTGGAGTATATTCATGTTTCATTTACAATAATGTTAATTAAGTAATAATTTAGAATAGGTTATTACAATATCAATGAAGAAATGCATTCACACCAATGGATTTTTAGCTTTAGTTTTATTTTTTTCAATTTTAAAAGTATAATAAATTAGCAGTTTGCATACTGCAAAAGATTTTGTATTCAAAACTCTATATTTAGAGTTCTATGTAACATATTTTATTTACAGTTTGAATATATAGTGAATTATTTTCCAATGTTGTTTCAATCCTTTGAACATTTTTTTTGAAGTTTTATGACTGTTTCAATTTAATTTTTCCAGTATAATATAAGAGCTTTAAATTTTTATATCTGTTAATCACAACAAAATTTTCTCTTGGTTTGCAATTTCATTGACTAGTTATTGTAACAACATTTTCCAAATTTAGATATAAGACTCTTTGTGTCAAAGTTGAAATTAAAGGTTGCCACCCACATTTATCGGAAGGGAAACCAAGTTATTAATGCCTTAGCCAATTTTGGCACAAACTAGAAATTTTCCAAATGCTGGCGTTCTTTAGGGAACCTACCTCCTAGCATTCAGGGTATAATTTTGAAGGAACAAAGCCCCTACTTGACCCATGATGATAACTAATCAAGTGCTTTGTTAGATTTTCTAGGGGGTCCACATGCTTGTCTTTTGGGCTATGTGGACAAGTTTTAAAGATGAGGTGGATAAAAAATGGCATAATTTAAATTATGGGATGGAGCCCATTTTGAAAAGGGATTTCATGAGATGTTGTGGCAGGTACTTGATGATTAAGAATAAGCTAGACCATACCTTACGTAATCTCCTTTTGGGGATTATGTTAAGCCATTGTATTTTCAAATTTTTTGATGTGACAAATAATTATGAGGTCAAGCTCCTAATTGATTCTATCTTGTCTGCTATTGTTTCTTTTCTTATGAAAGCTAACCTTTTTGGTGTCTCTAAATTTGGCCACGTGGCCATTTTTCCTAGATTTTTGTGCATTTACTATGTGGATGGAAAACCTTCCATTCCCATCATGTCCTGCTTACTTAGCCGAATGTGTTTGAATATCCTCATTTATGATTCCGCTAAGATTGCTTTTAGGAAATTACTTCCTCAAGCATGTGACCTGACCATTTCTATGATTACCAAAGGCTATCTTTTTTGGCTTAAAATCCCTAATGTGCGGGTGATTCTTCACATTTCCTGTTAGAATCCAAGATCGAACATGCAAAATAGAGTATATTTCCTTGCTTGTCAAATTAAGGATTCCAATGTTGCTACACAAGTGTGCTTCCAGTGTTTCTTTGCAACAGATTATCTCATTATGTAGGGGGTTGTATGGTTTCGCCTGTCATCCTTTGTGTGGATGAAGATTGAATAGATTTGTGATGGATATCAATATTCTATCTTTTGGTTATGAGTTTTTCCCATCAGGTTTCTCCTTTCCTATTTGTAATTGGGTACCTAACATGGCCTTGTAGCCAAGACCCATTCATGTTTTCATGCATCCAGGTTATTGTCTCCTTAGTTAGAATTAAGGGGGGGTGTTAGCGCAAATTACCAATTTCACGTGGATAAATGTTGTTGCTTTATTTGATTGTAAGCTAAGTAAGGAATCTCTCTAATTTTTCCATAAATTACCCTTCTTTTCTTTCGAGATAAGTTTTCTTCTTTCCTAGATAAACTTTCTTAGATAAGCTTTCCTCCGTAAATAAAATTTTTGCTTTATTGTTGATTGTTTAGTTGTGCAATCTTGCATGGAGTTGCATGTCTATTTTCTAGCTGGTAGTTTCCATTCTAAATGTCTCTTATCATGATTTATATATTGTACTCACTCTTAATCAATTATTAAGCAAATAATCAATGCAATTATTTAGAGTTTATTTATTTATTTATTTTAATTAACCAATATGATTAAATTAATTAAGTGAAATAACTTATTACTTTAACACCCCCCTTAAGATGAACTTAGGAAGTAGCTAAAACACTAAGGAAAAGGTGTACATGAAAGCAAGGATGTGTCATGAAAATAAGGCCTAATTAGGTACCCATGTACAAATACAATGCAAACTAAACCAAACAGGGTAAACGAGAAAACCACGTGGGAACAAAACTCCTCCCCAAAATAGGATGCAAAAAAACTAAGTGATGAAAGATGGAGGACTCCATAAAACCCCCCAAGGAAACTATCCATCACAAAGATACATGAATGAACCCCCAAAAAGAGAGGAATAAAGATACCACATAGCCCCCCAAAATGAAGTAGCTCCAAAAAGATTGAAGAAACTGCATCTCCTGAAAGAAGTGAGAGAGAAGAAGCCTTATGAATGCAATCTTTGAAGGTGAATCAGGTGTAGCCCAAGATGTCTCCACAGAAGTAGGTGTGACCTCAACCAATGAAGAAGTCAAAGTAGGTGAAGATGCAAGCAAAATCTCCAAAGATGAATGATCAACTAGGTCTTGTTGCATTGAAATAGAAGAAACCACATATGTAGCCATTGAAAGAATCTGGAAGTTATGCGTATCTCGATGCCGATGTCAAACTATGACTAAAAATAATCCATAGGACCAATTACCATGAATATTATGGAACATTAACCATAAAATGAATGGCCCTCAAACTGAGATGTGACCTGATGTGAACCAAAATGTGTCAAGCTATGAGCAAGATGTGGCCAAAAGAAACTACATAATCTAGATACAACTCATGCGAGTTGTCATCAATATGAATATGTGATAAAATTTCAACTACACTCTAATAATTTTTTTATACAAGAGTCCCCCCTGATGGAACTTTATATAAGTTCATTTTTTACAATAACCCATGATTGTAAAAGGAGAGAATGCAAAACATGCATAAATTAGAGAGAAAATGAAAACCTAGTGCATGAAAAAAAAAGAGTGCATGCACAAACCAATTTTCACATTTTCCTCCATGATTGAAAATGATGTCATATCTGTGTAGAGGATTGACTCAGCCTTTTGATGCCACTTGAATCACAAAAAATAGATAATCTAGGAAAAAGATATGCCCTCCGAAGTAAAAAAATGCTTCATCTGACTTCAAAGGCCTGCAAAATAAAATTGGAACAAAATATGGAAAAAATACCTACACCACTAGATTGGCGCTGGAATCAGCTTTTCAATGGTATCTTGTTTGCAAAAAAATGACACCGTATACAAAAGTTACACCCGATTTAGTAAAAGTGCTCCAATTTGGCCAATAAGGCCTACAGGTAGCCCACGAGGCTAAAAAAAATTGGCCCCTGGTCCTATGCATGACTAGGGGCTGGAAGGTAGGGGGTTGGGGCAGATCCCCTGGTCATCAATATGACCGGTGCAAGGGTTTGGAGGGCCACTGGGGGGCTGGCGCTTAGTGCTCGATCCCCAATATGACAGGCTACAAGTGTGAAGGGGCCCACAGAGGCTTGTTGAAGTTGGTGGCCAGTAGGTGGTGCGCCACTCGGTGGCCATTTCTCTTGGTGGCCACCAGGTGGTGTGATGGTGGCACAATTTTCTTATAACTTGCAACACTTTGAATAAATCATTTTTTCCAAATTTGTTATATTGTTTTTGAAAAAAATGCCTCATAAAGTGTGCTAGGGAGGTCGTATGACCTCCCTAGCAAATTTCTTTTGCCTCCCAGATCAACTGCACCAAAATCGACCAAACGATAGGCATTCTTAGGGTTTTTGGCCACTACAAACGTGATGGTGACCTCCGTTTGAGCCCAAAGTGCCCCAAAAAATTGGCTACCCCTAGATCTTGCAAAAAGTCACCGAGCTTGAAACTCTCACAGATTTCTTCAATGATGACCAAAATCAACGAAACAAAATCCAATCTTGACTTTTTCCTGTGCTTTGAATCCAATGGAGATGCCCGATATGATCCAAAATACTGCATAAATAAGCTCAAGGTATGAAACCCTCAAGGAACCCCGAACGTTCTCTATAATGAATTTCTCCCAAAAACTGAGAAAGGGCTGCAAATCAAGGCTTTCATACCATGTTAGAATCCAAGATTAGACATGCAAACTAGAAAATAACTTCCACAAGAGAAAAATAGAAAAATCTAGAGCAATTTGCATGAAGATGTGCAAATGAATAATATTCGGGAATTGAGTAAATAGAAGAGATGAATTGCTTTATAAAAGCAATGTATGCATAACCCTAAAAGGAAACCCTAGTGTGCACACTTAATAATTAATAAATAATTAATTATTCATGTGCCTGAGTTTAGCTTAAGTAACTAAAGTGATAAGTGAATTAATTAATTAACCAATATGATTAGATTAATTGAGTGAAATAACTTATTACTCTAACATTTCCATTATCTCTAACCTTTTATTTTCTTAGGGTTTTTGGTTATTCTGTGTAGAGTGACATTATGGGTGGTGATAGGATGTGAACTAAGCCAGAAAAATGTTTTGAATTTTTTAAATATCCATTGGTTTGGCACATATGTGTTGAGGGTGGTCTTTCTCCATTGATGGAGAGTTTGGTGGGCCATGACCCTAATCTGTCTACGCAGTTTTGCAACTCTTGGAAATATCATCATATGACTTTGGGTGGTATTTCCTTTAATGTGAATGAGGAAGTGATTGCACAGGTGATGAGACTCCTATGTACTAGTATGAAGCACCTAAAGCACACTAAAACTCAGGATAATGAAAGTATGAACACATTTTTTGAGGGGAATGAGGAGTCAGTGTGCAACCAGTTGGGTTTTGAGTGGGAGGCTCTCCCTCATCCATAGAACCAAGTGTTCCTTGCTCTGATGAAGTACATGACTTTGGAAGGTAGATTTAAAACCTAATTTTTCTACCATTTCCCTCTTTTGAACCACCTCGAACATAAAATTATGTTAAGCTTCCCTTTTTTCCTTCTAATGGACTTAGAAAGTTTTGTTGAAAAATGTATTGAGGTCGCTGGCCTAAACCCTAATGACCCTCCTCCCCTACCACTCCACCAGGGCCTCATTTTGAGGCTCTACCACTTTCTTCTTTCTTTATGCCTACCCAAACCCATATCTATTGTCTATATTGAAGAGATTGAGCCTCCCACTATGACTAATTTATCTTTGGTGGAGTCCAAAGGCCCCATCAAGAAAAAACACCCAGTTCTTGCTAACACACATAAACCTAAACCCACTACTAAAAATTGTAAGGGGAATGTGGGTACGGCCTAGACTAGTGTGGCGGCTAGTCTTTGTGAGCTCAAATCAACCCTTGCCAAGACTACTTGTAATCCAACCCTAAAAAAGAAAAGGAAAAGAGGATGGAAAGGACTCTAAGGGGGATATGGTGGTTGCAGAGATGGTGGTGACTAGTGATAATACCATCATACGATGCTCTAGTAGGATGGCCAAGAGTAGAAAAAAAGTGCAGGTGAAAGACTTAGATATGGAAGATGAGTAGTCTAACAACAAATTTAGCAGGGACAAAGAGGAGTATGCTAGAGGGCCCAACACCATTCCTGTAATTAGAAAAGTGCAGAAGGAGGACTTGGCCTCTCTGTCTTTGGACCCATTGGATGTTGAGTGTGCTGATACTATAAAGACTACGGTTGGGAGGGAGGAGCTTTGTGTGCTACAAGAAAGATTGGAAAAGATGGACAAAAAAAGGTTTGAACTACTTCATGGTTAAGCTGGTCCACTATGTTACTGACACCCTATCAACAGTGATGAAGGATGAAATGGACAACAAGAATTTTGAAGATTGTTAGGAATGGGTCCGAGATGATGTTGTTAATCTCCTATCAAAGAACTAGGGTGATGCTAGTTAGTCTACTATTCCTCCATTGTTTGTTTGTCTGTTGTCAGTCCGTTGTGTTTGTTTTTTGGTGTTTTTTTGGTCTTGAACTCTTTGGCCCTTGTGGCTCTTTGTGAAGGGTACAAAACCCTATAAATTATGCTTACCTAATCAAAAAAATTATCCAAACATAAGATTTTACATACACATCTAAAATTATTATTTCATAAATGACTAAATAAATGACTAAACCATGACTAAATAAATGACTATAATGACTAAATAAATCACTATCATGACTAAATAAATGATTACTATGACTAAATAAAATGACCACCATGACTAAATAAATGACTACCATGGTTCACTAAGGAACTATAGGTTGTGTAGTGTAGGAAATTATATACCTTTACAATTTCACATTATGTTTGGATCCTTTAATTTATTGGACTTAATTAAGCTTGTAATTTTCCAAATTATTCATTCCAAATCCTTATTCTTATTTTTTTATTAAAATGACACCAACATTAAATAGATGCATTCAATTATTAAATTGGCTTGGATCATATATGTCCTAGAAGTTTAGGCCAGGACCCAAATTAAAAATTATGTTTAACGATATCTTAATGATCAATACTCAAATTGTAAGTGTCAACTTTTGGAATCTAATTTTTGGGAAATTAGATAAACACCAATAAAAACCTAATTATTTTATCATTTGAAATATAACACACTTTATGAATAAATCCTATTGAGAAAACTGTTGTAAACATTATTCAAGAGCAACATTATTAGTCTATCATTTGCTATCTAACTGTTAAGGGTTTTGGGATCCCTTTAAAACCTTTTTGTTCCTTAATCAAAAAAATTATTAGTCATTTATAGCAATAATCAAGATCTTAACATCATGCCAAATTTTATATGTGTTTAAGTTTTCTTGTGAAGGATAACACTGTGTTGTAGGCCTTCATGCATTCAAAAATTCAAGAAAATCAAGAAAGCAAGATCTATTTCACTTGAAGTGATGTGTATGTCTTTAGTCCTTCAAGGAATATATTGAAAAGTGGAGAGTTGCAACAATTTGTTCATTCATCATTTACTTCCTTTCCATTAAGGTTTTCATCATTGACATTTCCATTATGAAAGTGAGAACACTATTCATAAGGTTTGAATAAGGGAAACCCCTATCTGGCACAAACATTTTTACCTATTTGTATATGCACAAGATACAAGTTGAAAATGGATTGAAGAGATATTGAAGATAAAATTTTCATTGTCATATTGTTTGTCACCATTATTGTCAACCTACAAAAAGTAAGTTGCAAAATTTATTTCTGACATTTAAATAAATTTGTAGGTGGTAAACATCTCAGATCTAGCACCGGAGGACTATAAAATGTATTTTTGGAAGCCTAATCAAAGACCCATTCACCTAGGGGTGAACCACTCCCTCTGTACATGCAAAAATCAACTTTTGGTGAAAGGTACGTGATCTTTACTATCTCCTATATTTTCCTGCAAAGTGTTGTTATAGTCTATTTATCTTCAGGAATCTACATTTTATATATTAGGTCATATAGCTCAATTAGTTTCATTATTTCACTTCACTCCTAATCATCCTAAGGACCTAAAGAATTCACCAAACCAAGTCTAGTTGACTCACCATTGAGGTTGAAAGTCAATATCTTGACTTTGTGATTGGAATTCTAATAAAATATGAGAAAAGGACCATTGAATCCTAGGTTCTTTTCATTGAGGACCTAGGAGACCCACCTCTTTTCCCTCCATTTTATTTGGTCAACATGACATTTGACATCATAACATTCTAATTTGGAAGTATTTCAAACCCTAGATCTAGGTTTTGCATCATCTTTTTCATTCTTCATTTAGGATTACATCTTGCATAATTGCATCATTAA
Source organism: Sequoia sempervirens (assembly GCA_007258455.2). Classification (NCBI taxonomy): domain Eukaryota; kingdom Viridiplantae; phylum Streptophyta; class Pinopsida; order Cupressales; family Cupressaceae; genus Sequoia; species Sequoia sempervirens. The sequence continues at coordinate 543,945,357 of VDFB02058242.1, read as the reverse complement.
AACTCATAAAAAATCCAAAAATATTGCACACATTTTACATCATAGTTTGTATTAGTTTGTGTTTCAGTCATTTAGATCAAAATTTCATTCAAAATTGTCACTTTTGTTTATATATATACATTTGTAGATCAGAATTTCATTCAAAATTGTCACTTTTGGTTATATATTATCATACATTTGTACTTACATTTCATCAAAAAAATTTGGAAAGATGGTCACTATAAGGTTTGTTTGCAAATAGAAACAACAATCTTAAACAACTTAGAGACTCAGTTTTTGATCTTTGAAAACCCTATAGAAAGACTCATTTGCCCTTGGGTGACCTTGTCCTTGTAAAGGTGCTTCTACAATTTTTTGCACACATTTTTTATTTTTGTCTGCTTAGATTCCTTATTAGAAATCTTTCATATTTCAATTTGGTGCATAAAATTGAAAAAATCATCTTTTCTAATTGTAATGTTATTTCTTGCTTGAAATATCAAACATTTTAAAGTTGGTGCTTCTAAAAAAAATTGTATCTTTTACACACTTCACTTTTCGGCTTCAAATGAAATTGTTATAAATTTTCTACCATGTTCATCGTGTTTGACAAACCAAGTGTGTATCCTCTCCCAGGTTGCATCTTTGGATGATCCCAGGTGACAAAAAGAACTTTGGGTTTCACATTCATGTTTTTACACCATTACCTTTAGATCAAGCTTGGCTTGAGATACATCCTGCATTGGAGAACTCAAGGTGACCCAAAGCAATATTTCCCTCAATCCGCTATATAAATTGGTTTCGGTGAAAATCTAGGTCTAACTAACGATTACTTGGTCAACAATTCCATTTAGAATGGAAAGGTATCCACATATGTGTGGGGTATAATTAGTCCCCTAGTAGGAGTGGTTAAAGCCTTAAGTGGCTTCTTGGACATTAGCCATGCATTGAGTCCCCTGAGTAGTGACTAAAAACTTTATGGTAGTTTTCCCACCTTATTGATTGAAATATTCTACTCAGTAACACAGTTCCATACAAGGGATGCACAACATACCTTGAAGATACTTTACTCACCATATGAACTCCCTTGAGCTAAGATATAAATCCCTGGCTTACAATAAGCTACTTGTAGCTTTCCAGGGAAAGGACGATTTGGATTATCCTTCCATTCCAGGAGGCCCCTATCTATCCACTCTCAAAATAATTAAGTGTATACATCTCTTTGGGTGTCCCTAGCCTTAAAGTCGAAGGAGATTCCAAGTTTTGGGCTTGAAAGTGTTTCCATTGTCTAATTTAACCTTAGGGATAATATTACTTGAAATGTTTTTGATGTTTTTACCAATTTAAACTTGGGCTAATTTTTGCCTCTTATCTTGAAACATATGGTCAGTTTATACACTTTGTTTGATGTGCTTTATCACTTGTTGTATCTCAGACACAATTTCAAAAACATCATTTAAAACAAGCATCTCAAAGTTGCAAACTTATCCAAAAAACTACTATCAAGAAAATTATTTATTTGGAAATAGAGCCACTGTTATCATTTCTACTACTTTTGTTCTAGAAAATTACCAAAGTTTGCACTACTTCTTTCAAAAAGTTCACTATTGTCCTCTCTATTTTACTAGACACAATTTTAAACAAAGACCACTTTTTCTAAACTTTCCACAATCATTCTAAACAAGCAACTGCTATTGTCCAAAATTTTTTGCTATTGTCTTGAACAAAGACTATTGTTGTCTTGTATTTTGGAGTAAATCAAAAATTGGTCCAAAATTGGTTAATTCAACATCCTTTAAAACACAAAAAAATCAAACATGCAACAAATCATATCAACATCTTCTCCATATCCATCAGTAAATCAAAACATCAACCTAGTTTTAAGACACAAAACAAATACAACTTCAATTATCCTCTTGCTATCATTTTCTAGGATATTAATATCATCCTTTACTTGCAACCTCAAAGCTAGTTCAAGTAGAGTATCAACATATCCTATAAAAATGGAGAAAAATATCAGTCCAATTCTTGTACACTTTGTGTCCATAGATTAGCATCACATCAAAAAACCCAAACAAATCACTTATACTCTTACCCTAGTGTCTTGAGCATCAAAGATACAATCTATAGCAAACCATAAAAAAAATTTGAATGTGAGGCTTCACACATCATCTTCATATGTCATTTTAGCAAAAAATTCTCAAAAACAAAACACCATCCCATTTCATAATTAGTTATCACAAAATTCACCAAGGTCTTGAACTTGTTTATGAATACAATGAGATCTTAATACAAAAAAAAAATGGAAGCCAACAAGAGTAAGTCTAGTGCACCAAAGACAAACACCACTACTAAGGGACCTCAATCATGGGGTTATTATCTAAATGCACTTTCAACTCCTCAAAGAGAACCCATGTTTAAATCAACACAAAATCAACCACCTAGTGATGAGGAAACATTTATTGAACATTAAAACATGATTTCTAGACAAAACTAACTTCCTAGTGTCATCATAGAATAATATGATAGTGATGAGTAACTTACTGATGAAAAAATATTAGAGTGCTCCCAAGATCACAAGATGTAGAAACTTTTGAAAAAAATGCTTGAGAAGAATGCAAACTTGTATTTCCTTACACTAGCACAAAGTGGTACCAAACTACCCATAGAATTTAATGTGGAAATTATTAAGGATCATAATGTTATTCCATTAGAAGATCAGATAGTGGTAAGATAGATACCAAAACCAATAGTGGATCCCAAGATACCACCTTTTTTTTGAAAAATAACGATCAATCTAAACCACAACCTATGGATAACCCATTGTATAGGAAACCATCACAAATTGAGCAACTAGTGGTAGCCCAACAATATCAAGGAAATTCAACTCAAAACATGCCACCCCAAAACACTATGCAAAACATGGGAAGCCTTCCAACAAGACCAGCACAACATTTAGTGTATCAACAAGGTAATACCCAATCACAAGGCAATACATGCCGCAACAAAAATAATATTATGACCCTTCAAATAATGTATAATATTAATAAGATAAATCACAACAAAATCCACAACAAAAAGGTGTACTTGAAATTAACTATCAAGGTACTCTTCAAAATCCACAACAACAAGGTGTACCCCAAATGAACTACCAAGGTACTCCTCAAATTCCACAACACTAAGGTATACCTCGAATGCATCATCAAGGTATTCCTCAATAACAACATCAAGGTATACCCCAAATGCATCATCAAGGTGTACCCTAAAAAAATACCAAGGTACTCCTCAAGTTCCACAATAACAAGGTGTACCCCAAACACACTACCAAGGTACTCCTCAAAATCACAACAAAAAGGTGTACCCAAAATGCACTACCAAGGTACTCAAGTTCTACAACAACAAGGTGTACCCCAAATATGCTACCAAGGTACTCCTCAAAATCCATAACAACAAGGTGTACCCCAAACACACTACCAAGGTACTCTTCAAAATCAACAACAATAAGGTGTACCCCAAACACACTCCCAAGGTACTTCACATAATCCAAAACACCAAGATGTACCCCAAATGCACTCCCAAGGTACTCCACATAATCCACAACACCAAGTTATACACCAAACACAACATTATGATACTCCACAAACCTAAACTCAAACTCCTATTCCACAACAACAAGGTGTACCTCAATCACAATACCATGGTATCCCTCAAAATCAATACCAATGAGTGCCTCAAAATCAATATCAAGGTGTAACACAAAATCAACATACCTACAACACACAACAAGGACTCAATATTCCTTATACATAACATGTTCATCAAGGTCCCATACCTACACAATATCCAATTTATGACCAAACAAATTTCGTAGGACAACAAGGATACAATGCACAAAATCCTCAATCAAGCACACCAAATAATGACATAAGTGTGCAACTACCAACCCTCAACCAAAGAATATCAGGCATCCAAATTGGAAAACCAAAGAAGAGCTATACTCTATAAGATATTTTTCCACATCAATTTTATCAAAAATTATCTATGATACCTTTCCCTAAGAGCTTTTAAATACAAAAAATTGACAAATGTAGGGGAAGAGGGGATCCAATAGAGCATGTACGAGAATTCTCAATAGCTTAGATGGACCTATAGCACAATGATACCTATTTAATAAGGCTTTTCCCATGAAGTATCAACGAGGCTACTATTGAGTGGTTCTCTCATCTATCGCTTGGTATCAAAAAATTCGATGAGTTGTTAGACAAATTTATCAATCATTTCTCATACAACATAGAGCAAGATATAATTATCCCTGATCTCTACAAAATTAAACAAAGTCAAGGGGAATAATTTTATTTGTATCTATAGAGATGGAGACAGAAATCCAACAAATGTAAATGGCATGTTCCTAAGAAACAACTTGTATACCTGTTTGTCTCTAACATACACATGAACATTAACTACTAACTCATTGTATTGTGCCCTAGTAACTTTGAGGAGACTATTGAAAATGGTTTTCTCATTGAACAAGTTATCATCACAAAAGGATTAATTAAACTCTACAACCCTAAGGACCAAGCTTTAGTTCAAATGACAAACCAAAGATATGGGAAAAGAAAAAAAATGTAACCAATGATGGAGTGGTTGACGCTAAAGTTGTATGAAACATACAACCTTCAAATGGTCCATATAATATTGTTCAAACAACACACCAAACAACCAACTCAAATATCCACAAAAAAACCAACCAAATAACCAACAACCAAATCAAGGATAGGATGACCAAAGGAGGCCGCCAAGGAAATATGACCAACCTAGAAGAAAATTCACTCCATTGGGAGAACCCCTTGAGGTAATTATGCTCAAACTTGTCCAAAGAAAACTTATCAAGGTTAATGATAGAAGAAGCTATGAGGAGCCAAACTTCAAACCCCCTTAGTATAATGAGAATGATAAATGTGAATTTCAAAAAATCAAGGGTCATACCACCATCAATTGCATGAGGCTCAAAAATATCATGCAAGAATTAATAGAAAAAGGAGAGGTGGACATAGAACATCACGCTAGAAATAAAGACTTAAAATCTACCAGGATCCAATCCTCAACCATTTTATGGGAAATTACAAGGGTAAAGGGAAATATTACATTAAAACCAACTTTTCCTATGATGATCTCATAGGAAACATCTCTCAAGATGATCATACCATCAATGTTGTAACCATACTAGGTAGAGATCTTGATTGTAATGTGACTACACGAAGGGAGAGATTCATAATCCAAGGAGCGCCACTCCAAAAAAAATCCACAAATAAGCCATCAAATTACTATAGTATTGTGGAATGATTAAAGAAAATTCCCACTTTAATCTCCATCCTTGAGCTTCTGAAGTTATCACCAGCACATAAGGAAATATTTGAAAAATCTCTTGTCAAAACATTAGCCCCGAACAACCTTAATTTTGATCAATTTCAAGCCATGGTTGGTAACATCACAACCAAAATCTCTCTAGAAGTGTGTTTCCATAAACACAAGGTCAAGAGAGTACTGATAGATAATGTGCAGGTTTAAACATTTATACCCTAAAATTAGTAAAACAACTAGGATATTTTGATGAAATAATAGATAAGAATAAAATTATCACCATAAGGGCTTATGATGATATGGAGAGAAACTTAGAATGGAGAATCAGACTTCACATTCAAATAGGATCAACGATAGTGGAGACAACATGTCAAGTATTGGATCTTGAGCTACCATACAACCTTCTCTTGGGATGGACATGGATCCATTCCTTGCAGTCCCTTCAACATTCCATCAATTTTTGACATTTACTCATAATGATAAGGAAGTTACCATATATGTCGACCCTGAACCTTTTCATTACTGCACCAAATTGGAGAAATACAAAAAGATTCTTCAAATACCTAGAAATGACATATCTTTCCTCACCTTTTCATATGTTGATCCATCATCACTACCTTCATCCTCCATTGCATCTCCATCAACTGAGCCACCAAATTTTGATCTCTAGATCCAAGTACTTTACAAAGGATGTAGAGAATACCATTTCAACCAATACTTTTACATTGGAATGCTACTCCCAACACCAAAGATTGAAGGAGGACCGAGAGAGATCAAGCATGTTCAATTTATTTCAATGGAAGTCAAATCCACCATTTTCACCAAGTGGGGAGAGATGCAATAAGAAGAATCATTCAAAGAAGACCTATCTTTATGGATTTACAAATAAGAAGGATGAGAAAAACAGCTACCTCCCCTTCCTATTGATCCAAAAAATAAATGATATCAGATTGCAAAAAGCATGGGGTTGATAGGAAAAGGTGGCCTTGGTCTACATGAACAAGGTATAAGAGATCCATTTATCATAGAAAAGTACAAGAAGGATCTTGGACTAGGTTACATTTCATCAAACATGATTACCCAAAGCATTGAAAGCACCTCTTCTAAGGAAAGAGCTCCTTCTACTATTGTTGATACATTGAATGATTATGACAGTATAGACGATGACTTGTATATCCAAAATATATTTGGAAATATTAACATAAATTCCATAACTACTGAACCTACATTTGAAGACTACCACATTGAAATAGATTTCAATGAATATGAATGGGATTCTTGTTCCTCTAGTGATTATAACCTGGATACCCTATGGAACCTTGGTAAAACTAAGACCTCTACCTATCTGCGATGTCCATAAGCTTTGATGATATGAATGAAAAAATACCCCTGCTTTACCCATAGTTAATAGACTAGGACCAACAACATCATACACATGTCTTGGACTCATTCCAAAATGATGAAGCTATTGCAAATTTCATTGGACTTTGAATTGATATACATCAAGGAGATCATAAGGCTGGTTTTGTAATGAAGCTTGAACAAGGATCATGCTTTGGAGGGAAGATTTCCTCCTCCAATCACAAAAATAAACTAAAAATTTTAAAAATCAAAAAGAGGTCCCTTAAGGAAAACCACAAAGCGGATTTATTAGATCAAGAAAAGAGAAAAACAAAGGAAATATTCAAGGGTGATAACCTCTTTGAGGTGTTGGAAGATGGAGGATTCAATCTCCCTATCACAAAATATTTAGAAAAATTAGTACTCTTGGTTGAAGGTTCTGAACCTATCAATTTCAGCACAACAGAGACACCAAAAATAACATATTAGGTAGCTTCCTTAGATCCTGAGGAGAAGGTCAACTTTGTGGCATTCATTATTGAATGAAAAATAAAATTTTCCTAGACATATGTAGACATGTATGGGTTGGATCAAATGTTAGCAATACATCACCTAGCAGTGTTCCCTAGAGCTCAACCCATCAAACAAAAGATAAACAAGATGCACCCAAAAATATCACTCTTGGTCAAAGTAGAGCTTCAAAAACTACTAGATGTAGGCTTCATAAAACCCATTGAATATCTTAAGTGGGTATCTGATCTTGTATTAGTTTCAAAACCCATTGGAGGCATACAGATCTACACATAATTTAGGGATCTCAACAAGGCATTCCCTAAAGATAACTTCCCTCTACCTAGCATCAACATGATTGTGGACCTAACTATGGGGCATGAAATTATTTCACTGATGGACAGTTTTACTAGGTACAATGAAATAAAAATATCCCCTAAATACCAACACAAAACAATTTTCACATGTGCATGGGGAATATTTTACTAGAACATCATGCTATTTGGTTTGAAGAATACAGGGGAAACCTACCAACAAGAAATGACCACCATTTTCCATGATATTTTGCACATTACCATGGAGGACTATGTGGATGACATATTAGCAAAATCAATCAAAAGAAAAGATCATCTAACTAACCTAGCCAAGTTATTTGACAAACTAGAGGAATACAACCTACATCTCAATCCAAAGAAGTGCATATTCAACATCACATTTGGAAAGTTGTTGGGTTAGATTATATCAAGAAGAGGCATCGAGGTAGATCCTGTCAAGGTTAAAGCTATCCTAGAAATGCCTCCTCAAAAATCATTCAAATAGCTACAAAGTTTACAAGGTAAGTTTCAATCCATCAGAAGAGTCATCACATAGTTAGCAAACAAGTGCCATCCATTCACCCATTTTCTACATAAGGACATAAAATTCAAAATGGATGGTAGGTGTGACCAGGATTTCTAATAGATCAAGGATTATTTTCTCATTCCTCTAGTGTTGATGCCTCCAATTTAGGATAAGGCAATGATTTTGTATGTATCTACAATAACATAAGCATTGGGAGCTCTATTAGCCCAAATAGATGATCAAAACAAGGAAAGAACAGTATACTATATCAACCAAACCCTAGTGGGTTATGAATTAAACTATACACCCATAGAAAGAGCATGTCTATTTGTCTTCACAACACAAAATATTAGGAACTACATATTAAACATGCAAGTAAAGCTGATATCAAAAGTGGATCCCTTAAAGTATCTATTGGAAAAGGAAGCTCTAACAAGGAGGATCACTAAGTGGGTAATGATACTTAGTGAATTTGACATAGTACATTGATAAAAACTCTATAGAGGAACAAATAATAGTAGATTAGTAGCCTCTAGTATCAAAATTTCTAGATTAAAGCATACTTCTAATTGATTAGTCAAACCATTAGACTTTGTACTTCAATGGATCCTATAGTCAATACGGCTCAGGGGCTGGTATCCTATTTCTCACACCTCAAGGAGATAGTATACCCAAAGCTTACAAGATCACCTTTTCATGTACTAACAAAATTTTTGAATATGAAGCACTCATCACTGGACTGAAGATGGTCAAATAATAGAAGATAAAGGAACTATAGATCTATGGTGACTCCCAATTAGTCATATGGAAGGTAAATGATAAATACTAGATGAAGGATGATCAACTCATACCATATAAAAGAATGGTGGGAAGATTCAAGAAGCACTTTGTGGTCATCACCTTTGAACAGGTTCCTAGAATCAACAATAGAGTAGCTGATGCTATGGAAACAATAGGTTCACTTCGAGACATACCCCAAAAAATTCCCAAATACGAATTCCTCATGGAGAAACTACTTATACTAGCATTTGATATCTTGAAATTAGAACTTGTTTGTGATTTTTTTGGTCCTAAATCGCCTTGGTAAGAAGACATGTTTACTTATATCTAGCATGGGATCATACCCCCTTACTTAAGAAAAAATCAAAATAATACATTTGTTCATAGAACTTCCCGATTCACCATCCTAGGAGATACCCTATACCATCGAAGTCTAGATGGTACATTATGTTGATGTATCAACATGGAAGAAGTGAAAACCACCTTACAAGAAGTGCATGAAGGTGTTTATGGTTATTTGTAGCTAAACCCAGCCTTATAGGCTTATCAAACTGACATTCACACACCCATAGGTGCAACACATTTTTCCTTTCTCTACTAATTTGAAGCGATCCTACCTATCAAATTTGAGATCCCATCATTACGAGTATCCCTGAAGGGAATGATCAACATTGAGGAATATCAGGTGTCCATACTTAATGAGATAAAACTCCTACATGAAAGACATTTGATCAAGTTGAATCATCTCCAAATTTATCAAAATTTACTCAAGTGAAGGTATAACAAGAAGATAAAGAATAAAAAATTTCAACTTGGTGACTTGGTACTGAAATAAAATTAGAAGATCTAGCTAAATCAAGATGGGAAGGGTATGTTTGAACCAAACTAGTTAGGTCTTTTTATCATAACAACAAGCTATGGCTCTAGACCATATCAATTGGCTACTCTTGAAGTGGAACCTTTAGCCGAACCTATGAATAGAAGCCATCTCAAAAAAAATTACACTTGAATGCATCAGAATATCCCAAGAAAAAAATCTAGAAAAGAAAAAAAATAAAAATCAAGAAAAAAAATAAAGAGAAATAAAATGTCCCTTAAGTGAAAACCACCTTGTGGCACTTCTAGGACCGATACCATAGTGAAAACCTAGTAAACAAGTGATACATTTGAATAAGTCTTGCATCTCTATCTATTAGCAATGTCTGACGCATCCACCCATCTATCCCATAATAATACATGTATCCAACTTTGGCTCGATAACTAATCAAGTGTTGAACCTTGCTGCACAATAAAAATCTATCTACCCTAATAAATATAATATTGTCCCAAATTGGGGATAACCTCTTGAAACCGGTAGCAGATTGGATCCTTCTTCATCCTATCACTAGCGAAAACTATAAAAAAATAAGAAAAAAAACAAAATCCAAAAACAAAGTTCAAAACATCAAAATCCCAAAAACATTGTAGACCATCCCTCGACAGGCCGCATTGAGTAAAAATAATTGAACTATGAGCCTCTATGTGTATAACATAGAAAAGGCCATCATTGATGAGCCCTCGAGGCCCTATGTTAGTCCCCCAAAAAAAAAACATTCAAATATCTTATGCAAATCGAAAAACATTAGTAAAGAGTCAGAAAACTCCAAAAATAGTGTTACTCAATACAATCAAACTATGATGTCTCTGTGTTTTTTATGTAGGAAAGGCCATCATTGATGAGCCCTCGAGGCTCTAGGTCAATCCCTTTAGGTCCCCCTATTTGTCTCTAAATCTAAATAAAAAATAAATAAAACATCAAATAATTTAGAAAATGTCAAAAGTCCTATCTCCCATATCACCTACCCACAATAAATTTTTTGTTCATAATAAACAAACATCACCTTAAACCTTTGACAAATGTAAAAAGAAAGTAAAACAAACATAAAAAATTGATACCTCCAAAGTAAATATTGAAATGACTGGATCATCACTAGACTAAAATAATTCTTAAAAATGAACTACCTTGCCTTTTTTAAAATCATTATAAACAATCTTATTGTGATTCTTAATGGATAAAATGTTCCTACAATAGACATCAATAATGGGTTACATCATGAAACATCAAATAACTATGGCAAGTTATACTGCAACATTATTTATCTTTTTTTGATCTTATATTTTTTACTTATATTATTGTCACATTCCCAAGATCTCTCGATGATGTCCATAAGGATTTAGAGAGGAAGGAATGAGGTATTGATCGTTGATTTATGTTTGGTCTATTGTTAGATATTTTTGTGATACTACCATAGTCAATACTTTCTTTTTTTGTGTGTGGAAGTTATTTTGGGGCAATTTATGTAGCAGTTACATGTTAGGTACTCCATACCTCTCTATGTAACTTGTCTAAAATGTTTTGAAACTTCTCACCCATACATTCTAACATGGTTTTCGTATATCTGGTATGAGCAAAAACACACTTTTTTTTGTAGAGTCAAATTTCATGCAATGGATACAATGCCACCCTGGAAATTAATACTTTGGTGCATCGTATTTGTTTACTACATCAATAAGGATTGATAAAAATATGGTCTCTATGAAAGAAAAAACACAACACCTCAAGGACTAAAAACATCAAATTTTTATCCATCTCTAAACATACTAACACTTCTTCTAACTAAAAACTCCATCCTCCATCACAATATCATTAGTACTACATGCATCCTACATCCAAATTTTTTTCAATACATATCATGACCATAATAAATTGTAAAACATCATACATCATATATCATCATCCATTGTATACATCATATATCATCATCCATCGTATACCTATGTAAATCATACATCCATCTATATCATATAAATGCAACAAAAAACTACAAAAACATGAGGATATATAAATCATCAACATATATAAGCATCCATAATCATCCATAACCATCTCATAACACATAATAAGCCACATAAAAAATGGTATATCTCGTATGTTTTCAAAAAAGAGAATATCATATACATCATCAAGTATCATGTGTGATATCAAAATATACAAAAATATATACAAGGCCTCAGCTAGGTTGATGAATGTATATAAAAAATAAAAATTTATACACAAAGTCTTTGATATAATAAATAAAGATCATAACAAAATTAACCCTACTAGTCATCTCGAGGTGGGGATTTGTGCTGGTGGTGGCTCTGAATGGGAGATGGTTGTGAAAGAGGAGACTACTAAGGTTGTCTAACAAAACGCCTACCAAACTTTGTACCTATCGCAACACTCAACTCTCCAAAATGAGGGTGTGTATGATCTATTAGTACAAAGGCCTTGTATAGGGTCTATTAATATGTGCTCTCTCTCATTAGCTAATCTCACTCATCCTGATACTGAGCCAGGGGAATGGAGGAGTCTAATGAAATATCTATTGCTAGTGTTTGCTACCTCTCGATGGCAAGCTCCTGCCTCAAAGAATCTCTCTCTTGATAGAGACAATCTTACTCTGCAATAATGATAGCAACATGTCCCTCTACCGCTTGTTGTTGAGCAATCTCAACATCCCTCTCTATGACCCTAGAATCTCTATCAACTATAAGCTATCCTATCTAGGCTATTGCATCCTCCTATGGGGGAGGATCGTGAGGTGCTTGCTAGTCCTAATGTTGTTGATCTTGATGTTGCTGACCATCCTACCCATCATCCTACTCACCCCAAGCTTTTTCAAGATGCTCTACTATAATTTGTAACCTATATCTATTACCTCTCCTACTTGTGACACTGACCACCCTCTAGACCTACCCCATTATTGAATTGGTGCCAATAGGATCTGTAAATCGTAATGGTCATCTATGGGCCCACCACTAATAAAAATCTATAGTAGTGCCTGGGTCTACTAGACCAACTTCCCATCCCAATCCAAATGGGGCAAGTACTCTAAACTTGGCCATTGTTGCAAAAGAGGAGGTTGTTGGCCCCCAAAAACTAATCTCTCAGGTATTCCACTTGAAGCATGTATGATAATCATTAGTGAATGAGATCTATCTCTCTCTAAACTATTAGAGAACTTGATCAAGAAAATATCTCTCAAGAATAGTGTCCACATGGCCTATGAGCCATTATGTTCATTTGCAAAAAGGTAACTACTCCAAATCATTGGTTTAGTCCTTACAAGATAGCCATGGCCTCTGGATAAACTTGGTTATATCATAAAAAATGGATCTCAAATAGTGTAACCTAATTGGTTAGGTGTAATGCAAAACAATTGAATATCTATAAGAAAATGGATCATCAACATCCCGATCAAGAATATCATTTGGCCTTTTCACTAGGATCCTCTCCTAGGCCCACACATGCAAAAGATTCATCCTTGTGGATATGGTACTATAGCCCCGATATACAACCTTGTGCATATCTTGTTAAAAATGCACCAAAACACATGGGCCCCACATATATCCGGTCTCATGCTCCATCATTTCCTCTATGTAGATGCCCCAAACAATAGGAAATAACCTACCTCTATGATTGGGCATCAAAGGATTGATAATAAAACCAACTAGTACCATTGATAGAGGATCAACACTGTCAAAGAATGGGGACATGTCAATCTTAGAATCCACTACTTGTAGACGCTACACACCAAGTACTCATTGCATGGTAAGGGTACCCTACCTAACATCATATGTAACCCACTTGCCATTGATGTGTTAGGATTTAGTTGTCATCAAACTTGTAAATCATTTAATTTATTATTCTCCTAAATTTTTTTGTACATTTACCCATAAGAGGTGAAACTGTTTGACCAATAGTGGTAAAAGAGACTATGTAAATGCAGTGTTACCACTACTGTTTATCCTTATGGAAAAGGACAAATTAGCTAGGTGTTCCACCTTGTAATCTTCTAAAATAAGGTTTTTGGGTCAAAATAGGGTGTTGTAAGAGCATCTATGACATGCATGCAAGTTTTCATAGGATGCTATGATAGTATGATAGATTCCCTATGACATAATATGCTATTTTTAGACCCCAGGCGCCCATGCATAAAAGATGCCTTATGACAGCTGTAAGAGCATCTGTAAGAGGCTATTTTTGGTATTTTTTGACCATTTCAAGGAGGGAGGCATGGGTTTTTCTAGGTGGTATTGCTGCCTATTGTTTGGTGAAACCATGGTGGTTTTCATCCTCACAAATCTCTATAAATTGGGGCCTTGAGCTAGTGTTATGAGAATTCAGTTTTGCAGGGTAACAGGGTGCTGTCGGATTTTACAGGAATTGATAAGAGAATTCTATTGCTACATGTAATATTGGAGATTATTAGTAATATAATTGCCTCTCTTTCAGTGGTGGAGTTTTTTCCCTTCAGGGTTTCTCCACGTAAATCTGTTGTTGCATGTGTTATGATTTTTCTATCTCTCTCTCTCATTCTTTCTTCACACTAAGGCTAAGGTTAATCTACATATTTCAGATTTGCATTCACACATTTAAGTTCATATTGCAAGCTTTCTTCACCTTGTTTTTCAACATTTGGTATCAGAGCTAATGGTTTTGTTAAGGAAGAGACGCTTTCCTTTTAGAGTGTTGAAGGTTTTTTGCTGCAGTGGGAGCTTTTGTGTTGTGGGTTTTGTAGATTTGTGAAAGATTGCATACCATGGCCTCCACCTCTCGTCTAGATATTGAGAAGTTCAATGGAACTAGTTATGAGATGTGGAAGTTGAAAGTGGAGGACCTTCTTGAGGAAAGAGATCAGTGGTTACCAGTTTCAATTGAAAAGAAGCCATCTACTTCAACCTTGTCAGATGAAGATTGGAATAAGTTAGACAAGTAGGCTCGAGGGACTATTCGGTTGTGTCTCATAGATTCTATCCTCCTGAATGTCTCTTCAGAAGACACAACATACAAGCTTTGGAGGAAGATAGGTGAAATCTACCAAACTAAGATTTTGTCTAACAAGTTGTATCTCAAAAGATGTTTGTATTCATTAAATATGAAGGATGGTGAATCTATTGCTGAACATTTGAATGCTTTTAATTTGATTATAATTCTACTTGCATCTATTGATGTTAAAATAGAAGATGAGGATAAATGCATTTTATTGATTTTCTCTTTACCAGAATCTTGGGAAAATTTAGTTATTGCTATAACAAGTGGTGGTGCAGAACCTAAGTTGGATACTATTATTCCCATACTTCTTTTAGAGGAGATGAGGAGAAAGACCATGCGCAGTGGCTCCCAAGATGCCTTGCATGTGTGAGGTAGGCCCAAGGAGAAAGAGCCTAAAGGAGATAAGAAGAAGGATAAGTCTAAAGGACGATCTAAGACCCCTGGAAAGAGCAGAGTGAAGTGTTGGAACTGTGGTAAATAGGGACATGTGAAGAAGGAATGTAGAAACAAGAAAAAGAATGCAGATTCCTCCATGGAAAAGTCCTCTGATAATGGTGATTCTGATGCTTTGATTATTTCAGCTAACACAGTTTGTAATGACTCCTCATAAGGAGTGGTTTTCTACATACAAAGAATATGATGGAGGAGAGGTCTTCATGGGTGATAATAGCTCAAAAAAGGTTATTGGTAAAGGAAAGGTAAAGTTGTGTTTCAGTGATGGGAGGGTTAAAACCCTTGATGATGTTTTACATATTCCAGGACTTACAAAAAGTTTAATTTTGGTTTCCAAGTTGAATGATTCTGGGATGCATGTGACATTTGACAAGTCTGCTTGTAGGATGGTAAGGGGAAGTTTGGTGGTTGCTAAAGGATCTTGGATAGGGAATTTATTTACGCTTCATGCCTCTACTTTTTGTAACTCCTCTTTTGTAACTAGCACTGAAAGTGCATGTATGTTGTGGCACCATAGATTGGGTCACATTGGTGAAAAAGGTCTTAGGACCATACTTGATAAGAAACTAGTAGACGGTATTTCTAATTATTCTGTTGGTAAAAATGATTTCTGTGAGGATTGTGTGTTTGGTAAACAAAACAGGTCATCATTTCCTAAAAGATCTAATAAAGCTAATGGATTGTTAGAACTTATTCATTCAGATGTGTGTGGTCCAGTGGATACAGATTCTTTGGGTAGATCTCGTTATTGTGTTTCCTTCATTGATGTTTACTCAAGATATACTTGGATTTATTTTATGCATACAAAATCTGAAGTTTTTTCCAAATTTAAGGAATTTAAGGCATTGGTTGAAAAGCAAACAGATTATAAGATAAAAGTATTGAGATCTAACAATGGGGGTGAATATTGTTCTAAGGAATTTGATGAGTTTTGCAAACATGCAGGAGTTGTTAGGCAAAAGACTACACCTTGTACACCCCAACAAAATGGGGTAGTAGAAAGAACGAACCGTACATTAATGGAAAGAGCTAGGAGCATGTTAAGTAGTGCTAAGTTAGATAAATGCTTTTGGGCAGAAGCTGTTTGTACTACTTGTTATTTAATTAATAGATCTCCTTGTAAAGCTCTTGTTGATAAAACTCCTTATGAAATGTGGTTGGGTAAAAAGCCTTCAGTTTCACATTTAAGGGTCTTTGGTTGTGAGGCTTTTGTTCATGTGCCTCAAGAGAAGCGGTCTAAATTGGATCCCAAATCTCAGAAATGCATCTTTGTAGGTTATGGTGAAAATGTTAAAGGTTATAAACTTTGGAATCCACTAACAAGAAAGATGATATTTTCTAGAGATGTTATTTTTAGGGAATTTAGAGCTAACTCTAAAGATGTGCAACCAAAGGAAAAGTCAAAGACAGTGCATTTTGAAACTAAGCAAGAAGATGCACATGTGGAAGAATAGAGAGATGGACAAGAAGATGGAGAAGAAGAAGAGAGTTCTGATGAATCCGTTGTAACAGAAGAAGTTGAAAACAATGAGGATGAACATGAGGAGGAACCTCTTACTCCACCTTTGAGAAGATCCACAAGACAATGAAATCCAGTTGACAGGTATAGCCCACCTGATTTTCATTGTAAATTTGCTTTGTTATGTATTGATGATGAACCTAGATCTTTTAGGGAGGCTCTCTCTTCAGAAGAATGTGAGTCTTGGATGTAGGTCATGCATGATGAGATGATGGCATTGAAAAACTGTGACACCTGGGATCTTGTTAGTTTTCCCAAAGGAAGAAAGGCCATTGGTTGTAAGTGGATATATAAAAAGAAGTTTGGTGCAGATGGAAAGTTGGAACGGTACAAGGCCAGATTAGTGGCCAAGGGCTACTCCCAAAGAGAGGGAGTTGATTTTGGTGAAATATTCTCTCCTGTTGCTAAGTTAACCTCTATTAGATTCATTTTATCCATTGTTGCTGCTTATGATTTAGAAATAGAACAAATGGATGTTAAAACTGCTTTCTTGCATGGGGATCTAGAGGAAGAAATTTATATGCAACAGCCTGACGGTTTTGTTGTGAAAGGAAAAGAACACTTGGTTTGCAGGTTAAAAAGGTCTCTATATGGTTTGAAACAGTCACCTAGGATGTGGTACCAGAAGTTTGATGCATTTGCATTAAATATGGGTTTTGTTAGAAGTGATGAGGATCACTGTGTTTACTTTAAAGTTATTGATGATCAGATACTGATTATTGTCTTATATGTGGATGATATGTTGTTCATTGGTAACAATAAGGCAATGATTAGGGAACTTAAAACTCAGCTTTCTGGCACATTTGATATGAAAGATTTAGGGGCTGCTAAATATATTCTTGGGATGGAAATCATTAGGGATCGGGTTCACAGAAAGCTTTGGTTAAGTCAGAGTAAGTATGTTAACACTATTTTGCAAAGGTTTAATATGCAGGACTGTAAACCAGTAAATATTCCATTTCCTATTGGTACTAAGTTGAGTTTAGACATGTGTCCTAAATCAGATGATGATATTGATGAAATGTCTAAATTTCCTTATGCTAGTGATGTTGGTAGTTTAATGTATGCAATGGTTTGTACTAGACCAGATATAGCCCAAGTAGTGGGAGTTTTAAGCAGGTTTATGTCTAACCCTGGTAAAGAACATTGGAATTTTGTTAAAAGGGTATTTAGATATTTGCAAGGAACTTCTAATTACTGTTTGGTTTATCATGGTACTGACAATGTTGATAAGTCATTGGACATACAGGGTTTTGTTGATGCAGATTGGGCAAGTGACTTGGATAGTCGAAGGTCCACTAGTGGCTATGTGTTTACTTTGTTTGGAGGAGCAGTGAGTTGGATGAGTAAAAGACAACCTACAGTTGCTTTTACTACCACTGAAGCAGAGTATATGGCTTCTACACATGCCTCTAAGGAGGCAGTTTGGTTACAAAGACTTGGTAATGGTATTGGTTTTAATTGCAGGATAGTGAGGATCGGATGTGATAGTCAGAGTGCCATATGTTTGGCTAAAAATCCTATGTATCATGCTCGTACTAAGCATGTTGATGTTCAGTATCACTTTGTGCGAGAAATGGTTGAGAATCGACAAGTCTTGATTGAAAAAGTTGACACTTTGGATAATGTTGCAGATTCTCTTATGAAACCAGTCACCACGGAAAAGTTCTCTTGGTGCAGAAAGGCCATGGGCCTTGATCACTATACTTAATTCTATTTATTTGTATCTCTATGGGTGTAATTTACAATGTATGATGTCAAGTGGGAGAATGTTAGGATTTAGGTGTCATCAACCTTGTAAATCATTTAATTTATTATTCTCCTAATTTTTTTTGTAAATTTACCCATAAGAGGTGAAACTGTTTGACCAACAGTGGTGAAAGAGACTATGTAAATGCAGTGTTACCGTTACCGTTTATCCTTATGGAAAAGGACAAATTAGCTAGGCGTCCCACCTTGGAATCTTCTAAAATAAGGTTGTTGGGTCAAAATAGGGTGTTGTAAGAGCATCTATGACATGCATGCAAGTTGTCATAGGATGCTATGATAGTATGACAGATTCCCTATGACAAAATATGTTATTTTTAGACCCTAGGCACCCATGCATAAAAGATGCCTTATGATAGCTATAAGAGCATCTGTAAGAGGCTATTTTTGGTATTTTTTGACCATTTCAAGGAGGGAGGCATGGGTTTTTATAGGTGGTATTGCTGCCTATTATTTGGTGAAACCATGGTGGTTTTCATCCTCACAAATCTCTATAAATTAGGGCCTTGAGCTAGTGTTATGAGAATTCAGTTTTGCAGGGTAACAGGGTGTTGCCGGATTTTACAGGAATTGATAAGAGAAGTCTATTGCTGCATGTAATATTGGAGATTATTAGTAATATACTTGCCTCTCTTTCGGTGGTGGAGTTTTTTCCCTTTGGGGTTTCTCCACATAAATCTATTGTTGCATGTGTTATGATTTTTCTATCTCTCTCTCATTCTTTCTTCACACTAAGGCTAAGGTTAATCTACATATTTCAGATTTGCATTCACACATTTAAGTTCATATTTCAAGCTTTCTTCACCTTGTTTTTCAACAGGATGGGAATCCATAGAATCCTCCACACATCCCTAAGGGTAACTGTCACCTCACCTATAAGAAGATGGAAGGACAAAGTCTTGAAATGCCACCTCTCGCCAAGTGCGGTCATCATCACCCTGTCACATCTGATCTTGGGCATATAGAAAATATGTCACAGACCCACAACGTCAAGGAAGTCTCTCTCAACATCTTGGAACCTGGTAATCAAATCAAAAAACTTTCATGTCCTTCACTCCCTAGAATACAGTGGTTTGAGAACTACCTACAAACATTCAACCCACAACGTCAAAAATTTGCTAGGAAAAAAATCACAAACTTAAAACTATAAATGAACTGGTTATATTATTCACTTTTTACAATAGGGAGCCCTTTTTGGATGATATCAGCATGTTTTTATGAAAGTGGCCTTTTTTACTATGATATAGCAATTAGTTTCTACGCTAGTAGCTAGTTTCTATAGTAGCAGCTACTTTATGCACTAGCGACTAGTTTATATGATAGTGGTCACCTAGAACAATAGTGCTTGTTTTCAAAAATAGCATGTAATTTTATAAAAATAAATAAACAATAACAAATGGTTTTTAAACTAGTAGGAAAATTAAACTATAGTGTAGAATGTTTATGATAGCGGTAAACTAGCCTAGTACACTAGTGGTCAAATCAAAACAATAATGTGAAAATTAGGAAATTGTCGCTATCATGTTAAATTTTTTTGAGAATTAATTACACAAATGAGAAATGAAAAAAATAAGAAAGGAAGGGGTGTGTACTACGATGCTTGTGGCAACTAGCCTCTCGAATGAATGAATTGCACCTACTCGGTGTGGGGCACCCGAAATTATCGTCATCACAAATCAACAACCACAATAATAAGAACCCTAGAGGCAAGAGTTTCCTAAGACTCAAAGTGCAAATGAGGAGAAATGAAACCCTAATTTCCTATTCTTACCCACCAAATCCTAATTTTTATCTTGAAAAACCCTCCTAGGTTTAAATTTTGAGCACCTTGGAACATCCAAAAGCATAAACGTGGGCCCTATAGCCTAGTTTTTTGTCCTCTACGCATCTAAACTACAACGAAACCTTGTCGCGATCCCAACTAGAAAACTAAATTTTCTGGCTAACCTCTCAATGGGATAGCCCAATGTTGTATTATCTTTTTGTTGGTTGTTGGAGCATAGTGGAATGCATTAAATTTTTTAAATCTTGATCTAAGCATCAAATTCTTTGAAATAATGTAACCAATACTTTGTCTCAAAGAGGGGGAAAATGTAGACATGTAAAAATGACCTAACACATATCACATATCCTAAACTACATTTTTCCATTACCAACATCCTTATCATTTATATAATTATATTTCACATCATTTACATCATTAAACCTATTATCCTCTATTAATTGAATAATTTTTAATTGTTTAATTAATTCACTATGTCATCATTAATCTAACCAATAGCTCTTCAACTTGCAAAAATTCTCTCCTTTATTATTTCTAGTGAACAGAGGGGATTTGTATGGGGGAAAGACACTCCTGAAGGAGCTATATTAGCTCACAAAGTACTACATTCAATAATGAAAGACAAATACCCTATGATGGCTATGAAACTAGATATGGAAAAAGCTTATGACAAAGTCGAGTGGGATTTCCTTTTAGCATTTCTTAAAAAAATTGATTTTGATAAGAGCTGGTGTAAATGGATTTCATCATGTCTGACTAGAGAAAGCTTTTCTATTTTGGTAAATGGTCCTCCATTTGGAAAATTTTCTCCTACAAGGGGTATAAGGAAAGGTGATCCCCTATCACAATCCTCATTTATTTTGATGGCAGAAGGGTTAAGTAGATCAATCATGGCTGCAAGAAACAATCGAGAGTGGAAAGGAGTTTCTATTAGACCTTTTCCTATCCCAATTTCTCACTCCCTCTTTGTAGATGATACCCTCCTTTTTGGTCAAGCATCCATGGAAGAAGCAAGAGAAATAAAATTAGTCCTTTATGACTACTGCTCAACATCAGGCCAATCCTCTAATGTAGAGAAATCAAATATTTTCTTCATAAAAGTGAACCCCCTCATTAAGTCTCAACTTTTAAAATTTTGGGGGTTCCAAAGTGGAACCTTACCCTGATAATATTTAGGAATTCCCTTCATCTCAAGTATAGAGAAACATGTTTTTTGGGAAAAAACAATATCTTCCACTTCTAATCGAATCCTCCTCTAGAAATTCAAATGGTTGTATTTTGTAGGTAAATTGGTTCTTTTAAAGGAAGTCCTTCATTCTTCATCTATTTATTTAATGTCAGTTCTAAAAATTCCTCATGAGAAAGGACTTTCTCTTCAAAAACATTTTAGAAATTTCCTATGGGAAAATAATGTTACACCAAAAAATAAACTCTCACTAGTTGCTTGGGAAAATGTTTGCAAGTTGAAAGCTTCAAGTGGTGCGGACCTGAGAGACCTATTCTTACAAAACAAATCTCTTGGTTCAAAATTGGTCTGGAAATTGTACTATAATCCAGATAAGAAATGGTGCCAAATCATGAGGCCTAAATATTTGGACTCCATGGACAAAGAAAGGATTTTTACACAAAGGGACCTCTCGCATGGCTCCAAATTTTGGAATTTTATAGTCGCTTGCAAATCTGTTAATCTCCCTCACCTCTCATGGATTGTCAACAATGGGCAGAAACCTTTATTTTGGGATGATGCCTAGAATTGTCATCAATCCCTCAATCTTTTAGGTGATTGGTCTCAATTAGAGTCTACACCAAAAAAACTTTGGTGGGGTAAAGTTAAATATTATTTTGTTATTGATCCGAAGGACTCTTTACACACAATCAAATGGAAGGACTTAAGTTTTCTTCCTATCTCATCTCACATGAAGGACTCCCTTAAGTCTAAAATTTAGAAAAGGAAAATTATTTTCTCAGAAAAACTAGATGAAATAATTTGGACAAGAACTAAAACTAGAAACTAAACTATGAAAGATGGGTACAATTCACTAGTAAATGATGTTATTCCTTCTTCTTGGCCTTCTATTCTCTAATGGGGACCCAATTTCCTTTTGAAAGAAGGATCCTTTAGCTAGTTGGCCATCAAAGATAGAATTCTTTTAGGCATGAGGTTGGATAGATTGGGAATTGTGCCTCTTTTCACTTGTATAATGTGTGGTCATGCTTTAGAATTTATAGATCACCTACTTATTAATTTACCCTTTGCATATGAATGTTGGAATTGGCTAATGAGAATATTGGGTTGGCAATATCCCCTTCAAAATAAGATCCTCCAACATTTCCAGAGTTAGCCCAAGCTACATTAAAATTCTAAATTTTCTTGTCTTTGGGAATTTTCTCCCTTGATTCTCATTTGGAATATTTGGCTTGAGAGAAATAGGCGAATCTTCAAAAAAGAACAACTATTTGTGAGAAAAAACATCTAATAAATTGAAATCTCCATCTCAGAAACAACAATTTCAAGCTTATATAGAAATGTAATCTTCAATAATGGCTTCTCTTCATGGGATTCTTTCACTTTAAAAAAATGGTCTCTCCTCAGAATTCCCAACATGGGCTCCATCTCCTCCAAGAATTCCTTTGTAAACATAGCAACCATTAAGTGGATACCCCCTCCTAGGGATTATATTAAACTGAATTTTGATGGGGCCTCTAGAGGTAACCTAGGAAAATCTAGGGTTGCTTCTATTCTTAGGGATTGTCAAGGTCTTTTTGTTGGAGGAATCTATTCTAGTTTACCAGATGGCACTAATAACATTGCAGAATTTAATACTTTGAAAATTGGACTTGAGTTAGCAATAAAACTTTCCATCCCCCAAATCCAGATAGAAGGGGATTCCATGGTGGTGGTATCAACAGTTTTAAATGGTTATTCAAACTCTTGGCAATTGAAAAATCTTGCAACACATATTAGACACCTCCTGAATAATTTTTCCTCATATCAATTAATGCATTGCTATAGGGAAGAAAATTTTCATGCAAACCGACTTGCAAAAAAAGCAATTGATGGAAATTTACAATTAAAAACTCTTTCGAAGCAAGAATAAATGAATTTGTTGAACCCCTAATATTATTTCATTCCATTAATGGTCTCTTGTTGAGTGCATTTTATGCAGGCTTTGTACATTCACTTTGTTTAATTCGGCCCAAGCTTTCCACCCAACTGTGATAGGTATTAATTTGATTTCATCTATTGCAATATGTGGCTTTGGTGAGCTGGATTTTTTTTTTTGAATTGGCTAGCAATGATTAAATGTGGTTTGATCATAACATACGTGGCACATATATTTTCCTTGGAAATTATTTGCATTTCTGCGGGCCCCTTCTTTGTGCTAATTTCTCATGGGGATTCCCTCCCCATGATCAGTTAGTGAGTTGAAGCTTTGGCAATGAACATTGAAAACATTCGGCATGAAGCATTATCTAGATTTTAGCTATCTGATAGTTCTCTTTCCCAAGAAATAAGTTTGATTTGGAAAATGGTACTTTTGGTCCAAATTTAGGATGCAAAATTCTTGATATATGCATACATTCATCTTTTAGCATTGCTACTAAAATGGTAAATTTTTGCACAACCCAATATGGCATTGCTTCAAAATTACAAAAATTTAATGCCATAAATTTTGGCTCTTTGTGAATCATGTGAATGTTAGTCTCACATACTCTATTCTCACGGTTCTTGGGAATTCCCTGATGTACTTAGGCCATCATTCACTTTGATTTATTGCTTGAATAAAGGTTTTCATGTGTAAAACGGATATTTTGATCTCCATATCTCTACATTGATCCAAATTACATCTCATTCGGTACCTCAAAGGTCATCTAATATTTTCATTGTGACAAATGGCTTTAATCTGCTCATTTATCTTACAAAAAAACATTCTTGGTACTCTAATTTTTCTGTGCACTACCTTTTGGTGCAGTAAGATCATTCAAGCATTAATATGTTGCATCAACCATATGAATTTTGGATTGTGAAATTGCTATTAAATTGATTACTTTTGGTTTCCTTTTCTCTATAACTTGGCTTGCTTTTGTGGAGGGAACCATGTAGAATTATTTCAGAGTCATTATTCTACCAAGATATTAGGAACTAAGGTATCTGAGATCTTTCTCATCTAAAAAATTTGGTCAGACTTGTATCTTCGAATGCAAACCCATGAAGAAGTAATCAAAATGATCCTGGGGCATGACTGGTTAGACTTTCATGCTATGTTTCTTCTTCATGAGATAGCTTCTTGCTTTATTTCCAATTTGATGGATGTTCTTTGGTGTGGTGAAATGGTTAAATTTTTAGTAGGAACTTACCTCCTCCCTCATGTTTGTTTGCTTTTTATTCGGCATAATGCTTTAGAGGATTATGATATCCTGAATGGTTCTAATCTTGTTGGAGGTGTTTTGTGTCCACAATTTATAATTTCTGATTGCTCAATTGCTACTCTATTGATTTCAATGGCTCATGGCCTATTGGATGATTACTCCTACAATTTCATAAGGAATCTTCATGCTCTCAAACCAAGATTAGGACACATGATTTCTAATATGTTCCTGGATCTTTTTGTTGTTGTGCAGTTCTTGATTCGACATGCCCTTGTCAAACCTCACTCCACACCATATTTTGTTCCACCAATCGATTTGGAGTTCTCAACCAAAAGTGGTGTCTATTGGTGGGATATGGCAGCTCCATTTTTTATTTTTTTTTGGTGCAACTTTATGGCTTTTTTCCATGGACTTCTCCTCCTTTCTTCTTTAGCTCATCTAATCCTTATACATGGATACTCATTTTTTTTTGTTTGCATGACTTGAGCTCTTTAAAGGCTTGTTCTTTGAATATATTTGGCACATGATGTTCTTGGAATTTTGAGTTTCAAAAGATGGTCACATTTTTTGTTAAATCCTAAGTTAGGGGTATGTGCAGGATCATCATGGAAAAAGCAGGCCCTTAAGTGGCAAAAAATTTAGAAAAATCAGAGTTAGGAAACTTGACGTAAAAAATTGAATAAGTTATTTATATTATTTCAAAAATATGTAAGAATAGAATTTGTGGCAAATTGAATGTAGTTTCTAAACTACTAGGTTTTGTTTAAAAAAAAAAAAATCAATTTGGTTAAAATTTGAAATTTCAATGCAATAGTACTTAAATTTCAGGGAAAAAATAAGTAGGTGTCTGTCTAACCACCCTAACCAGAATACAATGATAATATTTTTTTATAAGATTTTAGATATAGGTAGAGGACTCATGTTCCGATGTGATGCATATTTTTTGTAATTTTTTTCAAAGTAAATAATTAATTATTAATTTTTCATTACATCTTTTAAAAAACATAAAAAATCATATGTCTTACCACCTTAACTTAGTCAAAACTTCATGAAATTGAAATTTTATTTTTTTAATCCTATAGTATGCGAAGCATAGAATGTGACACATGTTTTGGATTTAATAAATAAGCTATAGATGTTTTTCAATCAGCCTATCAATCAGGACTTTAGTCGTAATTCAAATAGAAAATGAATAATAATTACTTATTAAATTCAAAGTAAAGCACAATTTATATTGGTGGAAAGCTAAGAATCTCCTTTAAAAACCTTTTTTGTTTCATCAATTTTGGGTAAAAACAATGTCATTAGCCACATACCCATCATATTGCCACTTTTTGGCCAATCATGATCCTACACATACCCTTAGTTTGATTAGTCAATATTTATTTGAATGTACTCTTATCTTGTAGGCATCAACTTGGATTTTTATTTGAGTGTGGCTTGTGACTCCCATAGTTTCGACACTTGCAGATTTTTACTTGGCCCTGCTACTTCAATGTACTCAAGATGTAACTCTTAGCTCTATATTTTTTAACCTATTTCAACAAATTTTGTGGCTTGCCACCTTTTTAAAAAAAAAAACTTTATTCCTCCTGACTAATTAAATAAACATCAATTATTTAATTATGTCACTAATATACCCTATTCATCTAAATCAATTAAGTTGTTATCATTAATAATTTAATTAAACCACTTTCCCTTCTTTAAATTTGAATAATTAAATCAATTATGGGTATGTGCAAGATCACGATGGGCCAAAAAGTGGTGATATCATGGGTATGTGCAGCGTATGTGGCTGACGAATTTTTTTTACCCAAAATTGATGAAATGAGAAGGGTTTTTAAAGGAGATTCTCAACTTTCCACCAATATAAATAATGTTTTACTTTGAATTTAATAACTAATTATTATTCATTTTCTATTTGAATTACGACTAAATTCCCGATTGATAGGCTGATTGAAAAACATCTATAGCTTTCAAACATTATCACATTTTTGAATCTGAAACATGCATCACATTCTATGCTTCACATACTATAGGATTAAAAAAATAAATCATGAAGTTTTGACCAAGTTAAGGTGGTCAGACATACAAGTTTTTTATATTTTTTAAAAGTTGTAATAAAATTTTCATAATTAATTATTTACTTGGAAAAAAATTACAAAAAAATATGTATCACATAGGGACATGAGTCCTCTATTTATATCTATAATCTTATAAAAAAAAATTATCATTTTATTTTGGTTAGGGTGGTCAGACAAACACCTACTTCTTATTTTTTCCTTGTAATTTAAGTGTTACTACATTGAAATTTCAAATTTTTCAGCAAATAGATTTGTTTTTTAAATAAACCTAGTAGTTTAGAAACTACATTCAATTTTCTACAGATTCTATTCTTACATATTTTTGAAATAATATAGGTAACTTAAATTCAAATTTTTACGTCAATTTGTCTAAATGATTTTTCTGAATTTTCATCACCACTTAAGGGGCTTATTTTTCCATGATGATCCTGCATGTACCCTTATTCCAAATCATTCAACATGGTTAACAAAAAAATATATCTCTATTGGTTAAAGTCAAAAGCAACTTGTGAGTTGATCTTTAATATTAATTAATTAACCTCACCCCTTCATGATTGAGTAAATCATGACCACTAATTTCTCACTCTAATTTGTTGACTAACCCATATATTTCCTAACTCAACCTAACTTTCTCAATCCCACTAACCTCTCAACTTGATTTTCTCAATCCCACCAATCATTCCAATCTAATCTCACTAATTATCTAAGTAAAATCCTTAATTGTATTAATCATAGGAGTTAAATGATCAATATATTTCCTCTCAATGGTTCTCAACTATTGATTGTGGTCTTTCCCTATTGAATCTTGATTTTTCATCTTGAACCTAAAAATCTATAAAATAACCTTTTTCCTTCTAAAAAATGATCAAAGAATCTAGACTATTTATGTAAAGAGGTCATGCTGAATTGACTATCATATTCTTAAGATAGAACACTTACATCTTTGATCACCATGAACATACCTTTTGAAGCTTTTGTACAACAATGGAGGCTTCGTATTGATCCAAGCAATCTGAAATCAATACGAATTACACTTTGACATGGGGTGGTAACATTGTAATTCATGAATTTATTTTATGTTCTCTTTCATAATAACATTTCTTTGTTGAATTCATTGATTTATAATTTCATTTCGTGAGTAAGTTGGAATTTTTCTTTGATTTGATCTCTTTCATTTGATTTCATTGTTGTTTCCTAATGCTTATTGTCCTCCTGACAGATTCAATTGTCTGCAAGTAGATTCAAGATCCTTAAGCAGTATAGTTCTTAGCCAAACATTCACTTCTTAGAACACCTAAGCAAGACCCATTCACCCATGGATGACCTTGTCCTACTTTTCTTGGCTAAGAAAAACTTTTTCTAAGACCTTTATTAATATGTTTATTGTTTTCTCTTGCTTTGTGTTTCTTGTTTCTAGGTGTTTTCTGTCTTTATTTAGTGTTTTGGTGTTCATCTTGGATGCACTTTTTGTCTTGTGAAACTTGTATGAGTTTCACAACCTAGTGTCCTACTACCAATACTTTAGTGAGACATATTTCTAGACTCATGGCATCCTCGTTGTTGGTACATCCGTTGTGGTTCTTCGGTTTTCAAACTTTTTCACACAAAGTGTTGACAATACTCAACCCATTTTGGACTCCATCCCTAATGCCACATTTACCATGACCACCTTATTATCAACCACTATCATTGATGTTGAAACCATGGTTACTCATTTTCCTCAAGATAAACTCAAATAATTAGACAAAGCTTTATAAAAAATTTAATATTGTGTGAGTATGGAATACATTTCTAGTACTACAGTTCTTGTCATATATAACATGAGGAAAATACTTGGTAATGACCAAGGATTAGAGGTTGTGCAAAGCCTAGCCCATATTATTGATGATCATGTTCCAACAATGGCTAGTTGTGTTCAAGATTTTGGATATACTCAAAGACAAGGAGGAAATAAAATTCCCCCCCCTACAACTATAACCTATATTATTGCATATATAAATCCAACTATTATGACAACAATGCAACCAAAAAATAGTATAGCTCCAACCTTGGGTATCTCCATTGTGAATCCTTTTAGTTTTGTGAACTCATATATAATATCTCAAAATCCATTACCTCTCACAAAATTGTAATATAATTATCCACTTAACAAATATACACCTCCATGTCCTAAAACACAACCAATGATTTTTTCTTAAACCAAATTTTGCAAAATGTCACATCCCTTCAACAACAAATAACTACATTGAACAAAAACCAAAATTGACAACCTTCACAATATGTCAAGAGAAACCCATTGTCATTGGAGATATTAAAAAAATAGGTGCCACAAGGTATATAGATACCTCGCTTTGAGAAATATGGTGGTAAAGGAGACCAAATTGAGAGATACTTCATTTTTGAAGATAAGCTCTTAGCTAAACTCTTTCCTAGATCCTTGAAAGAAGTAACCTTGGAATGTTTTTTTTCATTACTAAATAATTCAATCCACCCACTCAATGATCTTTTTGATTCATTTCTTAACCATTTCCAAGTGGACATTGGTCCTAAGATGGCCCTACCTGAATTAATGAGTAAGCAACAACAAGGAGAAAAATATCAATTGATTTACCCACAAATCAATATTAACCTCCTTGATGTGGGTCATCAAAGAGTGTTAATTGACAACTTATAAAAGGACATAAGAGATAAACTTGGGATGATGAAGTTTCCATCCTTTACATATTTGTGTGTTGATCTCTATAATCATCATATTTCAATTAGTCATTATGAAGAGAAAAAATCCTCGAATCGTGCTAAAAAATGTGATTCTATACCTCAAAATAACTTTCAATCATTCAAGAAGAAAAAAAAGGGTTTTATTAATCCACATCAACCAAAATTCCATGTTGAACCTCAAGTTGTTGGCATAAAAATAACCCCATACTAATTTAGGGCTAGGGATAAGAAATTCACCTAGCTCCTTGCTCCCCTTCATTTGATTATGTTGTAACTCTTGAGTAAGAACTTAATCAATTTACCTGTGGTTAGACCTATCGATACAACCAAGCGTTTACCTCCAAACCATAACCGAAATTCCTTTTGGCACTACAACTAAAAAATTTGACATTATATAGAATGATGCATGCATCTTGAATATAAAGTACAAGACCTCATTGATTCCAAACAGATCCAGTTGGGTGGTGTTAATGATCAAGGGAATAATTTTCTTGCTCCACCCAACCAAAATTTGTGAATATTTATGAAACCAATGCAAAACTCAATCATCTTTGTAAAATCTAGTGAGGATAAGAATGGTGTGATGAATGTAGATAAGATAGAAGACATGATTGATGATGAAAAGAGTGATAATTTTTGAACAAGACAACCGAGAGGGGGGTGAATTAATTGTAGCAAATTTTAATCTTTAAAACATCCTCTAGAACTTAGATCAATAATGAATCCTTTACTCTACTTAAATGATTAAACATTAAGTGCAAAGGTAGAAACTAAAAAGCGACAGACATACACGATAACACCAATTTTTTTGTGGAAAACCCAATAAGGGAAAAACCATGGTGAGGATTAGCTCATAATATAAAGAATATCAAAACTGATCACAAAGGCTCACTACCAAAACATGACTAATTGTTTGGATCAGGAATCACTATCCAACAAGGGTTAACCACTCAGAGGGCTCATTGTCACAAAGATACAAAGAAGATAAAAGAGATATGTTATAGAGAGAAGAAAATCTCAATGCAATAGATATTTCCACCACAATTCACTCAAATACTTGCAGACATGCATGAATGATAGAGTACACCTTCAACTCACTACATCCAAAAACCCAACAATTAGATTTCACATTAATTTGCCACACTTGCATCACATACACACTATTTTGCCTCTATTTCACATCTATTTGCTCTTTTCCTTTTCACTTATCTCTTTGTACATCTTTCACCAATATCTCATCCTATATTTATATCATCTTCAACTTTGAAACATATCCAAAGTTGACTGTCCAATTCATTTAAATTCAAATTAGGTCGGTGCCAAAACATCCTAGGGTGGAATTAGAATGAGAGAAACCCAAACACACACATGATGAGGACCCAAATAAGTCCCAACATGCTTCATGAACATCAAAAGTAGTGTTCAACACATGGTTGGAAAAAATAGTGTAAAACATAGAACAATTAAGCACACACACCCTTAACATGATCTAATATTTCTAGAAACCAAAATTATCTTCAATATGATCATAACAGCTTAACTCTAGAACTATAAGTCATAAGACTTAACCAAAAATAAATCCAAAGCAACAACATTTCTCTTGGACCACAACTAGACACACAAAAAACCACAGTTCACAATTGGTGAACATAACTCATACTATACAATGAATCAGAAGCCAAAAATCTAGATATAACAACTTCCAACAACCTTGATCAACATATCTAAACCACACTGACATAGGAGGAAATCCCAAAACAACACCTAGAGAAACCACTGAACACCTACAACCATTCTTCATTTCAATTTTCTCAATATTGTTCACATATACAACCAATAACCTGCATCCATGACATGAATGATAACAAAAACTAGTTGATAACTAGTTAACTAGTTGACATCAATGACAACACCTTCATTCTTGCAACAATCTCCCCCTTTGTCATTGATGGAAACACATGATGTAAAAAACCATCAAAGACAACACAATAGCTCTGAACACACTTTTCATTATTTTCCTTTATGTTTCTCCCACTTAGTAGATAATCCTTTTCACATCTTCCTCATGTCCCCCTAGACATCAATGGAAAAGGAAAAGGATATTTTACCTTGATTTAAATGAAAACACATGACACTACCTACTCCCCCTGAGAGGTAGCCACCAAAACATCATTCCACAAGAAATATAGATCCATAGACCCACTAGATTGATGCATCTCCATATGCATCTAGTTCAAGAAGCAAGGAGAAATCACCCCTAACTTCTCTCAAAGATACTAAAAAGTATCTTTAGGAAGAGCCTTTGTAAATATATCAGCAATTTGATCCTTCATAGGTACATAATCAAGCTTTACTTCATTCTCCACAACCTTCTCTCAAGAAGTGATACCTGATAGATATATGGTTTGTCCTCAAGTGTATCACTATATTCTTTGAAATGTTAATTGCACTTGTATTATCACAAAAGATAGAAATAGGATCATCATACATTACTTTGATATCTTTCAATGTCTTTTTCATCCATAAAACTTGTGTACAACAAGATGAAATAGAAATATACTCAGCTTAAACAATATATAAGGAAACTAAATCTTTCTTTTTACTCAAGCATGCCACCGATCTGCAACCAAGAAAGAATGCACCACCACTTGTACTTTTTTTGTCATCTACACATCCAACCCAATTTGTATTTGTATAAGCACTTAGTGTGAATTTAGTATCCCTAACATACCATAAGCCATAATCTGGAGTACCATTCAAATATTTGAATATTCTTTTAATAGTAGCAACATGTGTTTCTTTAGGATCTTCTTGAAATATAGCCACAAGACAAACTGCATGCATAATATTTGGTCTAGTAGCAATCAAATATAACAGTCAACTAATCATAGATCTATATTTTCTCTGATTAGGCTTAGGTGAATCATCATCTATACTTAATTTTCAACTAGTAACCATAGGAATGCATACCAGTTTGGAACCATCCATCCTAGATTTCTTCAACATCTCTCTCACATAATTTGAATGTGAAATAACGATTCCTTTCTATGTTTGATTAATTTGTGGCACAAGAAAGAAATTCATCTCACCAAACATGGGCATCTCAAATTATTTTTGCATTTCTTCCATAAACATATTACACATAGTTTCATTTCCTCCAAAGATAATTTCATCAACATATATAGCCATAATCAAGGTTTTGTCATTTTCAATTTTAAAATATAGATTACTATTTTCCATACATTTGTTAAAACCTTGCTTAATCAAGTACTTTTCTAACCTTGCATACCAAGCTCTAAGAGCTTGCTTCAATCCATATAAATATTTCTTCAATATGTAGACCATATCTATTTGATCTAACAACTAAAATCCATCTAGTTGTTCCATGTAGACCTCTTCTTCTAGCTCACCATTCAAAGATGCAAACTTAACATCCATCTAATAGACCTTGAAATCTTTATGAGCAGAAAATGCTAAGAACATCCTGATAGCTTCCACTCTTACCACCAGATAGAAAGTCTCCTAAAAATATATTCCCTCTACTTGTGAGTAACCCTTACACACAAGCCTTGCTTTATTTCTGACCACTTCTCCGTTCTCATTCAACTTATTTTTGAATACCCACTTTGATCTAATTATATTTTTATCTATCAGTCTAGGGACCAATTCCCAAGTTTGATTCTTCTCAATCTTCATAAGTTCTTCTTTCATAGCTTCCATTCAATGCTCATCTTTACATGCTTCACTTACATTCTTTGGTTCAATCCCATAAGGTAAACATAGATTTATCTCACCAGTAGTAGCTATGCTTCTTGTCAATACTCATTTTGTCTTGTCTCCAATG
Organism: Sequoia sempervirens; assembly: GCA_007258455.2. Taxonomy (NCBI): domain Eukaryota; kingdom Viridiplantae; phylum Streptophyta; class Pinopsida; order Cupressales; family Cupressaceae; genus Sequoia; species Sequoia sempervirens. The sequence continues at coordinate 543,912,150 of VDFB02058242.1, read as the reverse complement.
ATTTTTCTTTCTAAATATTTTTTTTACACATATTTAGGTGTCTTAGGGGACACCAACAAAGCTTCTTCTTCTTCTTCTTCATTATACTTCTCTTGCTCATCCTTCTCTTGTTCTTCCACAATTTCTTCAATCCTTACACAATTAGGTTCATCAGATACATATCCATCAACTTCTATTGAGTTATGAACATTACTTCATAAAACTTGACATTTGTGCTTTCTACAATCTTTCTTAGTCTTTTATTGAAACATTTGTAAGCTTTGCTTCTAGTAGAATATCCAAGAAAAATACCTTCATCATTTCAAGCATCAAACTTCCCTAAATTCTCTACATATCATCTGATACAACATTTTCTTCCAAATACCTTGAAATACTTAACAGTATGAATTCTTCCACACCATAGCTCATAGGGGGTCTTAGTACTGTTGGCTCTCGCTTGAACTCACTTGAATACATAAACAATAGTATGAATAGATTATCTCCAGTAAACTTCTAGTAGACTAGCCTTAGTAATCATTGATCTAGTAGCTTCTTGAATTGTTTTGTTGTTTCTTTCAACAACTCCAATATGTTGAGAAGCTCTTGGAGTAGATAATTTTCATTTTATTCCATGAACTTCACAAAACATATTAAACTCATGGGAGGTGAATTCACCACCTCTATCAAATCTTAAGCATTTTATCCTCAAATTTACTTCATTCTCAACCATAGCTTTGAATGTCTTGAATCTATCTAATGCATCATATTTTTCTCTAAGAAATGTAACACATGTATACCTAGAGTAATCACCAATCAAAAGAATAAAGTACCTTTCACCTTGTGGACTTCTCACTCTTGTAGGACCACAAAGATATGTATGAATTAAATCCAATAGTGTGATAGTAGACTGTTCCTTTGATCTGAAGTTATTTCTTACTTGCTTTCCAAACTGAAAATTCCTGCAAATAGCATTAATAGGCTTTGTAATCCTTGGTAAATCTATCACAACTTGTATTGAACTAATCCTTACTAGATTATCAAAATTCATATGACACATTATTTGATGCCATAACCAATTGTCATTAATCTGAGTTATAAAGCATCGTCCATCAACACCCTTAAGTTGATATATATTTCCTGCAACAATCATTGTTCTGGATCCTTTCCTGATTTAACATCTCTCATCCTTAAATACAAGATTATATCCTTTACTACACATTTTTCTAGCACTTAAAAGATTATGCCTTAAGCCCTTAACATAGTAGACATCATCAATATTATGCTTTCCATCAAAAATTACTAAACCTATCCCACAAATCTTAGCACCAGGAATATCTCCAAACATAACTAATCCTCCATCGTATCTTTCAAGTTTAACAAACTTACTTGCATCACTGGTCATGTGATTTGAAAAAGCACTGTCAACAACCCAATAGTTATTTTCCTATTTAGCATGTAGGGTAGATATTACAATACGTTCACTTTTCTCCTTCTCTAAAGGGAATTTCTTCACCTATTTTTTAAGAATTAGCATAATTAGGTTCATTTATTATAGCCAAGAACAAGAATTCATTGTCATCATGATCTCCATAATTAGATTCCTCATTAGAAATACTAGCATCCTCATTCACATAATATGCTCTATTGATCTTCTTACCTTTGTTTTCTTTGTTAAATCTTTGTTTATTCCTCTTAGATATTTCCAAACATCTCAAAGCATAATGACCTATTCCTCCAAAACTAAATAATTTAAAGGGTAATTTACCTTCATCTTGTCGGATCCTTTCTTCATCCTTCTCACAAAGTTAGCTTTTACTTCATCAATATTTTCTTCATCTAGATCTTTAGTTCTTGTAGCCTTAAAAGTAGTTTCTAATTTGGATCCATTTCTCAAATTTGGATTTCTCATCTCATAAGATGTTAGAGTTCCCAATAACTAATCTTTAGTGTAAGTCTTGTAGTCTATATGTTCTTTAATAGCACATACCTTTTCATTGTATGCATCAGGGAGAGTTCTAAGAATATTCTTTATAATCCTAGATTCATCATTTGTAGCACCAAGTCCTCGCATTTCATCTACTGCCTCATCCAGTCTTTGTACATAGGATTTAACATTCTCATCTTCAGACATATGCAAGAGTTCAAAATGTGTCTCCAAATTCTATAACTTTACTTCTTTGACCCTTTCATCTTCTTCATGCGCCTTTTCTAAAGCATCCCTGACTTCTTTAGCATTCTTCATATTTTGAAATTTAATCAACTCGAAATGTGAAAGACTATTCTTCAATATGAACTTTTCCTTATTGTCTCTTCATGTACCCTGATTTCATTAGTTGTACTCAAACCATTAGTATGAGGAGTGTAAGCAGTCTTGTAAGCTTTCTCAACATTATATCCACAATAGTCCAGATAGCATAATTAGTTCCATCTAACTTCAGATACTCAAAATTCATCTTTTCTGCCACCCTGGACCTTCCTTAAGTGGTTAAGATCTTCTCCAAGGAACCAATCTTTGATACCAATTATTGAACAAGAGAATTGTGAGGGGGTGAATCAGTTGTAGAAAAAATTAATCTTTAAAATATCCAATGGAACTTATATCAATCATGAATCCTTTAGTCTACTAAAATGATTAAACATTAAGTGCAAAGACAGAAACTAAAAATCAACACAAATACACAATAACACCATATTTATGTGGAAAACCCAATAAGGGAAAAACCACAGTGAGGATTAGCTCACAATACAAAGAATATCAAAACTGATTACAAAGGATCACTGCTAGAGAATACTCACTTCCAAAACAAGACTAATTTTCTGGATCAAGACTCATTGTCCAACAAGGGTTAACCACCTAGAGATCTCACTGCCACAAAGATACAAAGAATATAAAAGTGATATGTTACAGAGAGAAGACAATCTCAAAGTAGCAAATATTTCCACCACAATTCACTCAAACATTTGCATACATGAATGAATGATAGAGTACACCTTCAACTCACTACATTTGAAAACTCAACAATTAGATTTCACACTAGTTTGCCACACTTGCATCACAAACATATTTTTCACCTATATTTCACATCTATCTACTTTGTTCCTTTTCACTTATCTCTTTTTACATCTTTCACCAATAGCTCATCCTGTATTTATACCATCGTCAACTTTAAAACATATCCAGTCATCCATCCATCATTTAAATTCAAATTAGGTCAATGCAAAAACATCCTAGGGTGGAATTAGAATGAGGGAAACACAAAAACACGCTTGATGAGGACCCAAATAAGTCCCAACACACTTCATGAAATTCAAAATTAGTGTTCAATGCAAGTTTGGCCAAACTAGTGTAAAACACATAGAATAATTAAGCATACTCAACCCTTAACACAATCCAATATTTCTAGACACAGAATTTATCTTTAATACTATCATAAAATCTTAAATCTAGAACTAAAAGTCATAAAACTCAACCAAAAATAATTCTAGAGCAACAACATTTCTCCTGGACCTCAGCCAGATACACAAAAAACTACAATTCACAACTAGTGAACATAAATCACACTATACAATGAATCAGAAGCCCAAAATTTGGATATAGTAGCTTCCAAAAACCATGATCAACATATTTGAACCACACAAACATAGGAGAAAATCTTGGAGCAAAACCTAGAGCAACTTTTGAACACCTACAACCATTCTTCACTATAATTTTTTCAATATCCTCGACATATACAACCAATAACCTAAATTTGTGACATCAATGACAACAACAACCAATTGATAACTATTTATCCAGTTGACATCAATGAAAACACCTTCATCTTCCAAAAATAATTAGGATGATCCTCTACAAGGAATTATCTGTCTTATTGACATTTAAACTTGTAAAGGAAAAACCAATTTGTTACCTAACATTTAATTATGATGCACTTAGATATTTTCCTAATGGTCCTCTCTACATTTCTAACCATATGAATAACATACCTGCAAAAGGAATACTTATTGATCCTACATGTGTAGAGAATGTGATCATTGAGGAATTCTTATTTGTGTAAGAGCTTTATCAAGATAATTATGAACAATCGAAACTATGGATTAAAAAATATAATGGTTTTTCTTTCCCAAAGATAGGTTTGATCACTCTTTCATGAAAGGTAGGTCCTAAATAATTAGACGCATCATTCTCAATCATCCCAACATTAGACCAATTTTGTGTGAAGCTAAGCTACTCATGGTTATGCTCCATGAATTTCATCCCATCAGTTATTCAAAAGTTCAAAAATTTTCTAGTTGGAAATTAGATATTTTCCATGCACCATAGTGGGTTTAATCCTTTGTCTTCCCATGGAAATTTTTCATTGAATTTATTTTGTCCTGGACCTATGGAACCTATAAATCCTTGTGAATATTTATTTTTCAAGTTATATCATAATTTCAAGGCAAAGCACATAGAATTTTTTTTATCTCTTTCAAATATTCCTGAGATTGATAGGTAAATGGTCATTCCTTCTCTCCAACCTACCATTGATGAACCTATGAGTGATCCACAAGCCCTTCCAAGTAACCAAGATAAATTCACTACAATTCCTCCACCCATTTCTTATAAGAGACCAAGAGATAATAAGATGATCCCTTTTGTGCCTCCAAAGATTAAAAAAAATCTATAGACCTAAAGAGATGGTTGTTTCCCAACCCCTAGCGATTCCTTCAGTTCCTCCCCTATGGGAAGAAAAGAGACCAATGGTTGATAAACCTGATACTACACCATCAAAACTTAAAAACTATGCAAAAATAATCCAAAAATCTAAAGAGCGTAGGCATAAACGTCATGCTATCACTCAACAATTGGAAGAAAATAATAAACCATCACCCATGAAAATAACTCAAGAAAAAATTCAACCTTCACCAAAACAAGACATTGAACCAAAGGAGGTGAAACAAGAGGATTCAAATTCAATAATCATAAAAAATCCCATTGTGATGAATTTTGATGATGATGATGATGATGATGATTATGATATTTCTAAGATTGATGACGAAGTAAATAATGATATGAATTTATTATTTTCCACTTCTATGAATTTAGATGGGGGCAACCATGATGATCCACCTAATAAGAGTGACCCACCATGTGTTGAACCTAGTGATGCTGCTACTACAACACTTGTTGTAGTCCCCTTGGATAGTTATTTTCCTTCCATTTATGATGAGCAACATTAGGATGTAGATGGTTTGCTTTAGGTTGGCTCACATGTGACACACTCCATGTTTTCTTTCTAAATTATTTGTATTTTCTTACATATAATGCAATCTCTTGTATCATGCTACTTGGTGTTCCTTTATGCTTGTGATTTTTCTTTGTATGGCCCTTGTTTCTCCATTAGCATAAGGATAAAAAGGAAACAAATATATTGTGACATTCTACTATTTGTATCTCAATTCTTCTATATGTTGTAAACTTTATCATTTCTTTGTCTTTTTTTTTCCTTTTGGGGACAATGCAAGGCATTCAAACATTTAGGTCTCTTCCATGTTGACCCAAAAGCTTTCTTTTTTCTCTCTATGTTTTATTCCTCCTTTTTGTTCATTTTTCCACAAGCATTTGGTGAATGATGTCAGTTCAAAGCTCTATTATATCACTATAAAAAAGACATATGTTGACCCCAGATCTGTGGATCCCTAAATGTACCTTTCTATTTTGTTCATGGAATTGTATTCTAGGGGTAACCCCTTATCATTATGCAGCTTTATTTGGAAACATATCATTGGCATAGGTATTTTAAAATAAGCTCATATGATATTTTGTAGCATAACATTTATTATTTTCTACTTTAAAGTAATTTCTCACAATAGGGTGTTTAGCAATTTCTTTAAAGTGGGGGCATACATTGGTATTATCAAATTGGAATTTTTGGCTTCACTTTGTTCACATGAAGTTTACCTTAGTGTAGCAAATTGGTATATCAAATTGATCATTTTTGTGGCACCTTATCAAATTTAATAGGTTGTATAACTTTTTGATATGGTTTGACAAATGGGTAGACACTTGTAGACCAAATGTGTCCTTCCCATTTATGCAACCTTTTTGTGGATACACACTTGTAGACCTAGTGCATCCTTCCCACCTTTTTGATGTGTGCACACCTTGTAGACCTAGTGTGTGTTTCTTATCTTTTTCCTTTGGGGCTCACCTAATGAATATCAAACTTCACTAGCCCTTGTGAGTACTTTATGGACACATAGCGTAATACAACATGCTAGTCCATCTTTTCATTTTTCGCATTATCTTTGACATTGAATTTTTGTGTACCTTGTATGGCTGCTACACATGTGTGTGTTATTTTGTGCCCATGTTGGTTCTCCATGAGATCATAGATCTTGGGGGCTTGATCACTCTCCTTGATCATTTTTCATCTTATCTTTCCAATAGTTGAACAATTGGACCTCCCTTAACATATATTTCTCTTTTTTAATGTGAGTCTGAGCATAAGTTCATAGTATCACTAAAGTGGGGGCTAAATGTAATGTAGGAAAGTGTATATGTTTACAATTTCACACTATGTTTGAGTCCCTTAATTTGTTGGACTTAATGAAGCTTCTAATTTTCTAAATTATGCATTCTAAAGCCTTATTATTACCATTTTGTGAAAGGGAAACCAACATTAAATAGATGCATTCAATTATTAAATTTCTTTGGATCATGTGTGTCTTGGAATTTTAGGCCAAGACCCATTCATCCATGGTCGAATGGGTCTCCTTTATGAGCTAGGACCTAAATTAAAATATGTTTTTGGTAGCATTTTAATGATAAAAATTTAAATTGTGTCAGCTTTTGGAATAAGAAATTCAAGAAATTAGATAAATACCTATAAATACCTAGTTAATTATCATTTAAAATCACACACTTTATGAAGCAATCTTATTGAGAAAATTATTGTTAAGAGCATTCAAGAGTAGCATTATTAGTCATTATAGAAGCAATCAATATCCTAACATGATGACAAAGTTTATACACATGTTCAAGTTGTCTTGTGAAGGATAAAATTGTGTTGTAGGTCTTCATGTATTCAATAATTCATGAAAATTAAGAAAGAAAGATCCAATTCCCTTGAAGTGATGTGTATGTCTTCGATCCTTCAAGGAATCTACTGAAGGGTGGTGAGTTGCAACAATTTGTTCATTCATCATTTCCTTCCTTTCCATTATGGTTTTCATCATTGAAATTACCATTGTGAAAGTGGGAACACTATTCATGAGGTTTGACCAAGGAAAACCCCTATATGGAACATATATTTTTCCCTCTTTGTATATGTTCATGTTATAGGTTGAAAAAGGATTAAAGAGATATTAAAGAGAAATTTTGCATTGTTGCATTTGTTTTCAACCTATGAAAACTAAGTTGTATAATTCATTTTCGACATTCTAACAAATTTGTAGGTGGAAAACATCTCATATCTAGTACTAAAGGACTGTAAAAAGTATTTTTGGAAGCATAGTCAAAGACCCATTCACCTAGAGTGAACCAATCCCTGTGCACATGCCAGAATCAAATTTTGGTGGTAGGTACATTCCCTCTAATATCTCACAGATCTTCTTCCAAAGTGTTGTTACAATTTTTTTATCTTCTAGAATCTACTTTTCACATATTAGGTCATATATATCAATTATTTTCATTATTTAAAATCATTTCTAATCATCTAAGGCCCTAAAGAATTCACCAACTTAGGTCAAATTGACTCACCATTGAGGTTGAAAGTCAATCTCTTGACTTTGTGGTTGGTATTCTAATTAAATCTTAGAAAAGACCCACTAAATCCTAGGTTCTTTACATTGAGGACCTAGAGCCCCCCTCTTTTCCCTTCATTTCAATTTGAGCTCCCTATGGGGAAATAAAGCTTAATATATTTTTAAAAAATATCACTTTCATTACACTTCCACCACTTGCATGCTACTAGAGCATTTCAAGCTAGCCACCATTGCAACCCTAATGGGCATATTTTTTAAAGGAGGCATAACTTTCACCTTGAGTGTTAAATTTTTGAATTGAAATAGTCATTGGAAAGCTAGTTCTAATCCCTACACTATTGTATCAGTGCTTCTTCCAAAAAAATTGAAAGAAACTAGAAGTTAGGTTTCATTTTCAAAATTGGAGAGGTCATAACTTATGCATACATAATCAAATTTTGGATTTCATATAGTCAACTAAAAACTCGTTCAAAGCACTACATATTGGATCATGTTTGGAGATGTTAATATGTGATTTATTCACTTATATTTCCATTTGAGCTGTTTATTGGTTCCTATGACTATGGTATTTTTTGAGTTTATAGAAAATTGAATATAAGGTGATTTAAAGTGTTTAAATCATATGAAACTTACATGTATATATTTGATTATCCTTATTTGACATGGTTACCAATATATTATTAAATTTATATGTGTCATTGTGAGATCTATGAGTTGTGTAATGTTGTACGTTGTCTATACTTATAGCTTGCATATATAAATCGAATATGGATTGTGTGTACCCATAGATATTTTATTTTTAATGTAGGTTATAATTTCTAGCTTAATTTTCTCACAAGTTTCATTGGTTTTACTATTATTATGAGGTGGAGATATGGTGTTACTTGATACAACAATCTTGTGGGACCTATACTTGCTGACTATGTGATGCAGTCAAGTGTGACAAGGTGGGATTTTGACATTGGTACATTTGGTGGTGATCATGATGTTATGGAGGTTCCTTATTCCTTTGGTACTTTGACATGACATGATTGTTTATACAAGTTCACTGTTAATGGTGATGAATTGATTCTTAATTATTTGTGGTGGTGTATCTTCTTTTTTTAGAGATCATGGTTTAACTTTCCCTTTGGGAGATCTTAGTGTTATAGACATGTTCTTTGATTGTATTGGGGTCATTAATGATCTTAATTCAAGAGATGGTTATAATATGTTATGGAGAGATTTCTTATATGATTCGAAGAGAGATTTTGATAGTGTTATATCTTTTTTTTTTTTAAGATCATAGTTTTAATTTACCCTTTGGGAGCACATCTTGACTTATTTTATTGTTTTGGGGCAATAAATGATCTTTAGTTAGGAGATTTTTATCATGATGCCATCTATAATCAATATCATGTTTTAATGGGATATTTTGGTAGTGATGTGGATTCATCATTTGATGATACATTATATTTTATAATGGTTTTTGATGTCATGGAGGATCGCTTGGATCCTATTTTTGTAGTGAGAGTTATTTGAAGTTTTCATTTTTATTATCAAGGGATGGTTATCTTCATGTTATTGCAAATTTTTGACATTTTGGTTAGCCATGGAAGACTTTGGAGTCATTGATTGAGGTGTCAAGTTTATTATTTTTTAGTTTGATACGTGATCTTTATTTATAGGATGGTTATTATTAAGTAATGATGTACTATTGATTATTAGTTAGAGTGTTGGCATAATATAGGTGTTCTTAACAAAAAGTATGTTCGTTTGAAGCATACGATCTTCTTTTGAGCAGATGTGATATCGTAATGTCATGATATGTTCTAGATTTCATAGACCATATTTTTTCTAAAATCAACTAAAGATAAACTTATATGAGTGATTTGAGATGTGTACACTCAAAATTTGAAGATATGATAAGAACAAGAATTCTAGTACCATGAATCTAATTTCTAAACTATTAAATATTTTTCAAATTGGTTAATGTTAAGAGGATGAAATATAGAGCATAGATAAAAGTGTTCCTATTTTTATCGCTAAAATATAGCATAGTTTCTAGTGTGTGTTGCTCCCCTTCCCCTTTTTTGTTACATTAGGTATTTTTAAAACTAGCTGGTGAAAATGTATCCAAGAGTAAGTAATAAGATTTGTATATTTTTTACTTTTTTTGTGATTTTTTTGAAGTAGATTCATCTTGGAAATTACATCATTGAGCATGCATATCACATAGATTGCACACAAAAAATTAAAAATATATATGTTTTTGAATGTGTACATAGAATAAAACGTAGAACAATCATTTTTCTTCAAATTTGGATAACTAGGTAAAACTTTATAAAAAAATTAATAAATATGTATTTGAGGAATACAAAGAAACTCTTCAAAGTTCAATAAAAATAAATATCTTAGCTTATTCAAAATATAATAAATAATTTTATGTCTAGAAAGCTAAGAATTTCCTTTTCATTTTAGTGATGGTTTGATAAATGTTTATTGTAAAACATATAGACTTGATGAGGTTAAATTTTAAATCGAAGTTGTTTTATGTTAAAAAAATGAATTTAAGAGCCATGAGAGATGTCTGACTCTTAGGCTTTGAATCTAACCCTAAATGGTAAGGATTATAAAATAATGAATTTAAAGCATTAAAAATGCATATGCACTAAAACACATATGTGTTATGATTTTCATAAATTCATCACGTTTTGCTAAAATCTCAAGGATTGCCACAAATATGTCCCTTAGTTTCATGCCCTTGCCCTATTAGAAGCCTCAATTGTGGTTTCTAAATATTTTAAGTCTTGTTTTAGTTTTGCACTAGCCATACCCTATGCATTATATCTTAACTTCTTTGTCCCTTATTTTACAAAAAGTAAAATTTAATCTCTTAGTCCATTTATCTTATCCTTAGTGGAATTGGTGTGTTGATTGATAGTATATGTGTTTGTAAAATAATTTTTTGCTACTCTTAAATCCATGTGTAGGATCAAATATTTCTTTCAAATGGTTCATACAAATCATAGTAATTATTGTCGATAGGGGAAATTCAAAATGAAGCATGAATAAATGATCCAATAGCAAGCACAAAATTACCTAAACTTAAGCCATGAAAACCCTAATCTAACAATGAAGCACAAATGACCATGAAAATTAAATGATAATGCAAAAAAACCTCAATTCCTATGCCAAAGTTGAATCACCTCCATTGCTCTTCTCCATTTTTCTTTGTTGCTCTCACATTTGTAGTATGCAATATATTGCATAAGATTGATGTAGTAGTAGCAAGATCTCAAGATAATGATAGAAAAATTTCAAAGATTGCAGTTCACCTTGAAATGAGGGTGATATCTTTCTTTTATAGAAATCCTAATTCAAATGAAGGGTGAGGATTGAATTATTATGTATGATGATCAATGTATAAGGTTAATTGAGAAGAAACGAGATAAGGAAGGATCAAAACTCAACAAATTAGTTGAGATTTAGGGCTTAGCTAAGAATAAATGAAATAACTACAAAAATTATTTAATAAGGGATGGGAGAAAATGATAATGTAAGGCCCCATCTTGTATGCAACTAATACAACCCTAATGTACTATGTGTATTCTCTTGATTACTAGTGAATCACGTCGAAGATGATGAATGAAGTGTATTATTATTAATGTATTATATTAACAAACCTATTTGGACTCTCTAATACATCAAGATGAGAACATGTTATATAACATAATGAAATTGTTGGATTATGAATTATTTCAAGAAGGGAATAATTAACCATTGTATCATATATTGTGTTTTATAAGTAAGGATTGCTATCTAGGTTAAATGATTATATTTTGAATCTCTAGCTTCTTAAATTTTCATCTTATAGAATTATGATGATTTATTTAGTGATATGTAAATTGAAAAATGAACATCTAGTCTAACTAGGGTCGATGTGTTATGGTAGGGATGTTTATGATTTACAAATCAAATTTCAGTGAACTAGTTGATTTAATACAAAGCTAGGAGGGATATTGGAGTTAGATTTTACTTGAAAAATACTAGTGAGTTTTATGTCTCCTAAGGTGGATATTGGTAGTGAGTGTGACCAAAATATTTATGGCTTGTATAAGATGGAACACAAAGGTTGGTTGACTGAAACCTGGTATACAAGGATGAAACATCGATCAAGTATGGTAAAAACACAAACATGTGGTAGAGGTAAGTAAAACATATTCTATATTTAATTGAGTTGTAATCAACAATTATGAATAAATTAGATAAAAGTAAATTAAGTGGATGGATGAATGATTTGTTCTAATTGTAATTTTAAACTAATTTAGGACAGATTTTTGGTTGGACATAAATGGTGTGAGCTAATGTGTAGGTATAAGGATTATGTCAAGGATAAAGGGAGGACCATATAGACCTAAGTAAAGAACCCTTATAATAAAAAAGGGAATAGGTGTTAGTATTTAATATTGGAGTGTTTGTGTTTTAGGGCTTAAGATTGGGGTTATGTGTTAAGATATTTTGTGAGGGTAGTTAAGAGTGTGAGTAAGAAATTAGGGGTTTGTAAACCCTTAATTAGAGTTGAAATTTGAATGCATTCTTTATGGTAGTTCTAAAAGGGGTTTAAAAGTCTATTTTTAAGTAGTCACATGTTTTTTAAGGTCCTATGATAGGTACATAGGGGTTGGGAGCTGACTAACTCATAGACAAAATTCACCTATGTACATACAAAAACGCATAAAAACATGCATCGAAACATGCATATCATGATGGATGATGTAGCATGGGGCTAGCGCAAATAGTCAGTGGAAGTTATGGAGGTTGGCTCAGGAGTAAACACGGTCAGCAAACAGATAGAGGAAATTTTTAAAAAATAGTGGAAATTTTAAACTTTAACACCAAATTACTACACGATCGTACACCCGTGGGACGCTATCAAAGATGGAGGATTGGATTTTTGCAAACAACTCCTCCCTATCCTTTTGTTATTTTTTACCTTAGGTTTTATATTAAATTTAAAATAAATTTATTTAAAAAATAAGATTATATTTTATTTAATTTTTTATTAAATATATACTATATTTATTATTATTATTTTTAAATTTAAATATTTAATCATAATTTTAAAATTATAAAATACTTTAAATATTAATAAAATTAATAAAAAATTTAAATTTTATTTTAATGTAAAGTACACAAAATATTTAGTATACAAAATATTTAAATTTAAAAAAAAACTATTTCTATTAAATTAATTTAAATATTAAAATTTTCATATCTTTAATATATATTAATACTAAATTTTTTGATAAAAATAAGTTTAAAATTTAATATTTAGTATTTAGTATAAAAAAAATTTAAATGTTTTAAAAAAGTTTAAATTTATAGATTTTTATTTTAATGTAAAATATTTAGTATAAAAAATATATAAATTTAAAATTTAAAGATTTACATAAGTTTAAAAGAGTTAGGTAAATCAATGCACTAAAGATTTACCTAACTCATTTTAAACTTAGGTAAATTTTTAAATTTTAATCTTTAAATGTAAACTTTTACCTAAGTTTAAAATTTAAAGATTTACATAAGTTTAAAATGAGTTAGGTAAATCTTTAATTTTTATTTTTTAAAATTTAAATATTTTTTATACTAAATATTAAATATTAAATTTTAAACTTATTTTTATCAAAAAAAAAAAATATTAATATATATTAAAGATATGAAAACTTTAATATTTAAATTAATTTAATAGGAACATTTTTTAAAAATTTTAAAAAAATTATACTTAATATTTACATTAAAATAAAATATTAAATTTTAATTAATTTTATTAATATTTAAATATTTTTATAATTTTAAAATTATGATTAAATATTGAAATTAAAATAATAATAATAAATATAATATATATTTAATAAAAAATAAAATAAAATATAATCTTATTTTTTAAATAAATTTCATTTAAGTTTTATACAAAACCCAAGGAAAAATATAAGAATAAGGAAAAAGTCGTTTGCACGGAGTTTAAGGCGAGAAAATGGAGGAAATCCTCCATCTCTGACAACATATTGACATATGAGGATCGTGTGGTGCATTATGTTGCCTCTATAACCATTGTCAATTTGTACGACATTTAGTGAATGCCCGTGAAAGTGGTACAATAATGGGACTGCACATGGTCAATATTTGTCGGGAGTCTTCGTATAAGCACCTGTTGAGTTGACATCAATGTCTGTGAATGTGTGACGATTAAATGGTCATGTGAGTGTAATTATATAATGAGGCAAATAGTAAACTTGATCCCTTGACAAGAGCTTTTCTATTTGTTCCAATTTGGGGGAGACATGTTTTATGTGCAAATGTGCAAATCAGCAAATACAATAACTTAGATATTTTACATGTTAACAAGTGTTATGTAGTAGGTAGTTTTTACTACTTTTTGTGATTTGAATGGTCTGGTTTTTTTTCATACTATTCTCTTTTATAACATCCAATGTATTGTAACCTACAATTTTACAAAACAGTTGGATGTAATTAGAACATTTTTTATTTAGACAATAAGAATGTAATGTAAGGCACCTTCAAAATTTATAACAATTGTTAGAAACAGTAAAACTGTGTTTCAATTTATTCATATGATTGAAAAGTAAATGTACAAAATAATTGCATGTTAGAAAACATAGTGTGGGTTTTATGTTACTTCATTTTGGATGTTCAAAGCTAAATGGTGGGAGCACGAGAAGGAGTTGCATTTTGGGGATACATAAAACTAACCAAATTGAGGTGAGGGGTAACTAACCAATTGGGTTATTTGTTTGCAATTTTAAAATAGTATGTGGGTTTCAAGTTTCAAAACAACAAGTATTTTCCAACCTGTTGTTTTACATAACATTATGAATGTAATCAAAAAATTTTGGTATCTACACAGTAATAATGTAATGAAATTTACCACAACTATTAGTTAGAGTGAAAATTGTATTTCATTTTTTTCATATGATCAAAAAATAAATGAAAATATAATTGGAGGTTGGAAAACACAATGTTAGTTATCAGAACTTTAGTTCATTGTGCTTGTTCAAAGCTCAAGGGAAAAGAGTTTGGAGAGGATTTATAGGTGGGGAATACACAAAACTTACAAAATTGAGCTGAGGGCTAACTAACCAATAGGGAATTTACATGTAGAGGGTTTTACAATAGTACGTGGGTTGCATGTTTCATAACACGTAGTGTTTTCCAACTTGCAATTTTACAAAAGAGTAAGAATGTAATGAATTTATTTATTTATTTTAATAGTAGGAATTTAATGAAATTCACCTTCAAAATTTATAACAAGTCTTATTTAGAGTAAAAATTGTGTTTCAATTTCTTCATATGTTCGAAAAATAAATGCAAGATATAATTGCATGTTGGAAAATACAGTGGGTTAAATGAGTAGATGGTTTATGAAGCCTACAACCAATACATTATTTATCTCATTCACTTTGGTTCGCATCTTTTAAAGTGTTTTTAGAGCAGATTCCTCTTTCATTTCATACATTCTAGTACCTACACAAAATAGTTGCATGATGGAAAACACAATGTCATTTGTCCATCATTTCATTTTAAATGTTCAAATTTAAACAATGGAGAGTACGAGGAGGAGTTGTATTTTAGGGATACATAAAACTAATCAAATTGAGTTGAGGAGTGACTAACCATATTCTCAATATACTTCCTCTAGTTTAACCATAATTTCTTATTATTTATATTTCTATGTATTTATATACCAAGGATGAATCTTATAGCACCCACATCTTTCATCTCAAACTAATAATCCAACTAAACCTTGAGTTCTCTAATGAAAACTTCATTATTCCTAATGATTAAGATGTCATCAATATGCAAAACTATGATTAACTCATCTCAATTCCTTGGAAAACCCAATTCTAATGCATATGGATCAAATTTTTGATACAACATACATGGTGACTACTTTAATACATGCAAAAACCCTTATAGTTTACAATCCAAATATTATATACCCCTTATCTAAAATTATGTACCCTTTTAAGCCATCTCCTATTTATAGAACTAATTTCCTCATATGACACATAATTTGAGTCAAGGATCTTGTATCTCCCCTTAAGCCATCCTCTTAGGATCCCTTAATTCATTTTCTTAGATACCCTAAATTCATCTTCTTGCATCCCCTTAAGTCACTCTCTTAACTCCACTTAATCCATCCTCTTAGGACCCCTTAAGTCATTGTGTTAGCTACCCTAAATCCATTCTCTTGCATCCCCTAAAGTAATTATCTTAACTCCCTTAAGTCATCCTCTTAGGACCCCTTAAGTCAACCTCTTAGCTACTGTATCATCCTCCATCTATATAATATTCATCTATTCTTTTATTTCATTATGAACTACTACTTCCTCTTTCTTCAATTTCTTCATTATAAGGCCTTTCAACACCATATTTATTTCTCTATTTGGATTTATTTGTCATTGTCATTCCATCAACCCATTAGGTTAAACCTTAAACCCTAAACCTAACATCCGTCACCATTGCATTAATCCATTAGGTTCATTTTAGGCTAATATAAATTTATTAATCTAAGCATCTTTCACTAATATAAATTTATTAATCTAAGCATCTTTCATATGTCATGGTCCTTTCATTATCCATGCATCTTTCCATCCTAATCATTACATATCTCCCATCTCATTAGCCAAATAATCTTGAATCCAAAATCTTTATTTTGGATGGAAATTATTCTTGCAGCTATTCAATCATATTATTTTTTATATAATGGAATAAAAGGAAAGCTTCACTTGTATTATGATAGCTAGAGATAAGGTGGATGTTCCTTAGCATAGTAGGTTGAAAAAGTACTCAATTAACATATTTTTTGTATATTTTAAAGACATCTTCGATTAATGTGTGCATTGTTTTGTGACAATTTTTACACCCATTTTATTGGAGATAGGGTCCTCTAGCTACACATTAATTTAGAGAAATAAGTTCTTCCAAACTATATTGAAATATTTTTTTTGTAACTCTTAATAAATAATTTGTAAAGGATAAAAATGGAGGGGATTTTCATATGGAATCATATCTCATTAATGCAATTGATTCTTTCATGAAATTCTCATCTCTCCTAAAAACTAAAGGCTAGGTACAAGGTTTTAGTACATGTTATTCCCCACTCTAATATCACTAGACCTACTATCCCAATTACCTCCCTCTTTCTCTCCCTCACTCTCTCTACCTACTAATAGGGGATAGCAAGTGGGATAGAGGGAGGGAGAGAAAGAGGGAGGTAATTGGAACCTAGGTACAAGGTTCTAATGCATGTTATTCCCATCACTCTCTCTACCTACCTCCCCATATCTCTCTCATTTCCTCTCTCTCCCTTTATCCCTCCCATTCCACCTCTCTAGACCTCTCCCTCCCCCCATACCTCTATACTTCTTTGTATCTCTCATCTCTCACCATCCCTCCTAACCTTTCTCTCCTCCCTTTGTCCCTCTTTCTCCCCTCTCTCTTTCCACCTACCCCTCCCTTTATCTTTCACTCCCTCCTTCCTTCTCTCTCCCTCCCTCCATCCCTCCCACCCCACATCTCCCTCACTCTACCTACCTTTATCTCTCTACCTCTCCCTCCCCTCCTCTAACTCTCTCTCGAAAACCACCTCTCTCTACCTCTCCCACCCTACATAGATCCCTATCTCTACCTACCTCTATTATTTTTATCTTACCTCTATCTACCTACCTCTCCATATCTCCCTCCTTCCTTCTCTCTCTCCCTCCTTTCCACACAACCTCTCTCCACCCACCTCTCTCTCTCTCTCTCTCTCTCTCTCTCTCTCTCTCTCTCTCTCTCTCTCTCTCTCTCTCTCTCTCTCTCTCTCTCTCTCTCTCTCTCTCCCATTTACACACACAACCTCTCTCCGCCTATCCCTCCCATTATCCCTTGCTCCCTCCTTCCCTCTCTCACTCTCTCTATACATAGCTCTTCCACCCTAGAACTAGAATTTTAATCCTACAAAAAAATATTAAGAATATTTGATATAAACATGATAAAAAACTATATAGTAATAATTATAAATGGGAAATGGTATGGAAATAGAAAAACATAATATCTTAGACTTAGTAGGAGGGGGAGATGTGATGGTGGATTATGGGACATTGGCACCTAAATTGGATTTATAGAATCAAGGAGGGATAGGGATAAGAATAACATTTTTGGGCTAGTATAATGGAGGGGGATGGTGAAAAATGGTTTGGAAGAATGATAACACATAATGTATTGACTTAAGAGATTCTTCCTTCTCTTGATAAGTTGAAATGGAAAAGGAATTTGAAGAAGTAGACCAAAGTGAATGAGATAGATAGTGTATTGACTGAAGAGATTCTTCCCACTCTTGAGAAGTTGAGGAACGTGCACACATGGAGTATGTGTAGTGGGAAAATGGCAATGTAGAAGTGGATAAAGTCAAGAGGTTTTGCATTGCATGTGAATTTGTGCAAGTAAAGAATGTGAGAGATGATGCTATAAGTGGAGTTGAACAAATGAAGTCAAAGATTCTTGAACTTAAGAATTCCATGGAACAAATACAATTTGAAATAGATGATGAAGAAAAGGAAAAATCATATCTATGTGCAAAAAAAGAGAATCAGTTGGGTGGAGACATGAAAGTCTTATCTAAAAAGGTAGACAAGTCTTGTAAAGAACTTGATAAAAGAAACATCTACATTCTCTAATCGTAAAGACACTCTCAAAGCTGAGAAAAATGTGGCTACAAATCTACATAAAATTATTCAACACATTGAAAACTCTATCCAAGAAAGGGATGTCTCTATCCTAAGGATTGATGAGGGAGCAACTAATCTAAAGATTCAAGTAAAAGATATGAAAAAAAGTTATATAATGTATTGACTAAAGAGATCCTTCCTACTCTTGAGAAGTTGATGAAGGAGTATGTGAACTATGTGCAATGGATAAATGGAAACTTTAATCCTTCCTTCCTTCCTTCATATCTTTTACTTGAAGCTTTAGATCAACTGCTCCCTCATCAACCCTTAGGACAACAACAAAATCATTCACTTTGGTCTGCTTCTTTTCATGTGTTTTATAGAAGATTCCCTTTTCATTTCATGTATTCTAGTATTTGGAACCTCTAGTTCTCTCTCTCTGGTCTCTCTCACTCCCTCTCTCTCTCAAGTCTTTATCTCTCTCTCCCTACCTCAAGTTCCCTCTCTCTCTCCCCCTAATGCACACACAACCTCTCTCCACCTACCCCTCCCTTTATCTTTCCCTTCCTCCCTCCATCCTCTCTCTCTAACTATCTCTATGCATACCTCTCCCACACTCTCTATATGTACCTCTATCCCTCCCACCTTACCACCCCCTTATCTCCCTCATTTCTCCTCTCTCTCCCTCAAACACACAACCTCTCACCACCTACCCCTCCCTCTCTCCTTAACTATCTCTATACCTACCTCACCTACCCTACCTCTCTCTATCTCCATCCTAACCTCTTTCTCTCCCTACCTCTCTCCCTCACACACACACAACCTCTCTCCACCTAGCCCTACCTTTCTCCATAACTCTGTGAATGCCTCTCCTACCCTACCTCTCTCTATCTCCCTCCTTCCATCTTTCTTTCCCTCCCCCTATCCATCTCACCCTACCACTCCTTATCTCCATCCTTCAGTCAATACATTATATATCTCATTCACTTTGGTCTACTTCTTTTCTAGTGTTTTTAGAGAATATTCATTTTTCATTTAATACATTCTAGTACATTTTGCCTCTATTTCTACATTTCTATTTTCCCATTACGCATAGTGCACATGCTCCATCCTCAACTTCTCAAGAGTAGGAATAATCTCTTTAGTCAATAAATTATTTATCTCATTCACTTTGGTATTCTTCTTTTCAAGTGATTTTAGAGTAGATTCCTTTTTCATTTCATACATTCTATTACCTACTATGAAGGATACCTTATGAAATCCCTAATAATTATATGAAGGAATTTATTATATTAAGCAACACACACTTTGGTCTTCTTTTGCATAATGATAAAATGCTGGTTGTTGAATCGACCAATTTCTTATATCAAGCAACATGTGCAATGTGAAATGTGTACTATAAAGGATACCCTATGAAATCCCTACCCCTCCTTTCCTCCCTCCCATGCTACCACTCCATATCTCCCTCCTTCCCTCTATCCCTCCTACCCTACCATTCTCTATACCTATCCCTATCTCTCTCCTTCCATCTTTCTCTCCCTCCTATACCTCCCACCCTACCACTTCCTATCTACCTCCTTCCCTTTCTCTCTCTCACTCTGTCTATTATGATCTAGTCATAACTACTTTCAAATCTAGGTCTTGGAAAAGTAGTTTATGACATTTGAATAGTTTATCAAATCATCCATCCCTAAAAATAGGAAGCTTGGAATCTACACCTCTTGAGATTATAACATAACCATAAGAATCCATTAGCATGGATTTCTTGAACATAATACCTACAACAAATCACCAACATGAGTAAATATGCATTATGGTTGATGGGTTATCCATGATGTCCATCATATCACATGTATACATATCTCACCATGATAAATGTCTTGTGTCTTTTCTTCACTAATTTTTGGGTCAATTTTGGTTTACCAACATCCATTATTTATAACTATGATCCATGATTTTTTTTACTTTTTGTAAACATTGTGGGCCATGTTAAATACATAAAGGAACTAGAAAGAGAGGTGGGATGGGATGGATTAGGGGAAAGGTAGGTAGAGAGGTAGGGGGTGAGTGGAGATAGAGATAGGGAGGGAGGGTGAGTGGAAAAAACACTATCCCTTGTCAGTTATGTAATGAAGTCCACCTAACAAATTTTAGAACAACTCTTTGGTTACAGTAAAAATGACATTTCCAATTGTCCCTTCTCAAGTCTCTCTCTCACCCTCCATCTCCCTCTCATATCTTTCTCTCTCTCTCTCTCTCCCTCTCCCTCTCCCTCTCAAGTGTCTCTATATCTCACTCTTCATCTTCATCTTAGGTCTCTCTCTCTCTCTCTCTCTCTCTCTTTTGGAGCTATTAAAAAATTAGGTATTTGAGTCATGACCAATTATATTTATATAGAGAGTGAATCCATTTCTTATTTATATTGTAAAGAACTTATGAGGGTGATCCTTGAGACCTTAATACATGAAAAAAAATAGAATAATAATTTCACTACCATACCTTAATGGTAATCAAGAATAATAATAATTTCTAGGTTGTATGAGGCTAGATATTGAAATCATTCATTCTCTCTTGATTAGAATGTAATCATTTTGTTCATTCCTTCCTCCACATTCATGTGATGAGAGGACTCAGGAGTGGAATCCTCTTGTAACATTTTGTTCTAACTCCTTTGTTTCTTCAATAGTGTCATGTTTACTCACCCTTTTGCCACCGGTCTACTCAGAATTGTTGAATATCTCATCAACAAGGACCTCCTCCTTGTTCTAGTACCTATTTCTCCAATTGGAACTCTCTATACCAACCTCTCCTATGCTACAAAATTTAGAATTTTAGTTTCATAAAGACACAATTAGGAAGGATTCATCTCAATGATGGTGATTAGTATTTGGTCAATTCTTGAAACAAGTCTAGGAACATAGTGTAAACACTAAAAATTGTCCCAGGCTTGCGATTTCTAAATTCTTCATCACTTCCCCTTTTCTCTTTGATACTTAAATAATTTTAATTATTTAATTATTTTCTAAATTCGTATGTCTTCTATTAATTAAATAATTTTAATTATTTAATT
The DNA here is from genome assembly GCA_007258455.2 of Sequoia sempervirens. Lineage (NCBI taxonomy): Eukaryota > Viridiplantae > Streptophyta > Pinopsida > Cupressales > Cupressaceae > Sequoia > Sequoia sempervirens. The sequence continues at coordinate 543,890,646 of VDFB02058242.1, read as the reverse complement.
AATTCATTTCTATCTTTCTTCTTGATTAATTAAATCAATTTTATTTATTTAATTATGTCACTAATTAAGTCTTCTTTCTTAAATTAAATAAATTATAATTTATTTTATTTTATCCACTTTCCACTATAATTAAATAATTATTTTTAATTATTTAATTATTTAATTATTTATTAGCCTCTTCTCTCCTAAATTAAATAAATTTTATTTTATTTACTTAATTTGGTCCACTATCTTGAATTTTGAATTAAATCATTATTTAATTCAAAATGATTCCCTTTGTCACATTCCTCTATAATTAAATAATATCTTTATTATTTAATTATCCATTGGCCACCTAGAATAAATAATTTTTATTATTTAATTTCTCCTATCACCTCTTTGTTTGTGCCAATTTTATCTTCCACATCAAATCTTATCTCTTGACATCTCATTTAATCCTAACCCAAGTTATTGAATTATCTCATAATTCAATCTCAACTCTTCATCATTATCATTGCCCTAATTTTGACCTAACCCTATTTCATACTACAACTTTAAACCTTGGCCATTGATTAAGACATCTTATTGACATCCAATCTCAACCGTCAATCTAAATCAGACCTTTTCTATAAATCAGCCCTCTCATAATCCATTTGGGGGGATGATTCTTCAAGTATCCTTATGCTTTCAAAATAATTCTTGAATCATTTATCCATTTAAATATATCATCTACACATATTATGCAAGTACATGCTGCTAGTGTGAGACAACAATCTTCAATATTTTTCCAGTCACTTGTCATAGGCTTATTATTGCACACTCAAATTTGAGGGAAATTATCATATTCAAGAAAAATGGAGAAGTACAATGAAGGTCAATCAATGGTGGCATGAAGATTTGGTAATATTGTTTTATGCTTTATGGTTTCATGCTCATTTGTGCTTCATTGTTTATTAGGGTTTGATTTATATGCTTTATTACATTAACCTTAATATTTTAGCCCTAATTACACATACAATGATGATGATGAATTAATCCAAAGAGGAATTAAGAAGGTGTTGAAAGACCTTATGATGAAGAAATTGAAGAAAGATGAAGTCGTTGAAGGTGGAATTGTAAAATTAAAAGTTCAGGAGTACCTCAAATTTTCCTCTATGTAAGATGAACTCACCTATTTCTAAAAAAGCAAGATTGCCTATCTGGGAAGATGGGTGAATGTGTAGATGACTGTTGAGGTGGATGGGTGAATTTGAAAATGCCTATTGAGGTGGATGGGAAAATTTGAAAATTCCTATTGAGGGAGAAGGGGTGAATGTGTAGTCACCTCTGTAACTAAATCACTCTCACCTATTCCTAGAGACCTTCACGTTTCCACCTCTGTTTCAAGCAATTTTTCCTTTCATTTCAAGTTCACCTCTTTTCATAGAAGGGAGAATTTGTGTTCGCCCTTGACGATTGTAGATTCGCCTCTATAATTGGTGAGTTTTCCCATTGGGGTGGATTCATCCCTGTGTGTAGAAATCCAAACCTCCAAAATTCAAATAACAACAAACTTTAAAGTACAAACCTATCACGTGGGTACCACCGGGCATGCCAAAAATGTGTGCAAGTGAATTTGACCTAACAAAATACAAAAAAAAACTAGCTAATGCAAAAGATAAAGAGCACAAAACAAACACTCAATATTGGGCATACGATGAACTCAAACAAAATGCAAAGATAAGGGAACATTTTACCTTGTTGAGTTGATTGCTTGGTTGAACCTATTGATCATTCAAATGTGTGCTCCTTTCTATGGAAAAATAGCATGAAACTTAGCTCTAAATGATCATGAGATGATGGAGAATGCAATGGTGCAAATGGGTAGTTTGATGGATGCAAAGTATCGGCTCAAAGGGTGCAACAATGGTGGATTTTTTCTTGGTTGAGAGCTTGGATGCTAGAGTGCTAAGTTGATTGTAAAATGTGGATAATTTTTTTTCTTAAATGAGGGAAAATTCCTCCATTATTAGGGGAAATTCCTCTAAACAATGGAGGGTCAAGATGAAGCCACAGTGGACAAGATCAAGGGATAGGGTGAGTTAAGAACTCACAAGCCCTCACATCTTGACATGTGGTGGGTGAGGTGTCAAGGGGAGATGAGGTGGAGGTACTTCATAGTACCTAGGGATTTGGACAAGATCTCCTCATAAAGGAGGTCCTTGTCCTCATGTGGGTGATGGGATATGTGAGGACTTAAAAATTCCTCAAATATCCACATGTGGATGAGAGAAATAATTAAAAATTCTTTCAAATGCCTAAGGGGATTAAAAGTGAATTAAAAATTCACATGGGGAAGCGATTGCATTCTCCAAAAGGAGAAACCAATAAATGAAGTTGACTTAGGACCCATGCCATAAATTGCATGGGGATTAGGTTGACCTAATAAAATAATTAAATGGTTGTGCAAATATGGGATTAAGTAGGTTAATGAGGAATTAGGGTCAAGTGGGGAGTTATGGAGGATGTGACCTTAATCATGATTAGGGGTGTGCACATCCTAATCACAAATTAATTAAATTAATTTGGATTAGAAAGAATTATGGAGGATGGGACAAGGAGAGAGAAATGGTGAATTTAAAAATTGATTTAGATTCATAAAGGTAAATGACTAAATTAAATAAATTATAGCATTTATTTAATTTAGAGAGGAAAGGGGATAAGAGATAAATTATTTCATTATTTTAATTAAATACCTTAGGGATATTATAAAAAGGGGAATATTAATTAAATAGTAGACTACTCAATTAATGTGGATAGGGGATACAAAACGGAGGAATAAGAAGGGATGAATTTGACCATATGTAGGTGGTAAAATTCAGATTTCTACAATTACACTTAATATCTTTCTCTCTATCTTTGGTCAAAACTTGAGCTTGTATCTTACCTTCCCTCTTACTTTATAGTTTATTCATATTTATTTTATTCATCTAAATCTATTAGAATCCTCATTTTCATGCTCAAATAAACATAAAATCTTACTATTTAGTGTATTTCCTCCTTTTATTTCCATGGTATTCTACTCCATATTATCTTTATCATCTTTTTATTTATTTCCTATTTCATAAAATTTATTGCACACATCATCACGGGGTTTATCTTTTCTTATCATGGTCTTTTTTTTTTTTTGATCCGTAAGGTGATGATATTATATATATTAAAAGAAGTGTACAGTCGTCTGCTATGCAGGAAAAATTTCATTGTTGACCATCAGACAGCCAAAACTAACAAGGAAGAGTTCTATCCAGTTCCATATAGGAAGCAACGAAACCAGGGATATAAACATAGGACTAACTTCCACGAAGTTCACAAAAACTTATCACTAGTTCGAGGATACAGAGAGTACCAAGACAAGAACATGCAAAAAAAAACTAGACTGGCAACAACCCATTCCCCACTAAATCACCAGAAACCATTTACCTCTACAAAACAGATGAAACCTTCCACCCAGTCTGTTCCTTCCACCGGCACTAACTTCACTTTTTGCTTCAGAAACTCCACTGCCACTTCTGCTAGCTTACAGTGACGAGATAATTCAGGTCCTTTGATATCCAGAAGAAAAGGATAAATCTTGACCGCTTCATCTGATTCCCATATAGAAGCAAGGTCCGCAGGGCGCGGGATGCCCTTACCAGTGAGAGCCGCTTTCAAAGTCATTTCAAGGCCCCCGAGCAAGTCTTTCCGAAACATTCACACCATCAATTCCTTAGCCATTGTCTTTGGGGTAGCAATATCCAAGAGCGTGGCGAGAAACCTGGATGAAATTTGAGCATTGTCGCGGGCGAATTCTTTGCGTTCTAAATGTCCTTTACCAAGGACCATCTTCACAGCTACAACTGACACCGGGTCGTCCTTGAGCAAGATGCGCTTTAGGCGCTGGTCCGTTACCTCGCGAAAGGCAATTTTCCTTTCCGTTGCCATTAAAGAGACAGGAGTATCAACACCGAAGGATTCAAGACCTTCCGCCAAGATGAGAATAGTGAATTTGGACTTCGACTGTCTCTCCATTATCAGGGATTTGCCCGGTGCACCCTGCAACATAAACACAAAGGCAAAAACCAAGAAACTGAGCCTAGATTTAAGAACGGACTTCATGAGTTTAATAAAGAACCTGAATAATGGTCCGTCAGGCATCGTATACGGAAACAGATTAATGGCAATGCTAAACTGTCCTTCGCATGAGTAGAAATACAACCCCCGTCTCTTCAACTAAGAACTGTGATCAATGCAATTGATGGTGTTTTCCACTCGGCACGTTCGCACACAGAACAAGGGAGACCGTGCGCTACGTGTCATTCAGGTAGAGCCGTGATACTTGAGCCCAAAATGTCTCTAAACCTACTCCATAAGTTTCGGGCTAAGAGCAGCCGATTAACCATGCAACGAGCATCTGAATTTCGCTAAATTTAGCATGTTGATATGACTAACGCAAGCCCAGTCCGAATGCCACCCGTCCGTCCCGTCCGCCACCTCATGACCACCTGGGCACCCAGTGCCTATGTGAGGGGCGGAGGGGAGCCCACCCATCCACCCACAATGTATTACATTTTTGGATAGTCTTTGAAGCCAGGACCAAATACTCCCTGATTAGACAGCTGATCTGCTTTAGTATTACCTTCCCTGAGAGTGTGATTTAACATGACTTGCTCAAAGTTGTTTAACTGTTCCAAAGCCGCATCCAGAAAAACTCCCAATTTCCAATTGTGCATATTCCTTGTCCTTAGGGCATTTATGATGACTGTTGAATCCCCTTCGATAACCAAGTTTTGAATGCCTAATTCTTTGCTTAGATTGAGACCCAGTAGCAGAGCTTGGAATTCTGCTACATTATTCGTACCATCTACCAGAGGCTGAGCTAGTTTCGCCAAGACCGAGCCAGTGCAAGACCTTATTATGCATCCAGCTCCGGACGGTCCTGGATTCCCTTTAGAAGCTCCATCAAAATTTAATTTGGCCCACCCCAGTTCAAGAGGGATCCACTTTGTCTTTTTGCGTTGTTCAGCAGAAGCAGCTTTGCCTGAACACTCCAGTGGAGGAGATTTGATTCCAAACCATTGTTTCAGAATCCATGCATCCCATTTAGTGAAATTATGATTCTTTGTTTTTTCCTGCACCTGAGCATTGAAAAGTTCTACAATGCAAGCCTCAATCTTGCACTGTATCCTTGGAATAGACATCTCTTTATCCTGAAAAATGCGTCTATTTCTTTCCTTCCAAACTTCCCACAAAAGAATTGAAGGGGATATTTTCCAAAGGTCTCCAAAGATGTAAGACTGATCATGACTTGGCCAAGAAATTAAACAATCCAAAAGGGTGCCGGGAAGAGCAGAGGACCATCTTAATTTAGAATGTAACCAGCACCATAACTGTTGTGTATATGTGCAATTCAATAGTAAGTGGTTCACAGTTTCCTCTGCCTTATGACATAAAGGACATCTGGTTGGACCATGATAACCCAATTTTGTAAACCTGTCGCCTGTGAGAATTTTGCCCTGCGCGGCCGCCTAAGTGAACATCCCTGCTTTCGGTAAACATGCCTTATTCCAACAAAGGTTGCGTGGTAATTCTGATTTTGATTCTAATGAGACTGATAATGCATTATATCCAACCTTGGCCGAGTAAACCCCGTTTGGAGCAGCATCCCACCTCAATCTGTCTTCTCCCAATCTTACCCATATTCTACGCTTTGCTAACTCCTGCTCAAAACAATTCATCTCTTGGTCACCCAAATTCAAAGATCTCACTGATTTCCATTTCAAAATTCCATCCTCTGCATTATCCGCGAAGTCTATGTAATCCCTAACTTTTGAGCCCCATAGTTGCTTGGTCTTCTCCATTATTTTGGAAAATTCAGGGACTTTTGCTAATGCAAAGTGGCCTTCCCACGAATCCTCCCAGAATAATGCCCCTTTACCATCCTTCACCTCCCACGTGAGGAAGTCTGATATCAGTTCTCTGCTGTTATTGATGAAATTCCAAATCCGGGAACTAGAAGGGAGAGTTTTTGCATTTAGGAAATAATTTGGATCAGGAACCAGATATTTTGCTCTGACAATCTTTACCCATTTTAGATTAGGTCTGGAATAGATAAACCAAGCCACTTTAGCCCCTAAAGCCTTATTTTGCCTTGAAACATCTCTCAAACCTGTCCCATCATTCTCACGCTTCTCACACACCTTCTGCCACTTTATGAGGGGGATTTTTTTTTGATCTGCGTTGCCTTTCCAAAAGAAGTCTTTCATTACCTTATTTAAATCTTTGCTCACTCCGCTGGTTAATTGAAGACATGACAACATGTAAATAGGGAGGGCTGATATTACAGATTTCAACAAAGTTAGCCTGCCTGCCCAGGAAAGCCATCTATTCTTCCATGAAGAAATTTTCTCTTTGCATCTTGTAACCATTGAGCTCCAGGCACTGTTGCTTTTTATGCCTTTGTCCAGAGGAAGGCCTAAAAATTTACATGGTAGTTGTCCTTTTTTGAAACCGAGTATTTGTAATATTTGAACCTCGCTGGGACAGGATGTGTTAAAGAAAAAAACTTTAGATTTAGCCTTGCTTACTTCTTGCCCAGAAGCCTTAGAATAATCTTCCAGCAATTTTTTGAAATTTTTCGCCTCCTTTGCTGTTGCTTCACCAAAAAGCATTGTGTCGTCCGCAAATTGTTGATGAGTGATGTTGGGAAGTCTACTAGTAACTTGCAAACCATGGACCCAACTAGACTCCTTTGCATTTTCAATCGATCTCCCTAAAGCTTCAGCCATAATTATGAACAAAAAGGGCGATAACGGATCCCCTTGTCTCAAACCTCTGGAGGGAGAGAAGAATCCCTCTGGTGAACCATTTACCAATACATAATATCTCGGACTCGCAATCCAACCGAAGATCCAGTCTAGCCACCCCTTTTGAAAACCGAAGGCTTCCATAACTTTAAAGAGAAATCTCCAATTTACTCTATCATAGGCTTTCCTGATGTCTAATTTCAATAACATAGCCGATTTGTTCATTTTTTGGATTGAGTGAATAGCTTCTTGGGCAATGATAATTCCATCAAGAATTGAATGATCTTGGACAAAGCCTGTTTGTTCCTCCAAAATAATAGAGGGGAGGATTTTTTTTAATTTGTTTGCAACAGCTTTGGCTAATATTTTGTAGATTGTGTTGCATAACGATATTGGGCGAAAGTCTTCCCAATGTTCAGGTTTCTCTTTTTTTGGGATCAGAGCCAAGAGAGTGTTGTTTGCTTCTTTTAAAACCCTTATGTTCCGTCTGGAGTCTTCAATGGCTTCCCATACCTCCTTACCCAAAAAGTGCCAACATTTCTGAAAGAAACCAACTGGAAAACCATCCGAACCCGGAGCTTTTTCTGGTTGCATCCCAAAAGCTGCCTCCTTCACTTCCTCTTCTGTAAATTTTGCATTCAATGAATTTAATTGGGCTTGAGAGACCAATTTCGGTATATATTGCATAAAAGTATTTTGAGCTTGCTAGTTTGAACCTTCCCAGTCACTAAGCAAATTCTGAAAGTAGTTAACTGCTGAGACCTTAATCTCATCCAAATCTTCTATCAACCTGCCATCCCCACCTTTCAAACAAGAAATTTTATTAAATTCCCTTCTTGCTTTTGTAGAATTGTGAAAAAAATTCGAGTTTCTATCCCCTGCTTTTAGCCAAACTTCTCTAGATTTTTGCCTCCAAAAAAATTCTTCTTCAATAAGTAAATCATTAAGCTTGCTGTTCAGAACCTTTTCTTTCATGTAACAAGATTCATTCATTCCACTTTTCATAATTTCACCTGCTAAAGAGGCTAACTCTAAATCGGTTTGCACTTTTTCTACGAAGATATTTTTAAAGCTAGCTTTATTCCATTGTTTTAAACACTGTTTGAGATATTTTAATTTTGTGATCACATTGAAAAGACTTGAACCCACTCTTGGGCATTCATTCCACCACTGTTCCATTAACACCAACACTTGGGGATCCTTAAACCACATCATTTCAAATTTAAATGGACATCTAAGCGGACCCTTTTCCCCTTCAAGGGTTAACTGAACAGGGAGATGATCAGAACCTGTGCCAGAATTTATTTTGCTTACTAAAGAATAAGGGAAGAGGCTCAGATTTCCTTTGAAGAAGAAGCGATCTAATTTTTCCGCAATACTACTAAACCCTTTTCTACGATTCATCCAGGTGAAATTTCCATTGCTTATAGGAATTTCAAATAGGGAATTTCTCTCCACAAAGCTGCAAAAATCCTTTTGGGACTGGAGGATTTTACCAAAACCCCCTTTCTTGTCTTCCATTCTAAGGATGGCATTAAAATCCCCCCCTATAATAATTGGTTCCTGATGCAAGTTTTGCAAAATACCATCCAATTCTAGCCAAACTATTCTTTTCTGAACACACATCATGGGGCCATACACATTTATTAAATTAAAGAGAAGATTTGAAATTAAGCTTTATACCTTGCATACCATCCAATGATGACTCAAATTCAGCACTTCTAATATGACTGTCTATGGTTTCCATAGGATCAACAAACCACCGGAAGCCCCTTCCGCCTCCACACCAGCCCATTTCCAAAGCTTCAATTTCCTTCCAAAGGACTCTAAAGCTGATCTGCCTAATTTTGTTTCCTGAATCAGACATATTTCTGCTTGACACACTTCAATGTGACGCCTTATGAGGCTCCACTTGTTAGGGGCATTTAAGCCCCTAACATTCCAAGTTAAGATTTTCATTGTTGTTCAGGAAGGGTGTCACCCTTCCCTACTTTAATCATTTTATCAATTTTTTGCTGACCGTTGGCTTCTCCGTCCTGTTTTCTCTTCTCTTGATTAGGTATCCTACCCTGCTTTTTTTGATCTCCACAATCTAGAGTTAATTTGAGAATATCTCGTCTGTGAATGCCTAAGCGTGATTTCGCCTGCTGTAGTTCCTCTGTGAGTTTCCATTTTTTTCCGGATTGAGGACTTAAAAATTCTGCCATTACTTGCTCGTCTGACTCCCAATTTTCCTCTATCCCGTCTAGGCAAAGACCATCCTCTAGTGACCCAGACTTCATTTTAGCCGCCTCCGCAAGCTCCACTAATTCTTTCCCGACTTCTATCAAAGAATCCAACTCAACATTCATACAGCTATCCCCCATGATTTCTAAGGTCTCCGAGATTTTGTCTTCAAGCTCCTCCAATTGCACCTCCCTCCCCTTTTGGGTTTCTTGAGCCGTCAAAATGACACCACCCTCTTCCAAAGAAGGATTCGAAATCCCCTTGGGAGAAACACCTTCCATATTGACCGGAAGCACTGGCTCCTTATTTGCTTCAGGTGAAGTCTGAGTGGTTAAAGACTGCGGCTTATCCAAAACACCCATTGGCGAGATTAGGGTTTCCTCAGGGGTTTGGGCGGAAGTTCGAAGATTCACTAAAGGAGTAGGGGCTTCCAACAAAACCACTTTTCCTGCCTCTTTATTTCTTATCCTGCATGCCAGGGTTCGAACCAAGTTGTTATGCATAAGCGAATCCCGCTCTAATTTTTGAATCCTGGTCCCATAATCCGTTATCAGTTCAATCTCTTTCCATATTGTTCTTTCTACATTATTTTCCACACAAATGCGCACATAAGTTTGATTTTTTCTGGCTATTTTCCTTTCTTCAGCACAGACAAAGGTACCCAAATGATTTCCTATTTCCTCGAGAATAGATGGAGCCCAATATTCTAGAGGAAGATTTGGTAAACTGTACCAGTCTTGTTGGCTTTCCAACACATATGTCAATGGTTCAAAACCCACTGACCATTTTCTTAAGTAGAAACCGCTTCCATCTAAAACCCAAACCCCCCGAACAATCGGATCTCTGATGTTTCTGGTAGGGCATACTACCATAAAGAAATCGTTTTGAAGCATTTTGAATTGCAACTCCGTGCCCCATCGTTCTTTCCACCATTTCTCTAAATATTCCCAGTTAAGAGTCTTCCCGAACCATTTACTGAATAGACCTAATTGTTCTAGCCGCAAAATTTCCGCTTGCATTTTCGAGGAACTGATTACCACTTTGGTTCTGTCGCTTTCTGATTCTTTGGGCTAGGAAGAGCCAAGGTTTCCTTTTCCACCCTTCGATCTATCTTCCCGTACTTCCTCCCATTCCTTGGCCGAGGGAAATTTTTTTTTCCATTCCATTTCCCCTTTTCCATACTTCGCATTGGAGATCTTTCTGGAGGCATGTCTATCCGAGCGCTGTGGAACATTTTGACCCATTTTTGATTCCTGCTGTTGTCTAGTTCTATGAAATTCTTCATTACAGTACTGTCCATGCCTGTTCCTTCCCCTTTTAAGGCCTGTAGCTTTTTGTGAAAATTTCCTGTGGCTTGGGCCCTCCGAAAAGCGACCATTTGAAGCCATGGACTGTGGTCAGACCCATCGATCCTTCCTCCAAACATGCTTGAGATTCCCTGATCTGTTCACATTGGGTCCCTCACCCCCCCTGCCCCCATGCCAAAACCTTTCCGACCGTTGCAAACCGCCATGACCGTTGCAGAGCTTCATCTTTTCAACTGATTTTCTTATCATGGTCTTTATTTTGTCTATATTGTTTCAAATTATTTTTGTATCCCATGTTTACATAAACCATTTTCCTATTAACAATCATGTGGATCCATATTGTAATTACCCACAATGGGATTGACTGACTTATACAATTCCCTTTAAACTCTCCATATTGTAAAGTTTTTTAATTTACAAGTGATTCTATATGGATTTTTAGGAAGTGATTGAAGATAAAAGTGTAAGAAATCATCCAATGAATCTCCCATAAATAAAATAGATTATTATAACACTATGAATGAGTTTTCATCTATGAGATATCCCTAATGCTTATCATGCCCCTTTACTGAAGGATCGATCTTATACTTTTAGAACTTTTTGAAAAATAACCCCCAACCATTCTCTACTCAAATCATAATTTAAACTTAGATAGTTTTTATTAAGTGTAGCTATAATAAATCCTCTATTTTTCCCATTAAATCCTAGCATTATTTTTATTTTTTACTACATTATATTGTTGTAACACTTTAAGGTCCTTTGTCTCTCTCCCTCTTTGGACCTCTGTCTCTTTTTCTCTCTCTCTCCCTTGACTTAAGTCTTTTTAAAGCTCTTTATTTAGATCTATATACCTATCCTCTCTCTATCCTTATCTCTAAGGTCCTCTCTCTCTCCCTTGACTTAAGTCTTTTTAAATCTCTTTCTCTCTCTCTCTCTATTGACTTAAGTCTTTTTAAAGATATTTCTTTCTCCCTTTATCCTTCTCTAGATAGGTCATCTATCTAGACTACTAAGTAAACACAGATTAAGGTACAAGAAATTTATATGTTGTTACCAATATTAGGACTACTAGTTGAACATGTTCTTGAACATATATTATTAAATTTACTAGGTGAATTTGTTGGAAATCATTTTCAAACAACTTTAATTTATATTTGTTTGAATTGAATGTGTAAATTAGGGTCCTTCATAGGCTTGCACATTAAGTATTTATCATGTACTTGTATTATTTAATCATAATTTTCATACTTACATACTAATTTCAAACATGTTTTAAGTCTTTTTAAAGCTCTTTCTTTCTCTCTCTAGATATCCTTCTTTCTCTCTAAGGTCTTCTCTCTCTTGAATTCATTCATTTTAAAGCTCTTTCTCTCTCTCTCTCTCTCTCTATTTCAACTTAACTCTTTTTTAAAGCTCTTTCTCTCTAAGATAGGTCCTCTTTCTCTCTCTTTATTTAAGTCTTTTTAAAGCTCTTTCTCTCTCACTTGACTTAAGTATTTTGTGTGTAGAACGAGCTCAACAAGTAGAAATTTCTTAAGAAGAAGTTGAGACAAATTTAGATATTGGATCAAATGAGGCTGTAGAACACATAGTTGAAGATAGGGAGGAAGACCAAGTTCAAATAATGCATATTGGAGAGGGGTCAACATCACTTCCTTATGTTGGTATGGATGAGCATATGAATCTAGATAAAGAGGTGAAAAGAAAAAATTCTTATAGAAATTTAGATAATTTACTTGAAATGGATATTGAGAAATTAAAATGTTATGCCAAACAACCTAGAAATACTAGTAGGAGGTCAATGAATAAATCTGCAAAGGAAATAATCAATGCTCATTTCAAACATCTTGAAACACTTGAAAAAACCCAACTGTTATCACTTTTACTTCTTCGTAATGAGTTGAAAGAGCCATTACAATTGTTGGGTATTGATTTGACATTGAATAAAAGGAAACACATTCTAGAAAAAGATATTATTGAAAATGTTAAAAAATGTTTAGATTCCATTGGGAAAGGATCTTGATCAGTGGATAAGTCCATTTCAAGAAGAGTATGTTGACATCTATTTTAAATAAAAATATATCAAGAAAAAGAAAAATATCTTCACTTTCAACTAAAATTGGTTCTAGTAGAAAGACACAAAATGTGCAAAAAGGAGAAAGGTTTTGGATGATAGTTCAGAAGGTAATCAAGAAATTATGTGTAGAGCTCCCTATTCTAATAGGATTGAAGATGTGAGGAACTTGATCTCAACTTTTTAGAATGATCATACCCATCCATCATCAAATAGTAAAGATGTTATTATACACATTATTGGGATCAATAATTATAATAATCATACAAAATATTGGCTAGAAATAACACAACATGGGATGCATATGAATTTTTTTAATATGAATCCTCATATAAAGATTGGGAAAAAAATGTTTACAAGTTTAAAGCCATATTATGTGAAGATAAACAAGGTTTTTGAAACTTTTTGTTGTAATTATCATATTGAATTTGATATCTACTATCAGGTGTTTTGAAAGATGAGAGAAGAAAGTGATGTTTCTCAAAATACACCTCCTAAATGGGTAAGTTTGTTCATAGAATCCATCTTATGTGATAATACAATTGGTCAAATAAACTGCATAAAAGGAATTTGTGAAACATGTGGAAATTTGGCTAAATTTCTTTCAAGAAATGAAGATAGTGACCTAACAAAGATAGTAAATTAAAAGAGTTACAAGTACATAAATTTTCAAATAAATTTTGGGAAAGAATCCAAAAGGTTAAACAAAGTAGAAGAGGAGATCTACCTATTGGAAAATATATGGAAATTTTTCAAAAATTGATACAAATGTGTAGATACAACATGAATTTTTTGCTAAGTGGCAAGTACAAAAATTTCAAACATTAGGAGATACTTTCCCACCTAGAAAATCTCTATCAGTAGTGAACTTTGTAGAAAATTACTCTTTTGTACATCAAAAAGAGATTTAATCAGATTATTACTTTTCAAAGAAGATCATTATTATGGTGCATATGTGTTAGCGACATGCACAATTGGATTTGGATGGTGTTGAGAGTACATATGATGAATGAGTCATTAAGAAAGAATATCACTTTTATATTAGTTATAATAAAGAGCATGACACACTTTGTACATACAACATTGCTTTACAATTTTTTTTGGGGAATTTGATAAGCAGGGGTGTAAAAATTGAAAAGAATTTTGTATGGTCAAATGGATTTGTGACAAAATTCAAATCATCACGACTATTTTATTCACTATGTAGATATCATCAAAGTTACAAAATACCACATGTTTGGAGTTTCTTTAAGAGTGGGCATGGAAAGGGTGAACATGATGGCATAGGATCTTGCATCAAACATGCTCTAAGAAAGCATCAAATGAGTTATTTGGGAGATCATATAGATGATTCACATGATGTTGTTGAATGATGTAAGAAACAATTTGCATCAAATAAGGTCAGCACATCTTTAGGAATGAACTAATACATTCCACATAAAGTGTTTTGAGATATATCAGGTATGCATAAATTACATTTGAAAATTTCAAACTTTAAATAATTATATATATATATATATACATGTTTGTTAAAATAAGTTTATTTTTATGTATCTAGGTGTGGATAGAATATTGATGAAAGGATACAAGATGGCAGACAAAACAAGATATTTTCTTTGTGTCATGAGTATAGATCATCGCCTTGGATGGACATTATACATGAGGGATTACTCTTGTTTCTACACTGAGTGCATTTTGGAAAAAAATGAGGCATGCAATAGCCAATAACTTGGCTATGTTGGTGAATGGAATTTAATGCCACTAGTCATTTTTGAAACATACGACAAAGATGAGGATGAAATATTTGAAGACATTCCTTTCCTTTCAATTGATTATGACCATATTTCAGGATTGGTTAGAAAAGGTGCATATGTATTTGATATAAATTGAATGTAAATTTATAATTTATATAGTTATTTTAAAGTTTAGTACTTAGAGATGATTTAGTTTAATGATTTTTAGTCTAGACAATTCTATTTTTTTATCAAATTTTCCATATGAATTTGGTGTACAAGATATTTTTTGTAGTCATAGAAGAGCTTGGAAACATAGAATATGTTAGTTATTATTTAATGTGTTACACAGAAGAGAGGAGGAAGCTAAGAAAACTTGAAACAAACGATGGAATTTTTTTGATATAGGAACAAACAAGTTTTAGAGGGGTCTCGAAACCCAATTACAGAACGAAAGAAAGAGATAGAGAATTATTAGAGCCTAGACAAAAAATAAAATGCTGCCCAGAAAGAAGAAAATAAAGGAAACCATGGCAGCATAGTAAAAAGTTGACAAAAAACCACAAAACAATTGGCCACTAGGCCAGATTCCTAAGGATATCCACCGCCTCCTACTCTAATTTGTTCATATTAAGTGAAAACTTCTTGATCTCCTAGATATTCACTAAAGCTTTATTTTCCTTCCTTTTCAAGTTTGCTCTGGTCTTGTTGCTCGGCCCCCCAGTATCTGGCTCACCTTCCTCTTTTTCCACATCCACAAACACAACAGTCCTAACATGATACACATTTTCCAGGTTCTCCACCATGGTATTCATGGTCTTAGCAGTGGATTTTAAGATCTTCTAGCTCATAATGAGCAGCTTGTGGAGAGAGTGTTTGATGTTCCTTAGTTGCTCCTCCATCTCAGACTGCTTTCCTTCATGGTTGCTCTTGAAATTCTATAACTCATCAACCATTTTCTTGAGACACTCAACCATATATTTCTTCTCACCCTCCATCCATAAATCAGTGGCCCTAGCCCTATCTCTATTATTATTGTCCTTCTCTTTCTCCATTTTACTGCTCATGGCTCTCTAGCTCAGTTTAATCTCCTTAATTTCAAAGAACACCCATCTAATTAATCTAAAAAAATACATCGACCCATTATGGAAAATTGCAAGAATATTAATAGGGAATTCCCATTCCTCCTTGAAGTAGTGATCCTCAGCTTTGAGATCCATAGGAAAACGGGGTCTCTCATCTCTGCCATTAGTAGGGTAGCTGGAGTGCTCAAACGAAGAATCCGACTGAGACTTCTCTTCATTAACATCATAGGATGGATCCTTCAAAACCTTATTCTTACCCTTCTTCTGGGGAGAATCACTAGATTTCCCTTTCCCCTTGACAACAACCCTATCTTTAGAAGAGGGGGTCGATAGGGTCGGCATGGCTTTAAAGTGATCATAAATAAGAATAAGAAAGCCTTCATGGAGAATGGAATTCCTAGTAGGGTTATGTCTATGGCTCTACAAACTGGCATTTAGAGAAGAGGCAAGATAGAAAGGAATTGAAACCCTAACCTGATGCTTGAAGTGGTTGAGGAGAATGGAATTATACCCAAAGACTCTTGTGTAATGACCATCCAGAGTGACATACTCCATAAGCACATTTAGGACCCTCCTGAGTGTGACACAATCCTCTCTAAATCATAATAAATTTTGGAAGTCCTTCACAAATCCTCCCTCTCAATCTCTGAATTTGGAAATTTATTGACCGCTTGTCAAAAAGCTTTTTGTCCCTATAGAACTTAATACCATTTGTAGAGAGGCTTGTAACCTCAACAACTAACTGCTCATTAATGATTGCCTGTCTGCCAAACAAATTTATCTCACCATCCTTCCATCCTTTGGCAAAGGCTTTAGTGACCCCTAGGTCCTAGCCATGGAGTTTCTCAATAAAAATAGTAATACCACCCTTCAACAGCTTTTCCCAGAGCTTTCAATTGTTCCTTAAATGTTCGTTGCTCATTGGTTCCACCCTACGACTCTTGCCACCCATGTTGGTTGTCTTGCATGCAAGAACAAAAGACTCTAGAAGCTCAAAATCACAAACGCCTAGAATGCCCAAAAATAATGCAAGACTCACATTACTCAAATGGTAAATAGGATAATTACACCTCAACCAACTATGAGTAATGATAAATTCACAGTCCCAAGACTACAATAAACCATTCATTCAGGGGAATGGGGAATTGCACCTTCCCGTGAACAAACAATGAAATGTTGTTTCCCATATGTGACCATTTTTAAATTTATATATATATGTATATTACCTTACATTAAATATATTGTGCAAACATTGAGTGAATGTAACACCTCCACCTTGAGACCCTAGAGGACAACACACTAACACCAAAAACTGGAACAATTTTTTTGATTTTTAACTGCATTAAACACACTATTGCAAATGAAAAACTTGACACTAATCTAACCTAAGTCCTCTAAGGTCTGTGACTATTCTACTTAGTTTCCCATTATCTAAATTAGTGAGAACTATAAATCATTACATTAATAAATTATATCATCAATATGGAAATACATCTAATCATCTCATTTAATCATGTAATCAATATGAACATCCATAACATTTATTCAATAGAGATCATTTGAATCAATTCATTAAATCACATATACAATAACATTTGTTACATAGTTCCTCACATAATAGAGTCAACATCAATTTGCATCATTACATTTATGCATTTGAACATCAATATCTCCTCATATACAAGTGAGGAGTGTACAACAAGGCATGATATATGATACAATGAAAGTACATGAGTAAAAATCCACATGAGCTAGTACAATGCATAAGTCTTCAATCCAAGAGAAGTCACCACAATCACAAACAAGGAGAGGCAACCAAATGGAGAACAATGCACTTTCCACCCAACCATGTGGAACCCAAAAGTCCACCCCCCGTGCTAGGAGACAACAAAGGGTTGCACCATCATAATTAGACAAAAGAAAATAGAAAACACAAGGCTATCATGACAACAATGAACAAGTAAAGTACAACATCAAAAAATAGTACATGACTTCTAGAGGCACACAAAAATCCAAGGGGAACAAGAGACAAGGAGATACTAGCTTGTTGTAGGAGGAGTGTCATTGCATAGTTTGCATGGGTTACCCAAGAAAATCTTCCTAGGCCCTAGCCCCAATTCTGGGTTACCCTGGTAGCCTCTACCAATCTTCGGCCCCTCATGCAACCATATGTGGAATCAACATACCTCTCATGAGGACGAGGTAGTTGATCTTGCCATTCTAGGCCTTCTCGACTCATCTCAAGCCTATACAAGCACTAGAGCCATGAGTGAGGCATTATCTTATCTTGATTAATATTATTACTACCCAACCCCCTAGTTTGTTTTAGGTTATCACTTAATTACAAAACTCCCACATGGGTTACCAAGGTGCCACTTTGTGCATTGGCCCCCATCGGGGGCCACTCCCCTACTGAAAACAAGGAAACCCCAATAAAATCAAGATCAAAGCCACTTGCACAATCACAAAACTCATTACAACATAACAAGGTAAGGAAAAACCCTTCTCGCTCACAAGTTCCAAAAGTTCCAATCACATAGGTGAACATGTTGTGCAAGGTTATAGGTCAGCATATACTCATTGAATCACAAAACATTCATCTCCAAGAATAACAAAGGATTCCATCAAAGGGAAAACTCTCCCTAGCCTCTGGAAGACTCCAAAATTTCATTCCACCAAAAGACATAACCATTGTACAAGACCCACTATCACTACCAACTTAGTAATCATTTACTTGCTTCATACCACCAGTTCAAAACAATAACATAATATGGACTCTAAGTGGGTTTGCAAGGTAATTGTTACAAGTTACAAGTAAAATATCAAATTCAATAATAATCTCTTCAAACACACTAACTTTTATCTATTTAATTCTAACTATGTCAATTCTTAAAAATCAATTATTTTCTCTTCCAATTATTGTAACACCCATGCTAGAATAGTAATAGGGAGAACTTTATTTTCATTGATGTATTCAAAATACACACACATATTTGTACTCTATATACATACATATATATCTATTCTCTAGTGTTACATTAAATAAAACATTGTATTTAAAAGGGAAGAATACCGAAACTGACATATACATTAATGAGCATACTTAAATACAAATATAAATACAAATATAAATACAAATATAAATACACACACACACACACACACACACACACACACACACACACACACACACACACACACACATATATATATATATGCAAACCTATCGAATTAACCACATTAGATTTTATGAGTTTTCTATATGCTAAATATCAGTCTAGAAATGAAGCAATGGACCCCAACTAAACATAGAGACCACACATACCTATATATATATATATATATAAAATTCTAATTGATACTTAATCATCTAAGTGGTGCTAGAATAAAGTATTAAATGAATTGCAAAGATTAATATAAAGTCCACTGTGTTTCAACTAAGAGAAAAATTGATAAGAGGAATGAAGATAACGCATGGGTAGTACGCTGCCATATGCCAAAGATGGTTAAACCATCGATCTGCAATTAAAACTAAGTATTGCAATGCTGAGGGAGGATGAGGATGACACATGTATAGTGCATAAATATATTAATCCCCAATTTAAGTATAGACGCACATAAGGCGAATGAAGTAGCTCAAATTTCTAAACAAGGAGAAGATTAAGAATGACGCGTTTAAAGATACCTCCATTGCTATGTCAAGGATAAGGGTCTGTGCAAGATCATGGGGGTCAAAAAAGTGGTGATGTGAAAAAAAGGCATTTTTAACATGTCCAAAAATGTGAAACTTATGCCTTTGACTTTTTGCAGGCTCAAGTACAATATCCATTTTGGTTTGGTAATACCAAACTAAAACGGATATCTATTATGAACAAATATCCATTACAAAATGAATATCCTTTACAAAATAGATATCTAATATGAAACAGATATTTATTTTGTTTAAAGCAGTGTTTATAATTGTGTTGGGTCTGACCCGACCAATTATTATATTTTATATAACGGATATCCGTTCTTTGTGTTATAATTAAAAAAACCCTGAGAGGTCATATTATATAGTATTATATTATATTAGATAATATATTATCAATATAATATAATATAATATAATATAATATAATATTATTATAATATAATATTATATATATTATATAATAATATAATATTATAATATATTATTATATTATAATATATTGATATTATAATATATTATGGCCGGGTCTGTAGAATACATATTCATTCTTTGTATTAAAATTAAACAAAAAATCTGAGAGGTCATAGTATATAATATTATATTATATTAAATAATAGATATTTCAAAAAAACCACCATGGTTGGATCTTGGACCCGACCATTTATTTAAAAAGGTTGTAAATCAGCAAATGGATATCCGTTATAAACAGATATCTGTTTCTTGCATTATAAATAGACCAAAAAAACTTGAGAGCTATATTTCTACAGTGTGTGTGAATGGGTTTTTAAAGTGAGACTCAGATATCCATTTGGGAGAGGTCAAATTACCAAAAAAATCATCAAATTTGTAAGGTATATTTGATTTTTTCAATTTTTATTCAATTTATATTCATTTTTCTTTTTTTCTTTGAATTTTAGTCAAAAATAGGGTACATTTGATAGATTTTTTATTAGATTAAAACCATTGTTAATTTTAATTTTTTTATCAATTAATAGGTTAAAAATGGATCAAAATGAAAATCCTAACCCACACAAAATGAAAACCCTAATCCTGTAGAAAATGAATACCCTCCAAATCCCCCACCACAACCATTGTTTCTGAATGAAAAGGTGCCAACAATACATGAGTTTATTAATAGAAATTTAGATCAATTAAGAAAAGTATGTCAAATCTATGAGACACTTGATGAACTATCAAATATGAAACACTTTGGAAACAATCATTGTAAATGTTCAAACTTTGGCAACTCAACATAATAGATTTGCACAGTGGTGAGAGCGACAAAGATAATTTTATGCTAATGGGTTATCATATGATGAGGAGAAGGCTCTTGATATTGAAAAATCCCAACTAGCCTAGTTATTCATATATCAGAGAACTGGACAGCCTGTTAATGTGTGAAAACCAAAAATTTCAATTAAATGGTGCACCCATAGAGGAATATTAGATAATTTTTGGAGATGTTGGTGGATGGTTTTCGATAAACCACCCAACAACAATCTTGATGTCCCTCAATATTTTCTCTAAGAATTATATGTTGAGTTTGTGCTAGGGAAACATGTCAATTACTTAGACATGCAAAATTTCTAGGGTGTTGGTAGAGGAATGCCACAAGATAGACCTAGGGCACGCCGAGTCACTGCAGTTTGTCCTCCTCCACCTATTGTTGCTTCGACTCCACTACCTTACGCTAAGATTGTTGTAGATGCAGGGACTTTGAGCATTTATGCATTACATTCATTGAGTGATCATTTTGTGAGGCAGAGCCATCATGTTGTGCAACCATTTGACGATGCATCCCATCATGGTGGTGTTGCACCTAATAAATCCCAACATGATGGTGGTACCCCTACTATAGCAGCTCCCACTGGTACATAGCCATCAACTCCCACTAGTACAATGTCCTCTTTGGGACATATTTGTGTGCCTCATCATTCCATGACATGCAAAAATTTATGTTTCGGTCCTCTCTGATGGTCCACTGAGGCTCCCATAGACACATGTCTGACTTTGAGGTTCATGATATGCTAGATGTAGGAGTTGATAGAGTATGGAGTGGAGCATTTGCAAGAGATACATCGACTGCCAAAGATGATATGGGACAATTGGTAAGTCTTAAAGCAATTTCATAGTGTTTTTTATGTAAATTCTTTCATATTTTATGAAGGATATTTGTACTAATATGTGTTTATGTTCTGGAATCTTTAACAATTGTTGACAGAGGAGCAATTGTCGGAAGTGCAGCAGGCTACGCATACTGCCATTTCATTTGCCTTGACAATCAATACATAGTAAATAATTTAAATTGTTATTTTAGATGTTAATCTTTGAAATCTATTATGTTTGAATACATGTACTACATATATTGATAGTCTAATGTAATCTTGTCTTTTTATGCAACAACCTTGTTCTTTTACAATGACGTTGACCGAGTATGACCCATTGGATGAAGTTGCACAATAGGTATACATCTTTTTATTGTCGACATTATAATTATATGTGCATGTGAATTTAGATTCTTGTCATTTTTTATATAGGAAACTATCTTAACTGATCCATCCACTATGAGCCCATCTAGTGTCATAGCATCATAGTAGGTATGTGTTTATTTTATATTATAGATCATTTACGTTTAGATAGGAGTAGATATGATTATTTGTCAATAATTATATTTTAATCTATATCATTTTTATTTTATTTGCTATAGTCCTCTGTTCAACTCAACATTGTGATGATTGAGAGACCATTACTTTATACGAGGACTCTTGATTGTCCTAAGGGACAATCATATGAAAAACGTCTTGTAGAAAAGAGACCAAGATTTGAGGTAAACAAGAATTGCATTATTGATATAATATAGTACATGTATACTGATTTTGATGTTAAATTTGTAATTTATAAATAATGGTATATAAGTTTCTATTTACTAGTCTATCTTGTCAACCATTCACATAATCTAATTTGTGGTTTGAAATGTTATTGTGTAGGAAATTACAGAGCATCTAACTTCTTTGAGGAGGCTTGATTTTGATGGTCCAACACAGGATTAGGATATGATATAGATTGACATGTACTTAGGGTTTGATAGATCTTGAGATGGCATATATGACACAATTTGTAAAACTTGTAGAACTTGTTCTGAGTAGGCATATACCAAATTTTTATATGCACAAACACAATTATTCTACAATTTGATATATAAGAATTGATATTCAATCTAATTTGTTCCTCGTGTGCACGTCTTTCTACATTGAAATTTCAAAATGGAATGTATAATTATCTTAGAATTGTTTAAAGTTATGATTGATAATTTATGTTATAGATTGATGAAATAACATTTTAATATAACTTATGAATTACAATTGGTAATCCATCTATTTCTTTGAGGATATTTTTCAAACAATGAATTACCTTTTCTATTGTACCACATTTTTCATACATGTCTACCAATACATTTTTATCAAACACTCATTTTGAGAATACCCATGATTTCAAGCTCTATTGAATGAACTTACATTTGACATTATTTTGTTTCTTAAACTCGTGTAATGAAGTGTTTAGCTAATTTTTATTTCCAAAGAAGTTAAAATTAATGAAAAGTGGATACAACTTAATGAAATGCATTTCATGTTACAATGTTCATTTGAAATTAATATAATCATCTAGATAAAAATTAATGTCACTTAATGTTCATTGAAGCATAATAACATGTAAAAGGTATAAAATCATCTTGAGCAAGAATCAATATCTTCACAAAATCAACTCTAACCCACAAAAAAAAGGTTGTGAAAGACACCCATTACCATTCTCTTTAACATATCTCAAAACCTAATGTGCTTGTTTTGGAACAACCCCACTGAAATTGAACTATTACGCCGAACAGGGCTCCAAGTAGCCCAAATTTGCAAAACAACTCCTCTTTAAAACTGCTGCCCCTCCAAGATTCCTTTGGACAGTATATCACCAGGATATAAACATCCAAATTACACAACTATCATCCTTGTAAATGCCATCTAAGTCACTCAATCATGTAACCCTCATTTTTCCTAGATTATAAGGGGGTTAATTGAAAGTATGCATTTCCACACTTATCTCACTCAAAAAACACCTCAAACACATTTATAGAAGTCTGCATATGATTAATACACCTTTATAAATTGCTTCCCCAACATATTTCAATCACTAACACCCTTAAACCTCCCAATTTAACTCAAAAACCACACTTTTCACATCTAGGGCATCATACCCAAACCTCGATTTACCTCCCCTGCTCTCCCAAACACTTCTAACATCTAATTCCTACCTAATTGGGCCATGACCAAACAACTTCCAAATTTTTTCCAACGAACTACAACAAGATGACTCTTGAACTTCCATCATTTGACAATAAGTTGCAATTTTGACAAGCATTGTAAACTTGCAAAGTGGTGCAACTTTTGTTCTATAACTCATAGGACCAAATGAACTATTCTAACACATCTGTATGGGTACATTTATGCTAGGGATGGTCTTCTTTTGCACCCAAATATGTAGAATGACTTTGACCTACATTGGACCATCGATTTCCCTTAAGAGTCCAAAGTGCTAAAGGCAACAATCTTTGAAGGGCTATTTCTCGGGAACCGTGATGCCTATAGATTTTTTGTTAGAGGCTATAGGATTGTGTTGGGACCCTATAAAATAACCTCTCTTGTATTTTTCTATCACGAAGGCATTTTCCCATAGTGACGAGTTTTCAATTGAGGAAAAAGTTGTTAGATGCAAGCAGTGTAAAGTTGCAAAGTGGTGCAACTTTCGTTCTCCAACTTGTAGGGCCAAACGGATAGTTCCAACATATTTGGATGGGTGTGTTTATGCTAGGTATGGTCCTATTTTTCACCCAAATACTATGAATCACTTCGAGCTACATTGGACCAGCGATTTCCCTTAAGAGTCCAAAGTGCTAAAATGAAGCAATCTTTGAAGGGCTATTTCTCAAAAACTGTGATGCATGCAGACTCTTCATCTAAGGCTATGGTATCATGTTGAGACCCTCTACAATAACCTCTCTCATTTTTTTCTATCTTGGAGGAATTTTCCCTTGGTGATGAGTTTTTAGTTGAGGAAAAAGTTGTCAGATGCAAGGAGTGTAAAGTTGCAAAGTGGTGTAACTTTCGTTCTACATCTCGTAGGACAAACCAGACTGTTCCAACACGTTCGAATGGTTACTTTTATGCTAGGTATGGTCCTATTTGGCATTCAAATACCCTGAATTACTCTGAGCTACATTGGACTGACGATTTCCCTTAAGAGTCCAAAGTGCTAAAAGACAGTAATCTTTGAATCTCTATTTCTCAAAAACTGTGATGCCTACAAACTCTCCGTTTGAGGCTATGGGATCGTGTTGAGACCCTCTATCATAACCTCTCTGATTTTTTGCTATCTCAAAGACATTTTTCCACGGTGAAGATTTTTTAGTTGAGGAAAAAGTTGTTGAATGCAAGTAGTGTAATGTTGCAAAGTGGTGCAACTTTCATTCTGCAACTTGTAGGACCAAATGGACTATTCCAACATGTCTGGATGGGTACCTTTACACTAGGGATGGTTCTCTTTTGTACAAAAATGTGTCGAATCACTCTGAGCTACATTCGATTGGCGATTTCCCTTAAGAGTCCAAAGTGTTAAAAGATAACAATCATTTGATGGGCTATTTCTCAAAAACCATGACGTATATAGACTCTGTCTAAGGCTATGGGATAGTGTTGAGACCCTATACAATAACCTCTCTCATTTTTTTCTATCTCGGAGTCATTTTCTCGTGGTGATGAGTTTTTGGTTGAGGAAAAAGTTGTTAGATGCAAGCAGTGTAAAGTTACAAAGTCATGCAACTTTCGTTCTACAACTTGTAGGACCAAAAAAATTGTTCCAACATGTCTAGATGGGTACATTTATGCTAGGGATGGTCCTCTTTTGCACCCAAATATGCTAAATCACTCTGAGCTACATTGGATCAGTGATTTCCCTTAAGAGTCCAAAGTGCTAAAAGGAAGTAATCTTTGAATCTCTATTTCTCAAAAACCATGATGCTTACAGACTCTCTATCTGAGGCTATGGGATCATATTGGGATCCTCTAAAATAACCTCTCTCCTTTTTTTCTATCTCAAATGCGTTTTCTCGCTGTGATAAGTTTTTAGTTGATGGAAAAAGGGTCAAATGGATGCGATGTAAAGGTGCAAAGGGGTTTAGGGTTTGTTTTGTTCCTTGTTAGTAAGTGAAAAAGTGATTCATTTACTCAAATACACTTAAGTCATGAACTACACATATGAATAGAAAGTATACGCTTTAAAACATCTAAGTTGTAAAGTATACATTGCAATACTCATAAGTGACAAAGTATACACAAGTTGTAAAGTATACACTTGAATACACGTAAAGTGTTCATAATATGCATAATATTATCATTCAATAATTGCTATCAAATATAGGATTTACAAAATTCCATGTAGGCATACAACAAACGACCCTAATACATAGTCATTTCCCAGTAGGGGAAGGAAATAGAGCTCACATTGCCTTTGTGTTCGGCACACTCTTCCACAAGAGTAGCATGTTGACGTTCTGGAGTGAACCACCTATACAAACCATTAAGGTAGCAGTAAACTACGTACAATAGAAAAGATGCTTAGAATAACAAATCTATATTATTCTAAACAACCTAATTGATGATGAAATGGTAATGCAAACTATCAAATATGTTTAGAATAACCAATCTATATTATTCTAATCTCTCGCATACCTCTCCCAAAGGATTAGAGTTGGCTATTGTTGTAGTAGGTCCATCATCTATCATGTTAGGAACATTGAAATATACTTCAAATGTGATATCTATATCGTCACAATAGAAAAAGATGCTTAGACTAACAAATCTATATTATTCTAAACAACCTAAATGATGATGAATTGGTAATGCAAACTATAAAAGATACTTAGAATAACCAATCTATATTATTCTAAACAACCTAAATAATGAACCTTAGTAGATAAACAATAACAAAATGTGGTGAATAATATCATACCTATCCCATACAACAAATGATCTGATACTCAAGTGTTCATGTAGGGTCATCTCTTACCTTCAGAGTTTCTATTAATGCTTCATGATCAACACTACTAATTGTCCATAGTTTTTTTGGTTTTGGTCTAGCATGATGTCTCAATAACTTAACATTTTTTGCTATAACAAGGTGTGAATACATCAGAATGATTTTGTGTTTCTCATATTCTTCAAATGTAGGTACGTCATTCTTTCTAATCATATATGTTTGCAACCAGGTTTTAGAAAACAACAACTAAACCTATGTGATCATAACTTTTTGATCAACATATAAATATACTTAGAATAACAAATCTATATTATTGTAAACAACCTAAATGATAGTAAAATGGTAATGCAACCAAGTTTGAGAAACAAAAATTGAACCTATAGGATACATGAATCCATAATCATCTATCATCAGTTGCATTACCTTTTTCTTTCCTTGTACACATCATGCCAACCAATAGTCTGATCCCTCTTCATTTCCTTGCAATGCTACAACTACATAGACATGTCCTAGTTGTACAAGATCTAAAAGATGATCATATTCAAGTGAACTTTCCATTACATCTTGTAATGAGGATTGTGCTATAGATAAAGAGGTTAGGTACTATAGAATCTATGTATCTACCCATTCACTTGACTCGCACTGAACCCAATCACACTAAATAGAATCTAACAAAAATAATCCATCTCTCATGTCCATATGGTCCATGCACTCACATCTGAGCTTCAAACTAAATGCATCTTTGAAGAATCTCTAATTTTTTGACATTCCATTCTGTCTTCCACTATGCCCTCCTCAACCAACCAAAAGAACCTACTAACTTGTGAATCAAGTGTCCCTCCTTGTGATAGTGCATAGGTACACCAATCAACAATAGAATGTGCATCATTGAATGTTGCACAACCTCCAATCTTCATTTGTTCCTTTAAAACAAAAGCTCTCTTCACACATGGACTTGCACCATCATGCTCACCTTTTCCATGTCCAGCTTTGAAAAAACTCCAAATATGTGGTACACCCCTCTCTATATGCATCCTTGTAAACCAGTAAAACATGTGAGCATTCTTGAATTGCCCTGTGTAGTTATATGACCAAATCAAATGTTGACCCATTGCAATTCCTTTTTCTTGCAAGAACTCAAAAAAGTTTTCAAAATAATGTTGTACAAACTCGAATGAATGAGATCTGTCATCACTCATTTAAAAATAGTACTCCCTGATTATCTCCCTATCCTCTTTTGTATTGTTAGGGGCATGCCTATATGTTATGTGGACAAAAATAGCAATTTAAATAGAATTATAATATTGTGATTGAACTTCATTTTGTGATTGCAATGTGTAATTTTTAGAAAAATCAACTACAGATACAATAATTCCAATGGGGAAAGAGTCCTTACACATCCTGAATTGCCGATCCAACCATTGCGACCTATGGCTATGCCTTGCATACTTATAGAAAATATTTTTCTTAAAATCTGAAATAAAATCAGCAATACTTACCTCTCTTGCAACCAACTCGCATCTAGAACCCTCACCTCCACTCTTCAATGTGTATTTCACTATCTCATTTTTTTTTTCTCAACAATTTTGTTACCAAAATCATGATCGTTGTCCTCATGAAAGCATGTTACAAACTTCAATAAACCACCACATTGCAAACATGTTTCATTTAAATAATCATTTTTATAAAATAAGTAACCATCACCTCTAATGCATAAAAATGAATCTAACAACTCCCTAGATGACTTGGGAAGTTGCACTACATGACACTCTCGCAACATTTCATTAGAATGCATAGTAGAATGAATATGACATAACAATTCATGATACATTGAAAACTCAACATGGTATTTACAACAACATGCATTACGAACCTTAATAGGAACGTGCAATAAAATGGTTTGCAAGACTCAAAATCCCTTTGTGAGATTTGCAAATGTGGATGTTCTTGAAAAAATTGTTTGTACAAAATTATTTGGCTACATTCCAAAAAATGTTTAGGATGCAGTGTACAATCTTTATTGCTAATTCATAACTTTAAAACATCCTTTACATTCGGTGATACTCTAGAGTGAGAATTCCAATATTGTTCAATTTTCATCTTTACATTATCAGTTATCTTTTTATCAACATGTGGAAGCCTCCCACTAAAAGCCCACGTATCATTTTGAAGAGCACTATTGAGTCTTCCTCTTCTTAATAGTGCTCTATTCAATGTTTTATGATTTAAATTAAAATCAATACAAGTTTGTCTCATTAAACAAGAATTTTTCAAATGATGGCTTACTAGTGAGGTTGTGATCACTCTTCAAGCATCCCTTTTATCTTTTTCCTTACTAGTCTTTCCAATAGAGGTTAGAGCATTAAATTTTTTTTTTACAATAAGACTATTATTTTCCAATTTTTTTGTGAGACGAATCTTCAATTTTTTTAATAATGGTCTCATTTTGTAAATCTTAAGTAATTGCACAAAAAGTTGGCATTTTTTAGTTAATGTCTTATTGGAAAATAATTCATTAAACAATTTTGTAGCCCACAAACAAACCATTCGTTGTGACCTTTTTCCTTGAAGATTATCAATTATGTTCTCATCTATTTCAACCAACCATTTAGGGGTTCTTTTGTAATTAGGTGTTGCATAAGGTTCATTTTCAATATTATCAATTACAATTTCATTTTGAACAACATTTTCATTGTCAAAAACAATTTCATTTTCAACCACATTTTCAATAAAAATTTCATTTTGAATAACATTTTCAACAACATTTTCATTCTCAATCTTGTTCACATTTTCATTTTAAATTTGCACATTTTCAATTTCAATGTTTTCATTTTCAATTTGAATATGATATTCAATATTTGCAATTCCTATTTCATCTTCACTTGAATTAATATTCAATGGTTCGGAAGAAGCTTCAATTTGAATATTTTGCATACCTTGTCTTCTTTTCCTATGAATTTCTCTATCTTTTGCTCTATATGCTTCAATTTGATCTGTTGTAAGTTTCATTTTACCTTTTCTCCTACACTAACTGTTGCTCCCCATTGCACAAACAAAAAACACACACACAAATGATTAGAATTCTACAAAAAGTGTAAGAGAATCTTTGAAAAGATGAATTTCATCTGATGCAGACATAAAACATGAGATTTTCGTGACACAAAGAATGTAGGGACCATTGAAATACTCAAAACAGTCCCTTTTTTGTTTTTTATATAACTTGCAAAACAAATATTTGTCACCTCTAGTGTTATTACAATGTCATATGTTATATAATATATATCATATATCAATATATAATATATATTATATATTATATTTTAATATATATATTGTTGCTTGTCCAAGTGTATAACCCACTAATACACAAAACGGATATCCATTATAGATAGATATCTGTCACCTCTGCTATTACAATGTCATATGTTATATAATATATATTATATATCAATATATCAATATATAATATTATATATATTATATATTAATATACATTATATATTATATTTTAATATATAATATATATAATATATAATATTATATGTTAATATATATATATTATATATTATATGTTAATATATATATATTAATATTAATATTAATATATTTTGCCACTTGTCCAAGTGTGTAACACTAATACACAAAACGAATATCCGTTATTTGAACTTTAAGAATTATGATTTCTTTGGACATATGATATATATTTATTATATATTAATATTTATTATGTATTAATATATATATGAATATATATGAATATATATAATATATATTCATATATTATTATTGTAAGAATTGGCTATGAAGGTAGCCACCCAAGATCTAGAGGCCTAATAGAAAGCACAAAAGAGAGAGAAAAGAATATGACAAGAATAAACTATATTCAATGTCAATAATATGAGATGATAGAATGGTACCATGTACATAGGAGACCCCTTGGTTATATATCCAAGGTGAGAACATAGGAGGGCATAAGATTATGACAAGTGTCGTAATCTTATGACATGAGACAACTAGGAAAAGTTATCACTCCACCTAAAGTGGGAAAGAGATAATGTGATAATCTCCACAAAGGTGGAGAGATATTGAATGATGTGTCCACAAAAGGTGGAAGTGATGAGGTAATGACATGTCAAGTCCACCAAAAGTGGAAAATCTCAACAACCTCCTATGTGGTCCCTAAGTAAACTTAACTAAGGTGTAATCATGACCTAGGACAAGGTACAAGACATTTAATCACACCAACACCCCCCTTAAGTGCAACTTAGGGAGAATTTACAAAGATGCAAGGATGGGTCATTCTGAGGAGCCATGTTAGGTACCATGTACAAATGCAATGCAAATCTCTCATAAAAGCGGGCATGAGAAGGAAAAAACCCCATGTGAGGAAAAAGTCCCCCCCATACAAGAGAAGAAGAGAGACAAGGTAGCCCCCCCCTCAATGTATAATGATCACCCATGGAAGATGCTCAAGAAGGAATGAAGAAGCTACTCCAAAACTATCGAACAATGTTCCTCCCCTTGGGAAGAAACAATACCAAAGGTGTATGAATGAAGTCTCCCCAATCCACAAGTGAAGAAGGAAGACCCTCAAGATGTAAGAAGTCTCTAAAATCTGCTCAAAGTTCCCTATGTTGATGCCAAAAGATGCCTTTCCCAAACCATGTGAAGCTGTAATGTAGTCACCTCCTGGAATCTGTGAGAAACCCTTTGCAACAACTTGCTCATCTGAAAAAGACAACTCAGGATCTAGCAAGGATGAAGGTAGAACATACTCCAAAGATGATGTATCCTCAAGAGAGAAAGTGGCCTCCTCCAACTATTGTAAAGATGCATCCACAATCACATCAACCTCAAAAGACTGATCATGTAGAGGAGGGTCAGAGTGCTCCCTCACAACAACTGAAGAAGAATCACCTTCATCAAAGAGAAGATGTAGATAATCAAATGTGTCTCCCAAGTCTACAATGTAGGACTCCACAAACAAACTGCCAATGTATGATAAGTAGTCATCCCATGAAGCTGCTGGTGGAAGACAAGGTATACACTGTTGCACTGAATCACAAGGCACTAAAACTATCAGAACACAAGTATCATCAGGTACATTAGTCAATGTAGGAGATGGAATATCAGCAATAGGTTCAAGAACCTCAGGACTAGTGAGTACTTCAAGATTCAAGTAACCATACTCAATCTCCTCAAGTGTGTCCACACTAGAGTGAACTGAATCATCAATAGGAGCAAAATATGAGAAGGTGTAGAACCGAGAACAATTATCAACCCCCCCAACTGCAACAAGAGCCTTGCTATACAAATCCCGAACAATGACAGAATCTGGTGTGAACTCTACACTCTTTCCTGAACCACTATGTGTAATCTGATAGATGGAAAGGATGTTCCTTGACAAAGTAGGCACACATAGAACATCATTAAATGCTCCACCTTCAATTTCAATAGACCCCTTCCCACAAACTGCCAAAGAAGTGTTGTTGGCCATCAAAATGGGTGGTGATGAACAAGAATCAAATGAAGAGAACATATCCTTGGACAAAGTCATATGATGTGAAGCTCCTGAATCAAGGATCCACCTATCCGAATTGGAATCCGCAAAAGCAAGAAATGCTTGCCCCTTATGTTTCTCAAATTGAGATGATGTAGAAGAAGGAGAAGAGCTTGATGTTGTTTCCATGAGAGTTGTACTTTTTCCCTTAGAAGAAGTGGAAGGGGATGAGTCCTTCTCTTGATATGCAGCTGGCAAGTTGATGTTGTTCTTCTTAAGGATGTGTTTCAACTCATCAATTTGCTTAACATGACAATGATGCTCTTCATGACCAATCCTTTTGCAATATGCACATGTTGGTTGCTCCCTCTTGCTTGAATAGTTGTACTTCTTTGAAGAAGATGATGTTGAGCTTTGTTGTGGAGGAGTGGATTGTTTTTTTCTCTCCTTGTGGCTTTGGTGAGGACTGCTTTTGGTCCTTTCCTTTGCCTTGCTTATTATTTCCATGATTGACCACCAATGCTTTTGAAGTTGAAGACCTGAGAATGCCCATTTTCATCAACTTTATTTTCTCAAGAATCAAAAGATCTGTGAGAGCCTCAAAAGATGGTGATGTGAAATTACTTATTATAAATCGTTGAGTTTGAAAACTTGAAACAAAGGTTGCATATTCAACTGGAAGTTTGTCCAACAAGTTGAAGACCAATTGATCATCCTCTTTCTCAATACCACAATCTTTTAGTTCTCTTAGTTCATTTTCCTTAGTGACATAATCTTGAATTGTATCAAAATCCTTGGGATCAAGGCTTAAGAGATCATGTTCAAGTTTGTATCCCTTAACCTTATCAACCTTGCCATACAAAGCAACAAGCTTATCCCAAGCTTCCTTGGCTGTAGTACATTTATCAACATGAAAAATGAGATCATCTGAAATGAACTTTCTTAGTGTACCCAATGCCATAGAAGTTTTAGTGAGCCAATCCATATATGTTGTTGGATTTTCCTTAGGATCTGAAGGTGCAGTTATGGTTCCATCAATGTAGTGAATTAAACCTTTTTCCATTAGTTTACTCCATGCACATACTTTCCATGTACCATAATTATGTGCAATTAAGAGTGGAACTTTAGATGAACCCATGATGGAATGAAAGAGCACAAGAGAGAAAATATGAACAATCACACAAGATACACCCCCCAAAATTCACTCAATCAAAGTACCCCCCCACAAATAGATGATTTTAGCACTTTATAATGTAGTGCATGTACAATAGGCCATTTGCAACTTGGCTAAGTGGGCTTATGATTTCTGATTTACAACTTTCCAATAAATAGGCTGATAACAGACTAGAAAAAATAAGCGAAGACCTAAATTTAGATCTATGCAATACAAGTGCCAAATAGGCCAAAAAGGACCATATGTTGAAAGTACAAAATCCACTCAAGATCACTTCAAAATGATTGTAGATTCAAGAAGTAGACAAAAAATCATGCAATTTAAAAAAAATGGCACTTGAAAAGGAGTTCATATGAGCCTAAACAAAGCCTCTGAAGTTGTAAAAACAATGATAAGATAGGTATAGTGTTGAGAAACTAAAAATTATGGAAAGTATGTCCACCAAAATCAGAAATCAAGTACACCACAGTGAAGTACACAAAAAATTAGCCAAAATAAAAAACATTTATCGAAAAAAGGAGCAAAAATGAGCAAGATATGAAGCTCTGAAGTCGGACTGCAAAATCAAAAACTTCATTGGAGAGGGGGGCAGAAAATTTGAAAATCCCTGCCAACGTCCTACTGACGTCATCATTCGATTGGCTTAAATTTGATGATTTTTTGACCGTCAAGAGATGGAATGGTCTAAAATTGACGGCCGTTAGCCCATCATGCCGCCGTCACTTCACTGCCAGAATATGCAATTTTGCCAATGGAATATTCTCTTCATTTGAAATTTTCTGCCGAAATTATGTGTTGCCAGATTTTGTGTAGCCGAGAGGAGTGCTGACCACCCAGATTTAATTGAATGTTGCCAGTGGTCGAAGATCCAAAATATTCTCCAAGAAAGGTCGCGGGGAGCCTGGGCAGAATTTTCAAAGACTGCCAGAAGTCGGTAGCAGGGAATGCGGGCCCGCAGGGGTGAATCAGAAGAGGCCGCGTGGTGGCTGGAGTAGACAGTGGTACAGTCCGCAGACTGTACAAACAACTTTTTTTGTTTTTTTTTTTTAATTTTAAAAAAAAAAAATTATGGTATTAAAATTGCAAAAATAGAATTTGATATATATTTTTTTGATATGCTATATATTATATATAATATATACTATAATATAATTTATATAATATCGTGCTATAATATATTTTATATATAATATATTATATTTAATATATATTATATTATTTACAATATATAGTGTATTTATATGTAATAAGAGATTTATAATTAAAAAAGGATATCCGTTCAACTGAGGAAATCCATTATGCAAGTCCTTTGGATATTGATGCCTTATGAAAAATCAAAATGGTGTGCATAATGGATATCAATTTTAATAGATATTAGTTTTTAGTGGATGTCTATTTTTGTTGTTCTCTCATTTTCAAACAAAAGATCTAATGTATTAAAATATAATATATAATATATTTTCATATATATTATATATTATAATATATATAATATAATATAAAATATACTATATTATATAATAAAATATATAATATATTATATATATACAATAAATTTATGATATAATAAAATTGGATGTATCAAATTTTATCTAATTAATTGAAGAGCCACATGGGAATATAATATACTTTTACAAAGCGGATATTCATTTCTTTGAGGACTTTATAACATGAATTCTTCCTTATTTTTAGAATTAGTCCTCATTTTGGCCGATGCAGCAATCGGCGGCAACCTCAGCTGACCTCAATTATCTTGTTTTTGCATTTTTATTTATTTTGCTAGTGGTATTAAATGTAGATTTGTTTTGCATTCTTTGCTTAGATTTTTGAATTTTTTTCATTTGCTATTATTTAAAAGTTACAAAATATTTAAAACCCTAGTTAGTGAAAAACAAAAAATAGCAAACAAAAATATGAAACCTTTATTACTAGAAAAAAAAACATAAAATTGAACCTAGCATACTAAACAAACATAAAACAGAACTTTTATTGCCTCATTTCTCCATTTTTTAAAATTGTTTTACATTCTTATCTATTTTTCATTATTCATTATCACTTATTTTCATGTTTCTTAAACTCTTGCTTTGTTTCTTATTTTTAAATTAGTATTTCTTTGCTAAAAAAATTGTTTTTTTATTAATTTTTTAATTGTTTTAACTCTCCTCAACTCTCAAAATAGAAAGGATCCTTGTTGGAAGTGCTCTACATTTCCAATTCTTGGTGAATATAAATCCATTGTTAATACTGACCAGACAAAACTTGTCCCTACAACCATAGGGAAGTGGGCGAAGTGAATGGGTAATAATCGATGTGCTATGCGAGAGGCTATTATATTGAATCATATACAAATGATAGCCTCTCACACAACCCATCGATTATTACCCATTAACTTTTCCCATTTCCCTATGGTTGCAGTGACAAGTTTTGTTTAACCATTACTAACTATGTATACAGATTCAGTTAGTATTGTCAATTTGGAGCATAACACTTCCACCTTTGTTGAATCAATTTGGAGCTTAACACTTCCACCTTTGTTAAATAAATTTGGAGCTTAACACTTCCACATTGCAAGGAGGTAAAAATTTAATGTATTTTTCAATGAGATTTCACATCACTTTAATAATTATTTGTTTTCCATTTACAAGCCTTAGACATAAATGAGCTTTACACATTTTTTCATTTGTATTCAATTAAGTCATTTATATTGAGTGGTTTAAGGGGATTTTAAACATGTATCTTATATTTTTCAATTACAAATTTAATGCAAGTTCACTTATATCTAAATCATAGATCCATTCCCGCCACCTCCAACCACTCCACCTCCACCCACTCCACCTCGAAACCCCCCACCTCCACCACTTGCACCCAATGGTGTTTACTTTAGAGAACAAGTCGATGTGAATGTTAGAACCATTCAGGATCAAGTTAACACTATTCAAAACAAAGAATGTGCTCACCCATTATTGAGGCGTTTTGCATAAAAAATGCAAACTGTTGTTGATGCGTGTAGGTCCATGGAAGTGGACTTAGATGAGCATCAACTATGGCTAGAGGAAAGGAGACAGTCCCAATCTAGAGAGGAAAACACAAAGAAATGAATAGATGCAACTGAGAGCCACAAAACTTTATTAAGACAATGATCTTATATTTATAAAAAAGTTGGTCTTGGATGGATATTTTATAAATAATTTTGTTGGATGGATATTTTTAGTGTTGAATTTATGAATATTTAATAGTATAATGATGAGACAAAAATTTAGTAATAAATATTAAATAATCTATTAATTTAGTGTTTATCAATGTATATTATGTGTATATATAGTGTTTATTCATGCATCGTGGTTGACTAATGACTTATTTGTTGATCATAATCATTGTATAGATTTCACATGAACAATCTAATTAACATGTATTTTGATGTCTTCTAAATATTTTGTTTGAAAGTTGCATAATGTTCATATTTATGTACCATGATTGGAAGATAGTGATTCTTATTCATGATGATTTTATGGTCTTTTACATGAATGATTTAATAACATGTTATTAAACTTGAAGGTTTTAATTGCATGAATGTTGAATTGAGTTGTAATGGTTTCATTTGATGGTTGTATCACTTCTTATTCTAGAGCCCATCCCAACATCGGAAAAAACTCTTCCTCTCAACTATCTCTCTCTCCCTCTCTCTCAGGTCTCTCCCTCTCCTTCTCACCCCCTCTCTCCCTCTCTCCCTCTCTCCCTCTCTCTCTATCTCTTTGTCCCTCTCTCCATCTATCTCTCCCTCTCACTCGTAGGTTCCTCCCACCCCTATCTCTCTCTCAAGTCTCTCAGAGCTTCCTCTCTCCCTCCATTTCTCCCTCTCAAGTATCTATCTCTCCCTAGATCAACTCTCTCTCTCTCTCTCCCCTCAAGTCTCTCTCTCCCTCTCTTCCTTCTCTCCTCAGCTCTCTCTCTCTCTCTCCCTCTCCTCTGGGCCCCTCTATCTCTCTCGGTGTCTCTCTTGGATCTCCCTCCCTCTCTCTCTTTCTCTCTCTCAGGACAATCTCTCCCCCTCTCCTCCTCTCTCCATCTTCCTCTCAAGTCTCTCTCCTTCTCTCTCTCAGCTCTCTCTCAGCTCTCTCTCTCTCTCTCTATCTCTCTCTCTCTCCTCATCCTCCTCCTAGGCTATGTATGTCTCTCGGCTGTGCCTCCTCTCTCCTCTCCCCTCTCTCTCTCTCCTCTTGGCTCTCTCCGTCCTCTAGGGTTCTTTCCTCTTCCTTCTGGTGTTTCTCTCCTCTCTCCAGAGTTCATCCTCCTCTCTCTCTCTCTCTCTCTCTCTCTCTCTCTCTCTCTCTCTCTCTCTCTCTCTCTCTCTCTCTCTCTTTCTTATGAGTTGGCCACACATCAATAATTTTGTTAGCGGTGGTACATTTTCCTTAGTGTTATTAATATTTAGCTTCTTTTAAGTTTTCTTTACAACTCATCTTCCTTGGTGGGAAAATTGATGGGAAATCCTATCATTATTAATATTAAGCTACTTTTAAGTTTTTTGTAAGCATTTATAAGGCCATATGAGTTATATTTCAACTCCTGTCATTATTGCAAGTGATGGGAAATCTATCTAATAATAGTGTGACTTGATATAGGATATGATTGATGTGACAAAATTTTTCTAATTCTACTTAGAAAAAGCCTACCTCATTTTCAAAGGGAGGAAATGTATTAAATATATAATATATAATATATATTATATATTATATATTATATTATATAATATATAATATATAGTATATATAATATATAATATATATAATATATAGTATATATAATATATAATATATAATATATATTGTATTTCATATATATAATATATTATACCTCCCTCTCTCCCCCCCCCCTCTCTCTCTCTCCCTCACTCTCAAGTCCCCTCCATTCCCTCTCTCTCTCTTTCTTGTGAATTGGTCGCACATCAATAAATATATAATATATACTATGTATTAAATATATTATATAATATGTATAATATATATTACATAATGTGTAGCTTAGAATTTTACCCTATTCTAATGTGCAAAATAACCAAAAATGAAAATGATAAAACACTAAGAACACTTCAATGATTAGCCTAAAGAGTGACAAAACAAGGAAAATAGATGAAATACAAATGCAAATCGATTATACCTTCCTTGCTGTTGAAGAATCCTTGGTTGGCCCTTGATTTAGATGAATTTGTATGCTCTTTATATGGCTTTTAATGTTACTAGATGCAATATTGATAATGCAAAATGACTAAATGAATAGCTAAATGGTAGCAAATGCTTGAGAATGCAAATTGGCAGCATAAGGTTGCTCAAAATGAAAGTGTTTTTTTTTGCCTTAGAGGAGGGGGTATTTATAGAGGAACTTGAATTCTCTAGAGAATTCAATGGTTGAGATTTATCTAACAAGGTCAAGATGAAGGGATAAGGTGAGTTGAGGACTCATAAGCCCTCACATCTTGACATGTGGAATGTGAGATGGCTAAGGGTGAGATGATGTGTAAGTGATGTGGAAGAGATGTGGAAGAGAGGTACATGATGTGGAGGAAGGAAAAGTACCTTCCAAGTACTTTGATGTGACCTTTCAATGATCACATGGGGAAGGGGAAAAATTTGGGAGAATAAAAGTGAATTAAAAATTCACAATGATTGGAAGAATCTAGTGGATAAGACAAGGTTCCTAAAAGGTGGGAATTTGTTACATGTGACTTGATGTGACAAGTCAAAGGTTCTAGAAGATTCATGGGAAAAGGGGATTCTAGGAATAATAAAAGTGAATTAAAAATTCACATGGGGAAGAGAGGAGCCTAGGGTGGATAAAAAGGAATTAAAAATTCTTTGGGGGATGGGGAGAGTTGACCAAGGTACTAATTAGGTTCGACTAATCAGTAATTAGAGGATAATTAGGGGTTAATGAGGATTAGAAGCCAACTTGCAAAAGTTGGAGGATGTGAGACATCCTAATCAAGGATTAGGCATGCACACATCCTTAATGAAGAGATTAGGAGATGAATTAGGATTAGATAAAAATGACATGTGAGGAATTAAATAAATGTAATATTTATTTAATTCATTTGATGAAAAGGGGATTAAGGAGGGTAAAGTATTTAATTATTAATTAAATACCTTAGGGATTTGGTAGAATTAAGGATATTAATTAAATAATAGTAATATTACTTAATTAACTTGGATAAGAGGATGTTTAGATGAAAAGTGGTAAATTTGAATAAATTACGTGTCCAAATTTGGATGTCTACATTTTTCCCCTCTTTGAGATGGCGTTACGAAGTAGCATCATTTCAAAGAATATTAAAATATAGAACCCAAAAGGAGATGGTTAGATTGGAAAGATGCCCCAATTATCAAAGATGATTAGGAAGAAAGATGATGGGGTGAAGATGAAGAGTAGGGAATGAGGATGCCCCCTCGAGAGGACATGTGGGTTCAAGAGAACACAGATGTGCTCTCGAAATGGATGAGATGAAGAAATGGGAGATGAGGAGGAGGATGCAAAGGGATGGATAAGAGAGAAGGAGAAGCAATAGGAGATGGATGAAGCACAAATGGATTTTAGGACAAAAGGTGATGTTGCCCCAGTCAAGGTACAAGCCAAAATGGGTTGATGATGGATGGAGTGTTGTGTGGGGAATGAGAGATCTGAAACAACGAAAGGGATGAGGAAGGATACATCCCAATGGTGGTATTGATGAGGAAGGATACATCCCAAAGTACCACTAAGTAGGGAAGAATACCTCCCGATGATGATGATGAAAGTGTTGTTGAGGAGGGAAGGATACATCCCAAAACAACACCAAAGGGATATGGAAGAATACAGTTGGATGATGATGAGGAGGAGGAGGAGGATTGGATCAAGGCTTGTAACAAGACTGGGAACAAGACCAAGGATATGATTAGATGATTTGGGCTAAATGGAATGGATGGGGATTGGATAGAGATGTGAGATGAGGATGAAGGAGGAATGGATGTGGGGATTTTGATAGATGAGAGGATGGGGGATACATGCAAGACGATAAAATAGAAAATTAAATGCAATCCTAATGCAATTTTCCATCTTCAAAGCATTGATTTTTGCTATAGCATAAGACACCAAGTGCCAAGGTATGTGGAACCAAGACGTATTAGTGTCTAATGCATGAAACAAACACAACAGACAAGAAGGCTATCCCAACACCCCAAAGTCACAAAGACCTTGGTTAGGCCAGGTATTGAGATAACCACAAGCACAAAAGGATGCCCCAGCATAACACAAGACCTCAGGGATTTTGGTGGGTACTACGTGGGACAACCAAGAAGACTCAATCAAACCAAAGATCAAGATATGCACCTATGTGGACCAATCAAAACATGCCATAATATGATGGATCATGGCGGCCTTGACAAGTGATGATAGGGAGCTCAAATGATAAACAAAAGCCAAAAGCAACAAAAGATCGCAATCAATTTCAAATGTTCTTTGTCATAGGATCAAAAATGATGGATGGGTTGATAAGGTATGTTAGGAAGGATGTATCCTGTTGAGACTGATGATGGATACTAAGCTAAAAGATTGATATGATGTAGGATATTCAAAACTGATTGGATTTGTTGATACAAGTGGATCTTGTTTGTTAAGAAACAGCTAGATAAGGGCATAGCTTGACGACATGACACAAGGGAGACAAGACATGAGACTGACACAACCTAAAGACCTAGGGGATCGGGGGCCGATCAAAGATTAGCCTTGCCTACGTGAAAGCGCAGAGCCCTCATAGTTCGGTAAAAGGCTGTCGACTGACCATGGATAAAAGTAGAAAGAGGATGATGAATGATGATGACAGATGACAAGGAACAGAGAGACAAAAGCCAAGACTAATGATAGACGATATAGGAGTGGACAGAGAAAGCAGAAAGACCGACGCTAGATGATAGAGGAGTGGATGGACAAAGTAGAATGACCAATGATAGACAATAGAAGAGCAAAGTGGACAATGAAGATCAATGATGGAACCTCGAGGCGGATCAAATGATCAACCTTGCCTACATGAAAGCGTAGGGGCAACGTAGTTCGACCAGAGACCAAAGATAAATGATGGATAAAGGATGATGATAGGATAAGTGGATAAAAGATGGGACCGATATGCCAAGATAGGATAGACCTGTTGGATTGGATAGTATGATGACGATCACATAAAGCTCAGGGATGGGATAGTTATCTGAATCATTAAAATGACTTGGGAGGATGATATGATAAATAGATGAGTGATGAAAAGTGATAGGGGATTGGAAAGATGTGTAAAAGAATCATAAGTGATGGCGATGAGATAAATGGCATTGGGTTGCATGGAGGGAGGCCTACAGCCAGATACCAATAAAAAGGGATTGTGAGATGGGATGAGGATAAAGATGAAAGAATGGATAGAGATATAGGGATGAAGGATGGGAGGGATTGTTTGGATGGATAGGAATATAAGGATTGGGAGATGAAAGGGATGCTAGTATAAATGGATATGAAGATAAGGATGGGGAGATGGAAGGGATGCTGTGATAGATTGATCGGGATATAAGGATTGGGAGATGAAAGGGATGCTAGGATAGATGGATACGAGGATAAGGATGGGGAGATGGAAGGAATGCTATGAGAGATGGATAGGGATATAAGGATTGGGAGATGAAAGGGATGCTAGGATAGATGGATACAGAGATAAGGATGGGGAGATGGAAGGGATGTTGTGATAAATGGATAGGGAGATGAAGGGATGTTGTGATAGATGATGTCTCCAAGGACTATATCACAAAGGAAGCAGATGCCTCCACTCTAGATATGTCATATATGATGAGGCATGAGGGATGGAAGACGAGTGGATGGGAAAAGGAGATAACTAGATGAGGATAGGATAGGTGACTAAGGAATATGATATGGATGAAGGGAATGTATACCAAGGAAGGTGTAGCATGTATAGATGGGTTTTATTTTGATCAAGATCACAAGAAGGATGGAGGGATGGGAGATAAATGGGGATATATGATGGTAGGATACGGAAGATAGGTGGGATGGAGGGATTACGGTGCATAGCAGGAAGCGTGGCGGATGGAGGGAATACATATTAGGAAGTTACTAAGTCTCTAGATGGGGATTTATGCATGACACCTATTTTTCTAGGTTTTCATCATGAGTA
This sequence comes from Sequoia sempervirens, assembly GCA_007258455.2. NCBI lineage: Eukaryota > Viridiplantae > Streptophyta > Pinopsida > Cupressales > Cupressaceae > Sequoia > Sequoia sempervirens. The sequence continues at coordinate 543,848,780 of VDFB02058242.1, read as the reverse complement.
CTTATCAAGGCACTTGTTTTCCAAGTTTTCACCATTAGACGAATTATTTCTCTTTACTATTTTTTTTTTTTTTTTGGATTTTGTGGATTTTTTGACTTTATTGAATTTTTGAAATTTTGGATATCAGGTAAAAGGAGATGGATAAGGATAGGGAAGCAAATAAGTGGATTTAGAAGACATGCGATAAGGATATGGATGAAGGACTTAAGCTTCAAGTTCTATATGAGGCATTAATAGCCCTTGTTCGAACCGACTATTGGATGTTGGTATAACCTTATGAGGATAAATGGATTATGCAAGAGGATGAATTAGAGGGATTTGAGAGGGGAGATACATGGGATAATGGATGGGATGCTGCAAAGGGTATGGATGGAATGATGGGGTGGATATGTGATGGGGAGATGTGTTCAAGACCAACATTGGCACATGTGGTGGTGGATGTGAAAAGATAATAGGATTAAGGGATGGAGAATGTGGGGATAATGGAGGAGATGGAATGGTGAATTTTGGGACATAGGGACCCAAAACAGACTTAGGAGATGAAAGGGGTGTATGATTAGCTTTTGGATTAGTGACTTTGGATGTTCTTACAATTTTTCATGTGATGGCATTGCATCTTTTTTCTTTGGGATCCGCATGGTTTTGATCTTTGCTTTGGTGGGTCTTTGTGGCCTATGGATTTGATGTATATTTAGATTTTTCTTTTCTTCACCATGTCTTTTGGAGGGGACATGGGGAGCCGTAGATTCATGTGGATGCTTGGATTTATGCATTTTTTCTTTAATAGCCAAAGTGCTTTTAGTAGCAATGGGATGGGTGTGAGGAGATGGATGATGTGGAGTGATGGAGGTAGAATTATGAGGATTATGTGTAGATGGAGGATGTTTAGGTATGTGCCTTTGTTGATCCTGATTATAGGATATGTGAGAGGGATGTTTATGATGGATGAGATGGATAGGTGTTGGATGGATGAAAGGATGAGATGGAGGAGGTGATCTTGGGATATATGGACCGAAAGCAGTCATAGTGGGTGGAGGGACATAAGAACCCAAGATGGATGGAGTAGATGAAGGGATGTAAGGACCCAAAATGGATGGAGCAGATGAAGGGGGAATATGGATGGTTGTTTTGAGGCGATACGATAGAGGAGGAGGGATGGCAGCATATGGTCTGGTGGAGTGATGGGAAGAGTTGACATTTCTTTTGGAAAAGGCTCGTTGAGGACGTTTAGAGGTTGTACCAACATCTTTAGATTGTGAGTCATGGGAAATAAGTCCAAGACCTTGCATACATATTTTTTCTTTGAGTTGGATGGGCTCCAAAATACCTTGCTCATGAAGGCCGAGACCTCTTCCTTGATAGTTCATTTTCTTGAGCATGCGATCCATGATAGGATTTGTGTTATTCTAAAAACATGATGCAAGTCCCTTATTAGGTGGAGGATGATGGGTGGTGAATACACCATGCTTTTCTTTTGCAAGGAGGCCACCATGGAAGAATGTGAGAGTACCAAGGGGATATGCAAGCGGTGTAGGGATAGCAGTTTTAGGCGATGATGGGGGATCATGAGAGGGAGATGATGGGATAGTAGCATGTGGATGGGTGATATCAGGAAAGGGATTAGGGGATATGATAGGATCTAGATTTGTGGTAGCGGGCTCATGCGATTAAGATGGAGTGATGGAGACAAGGGGATCATGGGGTGGAATGGATGGGGGACTGTGATCTTGAGGTGGACTAGATAGGATGGTAGGATCTTGATCTGGAGAAGGGGATATGTTGGCATGCTTTGGATTAGACTCTTGGCATGACACATCTTGTGTGGATGGAAGGATGACCAAGTGTTGGAGAGACTCTTCAAGTTGGGGAGATGGAAGGATGGAGGATTCAATGTAGTCATTAGAATGGATTTGGGTGTCGTCGATGGGTTCAATGACTCTTGGTGTAGGAGGTGGATGTTCAATGGATTTAGTAGATGCGAAGGTAAGGGATGGGGACTTAGTGGATTCAGAAGATGTGATGGTAGGAGATGGGGGTTCAACGGATTCAGAGGATGTGATGGTAGGAAATGGGGGTTCAATGGATTCAGAGGATGTGATGGTAGGAGATGGGGGCTCAGTGGATTCAGAGGATGTGATGGGTTCAATGGTTTGAGTGGTGCTAGGGGTGGTACCATCAATGATAGGTGTTGGGTGGAGAAGGGTCTCGTCTCTAATAACCGTGGATGATGGGTTGGGATGGCATAATTCCATAACTTCAAGGTGTGGAGTGGGAGATGTCTTCTTTGTTATAAGTCCTTGTAGAACTTATGGAGTGAAGAACTTGAATGCTCTAGGCTGAGATGGTGTGGTAGGAGTGGATGAAGGATTATGAATTGGTGGACTAGGATTAGATGGGGGAACGGGATTGGATGCAAGACTTGGAATAGATGGGTGAATGGGATTGGATGCAAGACTTGGAATAGATGGGGGAATGGGATTGGATGCAAGACTTGGAATAGATCGGGGATTAAGATTAGATGAAGGGTAAAGAAATGGTGAATTAGGAGATGAGGATGCGGGTGGTGGATGGAGATATTGAACTGTGGATGTGGGATTAGGATAAGTTGATGTGGATGTTGGATTAGGATACAAAGGTATGAATGTAGGATTAGAGTGAGCAGATTGGCATGGAAGATTAGGGTAGTGGGTATATGTGGATGAAGGATTTAGATAGGAGGATTTGGATGGGGGATTAGGATAGGGGTATTGAGATGGTAGACTAGGATAAGAGGATGTGGGTGTTGGATAAGAGGATGATGTAGATGAAGGGTATGATGGATATGAATTGTCAAAGGTAGCATAAGCAACATGATTAGGCATGGATGAAGACAACGAGATAAATTGAAAGGGTGATTGGATTTTGGAAAGTGGGTGGAGAAAGATTACTAGCAATGATAGTGTCAAGGGAATCTATGTCATATTCCTCTTGATCGACAAGACTTTCGTTATCGTTGTCAATGTAATTAGGGTTTCCCTTGACCACTATTGATGGAGGATAAGGATTCATGATGGTGAAAGGATAAAGAGGATGGATAAAAAATTTTGGATGGAAATGGATTAAAGCTCAAATCAGGATTTAGGTTAAGCTCATATTTGGATTGGATTAAAGCTCAGATTAGGATGATTGGAAGATGTGACGATTGACACCGAATCTGCTTCGAGATGGAAGTAGATTGATTAGGTCAAAGGTGATGTGATGGGATTGGATCGATCGATCGATGATTGATTGATAAGATCGACTGATGGATAGGATAAGATGACGAAAGAGACTGCAAATCTCATTCAGAGATTATCTTAGATGACTTAGGATACTAATTGATTGGATAAAAGGATAAATGGATGATTGTAGCACCAAATCCACCTTGAGATTGAAGGTGAATTGATTGGGCCAAAGATGATGATTAACTTAGGATGGATGACAATCCTAAGCAAATGTTGATGAGGACGATTAGATTAGACACTTAGGTCAATTTGGATAATAACCCAAGATGAAGTTCAAGGGATTTGGATGGGGGAAATGATGATTCGATTGGAGAAATGGATGAAAGAAAGTGGATGAACAAATACTCAAAATGAGTAAATGATTGATCGGGATGGATGAATGATAGATTACTCAGAATGAGTAGATGATTGATTGGGATTGTAGAATGAGAGTTTGAAATGATTGAAGGTGGTGTGAAATGGATGAATGTTTACTTGGAACGAGTAAACGGATGCTCGGAACAATAGAATGAGAGTTCAAAATGATGAAAGGAGGTGTGAAATAGATGAATGTTTACTTGGAACGAGTAAACAGATGATCAGAACGATAGAATGAGAGTTCAGAATGATGAAAGGATGTGTGAAATGGATGAACGTTTACTCGTTCGAGTAAACACATGATCGAAATGATAAAACGAGAGTTCAGAATGATATACGGAGATGTGAAATGGATGAATGTTTACTCGGAATGAGTAAAAAAATGATTGGAATGAATAAACAGGAGTTTGAAATGATGAAAGGAGGTGTGAAATAGATGAATGTTTACTTGAAACGAGTAAACAGATGATTGGAATGATAGAATGAGAGTTTAGAATGATAGACGGAGATGTGAAATGGATGAACGTTTACTCGGAATGAGTAAACGAATGATTGAAATGATAGAATGAGAGTTCAGAATGATGAAAGGATGTGTGAAATGGATGAACGTTTACTCAGAACGAGTAAACGAATGATCGAAATGATAGAATGAGAGTTCAGAATGATGAAAGGATGTGTGAAATGGATGAACGTTTACTCAAAATGAGTAAATGGATGATCAAAAGGATAGAAAAAGAGTTTAGAATGATGAAAGGATGTGTGAAATGGATGAACATTGACTCGGGACGAGTAAACAGATGATTGGAATGATAGAACGAGAGTTCAGAATGATGAAATGGGGTGTGAAACGGATGAATGTTTACTCAGAATGAGGAAACGAATGATTGGAATGATTGAAATAGTGTTTCAGATGATAGATAAAGGTTTGAAATATATGAGTGTTTACTTGGAATGGGGAAACGGATGATTGAAAAGGGAGAATAACTGTTCAGAATGGATGATTAAAAGGTTAAAGCTCAGATTAGGGTTTTGGTTAAGCTCAGATTGTGATTATATTAAAGCTCATATTAGGATTGAATTGAAGCCTAGAATGATTGGAGGATGTGATGGGATTGATTCTACACCAAGTTTTGGGGTTTAAAGAACGTAAGGTGCTAACAATCAGATTTTTCCAGATTTGGCAATTTTCAAAAATTGTCAAATTTTTCCATTTTAGGAAACCTTACAGACGTACTTTTGAGAGTCCAATTTTTTCCCAAAAAATACCCAAAACAAAGATAGGATGAATTGCCAACTAATATCCCAAATTTGAGACATGCATTTCGAGTTATGGACAAAAATGATTTTTCAAAATGTTGGAAAAAAACACTAAATTGCAATTTTGAGGGTCAAGATGAAAGTTTGAGGCTCTGAAAATGCAGAAAAAGGGGTCCAAGGGACTTCTAGTTAGTTGAAGATCATCATGCCATCTCATAACGCAACCACCCATAAAATTTCAGCTCAAACGGACACTCGAGTCAAAAGTTATGGCCTCCAGAAGTTTTGACACAAAAATCAAAATTCTCAAAATGAAGCCTAGGTGATTGGGATGGATGATTTGATGTTGGATATGGACTCTAATGGTGTTCTAAGTGGAACTTATGTTATTTTGGTGATGGAACGATGATTTTTAGAAAAGTGTGGATGATGGGCAAACGGGTGCTCAGAATAGTTGAATGACTCTCAAAATGAGCAGAGGAAGATTCAAAATAGATGAACGAGTATTAAGAACAAGTGAACGAGTGCTCAAAATTAGGATTGGATTGAAAGATATGATGGGATTGGTGTCACTGGTTGGATTTGGGAACTAGATATTCTTGTTTTCCCAAATTTTTCACAGAGGGGTGTTTGTGCCCTCTTGGGGCGTATGTGCCCTACTGGGGCATCTCTGCCCCCCCTGGGATGTTTGTGCCCTCTTGGGGCATCTCTGCCCCCTCCTGGGGCATCTGTGACCTACTGGGGCGTCTCTACCCCCCCTTGGGCATCTGTGCCCTACTGGGGCATCTCTGCCCCCTAGGGTGTCTGTGCCCTACTGGGGCGTCTGTGCCCCCTCCTAGGGCATTTGTACCTTACTAGGGTGTCTGTGCCCCCTCTTGGGGTGTCTATGCCCTCACAGAGGGGTAGATTCACCCCTTTTCAGGGCAGATTCGCCCCACTGTGGGGTGGAATTTTTAAGTGGGTAAATGGGCTGTTAAAATGAAGAGATGGGTGATTGGAATGGGGTGTTGGATAATCGGATTGAGGAAACAGATGATCGTATTTGGAAAAATGATTGGAATGGATGAATGATCAAGCACTCAAAACTAATGATTTCTTAGAATGGATGAATGATTGAAAGCTTAAAATGAGTAAATGATTGATTGGAAAGGATGAACAACTCTCAGAATGAGGAGATGAATGCTTGGAATGGATGAAAGATTACTCGAAACGAGTGGGTGGAAGATTTGAAAAGGATGAAAGACTACGTGGTCCAACTGATGTTGGAATGGCCAAACGAAGGTTTGGAATGATAAAATGGAGCTTTGGAATGATAAAATGGAGGTTTTCAGAGGTTTAGATTGACAAAACAAAGGCTTGGGATGATGAGATAATGGTTGGGAATAATTAAATGATGATTTAGAGGCTAAACATATCCAAATGGGGTGATTTCAAGTGTTCAGGAGGGAAAATTCACCCCTCTACAGTAAATCAAGGGTGTAATCGCCTCACTGCAGAAAATCAGGGGTGTAATCGCCTCACTGCAGAAAATCAGGGGTGTAATTGCCCCACTGCGAAAAAATCAAGGGCGTAATCGCCCCACTGTAGAAAATCAGGGGCGTAATTGCCCCACTGTGGAAAATCAGGTTCGAAATGAGTAAACAATTGATTGGAAATGATAAACAACTCTTAGAATGAGGAGATGGATGCTTGGAATGGATGAAATATTACTCGAAACGAGTGAGAGGAGGATGAAAGACTACTTAGTCAAATGAATGTTGGAATGGCTAAGTGAAGATTTGGAATGGTAAAAATGGGGGTTTAAAATGATCAAATGGGGGTTTTGGGAGACTTAGAGTGATGAAACAGAGGCTTGGGATGATGAGATAATGGTTGGGAATGATTAAATGATGGTTTAGAGACTAAACGGATCCAAATGGGGCAATTTCGGGTGTTCAGGAGGGAAAATTCGCCCCTCTGCAGTAAATCAAGGGTGTAATCGCCTCATTGTGGAAAATCGGGGGCGTAATTGCCTCACTGCGGAAAATCAGGGGCATAATCGCCTCACTGCAAAAAATCAAGGGCGTAATCACCCCACTGCAGAAAATTAGGGGTGTAATCGCCTCACTGCGGAATATCTGGGACTTGGTTTGATGAAAATGACTATGGCAAGGACTTTAAAATGACAATGATAAGGCCAATTTGTTAAAAATTTCACTGGTTTCTCACAAGAAAACACTCTCAAGGAAACACAATCCTATGATTAGTGTTAAGGGTATGGCCAAAGAGGTCTTAATCTAGGATGCACAAGGTGTCTAGGGAGTCCTCGATATACTCTCGGTACATGAGGCACAACCGTGAACACTAGCCCATCACAAGCATGAGTCGAGAACCCCAGCGAGATACTGAAGGGCTTGGACCAACTCTTCATGTCTATCTAGGTATCATCCTAGCTTTGACGCTCCGCCAATTACGACATGACTGGATTGGGGTACAACTTTCGCTCTCCCCCCTTTATATACCCCGCCGGTACACATGGTTGGAATCGTCCCTTGGGGTGATGAAATCCCCAAGTAGGTCCCACTAGAAAGAAAGCACTAATTGTTTCCCACTACTCCCCAGGCTCACACGAAGTGCAAGGGGAAAGCGAAAACAAGCTAATGCTCCCTTTGGGTAACAAAAAAGATAGACACAACAAGCAATGAATATTACTCCTCTAATTAAACTATGTTCTTAGATTAAGCCAAACATCAAAGATATTTTAAAAAGTTTGAGCAAATAGATAGCCCTGCAAGAAAATGTTAGATGTTTTATCCCGCTTTCTTCATCAACTTCTCAAAAATATGTTGTAAAAAGTTAGCAAAAAACATCAATATCCTTGCAAGAACAATGTTAGGGGGTTAATACTTGAAAATAGCAAAAAACCGAAGCCAAAATGACAGTTTTACCTTTCAAAATGTGTTGCTTTGCAGTGACAAGGGGGCGCAATCACCCTTCTGTGGTAAATCAGGGGTGCATTCACCTCACTGTAGAAAGTCAGGAGCGTAGTCACCTCACCGCAGTAAATCAGGGGCGTAATCACCTCACTGCGGTAAATTAGGGGCGTAAATGCCTTACTGCGGTAAATCAGGGGCATAGTCACCCCACTGCGGAAAAAGTGTTAGCTAAAAAATGATTTTCAGCCCAAAGGGGGGGGGGCATAGTTGCCTCACTATAGTAAAAGTGTTAGCCAAAAATAATTTTCAGCCTAGGGGGAGCGTAGTCACCTCACTGCAATAAAAGTGTTAGCCAAAAATAATTTTCAGCCCAAGGCGGGTGTAGTTGCCTCACTGCAGTAAAAGTGTTAGCCAAAAATAATTTTCAGCCCAGGGGGCATAGTCACCTCACTGCAGTAAATCAGAGGCGTAATTGCCCCACTATAGTAAATTAGAGGCGTAATCGCCCCACTACGGAAAATTAGGGGCATAGTCGCCCCACTATGGAAAAACCAGGGGCGTAGTCACCCCACTGCGACGTATTCCTTCAAAAAACTCAACAACAACAAACGTTAAATATAGGAACCCATTTGTGGGTCCCACTGGGTGTGCAAGAAATGTGTACCTTAGAATTTTACCCTATTATAATGTGCAAAATAACCAAAAATGCAAATGATAAAACACTAAGAACACTTCAATGATTAGCCTAAAGAGTGACAAAACAAGGAAAATAGATGAAATACAAATGCAAATCGATTATACCTTCCTTGTTGTTGAAGAATCCTTGGTTGGCCCTTGATTTAGATGAATTTGTATGCTCTTTATATGGCTTTTGATGTTACTAGATGCAAGATTGATAATTGAAAATGACTAAATGGATGGCTAAATGGTAGCAAATGCTTGAGAATGCAAATTGGCAGCATAAGGTTGCTCAAAATGAAAGTGTTTTTTTTTCCTTAGAGGAGGGGGTATTTATAGAGGAACTTGAATTCTCTAGAGAATTCAATGGTTGAGATTTATCCAACAAGGTCAAGATGAAGGGCTAAGGTGAGTTGAGGACTCATAAGCCCTCACATCTTGACATGTGGAATATGAGATGGCTAAGGGTGAGATAATGTGTAGGTGATGTGGAAGAGAGGTACATGATGTGGAGGAAGGACAAGTACCTTCAAGTACTTTGATGTGACCTTTCAATGATCACATGGGAAGGGAAAACTTTGGGAGGAATAAAAGTGAATTAAAAATTCACAATGATTGGAAGAATCTAGTGGATAAGACAAGGTTCCCAAAGGTGGGAATTTGTCACATGTGACTTGATGTGACAAGTCAAAGGTTCTAGAAGATGCACCTGAAAAGGGGATTCTAGGACACAAAAGTGAATTAAAAATTCACATGGGGAAGAGAGGAGCCTAGGGTATAAAAGAATTAAAAATTCTTTGGGGGATGGGGAGAGTTGACCAAGGTACTAATTAGGTTTGACTAATCAATAATTAGAGGATAATTAGGGGTTAATGAGGATTAGAAGCCAACTTGCAAAAGTTGGAGTATGTGACACATCCTAATCAAGGATTAGACATGTGCACATCCTTAATGACGAGATTAGGAGATGAATTAGGATTAGATGAAAATGACATGTGAGGAATTAAATAAATGTAATATTTATTTAATTTATTTGATGAAAAGGGGATTAAGGAGGGTAAGGTATTTAATTAAATACCTTAGGGATTTGGCAGAATTAAGGATATTAATTAAATAATAGTAATATTACTTAATTAACTTGGATAAGAGGATGTTTAGATGAAAAGTGGTAAATTTGAATAAATTACGTGTCCAAATTTGGATGTCTACACATAATATAAATATAATATTTCAAATTTCATATATATACTATATGCTATATATAATATATATTATAATATTATATATATTAATATATAATATAATAATACATAATATATAATATATAATACATAATATTTATTTTTTTCAGCAAAAGTGGCAAGCCACTATAATTATATTAATAGTAAATATTAGTTTTACAAAACCTTGATTTAGGCAAGCATACTAGTAGGAAATAACCAAGAAGGAAACCTTCAGTTATAGCTTGAGTAATAGACTGACTCTTTACAAGATTGACCAAATTACATAGACCTTCCAATTTCTTTTACATTGAATACAAAATTCACCCGAACAACACCCATATTGTAGACCCATTACTTTGTAGCCCAATTACAAATAGAAATCCCCATTACATAAGAAAAGCTACTATTACTGGCCCAATTTCATTAAGAAATGCAAAACCCTTTACAAATTACACAAAATTGACCTTTTGCCAAAAATTAATAGTTCTGGTAACTAGCCGATCAAAATGAAGAAGACCTATTTCTTGCCCTTTGTGGACCATTTACCGAGCTTTCTTCTTTCATCAATTGCTTTTGTTTGGAGACAAAATCATACGATGGCACTTATTTGTTTCTGTTAGGAACATAACGGTAACAAAACTTTCCCTTTTTAGCATGAGGAACATTAGAAAATTGCAAATCATGAACACATGAATGATTTCTCAAGAAAGAAATCACATGGTACTTTCTCTTAAACTCATCTATTTCCTCCATGGAAAATGCAGATATGTACTTGTTGAGGGCTTTATATAAATGAGCAGAGGTATCATGCATTGTTGATAATAGCATACCTTGAAACACTTCTGCATACCTCTTTTTGTAAAAGATGAAATGCCTTGGGAATAAACATCCCATTAGATCTTCACCTTGGGTGAAATCATATTCATGAACACAAACTAAAAGTTGCCAACACACTGTAGTGTTGGATAGAGTAAACAAAGCAAGTTGAACGAGTTGCAAGCTCATCGAACTAAAGAACAATGAGAACAATGCAAGTCGATAAGCTTTTAAAGCCAAATTTAACATGCTTTTTATGGCCTTGTTTGATAAAATAGTCTTGCAATGGTAACACGCATGGATATTCTTGGGCTTTAAAATGGCTACGAAAATTCTTGAAATCATATTTATATAATGTCAGCTTTGTACCAATTGTGCTATCCTTACAAGTTAAATCTTGTTATTTAAATGCTAGATAGTTGCCTGAAAAAGCTTAATTGGAAATCTAAGATAGCAAGGTACTTGCCATTCACATTTGGAGATTATACCCAAGCATGTTATCCTTACAAGATCTACAAAGTATTTCTTATTAGATGTGCTTTGTACAAATTTCCCAATTCAAATGTGTGAAAGAAGTATTTAAGTGCCACAATATCCTATTTAACACATGTGTTTACCTTAGTCGATAAGAAACAAATTCTAAAAAATTGTTCATAACATATATGCTCTGTACATAATTTCCATTCCATATGTACGGGTAATGCACTTAGATGCCACAATTCCCTATATCCTGCAGACTTCATAATAAAACATTAGAAGCACATGAAATAAAATCATGATGGTATAATATGACGTTACCATATGAAGATGAAACCATATGCCAACAAATGTAGGGATAAAGAAGCTTTGAGATTTTTTCTACATGGCCTTTGCAACCATGTGTCAGCAAATGGAGGAATAAAGAAGCTTTGAAATTTTTCCTACATGACCTTCACATCTTTGCTCAATTAACTTTACCAATTGAGGAAATGCATTTAAAACATTTAATTCATGAATTTCCCTTAACTCTGTTTTATCACTTCCTAGCCCAGCTAGGAAATTTGCTACCTTATTTCCTTCTCTGTAAGTATGCGAAATAATTGTAGACTCAAGCTTATCTAGAAGTGACCAAACTTTGTTTAGCACATAATTAAAATTCCAGTTTTGAACTTTCCTTGCCCTAATTGCATTAATAATTATTAATGAATCCCCCTCTATATGAAGCTTTGAGAAACCCATCTGAATTACCAATTCCAAACCTAATAAAAGAGCTTGTGCCTTTGCATAATTATTTGTGCCAAACTGGAAATGGGAAGAAGAAAATGCAAATGGGAAGAAGAAACTACAAATACTACCCTTGATGCATTTCTAATACAAACCCCTGCCCCAAATAAGTCTAGATTACCTTTAGATGCCCTGTCAAAATTCAGTTTAACAAAGTCCTTTTGAGGAGGAGACCATTTGACTGTTGTTTTATCAATCTTATTGTTGACATTTTTAAGAAGACTATCATCAAAAAGGTTCTAATATGTTTCCATTATTTCATAATATTATATATTTATGTATTATAAATACATAATATATATAATACATATTATATAATAATATGTATTATAAATAATATAAAAAATTATAATTAACGGATATCCGTCTAATAATGGATATCCATCAAGTAACGGATATCCGTTCGAGATTAGGTTTGGGATTTCCTAACCTGGAAAGTCGACCCAAAAAAATTGTTTTTTTAAATTATTTTAGTTTTCAGAAGTTCACCCTTGTGGCTGATGACTTTTTTTTTACCTGAATTTCATCAAACAAAAAGGTTTATAGAAAAAAAATTCAAACTTTCCACCAATATAATTTTTTCCTTATTTTGAATTAAAACAATACTTATTGATTTTCTACCTACATTACATCTAAAGTCTTGATTAATAGGTTGATTGAAAAACTTCTATGACTTTCATTCTACTTAACATTTTTTGAATCTACAAGATGTACCACATTCTATGTAGTATACTATGGATAAAAATAAATAAAATTGAATTTCATAATTTTTTGACCAAGTTATGGTGGTCAGACACAAACATTTTAATAATTTTGAAAAATTTCTAGTAAAAAAACATAACTAATTATTTATGTGCAAAAAAATTACAAAAAAAAATCTAGCACATCCAGACATGTTTCCTCTACTTATATTTAAAATTAGAAAAATATTATGTTTTTCTTGTACTTAGGGTGGTCGCACACACCTACTTCTTATCTTTTTCCTAAAAATTTAGTACCACGCATTGAAATTTCAAATTTTCTCAAAACAAATTTACTTTTCCCAAAAAGGACTAGTAGCCTAGAAACTACATTCCATTTACTACAACTTTTGTTCTTACATATTTTTCAAATTATGTTAATAACCTATTCAAAATTTTATGTCAAGTTCCCTAACTCTGATTTTCTGAATTTTCATCTCCACTTAGAGGCCTAGTTTGGATCCCCATGATCCTACACATACCCATAAGATATATGATATCGTATACCCCAAACTCCCAGTGTGCATTGGAATTAACTCAAGAAAACAATAACGAATCTCATGTTAACTAGTGTGAGTCTACCAAGTAGAGAGAAAACTAGAAGCGACGACTGGAACGAGGTAACATAGTGATTACAAGGTAATGCATGGCCTTGTCTAGACCAGAACAAAACATCAAGTTAAATACATTCCATTCAAGGATATTGAATTTAGAAACTTGAATTAAACAGGTTGCAATACAAATGAGAGACCTTCTACTTAAGGTCGCGGCTAAACGCAAAGCAAAAGAAACAACATACAAATACTTACAACCAACCTCCAATTTTAAAGCCTATATGAAACTATGTATAACACACAATTCCTACTAGAGGTCCTCTATTTAGTGGTCAACTTAATTGGATGTAAGGGATAGAAGTGGTGACATTTGACATGAAGAAACAATGGGTCAAGATAACATAAAGCAACAGAATGGAAGAGTATGGCTATGAGTTAATTCTTAAACTATCAAATTATAAGAGATAAAAAACTGAAAGATGCAGCCTCCAAAATGACTCGTGGCTGAATAATGACGTGCGACACAAGGAGGAAAACAAATTATGGATTGAAACAAGGCAGTGGCTGGAGTTATATCATGATGAGCTTTAAACATAGGATTATCGAATACTTGGAAGATATAGACAACGACTCCCAATTCCACCATTCTTAAATTCATACAATCACATATATAGATTGGGGGAAAATACAAAGTAAGAAATGGAAACAATAGAATTTTGTGAACAAAAGAATCCCTAAGGTTGTATGAAGCTTATGGAACAACACAACTCATATTCAAACATTCATTTGTTTCAGATAGCACAATTGCATTATTCATTTTTATCTCAACATTAAAATGAAGGGATTATAATGGAACCTGGTGTATGTGTAATGCTCCGACACACAATCGTAAAGGAAACTATTACAATTAACATTTATGGAACAAATTTTTTTTTTTTGAAAGTAACTAACATGCAACATGATATTAACATTCAACGCTTGAAAATAAATTATACATATACAACATATAACAAATCCCTTGGGGTTACATGACTACATTACTTTTCAAATCAACATCATTAAATTACATGAAAGATAAGCATACCTAGTATCCATAAGTTAACAACATGAACATGGACAATGCATTAATATCATAAAGATACAACACTCAAGGATTACATCATTACAACAGTTCTTCCCAACATGAACGAGAAAAGTATGATAGCATCGAATATACAAATGATATGTGAGTACAAATCATGAAGTCTGGTTCCAACACTGGAATATCTCTGGAGTCAGCAACTGGCTTCAACTCTACACAACTCGATCAATAGCTGGGGACCTAATGGGGTGGATAGCACGTTCCACTCGACCATGTGGACCCTAAGGCCCACCCCCCATGCTAAGAGATGACATGAAGGAACCCTAATGAAAACCATCAAATGAAACAAGGACAACATTAACACAAGTAAATATCCAACACAAGAACATCTAACACAAGAAACAAGACAACATGACAAGAGCATCAACAAATACATGACAACATCCACTTTCAGAGGCTCAAGAACAATAAGAGGGAAAGAAAAGCACACAAAGTATTTAATGGGTGGAGTGTCATCACATAGGTAGTCACAGGTTACACTGGCATAACCTTCCTAGGTTGTTGGCCCCCATCCTGGGTTACCCTAGTAACCTCTACCAGCTGTCAGACCCCCATGCTTGCTATGTAGGATCAACATACCTTGCAAAATTACTATGTAGATGCAAAGTAGTTGATTTTTCCATTCCAGACCTTCCCACTCATTCCAAGCCTAAACGGGCACTTGGGCCCATGAGTGAGGCTACATTATCTGAATAAAGGTGTGAAACTACCCAAACCCCCTAATTAATTAATTAAGTTATCACTTGATTAAACTCACAACAGGCTACCCTGGACCAACTGCTTTGGGAGCTAGACCCCCATTGATAGTCACTCCCCCAACTAACAACAAAATATCAAAATCACAAATGGGCAAGCCAACTTGCACAAGATACCAAATCCAAACAAAATAACTACACCAAGTGAGGAATGCACCATCTCATGCTAGAACTTCAAATTAATGAAAACTAAAATCAAGTGCAAGGCTTAAACCCACGTAAAAAAAATCCAAGTGCAAAGGTCAACCATCATCAAATAACAAATCATGAAACCACCCACTTATAGGTGAAACAACATAAAACTCAAATAAATACTTCAAGCTTCATATGGGTTACCCAAGGCAAATCCTCTTAGGTTGTCGGCCACCACACCAAAAATTACAAGTAATTACCATACTCCCCTCAACCTTTGGAAGACTCTCAAAATGTTAATACAAGGGTTCCCCCATCAAAGAAATGACAATAATAACAAGATCTCAAAGACCCATTTTCAATCCATAAATTACAAATCAATAAGTGGCAACATCACCTAAGAGATCTTCAATACTCATCTGTAAAGTGGCATAATCAACTTGATACAAAATCAACCACAAAGATCAAAATCCTCTCATTAACCATTAGGCACAAATGGTCTCCCTCCATACAACAATGACCAAAATCATGTAAGTCAACCGCAATAGTAAAAATCAACTTTGAATTTGAAATTCACATAATTCATAACAAGGAAACAATCAAATGTTGCAACCATGAAAACTGACTTACATTTGCTAGCCATCAATACGTGATCTAAAAACAAAACAATGTTTAAAAGACCATTTAATTCACTCACTAACTAATGCCTTCAGTCAATTAGATATAATCAAAAATAGATTCAACATTCCAAACAATTGAGGATATCACAATATTGTGAAGTTGAAGGTATAATTTGATAATCCATGCCATAAGATATTAATCACAATTATACTCAGCCAGCCATTCACACAACCCTTGAATGTCTACGACAATAATCAACTAATTTTTCAATTCAATTACACGAGGATATGTCAAATTCCACATTTAAGAAAAAAGTAACATATAAATATTTTTTTAATGTAAACAATCATGCATTCACTCATTTAATTATCCTATATATAAGTGTAAATTATTTTACAACATAATCAATATCATTTGCCATTTAAATACAACCCTTTTTACTTAATGACCTAACTACCAAAAGCAATCACCTAAGCATTAATTTCCTAAAAATAAAAGAATACACATGGAAGTAAATTTCACTTGATTTCCATTCACCAATATCCTAACTTACTTAGTTATTTAAAACATTGACACAAACCCATAATATCAAATCTTCCATTTAAGGAACATTATAATGTTTATTCTAATAATTACCTTGGTTACTAAAATGTAATTATCCTAATTTCTATTCTTCCACTTTCATTTCCAACCCTAACAACTACACAATTACACAATACATTTTATATTTATATACATATAAATATATTTCCATAATACATGGATAAAATCATATGTATTCATGCATAAACATACAATTAAAAAAGAAACTTATTTCTAACTCATCCTTTATCAAATATATATATATATATATTATAACAAATTGAAAACACTTGACATCTTATCCTCCTACTTAAGCGATTACATATTGCCAACAGAAAAGAACATATCACTGATAACTATACATATCTATATAATGTAATCGAATGGAGGTCGACTATACCAATATCTTTGCAGGCTTAAACTTTAAATCAAGAAACAAAATCTCAGTTGGTTTAGCTATAAATGAAGACAGTATCAACATCCACAACTTATGTACCAAAACTAATTGAATGCAAGATACAATACATATTCCTATTTTGGCTGCTAAAAATATGGCATGTTTTCTATCTACAAGAAAGGTAAACCTGAGTGCGATGCTTCCACTAAATTCATTTACAAGATTGAAGCAAGAGAGATTGTTCTAAGAAAGGTGAACCTTTCCCTGTTCTTTTAAGGACAACGACTAAGTTCTCAAGGAGAACGTTGGTGATGTTAAATGAAACAAACTGAAAAATAAGCTTGCTCATAAGTGAAACGCACGGGATCACATCCTAACATAACACAAGCTTACTAAAAGTGTATTCACATCTTACCTAAAAGGGGATAAAAGATAAAGATAAGACAACAACTTTACTTAGACAACAACCACTACAATTACACTGCAAATACAATGTACTATTTGGCTCTCTACATTTAAATTGCAAGGCGGGTTGAGCACAAAAATCATGTGATACCAAATATGAGTCAATTCAATTGAGGTTGTAATTATAGAATGAAATATGTTAATAGAAAGTGGAATATCAAAATCTTTGGCTTAAAACAATCTTCAGTCAACATGATGTTACAAATCAATCGATCCAATCAAGGAGATAGCGATGCCAAGGTATAAAATAAATTAACCTAGAACCTATAAACTTGCATTGATCATTAAAGGCATGAAAGGATTTCCAATATCTAAGATTTTAGTATGAGCAAGAGATGACAACGATAGGGTTTATAAGGTTTCTTTGAAACAAATCTATCTGAGCGCTATACTACCATTTTCCTGAAAAGAGATACAGTTTACTAAGGCGTCCACTAGAAATAGGGTATGAGCAATAGCATACATCAATCTCAATTATAGAAAGATCTTTATGGGGCTTTGAAATTACAATGGTTCAGGTGAAAAGGGAAGCACTTAATTTGTTTGTTAAGAATTTCTTTAGAGGAAACCCATCTCATTGGATACAATGATTATACGAGGCACACCATAATGATCTTTGTTGGAATGTAAACCCTAACTGCTGCTGTCACCCCCAGCCGCTGCTAGTGATATCACAATAAAAAAATATCCATTGCAATACCGCAGGAGACTCACGTAGCATTTTGGTTCATCTTAACCACCAGCCATTTACCATGCAAGTCAACAAACCGCTGCCCATGATATCACAATATGGGTAGTTACCCGTTGCGATACCGTGGGGAACCTTCTCCAAGCCGCCTCCGCCAGGATATTTCGTAATATAGAAATTTGATATTAAAGTTTTTATATTAATGTAAAGGACACTTTATTAAATATGTTTTGTTCGAGAAAAGTAAGTTAGGTAATTTGTAATAAATTTTTATTACATGCCCTCCCTTCCGTGAATGTTTTTCACGAAACTTTTAACTTTTACCTATTTTTATATATGTAATTTACTTTTGAATTTTAATAAAAAAGTGAGCATACAAACATTTATGAGCAGCAGCTCTGTGTTGAAGATATTTTTTAAAGTTTTAATTTTTCTTGTAGAATTCCTCTGCCTCTGGCCTTCACGTGGTATCAGAGAAAGTTCGATTATCAGAGCCAATCTTATCAAAGTAGATTATTTGGGTAAATTTCAAAATTGGCAGCAAGCACAAGCTTGACAAACCCACAAATTCCACAGTTTAATGGGAAGAATTATGAGTACTGGTCAATTACCATGAAAGCACTATTTAGCTCACAAGATATATGCGATTTAGTTGAGAATGGATTTCCAGAGCCAGCAGATGCAGTAGCATACAATGCTTTAACACAAGCAGAGAAAAAGTTATTAAAAGATACAAGGAAGAAAGACTCAAAGGCTTTATTTTATCTATTTCAAGCTATACATGAGAGCATTTTTCCAAGGATTTCAGTAGCAACAAAGTCCAAACAAGCATGGGACATACTTCAAACAGCCTATCAAGGCATGGAAAAAGTTAAAACAGTAAAGCTACAAATGCTGAGAAGAGATTTTGAAACAATATGTATGAAGGACAATGAATCTGTAGATTCATTCTACACCCAAGTCATTGGGGTGGTTAATCAAATTAGGTCTCATGGAGAGAATCTAGAAGATACCAGAATTGTTGAAAATATTTTAAGGAGTCTGCCCACAAAATTTCTACCAGTTGTAGTTGCTATAGAGGAGACAAAGATTCTCTCACAGTTCTCAGTTGATGAGCTGTATGCATCTCTAATTTCTCATGAACACAGGCTGAAGAGGTCAATAGATACATCACTGGAGCATGCTTTCAAAACTCAGGCTTCAGTCAATCAAGGAAGAGGTAGAGGTAGATCAAGAGGAAGAGGAAGAAACTCTTACAGAGGTGAAAGATACAGTCTATCAAGTTCAAGTGGAAGAGGCAACAATCAAGGCTCAAGACAAAACCCAACACAGAATCAGTCACAAAATCAAAGGTATGATAAATCTCAAGTCCAATGTCATTACTGTAAAAAATATGGGCATTATATGAATGAGTGTAGAAAGAAGCAGTATGATAATAATAGACAAAATGCAAATTTTTCAAGAGAAGGTCAAAATCAGAATTCAGATAAGAGCACAACGTTTTTAGCTTGTAATGTTGCTCAAGCAAATGAAAAAGATGTATGGTTTTTAGATTCAGGCTGTAGCAATCATATGACAAGGAATCTAGAAATGTTTTCAAGTTTAGATGAGAATGTAAAGTCTGATGTTACTTTGGGAAATGACAACAAAGTGTCAGTCAAGGGAAAAGGAGATGTCAATATTCTAACTAAATAGGGGGAGAAAAAGTATATTTTAGATGTGTATTTTGTGCCTGGTCTGAAACATAACTTAATGAGTGTAGGGAAATTGGTTAAAAAAGGGTATAGAGTAACCTTCAAGAATGGTTTGTGCACAATTTTAGATAAATACCCAAGCAACTAGCTTAATGCACTTAATGAATTCACAAATGGGTAGAGAAGAAACTACAACAGTAGTGCAAACAATCTTTCAAGCTAAGATAAAAGATGAAAACTGGTTATGGCACCTGAGATATGGGCATCTCAACTTTGGAGGTTTAAATTTACTTTATAAAAAAGGCATGGTCAAGGGACTACCTTTAATAGAAAAACTAGAAAGGGTATGTGAAGGGTGCATTTTAGGAAAACAACATAGAGAATCATTTCCAGCGGAAAGTCAACTAGAGCAAAAGCCCCTTTGGAAATTATACATTCAGATTTGTGTGGACCTATGCAAACACCTTCAATAGGTGGTAGTTTTTATTTTCTAACATTCATTGATGATTATTCAAGAAAAAAATGGGTTTATTTTCTAAAGCAGAAAAATGAAGTTTTGATCTGTTTCGTCAGTTCAAGAATTTGGTTGAAAAACAAAGTGGTTTTTATATCAAAGTGTTGAGAACAGATAGAGGTGGTGAATATATTTCAAGAGAATTTTTTAATTTTTGCAAAGATCATGGAATTCACAAGCAATTCACAACTAGATACACACCTCAGCAAAATGGAGTAGCTGAAAGGAAAAACAAAACAATCATGGAAATGGCTAGAAGCATGTTGAAAGCCAAACATTTGTCAAATGAATATTGGGCAGAAGCAATATCTTGTGCAGCCTATATAATGAATAGGTGTCCAACAAAAAGTGTCATGAATATGGTACCTGAAGAAGCATGGACAGGAAGAAAACATAGTGTTACTCACATGAGAGTATTTGGATGTGTAGCATATGCACATGTGCCTGATGAATTGAGAAGGAAGCTAGATAACAAAGGAGAAAAATGTATATTTGTTGGATATAGTGAAGAATCCAAAGCTTATAAGCTCTATAATCCAACAACAAAGAAATTTATAATCAACAAAGATGTACAATTTGTAGAAGATGAAGCATGGGATGGAAGCATAGAGAAGACAGTCAATATTTTAGCTAGTATACCTCAAGAGGAGAATGAAGTTTCAGCATCAACAAATATTCCAGCTATTGTGACTCCTACCACTCCCATTCAAGCTCAGCAAAGTAGTCCACAAGTGACACCAGCATCGACTATAAGAACAACCTCATGCATTCAGGGAAGCAGTCCAACAAGAGGACAACAAACACCATCTACAGTAGGACCATCGGGTCCACTTTCCACAAGTTCAACTGATATGTCAAATTGTACATTGGCAAGTATGAGAAGATAGAAAATCAGAAGCATAAGAGATATATATGAGCAAAATGAAGGTGAGAATAATTTAGATCAGATTTCTCTTTCTGCATTCTATTCTCAAATAGAAGATCCAGTTCATTTTGAAGATGCAGTCAAAGATGATAAATGGGTAAGTGCTATGGATGAAGAGATTGAAGCAATTGAAAAGAATCACACATGGGATCTAGTTAGTCTTCCAAAAGACAAAGATGTCATTGGAGTGAAATGGGTTTATAAAACCAAATTGAATGAAAAAGATGAAGTTCAGAAGTTTAAAGCAAGATTGGTTGTAAAGGGCTATTCACAACAGTCTGGAATTGATTAAAATGAGACATTTGCACCTGTAGCACGATTGGATACTATAAGGATGATTTTAGCATTAGCAGCTTAGAATAAGTGGTATGTATCTCAAATGGATGTAAAGTCAATTTTTTTAAATGGTTATTTAGAAGAAGTTTATGTGGATCAGCCACCTGAGTATGAAATTTTGGGTCAAGGAGACAGAGTTTACAAATTGAAAAAGGCACTATATGGATTGAAGCAAGCCCCAAGAGCTTGGTACAGCAGAATAGACAATTATCTTTTGCTGAATGCATTTAATAGATGTAGCAGTGAGCCCACACTGTATACAAAAATGAATGAAGAAGGTGAAATACTGATAGTATGCTTATATGTTGATGATTTAATTTTCACTGGAAATTTGTCAATTGATTTGTTCAAGGCAGACATGAAGAAAGAATTTAAAATGACAGACTCAGGTTTGATGAAGTATTTTTTGGGCATTGAAGTGAATCAAAATGAAAATGGTATTTTTATTTCACAGTCAAAATATGCAAATGACATTCTGAAAAGGTTTAATATGATGAAGTGCAAACCAGCACCAACACCTACAGTGATAGGTCTTAAACTAAGCAAGGATGATAGAGGGTCTAATGTTGATCCAACTTTGTTTAAGAGGCTTGTTGGAAGTCTCATGTATCTCACAGCCACAAGGCCAGACATTATGTATGGAGTAAGTTTGATTTCTAGGTTTATGGAAACACCAAAAGACACCCATTGGAAAGCAGGGAAGAGAATTTTAAGGTATGTAAGTGGAACAAGAAATTTTGGCATTAAGTATTCAAGTTCAGATGAGTTCAAACTCATAGGATACATAGACAGTGACTGTGTTGGCAACATTGATGACAAAGAAAGCACGTCTGGTTATGTGTTTAATTTTGGGACTGAAGTTGTCTCATGGTCTTCAAAGAAGTAGCCAATAGTCTGTCTTTCATCAGCTGAAGCAGAATATGTGGCAGCCACAAGTGCAGCATGTTAGGCAGTTTGGATGAGAAGAATTTTGAAAGAATTGCAAAATGAACAATTGGAGGCAACAAAAATTTACTGTCATAACAATTCAGCCATAGCTCTGTCAAAAAATCCAGTCTTCCATAAGAGAAGCAAGCATATTGATACCAGATATCACTTCATCAGGGAATTAATTAACAATGGTGACATATTTTTAGAGTTTTGCAGATCAGAAGAGCAAAGTGCAGATATCTTCACAAAGGCACTAGGAAGAGATAATTTCATTTTTCAAAGAAACAGATTGGGCATGGTGGACAGTGCAGTTATGTTTAAGGGGGAGTGTTGGAATGTAAACCCTAACTGCTGCCGTAACCCCCAGCCACTGCCCATGATATCGCAATAAAAAAACATCCATTGCGATACCACGAGAGACTCCCATAGCATTTTGGTTCATCTTAACCGCCAGCCGTTTACCGCGCTGTCAAAAAACCGCTGCCCTTGATATCGCAATATGGGTAGTTACCCATTGCGATACCATAGGGAACCTTCTCTAAGCCGCCTCCGCTAGGATATTTCGTAATACGGAAATTTGATATTAAAGTTTTTATATTAATGTAAAGGAAACCTTATTAAATATGTTTTGTTCGGGAAAAGTAAGTTAGGTAATTTGTAATAAATTTTTATTATGTGCCCTCCCTTCCGTGAATGTTTTTCACGAGACTTTTAATTTTTACCTACTTTTATATATGTAATTTACTTTTGGATTTTAATAAAAAGTGAGCATACAGAAATTTATGAGCAGCAGCTCTGTGTTGAAGATATTTTTTAAAGTTTTAATTTTTCTTGTAGAATTCCTCTGCCTCTGGCCTTCAATCTTATCATGCCAAAGGTGATTGGGATGTCGCTAGTCGTTACTAGAAGGCATCACCCAAGATAAGCTAGAGGCTGCAGATCATGTGTTGTTGTTCTTAGCGTTGGGTCAGGTTCGATTGAAGGTAGGAGATCTTAAGAGGTCTTCCTCAAATTTTGAAAAGGCATAAGAAATTTTTTAGGAATTGCAGACCAATGGTATCAAAGGATCAACCTAACACTTACTAGTCACAAGGACGCTAACATATGCCTCACAAATACATTACCATGATGAGGGTGTAGAAAAATATCCACATATGCTGAGAACGGAGGAAGCCTCACACTTCTTGAATGAAGATTGTAAATAGATGAGAGTTCCAGTTTAAATGAGAATTGCAGCAGTCTTAGCATAGTAATGAGGAGTTTTAAACAAGGGATATGAATCAATCTAGATTAGGATATCATTCACAAATATGAGCATAAGGATTGCCCCTAAAGTTTTGTAGTATCATATCATGAGGAATCAAATCTAGATGAATGACACACAGATGAAAGATAATCACCATCATACATAGAGCCGCTAACCAATGCTTTCATTTACTATGAGAAGACAAAATTGTTTTATAATGGAATTGATCTCAACAAAAAGAAGATAATTGAACAAGCTATGTACAGATTTCAGAAGAAAAAGAATAGAGTTACTAATGCCATGGTCATACCTTACCTCATATTTCACCCAAGTTACATCCCTGTACACCATCTCATGGCATGGCCTCTCTCCTAAATTTGCATTTTCCTTTGATACTCTCTCTTCTATCATATTCTTTGCTCACTCTTCCTCGATTAATCTCCCCTCGACTTCCGTTTTAGAGAATATTTTTACTGCTACCAACACCCACAAAATCTACAGACCACTCTCTCATTTGAAGAGTGTAACCACTTCCTTTCCTTATTTTTGGACATGAAAATATCTTTAATAGCTATTTTCATTAGTTCATTTCATTAATCCCACTAACTGTTAGTTAAAAAATTCTTCCAAAATATGTTACATTTACCCTCTGTAGAGTGGTTACAAAACTGTTACGAGAATAGCCTATATTAAGACCTTATGACATGTCAATGTATAACCTTTGATTTATTTATCATTCATTAATTTTTTTATAATTTATTTATTATTTATTATTACTTATTTATTTTATTTATTATTATCTTTTATTATAATTATTTACATTTTTATTTTCTTATATATCCAATGTATGTTGTTAGCATAAAGGTTTATTTAATGCATCAAATCATCAAAATAAAAACCCATCAAATGTTTTTAAAGTAAACACATAAAATCAAACATCCCAACTCATGGAATGGTGAATCGGGGAGGGCACTACAATATGCTTGACGGGGTTGAAGACTTGATGCAGAACTCTTCTAACTTCTAGCCTCTACTCCTTTTGAGCCTCCACAACACTACAAAATCCCAACTTCTAGCTTCCCAAAACCCCAAGAAGTTTCAAGAACCAGAGAAACAAAATCAAGAGCAAGAAACTCTCTAAAACTACATCCTCACTTAATTTAATTAATTCATTTTTCTTTTATTTTTCCCCACAATTCACAATTTTCTCAACTTATTTTAATTTTATAATTTTGAAATCATAACTTGCAATTGCACACAATTAATTAATTATTTAATATATTTAGTTTATTAACTTATTTTCTCATACTGTTTGCTTGCACAATCCCATTAAATTAATATCTTTATTTAAATATTTCATTTTAAATCATAAAGTTTAATATATAAAAATCAAATAAGGACCTTAATAAATTTTATTTAATCAAGACATGAACTATATAAAAAAAATTATTTAATTGATCCAAAGCCTTTTAAATTTATGATAACCTTTATTAATGAAATAATCAAACAAAGGCACAATCATGAACATTACTCCAAGAACATATTATCAAACAATATCAAACCGTACAACGAAATGGAAGACAAAACGACAACATTGATGAACCAACAAAAACTAACCTTACAAACAAGATGTGACATCAGACACTCATCCTCAATGAGGATGATGGCTCAATGTGGGGGACTTGATGCTACCTTTGAGTCAACAACCTCCATTGGGTTTTAGGCACACTTAAACCTAGAAATTCAGGTGGAGTTTATGCCTGGTACTTGCAACCTACAACAAATCACATGATTGAACATGTGTATAGGAAAAATAGTCAATCAGACTATGAAGGAAAAATCGTAGTGTCGCAGGGCACTCGCAAGTGAGTGATACGACCCTATTCCTCTTCACCAATACATTGACACACAATAATAGATATCAAACCATGATAGAATATACATCTAATAAACACATAATCTTCATATCCATGATAACTCACATAAATAATTAAACTAATCTACTAACCATGATATAAGCATAAAGCATCAAATATAACAATGCCATCAAATATCATTATAACTAAGCATCAAAGTGTCATAGTAACCAAGTGTCATCTACAGTATCATAAAGTCCAAATACATCTATGTAGCTGCCAGAAATAAAAGCAATCTGAGGGACACTACAGTGAAAAATGTTACGTACACGTCTTACCTCAGGTTCATATTGTTTATCATGTAGGTTTTGTTGTAGTGCAAGGGATATATCTCAAGCAAGTCAAAATTATTCAACATGGTATTTTATTGACTATCTGTAATGCCCAAAAAATTTGCAATAAAATCAACTAAGGGAAAAACACAATTTTCAAATTTCGACCATAAACACTAACATAATTCCCAAAGACTGCTTCCTACACATGAACCTCATAAAATCCTAACAAGAATTAGACCAATAATTAATAATGACTTGGCCATCAACACAATTGAATTGACAATCACGGTCAAGTTTCAAATGGATATAAGAATCCACATCACCAAGGTAGGCTTGATTAGCTCCACTAACTCATCAATAAACACATACTTAATTCAAGTCACTAGTTATGCAAATAATATATATCAGTAGTAACTTTAAATATTTAATAAGAGGACAAACCTAGGGCCAGACCTAATTCCTTGGGGGCTCATCTCTGATAGCCTTGCCTATATATATAATTCATAGAGGAACCATAGTTCGACAATAGACTTTAACCATCTCACACATGTTTGGATAACAAGGGATACAATTTCATCAAAGAAATTTTAAATCAACAGGACGCTAATTGCAGGATTAATCATATCCCCAACGTCACCAGTCCATACTATAACAATGGAAATACAATAGTTCAAGGTTAAATATTATGGCTGGACCTAGACGATGCACACACAACTATCATATACCACATGTTTGATTTCCCTCAATTTAGCTTAACTCAGTGCATGCAAGGTACCAAAAGAACCCACACATTCTATAGTATTTTATAACAATCAATGTATCCACCTAATACATAATCCTTTACATTAATGAAATAGAACAAGGTAATAAAAGAAATTACATCATATAATCTAATTTTAATACCTCAAAATATGAAGTAAGCATTTATATCATATTATAAACTTTCACAAACAATTACACTTTGACACTACAACTTTTCAGCTTTTTTATCATAGCAAAATGGGTAGTGGCAAAAAAGTGATTAAATCTCAAAGCATTTACATCATATTATAAACTTTCACAAACAATTACACCCTAAAACTACAACTTTTCAGCTTGTTGATCATAGCAAAATGGGTAGCAGTAAAACGGTGATTAACTCTCACTCTACAAAACCAAAATTTGAACTCAAATATGATATGAAAAGGGGAAAGAATGAGAAACAAATCCCATAAGTAATTTTTCATAAAAAGAACAACCAATCAAAATAAATTTGGCTTACAACTAAATCTCACAAGATTTCTATAACATGCTGATTTTCAGCGAGACATAGACAAATTAAAACATCCATAACTCTCACTCTACTGGTCCAAATTTAAAAGTTTAATATGTTTCGGAAAGGGGAAAGAATGAACAATAAAACCCAAATTTTTTTTTGCAAGAGTATTAAACATGTGTGAGAAAATTTTTGTGCAACTTAATCCACTAATTTAAAAGGTTTAAAATTTTCATAATCTTTAACACAATATACTAAATTCCAACTTAATTCTCATGAATGCACAAATATTTCAAATGTTTAACCTCTATTAATCAATATTAAATGACAGAGCTACAATAAAAAAATATATGAATAAAAATTAATGCATTACCTCTGTTTAGCATTATTGCTTGTAACCTATTAGTTTGAGTATGACACTGAGTTTTTTTACTTATACAAAAGTGGCAAGGGCACTTGACTTGTACACAATATCCTAACTATTGGGGAAAGACTAACAATGGTTTTCTCAACTATAAATCATACTATATGCATCTAGTATTGATACTAATATTAATAGAAAAGACATAGCAAGAGAATAGTGAAAACAACGATGATCAAATAGTGAAAATAAAAATCACTTATAATTTGTAAACAGTACTATGAAATAGATAAAATCGAATTAATACTAACAATTATTTTTTTTGTTAACTTCCTATAACATCAATACCTTTCAAAAAAAATAAAATTTGAGAATTTTATGTAACTGTTTGAGACTACAAATTAGGGAGAGGGATAACAAAATAAAATGTAGTTACATTACATTGCAAGTATGTAATTGATTTATAAGATTTTAATGAAAGCATTCCATAGAAGAATTTAAAGATTAACTAAATTTATAATTACAATAAAATTACTTAGATTTATATCTCTAAAATTTACAATTAAACTAAGATTTACAAGAAATGAAAACTTCAATAGAAGCATTTGATTCCTCAATAAAAAAGTGGGCCAGATGGGAATCAACACACTCACTAGCTCAAGGTACTTTAGGAGGCTTAGTCATCTTATGGAATCCAAAGCTGGTAAATGTTAAATAACACAAAAATGAGAGTTGTTGGCAACTTGCAAAAGTGACAAAGTTTGATCTTCATTTTTGGCTTATAAATGTATATGGTCCAACATTGACTATTGATAAGAACAACTTGTGGGATGAGCTTACCAGGAAAATTGGTCTAATCCATAATGGGAAAATCATATGTATAAGCAGGGGACTTTAATGCAATCACATCTCTTCAAGAAAAGTGTGGAGGAATATGCCCACCTCAAAAAATCATGTCAGATTTCAGTCAGTTTATAACTTCAAATTCTTTACGGGATATCCAACCACATTTAGGAAGTTTACATGGACCAATAAAAGGAAGGGATTTCTCCAAATTGCAGAAAGGTTAGATAGATTTTTGGTTTCTCCTAGTTGGTTTCTTTCAGCCCACAATCTAAGCTATGAAATTCTTCTATATCCTAGTTCGAATCATTATGCAATTTGTTTGTCTATTGCAAGCATATCTACGCCCAAAGAAAAATCCTCTTTCAAGTTTGAAAGTATGTGGTTTAGACATCCTCAGTTTATGGATCTTTTGAAGCATTGGTGGGTAAATGCTCCACATGAAAAAGGTACCAAAGTGTTCTAGTTTCATGGAAAGCTGAAATATGTGAAGCAGCAAATTAGAGTTTGGAATAAGCAAGTTTTTAAAAATATTTTCCAACAAAAAGATGTAGTGTTTAAATAATTATCAACAATTCATGAGAATATAATTCAAAATGGTTTGGATGTTTTATATGAAAAAAAAAAATCTACAAGAGGAATGGGAAGAATTATGTGTGAGAGAAGAAGCTTATTAGAGACAAAATTCTTGGGAATTATGGCTAAAAGAAGGAGATCACACTGCTAAATTTTTTCATGCCTCTGCTCAGATAAAAAAGGAAAAAAAGTCGATTCACTCAATTTAGGAGCTATCTTCAGGTAATTGGCTCACAAAGGAAGTAGATATCAAAAATGAAGGTGTGAAATTTTTCTCAAAGCTCCTCTCTACCCCGCCAACCATAGATGCCACTAGAATAAATGATCAACAAGAGCTATTAAGCACAACTCCATGCCTTATCAGCAATGAAGATAATGAGATTCTGATGAAGCATTTCACTATGGAGGAGATGAAATCAGTAGTATTCTCACTTGCTCCTGATAAGGCCCCTGGTTAAGATGGGTTCATAGCCTTATTCTTTCAAAAAAAATGAAAGTTTTATGTTTTGAGCTCCTCTGGGCTCTTGAGGAGTCAAGAAGAACATGTTTCATGTTCAGGCAGTTGAATGTAACCAACATTGCAATTTTTCCAAAAGTCAAAGAGCCTAAAACATTTGCTGATTTTAGGCCCATCTCCCTATGCAATACAATTTACAAAATATTCACAAAAGCTATTTACATGAGATTGCAACTACTTATTCCAAGGATTATATCTTAAGAACAAGGTGGCTTTGTCCTAGGAAGGGAAACATATGAAGAAGCAATCATTGAACATGAAGTTCTGCATACAGTCTCAACTTCAAAGTTTCCCTCTTTCATAGTTAAGCTAGACATGATGAAAGCCTATGACAAGGTTGATTGGCAATTTCTCAATAAGGTTCTAACAAAATTTGGCTTTTTCTCTCATTGGCATAGATGGGTAATGTCTTGTCTATCTGGAGCTAAGTTCTCAGTGATCATAAATGGTAACGCAACAGGTTTTTTTAGTGCTACTCAAGGGGTAAGGCAAGGTGACCCACTTTCACCATTTTTTTTTATTGTTATGGAAGAAGCTTTAAGTCATTTCATCATCTTGAAACATAATGAAGGATTATGGAATGGAGTGCAAATAGAAAATTCAAGTATCTCAGTTTTACATTCCCTTTTTGCTGATGATACTCTCCTTTTCAATAGATCAACATTGCCTAAAGCTAAGTAGATTAAAGAGGTTCTTAATAAATATTCATTAGCATCTAGTCACAAAATTAACTTAGCAAAGTCCAAGATTTATATTTTAAATACTCTTGAAAAGTTGAAGAAGGAAATTGTGAAGGTTTTTGGATTTCAAGAAGCAGAGTTACCATGCACCTACCCAGGGATACTATTTTTTAAAGGCTCCAATAAGGCATATTTTTGGGACAAGGTAATAAATAGGCTTAAAGGAAGAATTTTGATTTGGAAAGCTAGATAGCTTTCATTATCAAACATGATTCTTCTATGTAAATTAGTTTTAGCCTCAATTCCAAATTATTTTATACCTGTCCTTAAAGCTCCTACATCAGTAATTTCTGAAATTTAAAAGATAATTAGATATTTCCTATGGAAAGGTAATATTAATGACAAGAAAAAAATACCTCTAATTTTACTTGAAGGCTTGTCAAAAGGAAAGAATCAATGGGGGGATGGTGTTCAAAATATCTCATTGAGGAATAAGGATTTTGGGGAAAAGCTTGCATGGAAAATGTATTCCAACTCAAAGGCTAAATGGTCTAGGATAATGCAAGTTAGATACTTAGACAATGATAATCCCACAAGAATTCTAATGGTGGTAGATCCCCAAAAAGGCTCTGCCATTTCAAAATTCATTGTAAAGAGCAAAAGCCTCATTTAAAATATGCATCATGGGAGGTAAATGATGGGAACAGTGTAATTTTTTGGGCAGATTCATGGAATGGAAAGCCTCCTTTGGTAGAAAATCAAGAACTTCATGAGATAAGAACATTTTTATTTGAAGCTTGGGGGTCAAGTTTTCTAGATTATGTTCACTATTCCAATCCTCTGACTGGGAAAGTAGTGTGGAAAAAACCCCCACCTAGCCTCATTTCCTCACACCAGGATGATTTTTTTTATAATGTTTTGAATGAAAGAATAGTGTACTTATCCTCAAAACCAAATAAAATGATATGGGCATCTTCAAAATTTATCTCTTATTATGTCAAGGAAGGATATGCACTTCTAAGTCAGTCAAAACATTCCTCGCAACCTCATCATGCATTTTCATTTTGTTGGAGCAACAAAGTCTTGTGCAAGGTAGGTAGTTTTGTGTGGCTTTCCATTTAGAAAAGAATCCTAACAAGGGATCATTTGGTCAAGTTAAAAATTTCAGATCCTTTTAAGTGTCCATTATGTGATGATGAATTTGAAACAGTAGATCATTTGTTCCTTTAGTGTAATTTTTCTAGTCAATGTTGGGATTTCATTCAAATCAAGTTAAACCTTAATATGCCTCTTCCAAATTCAATTTGGGATCTTTTTTCAGAGTTAGCCAGTTGTTTATCAATCTTCTTTTTTCTCATGTCTTTGGAATATTATTCCAGTGATTGTGGTATGCAATATCTGGTGGGAAAGGAACATGAGAATCTTCAGGAAAACCAAATTACCTATAGAGCTGACTTATATCAAAATAGAAAAAGTGATATCATAAGGGGTAAAATCTTATGTTCAAAAGGAGAAATCAACAAATTCATCATTCACAAGTTGGGTCAGTTCCATCCTGTCCAACTAGAAGAATATAAAAATGTCGTTTGATGGAAGTCTCCTTAAAAATTGTTCCAAAAAAGTTGATAGGAGACTAGTCAAATGAATCCCTCCTTAAGTAGGCTTTGCTAAATTAAAATTTGATGGAGCATCCAAAAGTGAATCTCAAAAATTAGAAGCTAGTATTTGTATTAGAAACTCATTAGGGGATCTATTGGGGCAACTTATTCATTTCATTTAACCTATTATACAAACAATAGTATGGAAGAAAAAGCATTATTAGCAAGATTGGAAGTGGCATTTCAATTGGGGATTTCAAATATCTATATTGAAGATGACTCTATGATAATTATAAATGCATGTAGAATAAGAAAGATTCAAAACTGGAATTTGAACTATGTTTTACAAAAATCATGGGCCCTAATTGACAATTTCAATGCCTTCATAATCTCTCACACTTATAGGGAAGGTAATGGAATTGCAGATTTCCTTGCAAATTTAGGTTGTGAGAAAATAGAATTAAAAGCATTGCATGATATAAGGGAGCTAAATTCTTTCCCTCAATTGATGGATCTATACAAGCAAGAAGCTAATGGTGATGCATGAGGAAAGCAGCCAACATGGGCTTCCTATGCCACATTAGCAATAATCCTAAATTAAAACATATGCTTGGGATCATTCGGGGTATTGATGGCTAATAAAGTCATTTGTGACCATGATGTTACACATCTTAAGTAACAGACATATTTTCATCTAAAAGGAATAAACCCATATTGTTAAACAAATCTGGATAAGAAAGCTTTACTAGTACCTTCAAGATATCGTCATGTGCTCTAAGGTATAGAGAGAAGTAATAATTAAGGGGTGATGGGACAGGTCATATACGTCTTGATAAATTTTGGCCACCCTTAAATTTTCCACCTTTCTAGCGAATGTTGTAGCTCTTCATGATGGTTATTTTAAGGTACTTTTATTATATGGTAGTATTGCACATTTGTTTCTTGTAGACCATTGAAGCTCTTTCACACGATTCATTATATTCCGATGGATCTTTCCTTTTATATCCATCATCACATGATACAATTGCCATCATGTTTCCCAAAAATATGCAACATTCGAAGGATTTTATGGGCTTTCAAATGAGCTTTTTAATTCATTTTCAATCATTCAGTTTAACCAAGTTCTGGAAGTGCATCTGGGTAGCAAAATCTGAATTGTACATTTAGTGAAGATAGTCTAGCAACATGGCTCTCTACCCCTAGAACCTAAGAATTAATTGTCCAGTTCAACTATGGGAAAGGTCCTTTGAAAACAACCTTTCTCAAGAGGATTTAAGCCTCATCTTCAAATTGGATTGCTTGCGAATAGAGGATGTTGTGTGGATGGTGCTAGGAGTGGAGATTACCAGTCCTAGAGCTCGGAGATTAATATTTCCTTCCTAGGTTTTATCAGTACTATTATCAAATGCTATGGATTTACTCCAATCGTTGAAGGAATTAGAATTAATTGTGGTCAAATATGTGAATCCAAAATTCATTGATAAGAATGATTTGTTATCTGTTGTGTAAAAGTATAATCTGTTTACTGGGGAGAGTTATATTGGTGGTTTATTTCCCCATGATTGTGTCAAGGAATGTTCAGGGTTTGAGGAAATATTTGAAGTTATCAAATTGGGCCTTCAATTTATGAATGATTATTTCCTCTTATTAGCTCTAAAGAAACATGCCAAAAGAATCTGTGCATTTTTGGACTTTGAAATCAAAGAATTTTTTTATGCCATCTCATTTATTCATGACCATGTGAAACATCAGTTCTTCAATTGTTTTTTTAGTAAAAAAGAGAAAATGCATTTTGAGTCAGATAAGTATGTGGTCAAAGAATTTCATGAGGCCCATTTAGTAAAGAGCTCTAAATCTTTCCTTCACGGTTTAATGGAAAGGGCCTGAAATGATGTTGTTGATCAATCAAAAGTTGTTGAAGTTCCTTTTGTTGGCTATTACTTTTTTCTTGTGATACTCCTCTTCCCAAACAAGCTGGACTGCAAGACGTTCAAGTAGAGGTGCAGGATAAAAAATCAACCTGTGCAGAGTGTATGGAAGAGTAGAGTATGCAAAATTTTATGTTAGATATTAGTTTTTTGGTTCAAGTTATTTATATTTGAGGATGCTTCAAATGCTAAATTCATTCCTCACTTTTGTATCAATTATGTAATGGGTTTTCAGTTGGCCAAATTTAGGGTGGGGGTACTGTAGCTAGTCTTTTTGAAAATCTATTATGGATCCCTACATGAGGGATAATTTTGTAATCTTTTGTAATGTTTTGAATCACATTTTGAAATTTTTTGGGCTATAACTGGAGGTTTTCTTCCTAGTTCTTTCCTGTCGGTATTCCCTCTAAACCAAGATTATGTATATAATTATATATATTTATTAATATATTAAAATGGCATGCCACTTTTGTTAAAAAAAAAAAGAATTTTAAGCCATAGGTTTTCATATATATTTTTTATACCTAACTTGCATTAAATATGATGAATGAAATAATGTACAAAATCTACAGGTTATAATTTTTATCTCTTTAATCTGGAAAGAAATTTTAGTATCTAAAATTGTATGAATGATCCATTGTTGATTTATACATAATTATTTCATAAATAAAAACAAATGTGGATAAAACACAAAATCTAATGCACAATCCATTGCTAATTTATACATAATTATTTCATAAATAAAAATAGATCTGGATATAAACACAAAATCTAGTGCACCCCTTTAACAGATAACAATTGAATTTATTTTAGAATGAAATAAATACACATCAGAAAGGAAATCTAGTCATGCACAAATTCTCATTCACTATTTTTTTTTTAAATTGAAATCATGGAATGTGACTTACCTGCATAAACCCATCATATAAGACCATACCATAGGATTTTATATAGGGAATGTAGGAAAATATGGATAGTTGTGATTGCAGAATAGGCACAAAAATCGTTTATTAAAATTGGTTCAACAAACATCCACTCCATATAATTGGCAGTATTTCACTTAATCACATTTTCTGGTGTAATGAATGTGTACAAATTTTGTAGTTGAGAATCTCCTAATTAAAAAATGAATAGTCATTAGTCAAATATGACAAGACACTCAGCATTGTACAAGGGGAGGAATGACTATTGTAAAATGCTTGAAAAACTATTTGAATATTGAAGGGAAAACAATTACACCTAATTGAGATTACTAGGGACTTGGATTCAAAAGAGAACACTAGATGGTAGCTTCAAAATAAATTCAAGAAGCAAATGAAGAAGAGACTCTGTGTTGCAGTCATAACTTTAGTAAAACTGATGTCATTAACTTATGAAACCATAGATTGAACAAAGAATTAAATGTAGAACATGCAAATGAGATTTCATAAGAATCATATGGAATAAATTCACTTTAGGCACACAAAAAAGTAAAATGTGTCCCATCCATATGATTGATGATTAAAATAAACATAAAATATTATAGCCTAGCCCCAACGTCTCACATGAACCAATATAAATTGTTGGAAAAGAATGTCTTGAATGTTGCATGGAGCTCAACCATATTCTACACAAAGGAAAAAGTATATCTTGTTGTATCATTGGGGAAGAAGTATCTATCACTAGAAGAGCAACCAAAATCTCGTAGGGTGCCAATAGGTAAAATCCAAAAAAAAAAAATCAAAAGTTGTATATACTATAGAGAAATGGGAATGTTGGTTAAGTCATGCAAGGAAGTAATAAATGAAGCTCTCAAAAACCTGGGTATGTTATCTCAGCCCACAAACTTCAAGAATTTGATTTTGCATACAATGACCAAGATGTAGTATATAAAATTTACAGTATAATC
The DNA here is from genome assembly GCA_007258455.2 of Sequoia sempervirens. NCBI lineage: Eukaryota > Viridiplantae > Streptophyta > Pinopsida > Cupressales > Cupressaceae > Sequoia > Sequoia sempervirens. The sequence continues at coordinate 543,813,451 of VDFB02058242.1, read as the reverse complement.
AAACCCATTACCTCACATGATAATAGGTCATGGCTTGACCATGCAAGTTAAAAGATATTCAATTTATTTAGTCAATGCATTATGTCTTCTTTTGAACTCAAGAGCATATACATATTTCAATATCGATTCAACTTACGAGATATTTCAAGAGTATAAATTATAATAGATGTATGATGTGAGCAATGGATAGAAAATGAGAATAAAACAAAATTGGGGTATAAGGAGAGATTTTACCAACCTTAATTGGTCTAAGATGTTTAATAGGATGGGTACTGTCTAGAGTCCTCCTCTGAAAGATTGGGTTAAGTGCAACTTTGATGATTGCTCAAAAGGCAACCCGGGTCAGGCTAGGGCTAGAGGCCTGGTGAGAAACCAGAAAGGTGACTATATTTTTGGTTTTGGAGTGAACCTAGGTATCTACTCTAACAATAAAGCAGAAGCTATGGCTGCTCTTGGTGCATTCAATTTCCTAAAGGAGCTAGGATTTAAAAATGTTATCATAGAAGGGGACTCAAAGTTAATTGTGGATATTTTAAATGATGAAGCTGCTCCCCCATGGGAAATAAAAAATATTATAGATAGATGTAAAGTTATTAAAAAATATTTTACTATTTGTCGATTTCAACATGTGTACAGGGAAGGGAATAAAATTGTTGATTGTGCAACCAATCTGGTGTTGGGTTGTAGGGGTTGGACATGGTGGAGTTCAATGGAAATATGTTGTTGCATCTTAGAGATATCATCCTTAATGAAAGGTTTGAAAATGATTATCAAATGTGTATCTAAAAATTTAGTTGTTGGTGGGACGAAAGGGTACCAAGTGGTGTTGTCTAGCTTTCCCAGTATTGATGGCTTCAGGTGTATGTGCAGGTATAGGAGGATCCTCGAGGGAGATAATCTCATTAATTTCCCTTTAAAGAGTATGTTCAAAAATCACATGCAAATTTTGGATTTGATAAAGGTTGTGATTTCAATGTGTGCGAAAATTCACTCTATAAGTTACTCATGTATTTCAATAGAGGGAAAAGGAAAGAGTTTAATTATGGACGTTAATGCTTGTAAAATTCATAATGAATTTTGGGTTCTAGAAATGTGAAGTTCAATTATCTAATAAGAAACTTCTCGAATTTCCTTTCTATCATCAGAGAAGAAAGCAGATTGTGGGGGAGAGTATGAAGACAAGCTTGTCACAACAAAACAACCTACAGAAGAGAAATATGGGAGGTTCAAGAAAAATAACTGAACCACCTAACTGCCAAGCTCTAAAATAGAATGGAAACCTCTAGAGTTTGTTCAAGAATGTGAGTATGGTCTCCTTCTTCCAATCTCTCAAAGGATATAATGAAATTTTAACAACAAAATTCACCAATCCTTACTCTTGAAGGTCACTATATGTCTATTCATGCTTACTACTTTCCACTTTTAAATCACATTAGACATGGAGAGTGCATAAACTTTCCTTTTTACCTTATGTCCTCAATGCAACTTAATATTGAAAAAGGAGCTAACCTTCCCCTCCATCAGGGTCTTATGCTTACTATGTATAAATTTTCCCTTGCCCATAATCCCCATGATAATCCTCTTAATTCCAAAATCAAGAACCTTGACTAGTTGGATGAGGACATTTTTGACCCATGGGAGGTCAAAAACCGTGATGTTGGTGAACCCCTAGTTGATGAACAATTTACCTGCCACCCTCCTATTGTGGTTGTGAGATGTTTGCTTATCCCTACCAAAAGCAACTCTTTGTTGAGAAATATGTCTAATCCTTCTACCCCTCAGTCCTAGAAAAGTGAGGATTTGAAGAATGTTGACTTACTGCTTACTAGAGCTACTCCTAAAAAGAGGAAACACTCTCCCCTACTGTTAGAAGCCCCTAAAGCCAAGAAACCCAAATGCGATATCAATCCTAGTGATGCTATTCATATTTTTGAGGATGCAAACCAAAAGGAGGAGGTAAAGGAATCTTTATAAGGATAGGGGAGTGGCAGTTGTGGTGGAAAAATGTCTACCAAGCTAGTGAACATGGCCTCGAAAAAGAAAAAGGGGAAATAAATAATGTCTATGGATGTGGAGGAGGTCCTGGGTTATGAGGAGTTTGAGGCTTAGGAAGATGATGAATTTGAAGAATTATATTTTTAGGACACAACCTATGAAATGGAGGAAGATGAATATGAGGAGGAAAAAGATGAGGAAGAGGAGGAGCAAGTGGAGCCGTCTAAGGAAATGCTTGAAGTTGGGAATGAAAAGGATGTCGGGTTTTCTAGATTGGAGAATAATGCTAAAGTTTTGAGTAATGAATTTTTAAAAAGTAGATTAACCTTTTGGTAGGTCTAGTTCAAGGATATGGAAAAGGTATTGGCTACTTTGATGAGAGTCACAAATAGGTTGATGCGATGTTTGATGCTAGGAGTGGCCTTGGGAGAAACAAAGCTTACCAAAAAATTGAAGAAGTAGGCGAAATATGATGCCCTAAAACTATTGGATGAAACTAAGGGACCTGATTGGCATGAATATGTGGCTCTCTTCAGAGAGTATGGGGACCTATTAAAGAAAGTCAGTTAATGGCTTGGCTTGTTGTCTTTTCTACATTTTGATGGGTTTTTTGAATTTTGTTTATATCTGGGACTATTCGATTATTTTCTTTAAGATTTGGTGGAATACCACCTAGAATACTGTGGACTTAATTAATCGTCTCCATAGTTTAAAGTATGTTGGTAACAACTTTTTTCTTTTGATACATAATGGTTGGACTATGGTTATGGTTTTAAATTTGAGCTTGTGAGCCAATCTGATGTTGTTTTTTGGTTTAGATGGTGGTTTTGTTCCCCACCTATGTTGCTCTTTTTGATATGCTTTTGTAACTATGGGATTAGGGCCCTTCCCTGCTTATCTTATTAAAAAAAATGGATAGCAAAGCCAAAAAATTTGTTTAGATGTTGTCCAACTTCATAAGCTAAGCAAGTGGCTACTTCCTTTTAATACAAGTAACAGTAATATTGTAAGTATCATAGTAGGAAGCTTGCCTTACCTCCATTATTAGTGTTGGAATTCTAATAAAAATCAAATGAGATTATCCTAGCAGACACACGCCTATAAAATATGGATGCATAGACAACCAACACTACTCACCAATCCCCCCCTTAACTTCGTGGTAGCTATTGTTGTATCTTTCAGATCAAATAAGGGACATGAATTGCTTGATAGGGTACCACCCAATTCCCCACCATTCTCTTGTGCTTCCACCCTTAACTCTTTTTTTCTCTCTCCATTACTATCCACCCTTCCTTGACCTCCATAGGCTGCAACTATTGCTTGGTGTATATGCCTCACTACTAGTACCTGGCTCTCTTTGCGTGATGTTGCTAACCAGAAATCTTTCTTCCATCCTTTTAGATCCAACAGTACTTTTAACTACAACTTGGTCTATGATGTCTTTGCCATTTAAACTAGACTTTCTAAGTATCTATATTTTTATGTGCTTTCCTTAGCTCCCAACTCGTATTCCCTCTCTGTGCATTTGGTGGAACAAATACAAGGCTTCTATGCCATCAACATTTTGAACATACCTCCCAATCAGTGCAATCACCTTCATTCAATATATCTAACTTTTAGCCTTTTATTTCTCTTTATGTTAACACACCATCAGACAGAAAAGGGTGTTAGCAAAAGCATGAATTTTGCAAATGTGCATGTGTTGAGTATTATCATCCTTAATCTACTATCCATTCTCCAAAATCTCTCACCAATTTCTCCCCCTTCATTAATTCCCTCTTACTACTTTAATTATTTTGTGTTCCTCTTTCGCAAGCAATGTAGCTCATCATAATACAAGCCATGAAAGAATCCAAAAGAATCGGCAAAAAATTAATTGTTTTGCAGAGTATCATCATTCCCCAAAGGCTTGGAATACCTAGCCTAAATTATAGCAAAGAGGGACATCCATGTTTATAAATTCATACTAAAAACCTTGGATCAGATGTGGCCAACCACCCCTATACAACTTTCCCATCATGTCCCTTAAAGAGGGATTTAAAAGATTTGTATTCAAACATTGAAATACCCCAATTCCTATTGCATTTATTATGCTTGAGATAGAGATGTGATGCCATCAACAAGAAATCCCTTGTTGAGTTACCACAGTGGCATGGAATGTAGTAATAATGGTGGTTGGACCACCTTTTAAAGCGATGCAAGAGTAATTTCACAATTTATTCTATGAATTGGAGTGTGGTTAGGTAATAAGTGTAAAAATAGTGTAGTAATGCTCAACAATAGGTGGGGCCTCACACTATCAACCTAAGAACAAGGTATATGAATATAGTTACCTATTAATTGCTACCACCCTACATCTTTATGCAATTCCACATGCATGTGGATAAAAAAAATGGAGACTAGATAATGATGATCATTAGAAAATATTACATGTTATTGAAGAGCAAGTTGAACCAGTTGTTTGAGTTAGATATATCCATGATTTTCAAGTTCAAGTCCATATACACATATGTTCAAGTGAGAACTTATAGTAGTGTTTGAACTCCACTATTTTAGTTATAATGCATGTTGATGATGATTATTTTAAATTTGGTTGGACATAAATTAGTGATTGAAACACATTGGTGTAAGTTAAAATTTCTAGATGTTCTTAGGATCCAAACTTAGAAGTGAAGTGTATACATTTTTATTTAAACATTTAAGAAAGTACTTTGGAGCTGAAGGATGAAACTTACTAAATTTGTGACATTTTATAAAGGATGTTAAGTACTATTTAATTTGCGGTACAATTTTAAGGATGATGTACTATTTAATTAGTGTACAGATTCCATTTTACTTAGATATCATCTTTGTACATATTTAATAGGAGATATGAATTTACATTGAACTTGTATCTATATATTTGTATAATTTTTAACCATATCCCATGTTTTGATGATCACAATAGTACATATTTAATTTCCTTGTGACTTTAGGATTATCTACATAGAAACTATTATAAATTGATTCATGATGCTTAATTTACATGTATATTGTATATATTTTGAGATTGTGTTTTGTATATATATATGTTGAAGCTACAACAATTGAAACTTGAATATAAAAAAATGATTATTTGTGTGGAGCCATTAAGTTCTCATATTATCTAGGTAAATACTAAAGGTGAAAAGACTATTACTATCCTTTATAGAAATTAAATAGAACCTTTAGAATCTATGACTTTTAAGTAGTACTTTCATGGGGTATATTAGGGCTTATGAAAAATTATGAGTGGATATTGATGTTTGGATTATTCAAGGTATATTGGAATTTTACAATGACAATTAAATGAGGTTAAGATAATAAATATATGATTTATTCACATAGAAAAATGATCTTTATAAATCTTCTTACAATACATTTGAGGTCTTTTTTGTAGAACATCCAAAGATAAAATTGGATTTCTTGAGGGTTAAGGTCTCTAATTAGGTTAAAATTTTATTAGACCTCTCTAATTTTATCTAAGTGATAGAATAATTGAAATAATTTGGTAGGTTCGTTTGTATTTGAAACATACACGATCATCAAGTTGTGTGGATCAATTTTTTCCTCATATTAGCTATCATACGTATTCCAAGATCTACGATTTCCTACCTTAAGGTAATAATGTACAAGAAAATTTTATGTATTTAATACACCAATATATTACTTCAAAAAATGAACTACCAAAAAAGGCCTACTTCATAACAACTTATTGATATACAAATAACTCCATTGGAACCAATATTTGAGATGCAATTAGCCTATGAGATTGTAAGGAAGATAAGGTAGTGCAGAAAAAATTCCTACACTAACCTTTAGAGGAGAATAATGCAAAATTGTTTGGATCTTTAATAGTTACAAAATATTAAATACAAATAAAACTTTAAATATCAAGCATATCACAACACAATGGTTTACATGGGAATAACCCTTTTGGGAGAAAAATCCCACACTCCAAAAGCCAACCAATATATTATTCAAAAATCACAAAGAATACAATATACTTGCAGAGCAAGCTTCTCACACAAGCATCACCACTCAAAGATCCAAAGGCAACATGACCACTATTAAACTCTCAAAATACATCACAATTCACATCCATAATACAATTTTGTCATAAAATAGGGTTTCCTTCTAGGGAAAGTCAAGCTAATAAAATATCCACTATTAGATGTGAGACATAATGATGAACGGTCCAAAATTATAATAAAGAATCAACAACATTACCTTTTGTATCAATAGTACCTTATGTAATTGCAAGGTAGAGACACATTTTCCCAACAAATCTCCTACTTTTTGAACACCTTGAAAGAGCAACGAGAGGTGGTATAAACATCATATCTCAATTGCTAGGGGTTGAAAGGCCCATAGTATTTTCACACCATCTAAACTTCTCTATGCTCATAGGCTTAGTTAAAGAATCAACAACATTCATCAAATTCTCCACCTTAACCATCTTCACTCTACCATCTTTTACCATATCTCTAACAAAATGATATTATACATCAATGTGCTTGGTCTTGGCATGAAATGTTGGGTTCTTGGCTAGACATATCACACTCTGATTATCACAATAAATTTTCATTGTACCTTGTTTTATTCCAATATCTAAATAGAGTATCTTAAGCCAAATGGATTCTTTACAAGCATGAGTAGTTACCATATACTCTTCTTTAGTAGTGGACAAAGCAACCACAACCTGTCACTTACTCATCCAACTAATTAAACCACCAAATAAAGTTAACACATAAGCACTGGTGGATGTTTGCTATCAATATCACCTACCTAGTTTGAATCCACATAACCATGAATATCAAGAAAAATATTGTCTTTATTCATAACACTATGATAACACAAGGAATAATTTGAGGTACTACGCAAATATCTAAAAACTCTTTTAATTGCATCCCAATGAACTCTACTAGGATTAGACATATATCTAGAAAGAAATCCCACTTAGGAAATGTCTGGTCTTGCATGTAAACCATATCATACATCAAACTTCCAACTATAATCTGGTAAGGAACTCTACTCATATCTTAAATCTCTAATGGAGATTTTGGATAATCTAAAATAGATAACTGTGTTCCAACTAAAACATGAACACATAATGGTCTACAAGCTTGCATATCAAATCTTTGTAAAATTCCAACTGAAACATGAACACAAAATGGTCTACAAGCTTGCATATCAAATCTCTATAAAATTGAATTGGCATACTTAATTTGGCCAATCCATAACTTTTTGTTCACTCTATCTCTTCTAATTTACATCCCAATAATATGTTTATCTACACCAAGATATTTCATTTTAAATTTAGCAATAGGTTGAGATTTTAGTTCTGAAATCATACATTTCCCTTTAGCAATAAATAACATATCATCAACATATAATGCAATAAATAGAAAATGATCACTATTATTTTTATAATAAACACAATGATCTAATTTAGAATGCTTGAGTCCCAAACTCAACACATATGTATCAAATTTCTAGTACCACATCCTAGGACTCTATTTTAGTCCATACAAAGATTTCTTCAATTTGCAAACCAATTTGCTTTTACCTTTCACCACGCAGTGCTCTGGTTGTTTCATATAAATATCCTCCTCCAAGTCACCATGAAGGAAATCAATTTTCAAATCCATTTGCTCAACCTCTAAATTATAAGCAACAACAATAGAAAGAAAAAATCCAATGGATGTCATTTTTACAATAGGAGAAAATATCTCACCATAATCAACACCCTCAACTTGAAAGTAATCTTTTTCAACCAACCTTGCTTTGTACTTCTCAATGCATCCATTTGAACCAATCTTTTTCTTGAACACCCATTTGAGACATAATGATGAATGGTCCAGATTTACAATAATAAAATATAAATACCTTATGTAATTGCAAGGGTTAGACACATTTTCCCAACAAATATCCTTGCTATATCATAACTTACCACTAATTTAGATGTCAACACTTGAGAAGAGGAAGAGAAGTATAAATTTGATTCTTTGCATCTACTATAAAGAAGTTGCATCCTAGGTTAAATGTCAACATTATATGAACAACAATAAAACATGATGTACACATGATATACAAATTTAAATTAATAGTTCATAATTTATATATAATTTATATTAAATAGACACACCTATATGTGTATGTCCAGGTTCTTGACTTGATCTAAAACAAACACTCAAATTTTATGTAATCATAACAATTTCTGAAAGTTGTATGTATATTTAAGTTCATATTTAAATTCAAATTTAAAACATGTACATGTGTAGATGAACAAAAACATAAACATAAGAAAACATGTACATAGATGAATATATAAGCTCAAACACATGTATTTATATCATAAGAAAATATATGCAATCACTTTTCTTGGTGTAAATGCACATGTCTATATATCAAACATAAATCATCACTTGGACAAATATGAACTATCATCTCAAACATGGAAAACACATGTATATGATATGAGCCATATAAAAACACACATGTACATATCGGATTGAAAATGTATATATATATATATATAGTAAATTCCAAGGATAAATACATGTCTAGAGATCATCAAATGTACCATAATATATCAAAAACTCATAAATGCAAATGTCTATGTATATGTAAATATCTCTAAGAAATTTCCATTCAAATGGACCTCTAGCTGGCAGCATAATCATCATGTTGGCACCTAGTTGAGCGACCCTCTGAATGAGAATCTTTCTCTAAAGGATATGTCGAGCCCTAGAGATAAAATTTCACACAATGTGTTAAATACATTTTATATATAAAAAGTTATTTAAAAATGTGCATGTATAAATATCTATAGATATATACATGTGTGTACACATATACATATAAAAATTTAAAACTCACATATCCACTAACAACACAATCATTAACCAAATCACGCTAACATATATGATCTAGCCTCATGCTAGGAGTAATATGAGGTATCTCCATCTACAATAAACATATCATTTAGTTAAAATTTAAATTTAAATAATTTGAAAAAAAATTGAATTGAACATGCACATGCACACATACATATAGATACACAAGTACCTACATATCAGGTGGCACTGAATCTGAGCCCTTTCTAATGGCCTCCTTCACTAAATCAACCAAATGATTTGTATAATTCATGTCATGATCTACATTCATCTGAGCCCTCACATATCGCGGTAATGATGAGTGAAGTGAACTAACCAGCTGAGATGACATTGATGATGAATTTGAACACATGAAAATATCAACAAAACCTATAGATTGCATCCTCTCCAATTCAACTAGCGGATCAGTAGCCTATGCAAAAATTAAATGATTAGTAGGTGGATCCTAATGTGCATTGGTGTTGGGCCCATGGTGATGAGAATAATGGGATCCTAGATGTGAATCAAAAGTTATACTCAGATGACCTTTGACCTAGTCTATAGAGATCCAAAGCTCTGATGCAATGAAGAAATATGCTTCCAAGAGGTCCTCAGCCAAACAATGTAAAGTACTATGTGTCATCACTCATATAGAAACATCCAGTTGTGTGGGTGTAGGGATGTTCGCCATAGCATAAGGATCACAATTAATATTGTTTTATTATGTTGTTAATGAAGGTCTGGATCGTGAATATCTTGACATCAAAAACTGACCCACATGTTCACAAGCTATCCTAGTGGTAGTAACTACAATGTCACCAACACTTTCAATTGCTTCCCTTTGGGAAGAAATGACAACCTGATCTACTGAGGGGAACATAGTTGGGGAGAGAGAAAGAGACCTCTCGCCAACAAATTCCCTATACACTAGGGTCACCTAATTTGCTCAACAATAAGGGTTTGTATTGGTAACCCTAACACAACCCTACCAAGATATGTTAGAAATTCATAGTAGTTGGCTTTTAGGTCCAAATGAACCTCAACATATAACTTCTATACAAAATATAAGGGAATTTGGTTGTTATTTGGATATTGACCAAATGCTACAAGAAACTACTTGGGTAGATCAAAGCGGCTATAGAACCATCCACACATTTGGTAACCCAGTATGCACTCACCTTAGATTTATCCTGATAGTATGGAAAACATTGGGATTTGGTCATTTCTTTGGTCACCAAACCCTAAATTTGAGAAAAGGAAACATCACCACAGACTTTTTCCCGTATGTGGGAAATAATAGCAGCTACAATATTAGGGGAACATGCACTAGTGCCTTCAAGTTCATCTTTAATTTTTTCTATACTTTCTAATATGGACTTACTAGTGTCCTTATACATGCCTATGTTGGTACCATCAATCAGTGAAACTCTCAATCTCTCAATCTCACTATTAGTACAAGCAAATAGTTCCTGAGGTGGAATTGGAGCATTTTCAATGATGTGTACCTGAAGGAGCAATGGGGTTCTTACTTTAATATATCTATAGAGAATAAAAATACTAGAACATATGCATTCAATTTAAATTCAAAACAACTATTTATGTAAGTGATGTAGAATATATTGAACTCTATCTATAGTTCATATGCATGTGTGCAATAAATTTAATGTAACTAAACTAGAGAAACAAGTAAATTAATTTGAAATATCAATAAATCTAATGTAATTCACTTCATGTGTTCATTTCACCAAAATGTAGAAACTTGTAACTAGAGACTTAAATATATAAAATGATTTTAAATATATAATCCATGTGTAAATGACAAGGACCAACAACATTGAAAGAGTAATAAAATTGACATTCAATATATTGATCACAAAGGTCTTACATTCAAGGTTACATATCAAACACACTACCACCTATATTCAAACTCAAACTTGAGCCACTTGATCACCTAGAACAAAAATTCCTTTTAGTACTTGATATATCTAACATGCATTAAAAACTTCAAGGAGAAGATAAACCCATATATTTAGACTCTTTTTTTCCATGTTTCTTTAAATTATAAGTGTTGGATTCACTTATATTCTAAGGATTTACTATTGAAATATGTGTTCTTGATTGTCCCTTTTGTAACTTGTGTAATTCTAATAAATTTTGATTTATCCTAGATTATGATGTCTTAAGCAACCTACCAATAGTACAATCTTATCAAATGTCAAATATATTTATAAATTCTAGTTTGAAATATAAAAACTTAAGAAATTTAATTGAATTATGTGTTCATGTGATTAAATATTTTTAGAATTCATGGTTTTTCAATTAAATTTTTCATGTGTCGAGCTTAGTTGAAACACACATAGTTCATGTTTAAGTGCATTAAGATTTGGTTCTATTATAATTATTCAAATATGTGAGAAAATCAAACATGTTTATTATGGTTTAGGTTGTACTATAAATATATAGAGTAATTTTATAGAGTTAACAAACTTTTCTATTTTTATTAATAAATTGATTATTGTTGGCCATAAGTTTTATTTGTTTTATATTTTTATTAATTTTATGGAATAATTTATATTCCTAGATACACATGAGAAGTATGAGTGATGTATTTTAGCTTCAAGGGTTGGAATTTTCATTTTATGTGAATCAAAAATTAATCCAGAGAAGGATAATGATTTTGAGGCTTCTAATAAGAAATCAAGAAAAGGCTTGAACCCTAACTTCCTTCTCCCTCAAGTAAGTTTGCACTAGGATAACATTCTCTTCCACCTATTGGTTCCCAAAACTAATACTAGTAACCTCTAATAAGTGGTGAGTTTCTATGTTTAAGGTGGCTAGGAGTTTGGCTCATGAATGAGTGAGAACATGTGTTTCTCTCCAACTCTTTAGACTCTATAAACCTAGGGGGTATCCCTAGTAACACAATAAATTAGATATATAAATGTAAACTAACTTGTTCTAGAGTGTATGCCAATATTGGCATGGTGTGATGGTTTAAAGGTGGAATTGTTGTTCTCACCACCAAAGTTCAAGGCCCATTGGGGTGGTATTGTTGAGTGGTTGTATTCTGGTTCATAGCTCCAGGTCAAAAGCGTTTACCCCTTGAATAAAAAAAACTTGTTCTAGAGTGTACAAAAAATATAATAAATTAATACAATTATGGGAGGATTTATAATATTCTTCATACTATTAGAAACATTCCCTATACCATTAATACTTGGGTGTAAATAACAATAAGTTACAAAAATAAAGTTATCACCAATTTTTCTTTCTTGAAAATGTCAGTGAGGTAAGGAGGAAAATCATTGACTAACACAACTATTAATAAGGAAGTAAACATTTTATACATATTGGCTTCGTTATATTATGTGAAAAAATTCTTTGGTTTTTTGATGTATGTATCACTACCACAAGGTAATATGGAGTAACAACTCCATATAGCTAATTTTGTAACTTAAATTAAGGAATCAAAATTATATTTAAAGGGTTTCGTGTAGTTAATTAAGAAAACTTTATAAGTTTCGAAAGTTAATTATATAATATCATAAAGTAGTAGGTAGTGGGATATGAGAGTTATGGGTTTAAGATCATAAATTTTATAGTAATATTTCTCTCCCTATTTTATTTTAATTATTGTCAAGTACTTTTCATATTTAATTAAAATCAACCAATTATGTTCTCTAAGTTAATCCATTTATTTGCTACTAGTGTATGGAATAACCATCCTAGTTTAAATGAATCAAGTGGTAATCAAACAAGTTATTTTCTTGTGGAGTTTGTTGTTATTTAATGTAAAGGTGTGTAGCACACAAAAAATTTAGAATTTTGTTCCTTATCAAAAATATAATATTTTCCCAAAGAAGATCATAAGCATTGATATAAATTATGTAAGATTCCTCAAGCTTGATACTAAAGGTGCAAGATTATCTCAACCAATGAGATAGCATAATTCTTAATAAAGACCTAGATATTATCAGTTTTATTATGTACATCAAAAAAGGAAATAAAGACTATAATAGATGGAATTTTTTTAGTGCTTTTCATTTATTTTAAGTTAACAAGGAAAAGAATTTCATGTATTTTCAAGTATTTTCTTGAGTGCAATGTGTGTCTTTCCCTCTACTTATTCTACTTATAAAGATGCAGAAAGCATGTGCTAAAACACAATGAACAACCTTAGCCTTTCAAACAATTTATATATAAAATGAAGTGAAGAAGAGTAACTAATAACCAAGAATCTGCCATAATGATTTCCAAAGTGACTTATAAATCATGAGTCATAATCGAAAATGTTAGCAAGTAGCACTCATTCTTGTGGTAAAATAAGTAGATTTCAAAGCAACATTCTCTCAAAAAAAATTATTTTGGAAAATAAGATGACCACTCCCAAGAAGCAATCACGTTCAGACTAAATTTAGGAAGATCACTTATCAAATATATGGTATTGGAATCATGTATACTTCCAATCATTAGTAATAACCATTTCCTATAAGATTTTGACTAAAAGGCTAGGATTAGCTACAACCGGAGAACTAAACAATAATATCTTCAATTTTCCTTTCATATAGAATTCCAATAGGAATGTTAAAGTCATTGTGAAATCTTTTGTAATCCAAATGCACACAATAGGAAGATGATTGAACATCATTTACCAAAATTTTTGTTTTAGGGTTCTCGTCAATGCAAGAAAGACTAATCTTATTGACCTGGTCCATGAAATTGTGGTTAATGAAATGTGTCTGATTGGCCAAATTGATCCACTATAAAGCATTGGAATAAATGGGGACACCAGGAGTAATAGCTCTCAAAAATGATACAAACAATGGTAGCAAGGATACTTGTCTTCCATTCCCTTGGATGCATCTTGGAAATTAGGATGTGTTTCTCATATTATAAATGAGTATGCAGATGTCCCTAGCTACAAGAAAAAAACCATTTGGTGCAATTTACTTGGTAGACATGTATGTGAAATGTGGAAGAATTGAAAAGGAAAGCAAATATTTTTATCAATAGGAAAGAAAATGTGGATTTGTTGAAAAGGGTTAAGAAACTTTCAAGTAAATATAATTAACAGGTGTAAAGCCAGATTTCATAGCATTTCCCAACATACTCCCTGCTTGTGCCAAAATGGGAGCTTTGGAATAGGGTATGGACATCAATCGAAGCATAAAGTATAGAGGAATTTTGATAGATGTTGTAGTTGAAACTACCCTAGTTGACATGTGTGAAAAATGTGGAAGCATATATAAATCGTGTCAAATGGAAGCAACTAAGAAACTAAGAAACTAACCTAGAAGCAAAGTTGATGTCATGGACGGTGGTGGATGCATTTTTGTCTCTTTCATCTCTATTGCTTTTAGGGGCTTGATTCATTCATTGGGTGGGATTGTAGGTGGGTTCACAGTAAAATGACAATCAAACTACCATTTTTGACAATTAAAAGTTAAAAAAAAAACCCTAAAAAGGGGGTTCACTTGAACCTCCTTATTTTATTAATAAAAAAATTATCGTAAGGGTGTTCAAGTGAACCCACATTGTAGATGGGGTTCACTCAAAAACCCTAGTTAGAGTGAATCCCATAATTTTTTTTTCACAAATCAACAAATTTCCTTCATCAAGGTAATTGTAACCCACTATTGTGGGATCACCCACATTAGATTCACTCAATTCATTACATTCACTTGCAATATCATAATCTCAAAGAATTATGCATATGATCACTCCTTCCACTTGTACACAATACAAGGTCATGCAAGGGTATTATGACTTCTAAACAAAAGCACATCAACTTATTTAAGGGATGACATTTCATTAAGCTGTGAAAGAACTAACCACACAAGGGACTTACAAAATCTTACATCACAAGATTGATACCTTGATACCCATGTACTTATCAAGGTCAACATAAAAAAGCACCAAGCTCATCCAACACAATATATTACCATGATTAGAATTTATATTAAAACATAGTTACTTTAATTAAGTAGGATAGGATTATTTGAGAGTCACAGTCCATGATAGATGGTTGCACATGAGGTAGGACATTCTTTATTAGACAATAACTCAATAAGCACACTAGTTTAACCAATTATGGCTATAAATGTTGAGTATAATAAATGTACTTGTCCCTAAATAGCTTCCTCAAGATGCTACAAGTCATTAATTATCATGACTTATGTAATCTAGGGACTTACAAAGTCATTGTCCCAAATGATTTACTAGGTCATATTTCAACACTTTCATTCATACATGTAATAATATGTTCTTATAAGTAAAAGGTGTTGGCATATGGGTCAGGGAGATTATTGGTATGGCTTCAAGTGTTGTAATTTATGGAAACTAAAGTCACTATTGTGGTCCATAGATCTAAACGTCATCATACCGGCAGCTAAAGTCAAGTACAATGTATTACCGACAGAGAATATGATGAACAAGGTATCTGGTTAGTATGTCAATTTGTATGCTTCACTGAATCATCATCTTGTGTTGTGGTTTTGTAGGATAGGTTGTTAAGCATGTATGGTACCTTATTGGTAAGTTTTTTGATGGTGCATTAATTTGTGTACAAGTAAAGAGATCCAATAGAATTAATGATTTTATGTCTATTTGTTCATTATGGCCGACCTAATCAATGAAGCATGTTGCAGATGTATAAGGGATGATTGTTTAATTGTTTCTATGGTTGAGAATTTTGTTTTGGGTTCTAGCTATGGTTTGGATGATGTTTGTGGGCACACATCAAAAATTCTTTATGATTTGAAGCCGACATATAGAGAATATTATGTTTTGTGTGAAGCCGACATATAGTGTTTGAATTCTTGCTAGCAGGTATTTATGCTAGTTCAGGCAATTCATTTTGTGTGCATAAGATATACAAGAGTAGTTGTAGGGCAGAGAAGTTGGGTATGTGAATATCAAAAGATCAGCTGTGAGAATCTTGTTGGTACAAAAGAGGATTTGGTGTCAAAGTAGAAGCAAAGTGCAGAGTCTAACATAAGGTTCAAAACTTGATTTATGAGCTTCACCATAACTTAAACCAGGCATTTGTAGATGCTATCTTCTCAATTCAATTTTTTTTACAATCTCTTAACATTTTGTAAGGAAGTGAGCCTTCCTTGTTTTGAGTAGTGAGCTCTAGGAAGTGTGCCTAAATGCATGTGCATTCCCTTTTCTTCATACTTTTAATAGAGTATATAAATTATGGATTAATCTCCACCGTGGTTTTCCCCTAGAAAGGTTTCCACATAAAAATATTGGTGTTATGGTGCTTTGATTATCTTGTTCATGTGCTTTCATCTTTATTTTTTTTTATGTGTTGTTAATGGCTTAAGATCTGTATTTAAAGTTTAAATTTATGGAACACTAATTCACCCCCCCTCTTAGTGTTCCTTGAGTCCAACAATTGGTATCAGAGCAGGTCCCTCTTTAGAAGCTTAATAGCTTGAGGTGTATCTTGAAGTAAAATGGACTTTGGTGGTCTTCAATAGCAATTTATGGTAGCACTTGATGATCTTGATCAGTCTAAAGTAGAAGTCATAGAGTTAAAAAAAAATCTTGTGGATGCTGAAAAATTCATTCAATCATTGAAGGATAAAATCAATGAGTCAAGAGAAAAGAGGAGGGAACTATGTGATCAGCTGAAACAGAAAGAAAATAAAAGCTTGGAAGATGTTAACCTAAATCGAACCCTAAAAGAAATAACTAAAGAATGTGAAAAGCTTGCTAGGGACAATGCTACTCTAAAGCTTGAGATGGAATCTGTGGTGATGAAGCTTACTAAGGAGATTGAAGAAAGAAAGAAGAATGAGGAGAATCTAGCTTAGTCCTTGAAAGATAAATATGAAGAATGCAACAGAGTTAATAGTGGATTCATTTAGCTGGAGATTGAACTATAATAATCTAGAAGTAATGAACAATAGCTTGAAAGACAAATAGTTATTCACAGAGATGAACTCTCTACTGTAAATGAATACAAGAAAAAGTTTAGGATTAGTTCTATTAAGCTTGATGAGATGACTAAAGGATAGAAGGATGCAAATGATAAGCGAGATCTTGGATATGAGAAGGAAGAAAGCTCTGGATCTAAACACAAGGATCCTAGACAAAGAGATTAGATGAACAAAGGAAGAAGGTATTTGGTAAGACAACCCAATGCTTAGAAGTTTAATGGTTACTAATTTACTTGTAGTAAATTTAATTATATGGCTTCTTAGTGTAGAAGAAAAGTAAATTCAAGTAGTCCATCATTTCCTAGTTTTTTTTTTAGTTGTAATAGGTTTGGTCATTAGTCAATTGAATGTAGAAGTATGGTTGTCAGAATAAGGAGTGTAAAATGCTACACCTATGGAAGATTTGGACGTGTTGCTAACCAGTGCAGATCAAGGGGAAAACAATGGAATGAATGGCCTAGAAAAAGAAATCCGGTGTGTTGCAATTGCAACAAATTTGATCACATTGCAAGATTCTGTAGGAACATGAACTTGGATAGAAGAGGTCTGGTATATCAAGAAAGAAATTCACAAAAAAATGACAAAGGAAACAGAAAAGTAATTGTGGAAGAAATGAAAGATCAAATGAAGAAAATATGGATAAAGAAGAGTGAATCTGATAAGCCTATACCAGAAGGTACCTTCGATAATCCCTCTAGTATCTCCTCCAGAAATTGATCTTAGGCCATCAGCCTAGGGGGAGTCTTTCAAGTAAAATATTTTGACCCCTTGTCAATAGTTGGCACCAGAATATAGGAAGTTGTAAGTAGTTGTTCCATTAGACAACAAATGGATCCTTGATCACTTGTTCTATAAGTTGAGATCTTGAAGGCCCACAAATGGATTCTTCTCTTACTGTCTGAGAGAGCAGTGTAACCGAAACTCCTATGGTAGAGCATTTATTGTAGTAAAAATATTAGGTGCGTGAAGCTATAAAAGGATACTTGGAACCCTTATTTGTCACTTTGAATTGAAAAAGAGTAGTGAAGGATCTTCTGGAGCAGAATTTTGAAGGAGTCAACTTGATTTGGTGGTTAATTCATCAGGTATTTTATTCGCTTGCAGAATTTCTAAAATTGTGCTTAGTAGAAAACCCTTGTTTGGTATGGAAGTGAAGCAAATCAAGGGAATTGTGAGTTTGGATGAATACAATAGTAGGAATATTAGGGATGTAAGAGATATGTTACCTATCAGCGAATTGAAGTGGCTCGAAGGAGAAAAACATAGGAGTTTGGACATTTGGAATGAATTTCTTTATTTTGACAATGCGGAAGTGGTTAGGATCATATTGAGTAGATTGAATGAAGATACTCTAAATTTGGACAAATCCAATCTTATTTTGAAGGAAGTGATTAGAAAATTAACTAGGTTATGAAATGTTGGAGATATTCCAAACAAGAAGTCAATTCAAAATAAGGAAGTTGAAACCCTAACCGGTGTAATAGGAGATCAGAGGGCTTTGGTAATTTCAACGATTGGAGATCCATTGACAAGGTACATTCCATTTGGAATTTCATACAAAATCTTCTTCAAAAACAAGGAAGGATTAGCCTCTGCAAGCACAATTTACATTTCACATAAGATGATAATGGAGGACCAAGACTTTGACCTGTGCAGTTTGTTGAAAGATCAACTAATGGAGAACATTCAATTGACAATGGATATAGATTATCCTTTTAGGTTTGGCACTTTGATCATATGTATCATGGTGTATTTTCTAAATTTATTGCCACATAATGATATTGTATGGAAGGAAAGTGAACCAGTCTATAAGAAACTTTTTAAGCATTTCAATACTTTGGAAAATTGTGAGCAAGTTTACGCAAATTTCTTTAGAGAATTTTTAGGAAAATTTGGAGTAGTTGGTATTTCTATTTTGGTAAAAATAGCTAAAGTTGGTTCATCTTCCGGTAAGATAGAGAGGAAGCAGAAAAGAGCAATAGAGATTACAGATGATACTCCTCCAGTACTCAAGTCTCCTAAAACTAAAGGAAAAGGAAAAGAATGGATAATTGTGGACATACTTGATGAAGACCCTAATGAATACACCCCAAGAGATGAACTAGAATCAGTTGAACCAGATGAAACAATGGTTGAAGGAAATGAAGAAGAAGGAACTTTATTCAAAATAAAGATACTGCAAATAGTTCAGAAGAAATATGGAATGCAAAATATTGTTGACATGCGGTTAGATCGACCCTCATATGAGTAGGATCTGATTAAGAGTACTCTGGGAAGATACTTTGTGTAGAATAACATTGAATTGGAAAGTTTGCATAATTTATTCCATGAAGAGTTGATTGAGTGTATTAAGGAAGTTGTGGCCTCTGACTCTTATGATAAGAAATAGAAGGAAATAATCCCACACTTGAAGAAGTAGTTCAGGCTATCCCTTACAAAATTGAAAAATAAAATGAATGTGTTGAGACGGTGCATCAATTCAGCTAATGACATCTACAATTATTGTCTGTGTTGGCCTCATGTTGTTGGAAAATACAAAGTCAAGCTAGAGAAAATTTAAAGTGAATTGAATAAAATTGGTCAAGACTACAATATGGTTTTGGACCAGGATGGAGCAATAAAGAACAAAATTCATGAGTTGCAGGTTGAGCATGCAAAGATTCACTTTTCCAGAAACACTCTTATGGAAACCTTCTAGAAAGTGAAGGATCAAGATGAATGCAAATTGGAGTAGTTAATTGAAGTCCTAAGGAAAGGAGAGAAGTTGGAAGAAGCAATTATAATTTTGGAATCCCTCATTCAGATCATTAACCGGACATCAGAAAATAACAGTTTAATAATAATTATTGGGATTGTTGTAGATGCTTAGAAGAAATTCCTTTTGGAGATGAAAAATAACTATAAAATAGTTTTCTGATTTGTGTAGCAGCTGTAGTTTTCCAAATTTTGATCAATTCTATTTAGCAAAGGGAGAGAGAGAGCAGTAAAATTTTGTTTTAGCAAACAAAAAGGAAGAAGTGTAGTAAGAATACTAGAAAAAGGGGAGAAAAAGCATTAAATTTTTTTCATTGATGTCAAAGGGGGAGAGAATGCAGTGAAAAATGCCTTCACATCCTAAGGGTGAGCAGTGTTTTGTTGTGTTTTGAAATTTTGGAGTTGGGCAGTGTACCTCTAGTTTTGACACTTAGTCATTTTTCACTATGTGTTTCCATCAATGCCAAAGGGGAAGATTGTTGGCATATGGCTTGGGGAGATTATTGGTATGGCTACTAGTGTTGTCATTGATGGAAACTGAAGTCACTATTGTGTTTTGTAGACCTGAACCTGGTCATACTGGCAGCTAAAGTCAAGTATAGTGTATTACTGGCAGAGAACATGATGAACAGGGTATCCGGTTAGTATGTCAATCCATATGCTTAATTGGATCATCATCTTTTGTTATGGATCCCCAAGACAGGTTGTTAAGCATGTATGCTACCTTATTGGTAAGTTTTGTGATGTTGCATTAATTTGTGCATGAGTAAAGAGATCTCGTAGAATTATTTTTTGTCTATTTGTTCATCATGGCTGACCTAATCAATGAAGCATGTTGCAGATGTATAAGGGATGATTGTTTAATTGTTTCTATGGTTGATAAAAAAAATTGGGTCCTAGCTATGTTTTTTCTGACATGTGTGGGCACACATCAAAAATTATTTATGATTTGAAGCTGACATATAATGTTTGATTCTTGCTAGAAAGTATTTATGCGAGTTCGGGAAATTCATTTTTTGTGCATGAGATATATGAGAGCAGTTGTAGGGCAGAGAAGTTGGGTATGTGAATATTAGAAGATTAGCCGTGAGAATTTTGCTAGTATATAATAGGATTTGGTGATAGAGCAGAAGCGAAGTGAAAAGTCTGATAGAAGGTTCAGAAATTGATTTATGAGCTTCACCGAAACTGAAACCAGG
Organism: Sequoia sempervirens; assembly: GCA_007258455.2. Lineage (NCBI taxonomy): Eukaryota > Viridiplantae > Streptophyta > Pinopsida > Cupressales > Cupressaceae > Sequoia > Sequoia sempervirens. Next base: position 543,792,658 of record VDFB02058242.1, on the reverse strand, counting down.
AATTTGTAGATGTTATCTTCTCATTTCAATTTTTTTTGTAATCTCTAACATTTTGTAAGGCAATGATCCTTCCTTGTTTTGAGCAGTGAGCTCTAGGTAGTGTTCCTAAATGCATGTGCATTCCCTTTTCTTCATACTTTTAATAGAGTATACAAATTGTGGATTAATCTCCACCATAGTTTTTCCCCTAGCAAGGTTTCCATGTAAAAATATTGGTGTTATGGTGCTTTGATTATCTTGTTCATGTGCTTGCATCTTTATTTTTGTTTATGTGTTGTTAATAGCTTAAGATCTGGATTTAAAGTTTAAATTTGTGAAGCACTGATTCACCCCCTCCCCCCTCAATGTTCCTTGAGCCCAACAGAAGGTACCATGCACATCAAAAAAGTACAAAAGGAATAATAATATTCTAATCATCTTATGCACAAGAGTCATTTTAAATGTGTTACTATCATCATGCAATGCACAATCCTTATCATCTATGTTTTCCATCAATATACTAATATGCGCACCATGAAAAAGTTGGATCAACTCTTAGTATTCTAATACATACTTATATGAGATACATATGCTCTCTAACTAACTCTTCTCTTTCCATGCAATCAATAAAATAACGATACCTACATGTATTCATTTCCTTGTTATGACATCATGCATATATATTTTCTCATTCTTACCATACAAAATAGATGGTTTTATGACACTTAGAGCACCTATCTCCATATTGTGATACTGTGCAAATTTTCAATATAAGATAGTTTCCTTACATGCAATGCAAGGTCTAGTTTTATTGCAATAGTTGTACTATCATACCAATCCCTAGATTATATAGGCATATGACTGAATCCAAATGACAATAGCACATGAAATCAATCACTCATGTATTCACATTCCTACAATCAAAACCTATATGTGCGAGCCTATAGACTAAGGGTATTGCACTAAGAGAGATAAATTTCACTTTTAAGAACTCCTTATCTAGAAAGGGACATTTTCCCTTTACTATCAAGCATGGAAAAATTCTAAGAGGCTCTCTATTACATGATACTTTCATTGACTTACTTGTGCATTATGTGATATACAGTTTTAGGTGGTTCATGTGATCAAGTGCCACAATTGAGGAAAGTTAACTCAAGGCCCTAGTGTTGAACCTTAAGCACTGAAACCAAATTAAATGACCTCTAATTAATCAAAATTAATAAATTACACATATTCCACATAATAAAACATAAGACATGACATGAGTCCAATATGCCAGAAAAGAGAAGAAATTTCATTGTGTCATAAAGTTTGGAGTATATAAGCCATTAAACATGGCAATTTGTATAGGAACATTTTCCTTACAATAGACCACGTGATTGAGAATAGGTATACATAATGATCCAAATACAAGGGTATTCTTGACTAGACTCTTCAAAATTTAACTCCTTCGACCACTTCAAGGGTGAGAACATTGTTGGCGCACATTTCCACCCTACCACAAATTAAAGTGATTCACTTCCCAAAAATTCTTCTTGAAATGAGAATACCTGACTCAACATGAGGAAAACTAGCAATGTGATTCTAATTGGAGTAATGGAATTATGTAGTAGGACATATTTACATCTAATCACAACATGAATTTAAAACACAAAGAAGACACTAAAATACCATCATGCATTGACACATGTGCAAATACACAACTAGTTAATGTATTAGTCTATCCTTAACATTTCTTGGTCCATAATTTCTTATAAGCAATGAGGTACAATATTTGTAAGTATAAGTACGCTATCAAGATAATTTGTATATATGCATGTAGGCATATCAAATATAGGAATTTTAATATATATTAATCAATCCTTTTAAAAGAACATAACTTAGAAATGCAATGGTTTCAATATAAGAATATGCAAGTAATAAATTAAGAAGGTATATCACATGTATGTATATAGATACATATATAGCCATGTTCCATATATTTATGTATTGAAACATAGAAAAATAAGGTGGGGAAATATTATGAAAATGGTGTTCACCAAAATGACCTCTTTCTCTAATTTCATTAAAGTAAATGAGATCCAAACAATGAAGTGACTATCAACCCAAAAGGTGAGTCAAATCAAGGTATGAATTAAAAAACTTCCTATCTATGCAAGGATGATGGTATGAACTAAATAGCACTTCAGGAAGAAAGATAACAACTATCAAACAAGCTCCAAAATGTACAAGCTATGAAATGCAAATGAAGAACGATAATCCAAAGGAAGATCTGGAAAGGGGAAAACAATGTGTACCTATCACAAAAAATTTCCTTTTCAAGCTCATTGAGGACTCATTCACCCTATTGCAAATGGGTCCTAGCTAGGGTTCCTAGAAAATTCTTTCTAGGTTCTCATCTACCATGTTTGCACTCTTAGATTCTAGATGTTCACTGTCGGATAGCTAGAAATAAATTCTGTAGAGGTGCTTCCATGATTTGACAAATTTTCTTGCAACTTTGGAAACTTTTGCAACTTTCTACAATTTTTCTCTTCATAGGATCTTCCACCTAAAATCTGTAATCACACATCAAAGAGAGAAAAATGTTGTTTGCTAGATAAATGAGAGTTTTCCTTGGTCAAACTCCATTTTGGTAATTAAACCTTGAAATAAAATAGAATAGCATGAAGGAATGATGAATGAACAACAATGTGCAACAACTCACCAAACCTTATTTGAACCTTGGATTGTAGATCTTCAAACTAGCATTAAATGGTCTTAATGAATGTAGATCTTGATCATGAAACTTGATGTGAAACAATGCTTTTGATATGCTTGCATAGATCTTGAACACTACATCACCACATTAGCTCAAACAACATGCATGATGAAAGAAATATTTGACATAATGAAAGGAATCTTTATTTCTGCAATAATCTTCAATAATATTTCCTTGAATGCCTTGAAAATTCTGTTAAATTCTTTGTCTTGATATCATGAAGTCTCACAAAATTTATAGGATGAGACATAGTGAAATAACCTTGTATTTATACAATCTTAACATTAATTTCCAAAATTCAAATATCACAAGCTGACATTGAATTGTGGATTTGAAATCATTAAAATATCAGCAAAAACATAATTTAAATGGGGTCCTAGGTCTGAGTGAGGACCCATTCACCATACGTCGAATGGGTCCTAGGCCACTTACCTAGAAGACACATTTTTTAGTGTTAAAAATTATGTTAAATTAGGGTCATAGGTCTAAGTGAGAACACATTCATCCTATGGTGAATGGGTCTGAGGTCACTTACCTAGGACAGACATATTCCAAAGTGAAGTGTTGTGAAATGGAATTTATGAATGTCGGATTTTATCCATCGAATTTTGCAGTTAATTAGGCTTGGATTTGAATTGAAGGAGCCAATTAAGGAAAATTAACCTCAATTGATTTTAATAAATCCCTAGATTAGTGTGAAAGTGTAAAGGTACACCTTACAACACAAAAAATAAGGCACAAATAAGTCTATTTCAATTAAAAAGGCCCTAAACTTAATGTTAATGTAGACACTAAAAAATTTCATGAATGATATCATACACTTGAATCAAGTATACTAACATCATTTCCTCTTAAAACCCATACTCTTTTCCCTTAATTAATTAAATTAGCCTAGCTAATTAATTAGTGGCATCATTTTCATGTTTTAACCTAATTTATCAAATCGAGTTAATTCACCCCCCTTTTCATGCTAATATTTCGTCTCATTAAATTAAATAAATCAAACTATTTAATTTAATTCCCTAAGTCATCTTATTTAACTAAATAACCCTAAGTTATTTAATTTAGTGAATATCACTTTATTCTTCTAAATCCCCTAATTGCATGATTAAACCCTTGTTTAATTAGCAATTATCTAATACATCTAATTCCTCCACTTGTAAGAGAATATTGTAAGGGAATATTCCTCCTTTGAACATTCCTCCAAAAGGGGAATATTCCTTCCCCTTTTGTGCAATTAATTTTTTTTTAATTTACAAAATATCCTTTTTCCTCACCCATGAGAATATTCTAAAGAATATTCTCTCCTCCAATCATTTTAAAAAGGGAATATTATCACTTAGTTCATATGCAAGTTAACTTGTTACTTCTTGTGTAAGTTAACTTTCGACCTCTTGTACAAGTCAAACTGTGCTTGTTCGGAAGGAATGAAAAACCTTGATTAAATCTCATCTTGTATTCTCACCTGTTGATGAAAATCCATGATCCATGCCTCCAATTTCCTCCATCCTTGACCATTGATTAGTTTTTTCAATCTCAACCCTTCATTTCTTATTTTCTTTCCTATAAATAATTCACTATTTGGAGACAAATGGATCCATCTTTCTCAAAGAAAACTTATGCTATTGAAACCACTCACACTGACACTCATTTTTAACTCACATTTAGCATATTTCAATTTAAATTAGTTGCATCATAGCTTAGCTTCCATTAATGGATTCCATAATACATACATTTACCTAATTAGATAATTAGAATTTGAATATTTTTTAGCTTAAATCTCATTTAAATTAGCTTAGTAATTACAAATCTAAATAATTTTAGCATAAATCACATCTCACGACCGTTTCATCGATTCTCTTCAATAGAATCAAACAAGCTCACTGATCATGGGATTGGGAAAGGGTTGTTGTTCCACATCAATGCAAGACCACATCCAAAATGGGATAACTTTTAAATGGGTTAGAATAGACATTTTAAACATTTTTCATAATTTAGAATACTTTATTTTAATGAATGTTTAGTTTAACTTCAATTCAATTGATCCTATTTAGATTGAGTATTAGTGGCTTCCTTATGCTTCAATTCTTCATGGATTGAAAGAGTAATCAGCCCATACTAATATCCTCGATCACATTTTTGCGCTAGAAGGAGGGAAAAACTGATCAAATTTAATTAGTTTCTATCTTGAATTCCATTTGTTTTGATTTTTGCAGGATAGAGTGATGCCCGAAACAATTTCAGTGATGCACTTTGTTGGGTGTCTCCATATAGCGATGCTATTGTAATTTGAAGTAGCGACGCCTATTGAACACACCAACACTGATTAAGAAAATGATAACACTAATACTTTTTAGAGGTATTGAAGCTTTGCAAATGATGGCACTTAGCCAAATAGCGATGCTATCATGCTCACTATTTTCTCGATAGAGCGATGCCCAAATTGACCAGAGTGATGCTATCGTGAATAGCGATGCCCAAATTTGGTAAGATATTTAACGATCATTTTCCAACATGTGTTTTTTTTTTGCTTCGTTAGATTACTAACACGCTTCTAACATTGTTATGGTTGTTAGACTAAAAGGGTTTTATAGGATTGGATGACATGAAGTTAAAGTGAAGAAGCATTCTCATCTTAATATTTTATGATTGTAATAAGAATTTGATGCTTTGGCGAAATTATAACCCAATTTCTTATACTTTTTATTTTATGCTCTAGGACCTCACTAAATTTCATTTGGGTTTAAAACGAATGCTCAAATGGGACTAAAATTGAACCCTCATTTCTTCATTGTCTTTTGGGTTTAAAATTGAACAAGACAACTTAACTTTTCATTTGGTGCATAAAATGAATGAGTGCTTGCTTTTTTGTGTCACACTTGTAGTGTGTATCCAATCCCCTTGTGCTTCATGTGATCTTGGGTGAAGAGAAATACTTATGTACATGTTTATGCTTTGTGTCACCCTTAAGAGGGGACTTACTATCAGATGCACCCCGCAACAGGAAACTCATAGGAAAGTTCTTACAAGAAAATTCACTAGTGGGCTATATTAAAGGTTGGGAAATCATGAGAAAGTGCCCTCTATCCTAGATTGTATAACATACTACTCCTAGTACCATGCATTAAGTGGAACAAGAACAGTAGTAAGAGCCTTAAGTGGCAAAGCGGGTATTTATATGGTTGGGTGTTCTCAGTTTCTTACTCATAACCAAATTGTTTAGTTACCGAAAATCCTTAATGCTTTTTCATCCAAGAAAGATCATTTTGAAGCCACCCCACATTTGTACTATTCATTTTTGAAACAAAAAAATCCTTAGGACCTTAGGATCTTCAAGATTTTGAGATTTGGTGGTCCTGAGAAGTGTTTACCATGGAGGGGAGCTAGTGTCGCCAAATATCTAATTATTCATATTGTCTTAGTGTTTGGAGAAATTCTAGTGGGGACTCAACATGTATGGCCATTTCAACCCAAGATTTTAAATAATTGTGTCATTTTAATACATTTCTTTGTTCCAAAGTGTTACAAACAAACATTCACTATCTTCCTCAAAATTTCAAACACTTTGGTTTAAATATGGATACCCTTTGAAATAGCCTTGATATTACTACTTGTTCTAAGGATTTCTATCCTTAGAGATTTCTAAATATCTTGACTTATATCTCGATCCATATTTTCCAAAGACAACATAGGCAATTATGGCTTCAACCTTATGATTCTCATAAAATGGGCATTGTGAAATTTATGATGTTTTTGACATAAATAGTTAGTTTGAAAACTTAATCAAGAAAATTGTTTGTGCTAAAATAAATTCACTCAAGCAAGATAAATTGAAAGTTTCAACCCCACATGACTATTTGAAGACCAATTGCTCCCATTGAATAACCTGATCTTGAAGGTGCTATCATTCAACCAAACTTTGAACTCATTAACGGAGAACAAATCGATATCATTAGTAGTTTGAGAAGCTTCACTTTTGAAACAAAAGAAACACCTACCCAGTGGAGAAAGGAAACAAATATTATAGATGAAGATGCGAAACAAGTTGATATTGAGGCTAGAAGGCCCATATTGCCACCACCTATGTAGCAGTAAATATCCTCCTTTCTTCCATAAAATTGAACTTTTCTAAATGATCTCATGCAAAGTCAGGATCCCCAAAAGAAGGTCTACAAGTCATCATTTCAAACTTAGGAATCTTAGTCCAAAATCTCTCAATAAATACCTTTTGTCACTTCATGAAACTAGAACTAGGTTGGTATACAACTTCTACAAATTTTCTTCAAGGAACAATTCAAACTTGTATTCCTTCTCTTACAATCAGAACCCTAGTCTTTTTCAAAATTTTGAACTTCTCTAGGTCATTGGATCTTTAGAGTTTGAAAAATTTAGAGGTATAGCATGTTCCTCGCTACCTTGGTCTTTTCAAACAAAGGTTCACTTTAGGTCAACATTGGGTCAAACATTTCATCCACCCCTTCATCAAAATTTTATCTTTCACTTCACCAAACTTTACAAAAATTTCAAATATACGAACACTTTTTGACTTAAACATCTATCAAATTAACCCATAACTTAGCTACTTTGTATGTGAAATGTATCCTTTTCCATGCATTTGGGTAATTTAGTTATCATATTTGAACTAGTATATCTTGAAGGTCACAAGTCCACCCTAAAGATTTCCAAGTTCATAAACATCCTTTATTCTAACATAAAAAAATAAAACTTAAGTCAAAAGTGTTATCCCAAAACATTTACAAATATCACTCTCTGCATCACCCATCTTTTCATTCTCCATTACCACCATTGCTCCAAAAATACTTAGAGAATCCCTTTTACCTAGATTTGAGTCAACTAGAGAGTTCAAACATTACAAATCACAACATAATTCTCCCCAAAGGTGACATAAAATTTATGGTAAAGATGATATTACAACACAAGAGAGTCATGGAGAAAACCAAAGTCATATTTACCTCAAGTGATCCAAATCCTCTATAATTTGATCTAAGAAGCCATGTTACTCCATCACAACAACTTTCATCATCATCAAGGCCATATAAGATTGAAGATGTTACAAATAATCCATTTGAACTTACTAGGGAGGAAATCATGGAACATCAATCCTTTGAAAATGTAGCTCCTATATCCCCATCATTTGTGCAACAAAATTTGACACAAGGCTTCACAACTCCATCAATAGGGCTAAATCAAACATACATTCATAGTCTTACAACTAGCCTTGCTAAGGACTTTGGCCATACTCTTTCATTTGAAAGTAACACGCTTGTGGGTACCCTTAAAACCAACCCTCCATCTCACATGACCACTTGGACACCTACCTTTGGTGCTAGTCCCATTCCTGAAGATTTGAAACATCCATATAAACCTCTTGAACTTCATTACTCCACAAAAACCTCCACATATCAAGGACACCCCTCTTCATCCATACCCATGAGTACCACAAGTGTGTCCACCATCACTCAAAGTAGTGTAGACCAAGTATAACAATTAGATCATCCAAAATGGTAAGGAAATACCCTCACCCAGAGTCAGCCCTTAATGTAGATAGGGACATCTTTAACCAATCCTCCAATTGGTTCATCTATCCCATCCATTATCAACCCTTCTCAATGCAATCCTTTGGTAGTGAATCCCATCAACTTAGGTAATACCTTGTTTACATCTTTAACGCAAGGAAATCCTCAAGACATGGGATAAGGGAATATTTTTAAACAATGGACTCAAGGTCCCAATGTGTCATTACCATCACAAAATTTAATGGCATCATCCTCATCATTCCCCATGATCCCCTTTACCATGCAAAATCAATTGTGACCTCCAACTTACATTCCTCCACCTCACTCCACCATCTTACAAGGAATGTTGAATCAAGGGAACTCTCAACCTCTCATCACCAATCCACTACCCATAATATTTCATAGATGTCCCAACGACCACCCAATCCTACATTGCAAGCACAACAAGCTTATCAACAAGCCATCCAACAATAACAACAATAGTAAGAAGCCCTAGCAGCATAACAACAACAACAACAATAGCAAGTAGCAATCACAACACACCACCAACAACAACAACAATAAGCAGCCTTAGCAACACAACAAGTAGTCGTAGCATAACAACATCAACAACAACAAGAAAACTTAGCACAACAACATCAATCCCATCAAGCAGCCTTAGTAGCATAGCAACAATAGTAGGCCCAACAACAAGCCGTTGTGGCACAACAACAACAAGCTCAATAGAAATCCTTACTAGCACAATAGTACACCCAACAATAGTTCAACAACAACATCAAAGTTCCTATTATAACCCTCAATCGAACATCATCAATACAAACACATTAGGATCATATACATCAATACCCCAATCACCTTCATAGAATCTCAGGCCACCATACACCCCATACAACACCTTATCATATCAAAATGCATCCATCATCCTACCGTATATTCCTCCACCAAACCCACAAGATGATTTAGCATCACAATTTAAGGCACTATCCCAAGAGATACATGACCTTCGAATGGGAAAGACAAAGAAACCTCTTACGTATAATTTGTCCTTATCCATTTGACTGAAACATAGCAATGGTACCATTCCCTCTCAGATTTGAAATCCCCAAATTTGATAAATATAAAGGGAGAGGAAGTCCTATGGACCATGTCAAAAAGTTTAACATCATGTCTATGGAGGTGGCATATAATGATTCATATTTAACGTTCCTCTTCCCTCAAATTTTAACAGGTCCTATCATGGATTGGTTTTCTCATCTACCTCCCAGTATCAAAACTTTCCAAGAAATTATTGATCAATTCATCAATCACTTCTCCTTTAATCTTGACATGGACGTAAGTCTAGAGGGATTGTACACTCTCAAAAAAATGAAGGACAATATTTTGCTAATTTCTTACACAAATGGAGGCAAAGAGTTAGTAAGATCAAGTGGCCTCTTCTGGATGAACAACAAGTATGAATCAGCATAACTAGTCTAGACCTAGATCTATCCTTCCACTTGAAAATGCAGTGCATCACATCTTGTGACGAGCTTGTCCCTAGAGCTAGGCTTAACATCGAGAGAGCTCTAATCTCACAGGGGAATACTCAAGCTTACAAAGACAACCACCCATCAACTAGTTAAAATGATAAGCCTTGTGTCTAGGCTAAGAATAAGAACATCAAAAATGATGGTGTGGTAGATGCTAAGGTAGTCCTAAATGCTTCTAGGCCTAACAACAACCAAGTTGCTAATATTCAACCAATTATGTAGTAAACAACACCCCCTCAAAAAAATTAGATCAATAACACTAAAATGCAACAAACGCGAACCCCTAACAAGAACAACTATCCTAAACGCAAGTACACATAGTTATCTAAACCCATTGAAACCATCATGAAAAAATTGGTAGAGTCAAATTTGATAACACTTCCCAACTTTGAAAACTATCAAGAACCACAAGAGAAACCATCCTAGTACAATGAGAACGAACTTTATGACTTTCAAAAAATAAAAGGACATAAAACAACAAAATATATGAGGCTCAAAAAAATTATCCAAGGCCTCATAGAAAATGACACCATATTTGTTGAGGTACTAGTCTGGAATCAGGATCTTAAGATATACAAGAACCCTATGCGGTATCATAACAAAGTGAACAATACCAGACAAGTTAAGGATTACACAAACATGTAGCATACCTATTCCAACATGGTTGCTTCCTATGATAGTTTAATCATTGTCGTCACCATCAAAGCACCTAGTGCAGAGTGTGGAGTCACCATGTGATGTGGAAAAATTACCATCCAAGGAGTCCCATCCCAATCTAGGACACAACCTACCCAACCATCAGCAAATACCATCAAGTATAAACTCCTAGATTAGCTTAAGAAGACACCCACACAGATTTTGATCATAGAATTGTTGAGGTTTTCCATCGTGCATAGAAAAATATTAGAGAAAGCTTCATTAGAGTCATACATCCCTGAGGATATTAATATCAATCAGTTTCAAGCTATGGTGGGGCATATCGCTAATCATCTTCTCACCTTTGTTTTAGGAGAGCTACCTATTTCTCCTCAATCTCATGATAAACCCACATCTAGCAATAAAGAGCTTGAAACTATCAAGATGGCAACTACTACCTTCACCAAGTGGGGGGATTTGAATCAGGAAGATGTCAATGAGGATGATATCTCTAAACTCCTCTATCAGGATGAACAACATGTCCCCACTCTTCCCATGGAAGATGATAACAAAGTCTTGTAGCTAATGAAGGGAATGGGTATACCAAGAATGAGAAGCTAGGATATAATTTTAATGGTTTATTAAAACCCATCATTCCTGAGAAACAACTAAAGAATCTTGGCCTAGGTTGTACTACTAGCAAAGTCACCCTTATTGGAAAAGGTATTTCTGCTAAATGAGCTAAGGATTCCTCTTGGTTACCTCCATCATGTGCCACAACCTTAGATGATTTCCCCCTTGATGTTGCTAACCTACTTGAAAAAAAATCCATCTTCATGATATCCATTACATCTTTTTCTCTAAGCAATCAACTAAATGAAATACACCTAATATACCCACAACTGATTAACATGGACCAATAAGGACTGCCAATTCTTGATTTATTCCAAAATGATGAAGCAATCTCAAAATTCATGGGACTCCATGACAACCTACCATGGGAATATCATAAAATAAGGTTTTGATATAGAGCTAAATACATAGGTGTACTATGGGGAGATGATTGAGTCCTTCAGTCACAAAATTGATGAAATGCAACTAACATGTAGATCTTTAAGTGAAAACCACATTGTGGAACTTTCTAATCCTAAAATAGTAAAAAGAAAGGATATATCTAAGGGTAAAAACCTCTTTGAGGCACCCAAGGATGAGGTATTCAATGTCCCCCTTAGTGAAATGCATCTAGAGAAGTTAGTGATGTTAGTAAAAAATGCCACTCTAATCAATATGGGTACCGAAGAAGCACCTAAGATCACTTTCTATGCAAAATCCCTGTTGGGTGAATAACATAAAAACCTAGCATAATTCCTAAAATAGCGTAGAGCTAACTTTTAATGGTCATACATAGATATGCCAAGCATTAATCCTGAAGTATTTGTGCATCATCTAGCAGTCTATCTTGAAGCTAAACTAGTAAAGTAGAAGTTAAGGAAGATGCACCCTTAGATAACACTCTTGGTAAAACTTGAGTTACAAAAGCATCTTGACGTTGGATTAATCCGACGTATAGATTATCCTAAGTAGGTTTCAAACCTAGTACTAGTCTCAAAACCCACTAGCGGCATCAAAATCTACATAGATTTTAGAGACTTAAATAAGGCATGTCTGAAGGATGATTTCCCTCTTCCTAACTTCAACCTAATTGTGGACTTAATAGTTGGGTGTGAAATGCTATCACTCATGGATGGTTTTATAGGATACAATAAAATCATGATCGCCAAGGAGGATCAACACAAAACTGCATTCACTTTTTCCATGGGGGACATACTGCTAGAATGTGATACCATTTGGGCTAAAGAATGCAAGAACAACCTATCAGAGAGAAATGACCCTCATCTTTCATTACATGATCCAAAAAATAGTTAAATATTATGTGGATGATATTTTTGCAAAATCAAAGAAATTGAGTAAGCACATACAATTATTAGAACCCATCTTTCAAAAACAAGTGAAGAATACAAGGTACAGCTAAACACAAAAAAATGTGTGTTTGGGGTTACATCAGGGAAACTTCTCAGCTATATCATCTCACAAAGAGGGATAGAAATTGATCCATCAAAGTTAAAATCCATCTTAGACATGGAACCACCACAAACACTGAAACAAATGAGAGGGTTACAAAGAAGATTGTAGTCCATCAAGAGGTTCATAGCGTAGCTATCAAATAAAATCCACCCCTTTTCACATCTTCTTCATAAAGGGATAACTTACAAGTGGGATGAGAAGTGTGATAAATCTTTCCAGTAGATCAAATACTATCTACTAACACCTTGAGTGCTCATGCCACCAATACCAAACAAATGACTGATCCTGCATATCCTAGCAACATCAACAACATTAGGTGCTCTTCTAGCACAACATGATGAAAATGGGAAGGAAATGGCTATCTACTACATCAAAAGGACTTTTCTGGGCTGTGAAATGAACTATTCACCAATTGAGAAAGCATGCTTAGTAGTATTTTTTGCTTCACAAAAATTAAGACACTATATAATGTCACATCAAATCAAACTTATTGCAAAGATTGATCCATTGAAATACCTATTATCTAAAGCAATTCTCACTGGGAGAATGGCCAAATGGGTAATGATCTTAATAGAATTTTACATAGAGTACATAGAGCGTAAGGAAATAAAAGGACAAGTGATCATAGACCAACTAGTAGAGGCACATATTTATGTAGAGAACCCTTTGATATCTAAGTTCCCTAATGAATTAGTGTTCCTTCAATCTCACAACTCAGTGGAAGATGTACTTTGATGGATCATTCACCAATATGGATTAGGATCAAGTATTCTTTTCATCACCCCTCAAGGTGATTTCATTCCAAAGTCATACCGACTATCGTTCCCTTGCACTAATAACATTGTTTAGTACAAATCCCTAATCATAGATCTAAGGATAGTAGTTTAGTGGTAGATACAAGAGATTAAAATCTATGGAGACTCACAACTAGTTATCAACCAAGTCAATGATGACTATCAAACTAAGGATGATAAGCTCATTTCTTGCAAAAATATGGTAGAAAGTCTCAAGGACATTTTCATCAACATAAATTTTGAGCAGATTCCTCACCTGAACAACATAGTAGAAGACACTGAGGCAACAATCAGATCACTATTAGACATGTTGAACAACATCCTCCAATGTGATTTCTTGGTAGAACAATTTCTCATACCAACTTCGAAAATCTTAGAATCTAAATTTGTGCATGTCATTATTGGTCCTAGATCCCCATGGTACCATGACATCTTAACCTACCTAAGAAGAGGAACCCTCCCATCTGATATCACCTCAAACCTTAAAAAGGTCTTTGTTAAAAAGGCATCCCAATTTTTGATCCTAGGTGATACCCTTTACCGCTCAAGCATCGAAGGGATATTACTACGATTTCTTAACCAAGAGCAATCCTTGACTACTTTAACAAAAGTACACAATGGCATATGTGGTTCCCATTCTAGTGGTATGACTTTAGCTAAGAAACTATTGAGGATGGGGTACTATTGTCCAATGAAAGGGAATCTCCATAGTATGTATAGAAATGTGTCCAATGTCAATAGCATGGAGATCTGATTCATGCTCCAACTTAGGAATTGCAACCAATGATCACACCCTAGCCTTTTTCATAGTGGGGACTTGACCTCATAGGAAAAATCACTTCAACCTCATCCAATGGCCACAAGTTTATCATAATAGCCACTGAGTACTTTACCAAGTGGGTTGAAGCCATTCCTATGACCTATATAATGGGGAAGCAAATTCCCAAGTTTATTACCTAATATGTTGTTATGGTGTCCCACAAACCCTTATCTCAGACACCGAAACACCCTTCAAGAATCATGATGTGAAAGAGTTGTGTCAAAGATTCAACATCCAACACTGATTCTCTACCGCATATTATCCCTAGGGAAATGGTCAAGATGAGGCTACAAACAAGACCATTCTAAATTTTTTGAAGAAAATGGTCAATGAAGCTAGTTGTGACTAGCATCTACAGTTGAATTTTTCTCTTTGGGCCTATTGAATCAATATATGTAGGCCAATAGGTGCAACTCCTTTCTCCCTAGTCTATGGATTAGAAGTTATCCTTCCTATTGAGGTTGAGCTCCCATCATTGCGAGTGTCACTACAAAACCTAATTACTAACAAAGAGTACATATTATCTTGACTGAATGAACTATAATTTCTGGATGAGCATTGTCTTGATACCCTCAATCACTTGCAAGTATATCAAAACCGACTGAAATGGAGCTATAACAAGAAAATCAAATGTTGGTCTTTCTAGGTAGGGGATCTTGTCCTAAAGAAGAATAAAAAAAATCTTCCAGATTAGGACATCAAAGGAAATTTTGATCCTAACTGGTTAGGTCCATTTTTCATCACAACAAGCTATGGATCGGGAGTATATCAATTGTCAATTCCTAAAGGATAACTCTTGTAGGGACCAACTAACAACTTGCATCTTAACAAAATTTATGCCTAGTCTTAAAGGGTATAAATCTGAAAATACAAAAAAATCAAAATATGATCAAAATCCAAAAAAATGAGAAAACGGATTGAAAATGTAAAGAAAAATAATTGTCCTCTAGTGAAAACCACTTCGGTGGCACTTTGGGAAAGTACCTTGGTGAAAACTTGGAAAATAGGTGCCTCACGTAAATAATTCACCTCCATCTATTCTTTGGCTCTTTATCTTATCATTCCATCCATTCATCACTTCATTCATCCTATTTATTCATCCATCACCTATCTACGTCCTTATCATAACTTGATGTTGTGAAGTATCACAATCCCTTTAGTACTACTTGGAATATTCCAAAGGTCAGCTTGTCTTGCCTATATTGGGGTAGTCTAACATATCATGCTAGGGGAAATTCATTATGAATCATATCAGGTTCTTGTATATGTTAAGGTCATCATAAAAAACCATAAACATTCATAAATTTTTTATCAAAAAATCAAAAAACATTTGCAAAATCTTGTACAACTAAAATCCAAAAACATTCATAAAATTGTAAAGGAAAAATCCAAAACATCCAAAACATGTCAAAAACCCTAAAAAGGTCAAACATCAAAAATCCAAAAACAACACCATGTTGAGCTACGTCATCTCTGAGCTTGAACATAGGAAAGGCCATCATTAATGTGCCCCCAAAAAACCCTAGGTTAGTCCTTTAGGAGTCTTTCATAATAAATTGTCATTTCGTCAGTTGTTCATATCTTCATCTTCAATAAGTCAATTCAGTCAAACTACATGGTATTTGCATGTATAACGTAGGAAAGTCTTATCTTTGATCAGCCCCTGAGGCCCTTAGGATAGGTCTTTTAGATTAGGTTCTTGCTCGAAACATAGAAAATCCCTAAACATTCAAATATCTCGAAATATCCCAAAACATTCAAAAATAAAAAACACAAAAACATTTGAAAATTGAAAATCCAAAAACATTAGAAAATATTCAAAAGGCCTAAATAGCCTCAAATAATCAAAAACATTAAAATTCACATAAAATTTCTAAAAAACCAAAAAAAGCCTCAAAACATTTTCAAAATGTAAAAAACATTCAAATATTCTAGAAAATCCAAAAACACCCATCCCATCTCACTTTCACCCGCAATAAACCTCCATCCATAATAAATCAATCGTCACCTTCAACCTTTTGGAAAAACAAGTAGAAAACAAGTATTGCAAGTCATAAAGTGAGAACCTAAGTGTCAAAATATAAAGTATAGAACATAAGTAAATGCGTCAATGAAGTTTATATCAATAGCTTAGATCATAAAGCTCATCATCATCATACATCAAACAATTGTTGATCAACATGTCCATGGATGTATCCTTCCTAGGATGGACATTAGTATCAGGTATCACCTTAGCTAAAATAAACTAGCAAGAGATAGATAACACTGACTGTTTGTTTTTAATCTTTTCTTATGATTTATCTTAATAACCCATTCTGAGGACCTATCGATGATGTCCATCAAAGTGATCTTGGCGCATACTTGCTTAGTTGTTTGTATGAAGGATGTTTGGAGTATGTTGTTGACTATTGCATATGCTTTGGTCCAATATATTCTAAGCTTCAAACTTACATTCCAACGAGGTTTCCATATGTCAAGATGTGAACAAAAACTATCCTATCTATTTGCAGATTCAAAGTCGATTACACTAGATACGTCATCCTGGTTATTAATACCTTGATGCATTGTGTCTAGGTGTTGTATAAAACAATAAGGAATGATGGAAAATACCTATTCCAAGATATGAGAAAATCATCATCATGCATGTTGATATGTGGTGATTGATCATGCTATATTGTATAGCCCATGGTATACTGTACACCCCGGTACATATCCTTGCTGGGGTCTAGGGCCGGGTTGGGTGCCAGGTGGGGCTTTGGGGGCGACAGTCCCTAAGAAAAATTTTCCTCCTACTTTTTCGCGTCATCACCGAAAAAGGGAAAAATCAATGAATAAAGGAAAAATCTAATTTTGTAGAACCCAAAATCTGGAAGCTTCTAAGCTTGTTAAAAAGGGGTTCGGATGGGTATTACAGTATGATGAAAAACACGATTATTCACAAGATTGTAATAAGTTTTGCACTGGATAATAAAAGTATTGGATGGCTGTGGTTTGGTGGATGTAGCCCAGATTGGGTGAACCGTGTTAAATCTTTGTGTTATGATTTATTCTGTGTGTGTTTTAGTTTCTCTATTTATTAATTAAATCTATATTTAATTGTTAGAGATCTACCATTTCTAACCCTAACAATGCATTCCTCATCACCATCTCTAATAAAGTCTTGGTGGATCATAGACTTGTTAGATCTTTTGAAGCAATCATCAAAATCAATGGTCAAATCATTCTCACTTCTTATATCTTCTCTCCGCGCTAACCTAGTATCATATAGTAAATAAAAACATCACCAATGCATCCATCCTACATCCACAAATCATCAACATGCATACATATCACATAATCATAGCATATCATAGGGCATACATCCTGCATTATCATTTAAGTTGTGACGAATAATATAGATTTGTTATTCTAAGGAATCTTAAATTGTTGCATCACATATTATAAGCATGCATTGCATTTTCATATCATAAGCATGAACATCTATGTTATCTATCTATACATCCATATGCATACATCATCTCATAATAAAATTGCATAAGAAAATACACAAAAATAAATGCATCCATATCATTTGCATAAACATAACATTTGCATATCATATCATCCATCCCATAACATGTCATGAAAAGATACAAAATAAGAATATAACATTGCATCCATACATGATAACACATAATCATATTGCATCATATCAACATAAAAAAGCATCCATACATTCATAAAGCATGAAATAAAGTGAACACATCACATCATATCGAATCTATATCTGTATCATATATATATCAAAAAAAAATTCATGGTACAATATGTGAATCAGTGTATGTATATCGGTCATAATATAATATCCATGAGGCTATCAAAAAGGAGCCCATGAATGTATATTTGTATAAAATAATTGGACAATAAATCAAAAAGTGATTGTACAATCGGGATAGCCCTAATGGTTGCTCCCCTCTCCAACCTATCTCTCTAGTTGATCTTCTAATCTAGGATGTGCCCCACTCCTCTAAGAATAACTTGGTTGTCTAATTGCATGTGGGACATCCCTATGATAATACATCCTATAGTAGGTTGCCTTAGTCACAACCTCTCTATATAACCTGGCAGAAACTATCTACCCCTAAGCTACAATTGTCATCATCTCAAGTTATTGTCGCCTGACCTCCTAAGCTAACTACATCTCGGCAATCTATCTAAGTTGCCACTCCTAGTATCTCTCAGCTGTCAAGGCCATTATCTGTTGTCTGGCCAGATCTCTCTTAGTAATGATCACCAAAATCTATTGTCAAGCCTAATCCCTCTCACCTGTAATAGTATGTACCTACTGCTATAGCTATTGTATCTATAAATCTCAAGGATCTGGCCTTGGTGATGGTGGCTACACTAGTTACTACTACCTTTCCTATTATTTCCCTAGCTACTTTTGAATGGGAGGCTATTGTGGAGGCTATTGATGCCTTGGTGGCACTCTTGGGACCTGTCCATCTTGTTGATCATGGCCATCCTATTCATCATATACCCTACCTCTACCTTTGACTCTACCTCTATCTCTACCTCTTCCATCACCCCTACCTCACAATCTCTCTCATGGAAGTACACCCATTGGATCTATCAATCGGTGAGGGGTGTGAATCATGTATCATATGCTAGCATCATCTAAGAGTCCACCTATCCCTAATCATATGCCCATGGCTAAGCAACCAACTATCGAAAGCCCTCAACCACCTTAGGGGCTAGGATCATAGGTCCCCACGTGGGTACTACTCATGTTGACCTGGCAAAGATGTCTTTGTATGCATCATCTAACCTATCTTTCATATCTAGTAGGTATCTCACAATAATCATATGCTCTTGACCTTGCATATATCGATTCTATCAAGTGAAGAAGAGTAGTTGCACATCATCATACCATCTTGGCATCTGAAGTTAGGGTCACCATCTAAAGAGTTCCATATCATCAATCACCTTATGCCAATATGGAATCCCAAGCTTCCCTTTATGTTGGAGTGTAATAGCACCCCTATACCTCCAAACAATAGGATCATTTGGCTCCATATTCACTGTTAATAAATATTTAACCAACTCCCTTCAGATTTATTTTTCTATGCGTCGACCTGTGCATCGCCAAGTCTGCTCGGCCTTTTATCAAGGTTTTGATATGTCGCTCCACGTGTCTACTCTTCTCAACTTCGAGTATCGGCATTCCCTTCAAATCCTAGGAAACTCCTTTGTGCTTCCACGTATTGCAATTGAGGGATACTTTTGTTTCTTATTTCCTTGACGTCTCATCAGGCTTTGAAATGTTGCCATGAAGCCCAGATTCCTAAAAGGTGCTGGTGGGCCCCACGGTTGCTGATTGAAGTACGCACTTGCTACGTGTCTAATGTTCACAAATCCTTCAACGTGGAAATGAATTAGCAAGTGCAGGCAGAAAAATGCTACCACGCGTCTCTGTTGCGCCCTTCTAACAA
The DNA here is from genome assembly GCA_007258455.2 of Sequoia sempervirens. Classification (NCBI taxonomy): domain Eukaryota; kingdom Viridiplantae; phylum Streptophyta; class Pinopsida; order Cupressales; family Cupressaceae; genus Sequoia; species Sequoia sempervirens. The sequence continues at coordinate 543,773,046 of VDFB02058242.1, read as the reverse complement.
TCATTCCCTCTGTTGTTGGTGAAGGCTCCGGTCATTTGACATGTGTAGCCTTAATGCAAATCCTCTTCAACGAAAGGAGGAAGGTTCATACAGGCAACAAAAGGCTACCACGTGCCTAACCTGCAGATCTCATATAAAGGCAGGAGATTAATGAACTAAATGAGGCTATTGACTACTATGTGTCATCATCATTCACTCAGGAGGGTAACACTTGTCTAACTAGGACCACCGCCATCATTGCTGAGGAATCACCTATGCCTGAGATGACTGGATGCTTTGTTCCGGATCGATCCTGTTGTAATGGCCTTGGGAATATTCTGATTCAGGCATTATTGTTGGGGATTGTGAGATCTTTTCTGTTACTGCTCTCCGAGGTGGTGGGAGGTTTTTCATGCTATATATACTTTTCTCTATGATGAGAAAAGGGTCCAGAATTTGAAAAAAAAACATGCTACTTTTAGTAAAAGACGCAAGGCTTTTATTACTATTTTTTTTAATTGCAAAAACTCTCAATCTGTGCCAATTGTTCTACCTTTCTGTTTTTCATGCTATTTGATCAAACTATGAACTATGTTTTTTATTGTCTTGACACTTCATTTGGGAACTTCTATATATGTTGGATGCAAGTTCGCTTACCTTGATCATGTCTAAGGACTCTTCTTAGTAGTAGGAATGTATGCAATGTTATTTTATGTCAATGAATGAATTGTTTATGCTATAATCTAAAGTCTCTGATGTTTTGGAACACTACAACACCATTCAGGCCTTTAAATCTATGATTTATCGTGCCCATCATTAAATCTTGGTGCATCACCTTAGGTTAGACTTTATTTTATTATATTTTCTTCCTTTTCCCTTTCCAAACCCCATTATAGAAGAAGTCAGCTTCTCTAAAAATCTGGAGGTTACTCAGTTTAGCACAAAAGGTCCCCCTTAAACTGAGTTTCCCATAAGACTCTGTTACCTCTTCAAATTTTGGCGTCAATAGTTTTTTATTTTTCTAGCACGCCTGGTGGGACCCGAACTTAAATGAAATTGCATTTTAGAATGGTGTATGAGCCATCGACCTGTAAGTAGATCTCAAACTGTAGGGAACCCTAGTTTACTAGTACCTCCACTAGGGATAGTCCAGGTCAAAAATCAGCTAGCAACCATTCCATTCCCACTACCCTTTTCTCTCACCATGTTGTTGGCCACCAACAGAAAATATGTGGCATGGGACATTGGAAGTCCCCTAGTAGCCCCAGTAGTGCCCGCTGTCTAGGGCACTATCCGAGTTTTAGCCATGAAATCTATACAGAAGTTTACCAGAGACAGCTCAAGAATGCCAGCAGAACATTTGAAGGATGTGGTAGACGTATGTCTGGTACACAGGATTATAGCATAGAACGTAGCCCTAAGGCTTCTTGCTGCTTCTTTTAAAGGCAAGGCACTAGATTGGTACTGAACACTGACACCTAATTCAATTCGCAACTGGGATGAGCTTGGAGATCCGTTCTATGAGAGGTTCTCGAATGATGGAGATCATTTTTCATTGTATTATCAACTATTTGTCATAAAATGATCCCCCCAGGAGGCCCTAAAGGACTTTAATGCCCAATTTCACACAAATTGGTAGAGGATTCCTATTACCATAAGCCCGATTCTTGAGTTGGCATTTATATTTTATCTAAAGTCCATCAATTCTGACATTTTCATGATGATCAAGTCTTTGGGGGGAGCTACTCTACCAGATGCTTATGGTATCACTATCAAAGCCAAGAATCATTTAATAGATTGCGAGAAATTTCCTCCTCGACCTATTATGTCAATATTTCTTGAAATATCGATCTCTACGCAAGAGATCACGTCAACTAGTGCGCCTGCAACTGCCCAATCAATGTACACATATGTGGCAAGCTCACAAAATGTGGCTTCTACATCAAGCTCTTCCAAGGATGAAATAAGTGACCTCAAAGAGATGTTTCAAACCATGGCGAATGATATAACCACTCTTAAGTGGAACCAAGCAATGCCTTCGAAGCCTACATATGAAAACTATCAAGGCAGGCACTCTTCTTATCAGCAGAATCAATACCAGGGCATGCCTCGCGCTAATCCACCAGCCTTGACTATAAACCAAATGGTGTCCGTGCCTACTCCACTGAAGAGCGCGTCACCAAGCTCGAGTAGGGAATTAACCGTAGGGCAGAACAATCTTATTGATGATATCAATCCATGGTGTTTCCCCTGCAACGATGCGCATATGCTACGAAACTGTTCACATGGCAACTTACAATAAAAAAGGTGGCAAAGCAATGCAGCTAAGGCATGACAATAGAAAATGGAGTTTATGTATATGCCTCACCACAAATGGATAGTGCAGTCCTTACTGCGCAAATGCAAGGAATGTAATTAGAAAAGAATCTGATATTGTTCATGATCATGTGCTCTTCTCCTAGATGGAGGAAGAAAAAAAGATGTTTGCTAATGGTGCATTCATATCCAAAACACCACAAGTGCAGTATGATTATAACACACGCTCAAAGAGGAGATTCACCGATGAGTCAGTTGTTTCACATCCGGACAACCCACAACTCAAAGGTGTTTCTGATCAGATTCTCAGTGCTTCAACTGTCTCTTCACCTTCCCAACCATGGAAGGAAATTATTATAGCAAGAATCAAGGAGCAGAAACCTCTGAGTTTGTCACCTTTTAATGTAGTAGAGAAATTGAAGAAATCATCCGCTAATGTATCTCTATGGGACATTCCAGCCATCCCATAACAAAAGACACTATTACAGAAGGCGCTTCAAGAAGAGGTCAACCCGACACCAACAGGGTCGTTTTCTAGAATAGAGGTTGTTTATCAAATACCACTAGCTAAAGTCCTTGCAAACAATACAAAGGAATCCCCTACCGAGGACAGGAATAATTTGAAACCTCGGCCCTTCTTCTTGACTCTCATTATAGGAAATAAGTTATTGCACAATGCTATGATTGATTTTGTTGCTAGTACCACGGTTATGCCTAAACAGATAGCTAAAGCTTTGGGACTCAGCTACGAACCTATGAAAAGAGGGGTAATGTAGCTTGATGGGAATAAAGTTGAGACTGTAGGTGTCATCAAAGCACTTCCTTTAACTCTATTTGCTTGCCCTAGTATCACAGTCACATAGGACACAGTGATTATAGATGTTCCTCCTATGTTTGGTCTCTGTCTATCTTGAGAATTTACTTCAAAGGTGGGTGGATACCTGTCCTTGGATTGGTCACATGTGATACTTAGGACCAAACACGGTGCAAAAATGAAGATAGAATCAGAGGCTTTACATTCTGAACATGTGGCAGATGAAGCCTTGATCAATTTTGAAGTCGTGCATAATTCTATCACCAAGCAAGAAATGTATTGTGTTGAATTGCTAGAGGAAGAAAAGGTGAGCGAAGATCGGAATGATAAAGAAGATGCTCTATTGAGTGAACACATAGACAATGATCCTTTTAGAAATTATCATGCTACAAGATTGGGCACATATGTAATTTATGATGAAGACCAAGTGCTTCCGAGGGTCGCTAAAGAAATTGAAGGTAGCCAAGCAAGTGAGCTATGGACACTGTACTTTGATGGAGCAAGAAGCAAAGTGGGTGCTGGAGCAGGGATATATCTAATATCCCCACAAAATAATTTTTTTTTGAGGTCTTTCCACTTTCATTTCGCCTATTCAAACAATGAGGTTGAATATAAAGGATTGGTTCAAGGTTTAAGCCTTGTAGAACGAATGGGCATTAAGTAATTAATTGTGTTCGGAGATTCTAAACTAGTAGTTAACCAAGTCTGAGGAGTTTCGGTAGCAAAGAATGTCTACATGAGATCCTATCGGCACCGAGTATGGGACCTGATTGATGGTTTTGAAGCTTTCAACATCAAGACTATTCCCCGAGGACAAAATAGCAACATAGATCGCATGGCCATGATTGGTGCTCAGTTTGATCCTGTCTCTGATTCTTCATAACAAACATTCAGTATGAGTACTAGTCCGACCAGTGATCCCTGACAATGATCAGAGTTGGAAAGTTTTTGAAAGCGATAAACACATCGCCTCATTTATCCAGTACTCAGGGGAGTATGTCGATCAACTTCAACCAATTATTGTCGAGGCTTATGAAGGAAAAATTATGCAGCTCAAATCTAATAAACTTTCGAAAGGATTGGTTACTCTAAAAAAAAAATTGATTTTTATGATGCCCAAAATGATAAATGGAAGTTCGTAGCAAACAAAAGTGATTATGTGGACCTTCAGGTCTCCTATGGTAGGAATCTTCAAGTCGGTAAAAATGTCTCGCACCACGATAAAGAAAGACTCATTAGTTTCTGCAAAAAATATGGAGTAGTGGCCTGGTCATATGATGATCTGGAGGGATATGATCCTGAAATCATTCAGCACACTATTGAGCTAATAGAAGGTGCAAAACTAGTCCGATAGAAACAGAGGCCCATCAACCCTAAAATTGAAGCCCTAACAGCGCAAGAGCTGACTAAGTTCATTGAGTCGCACATTGTCTTCTCAATCAAGCATAGTACTTGGGTATCGAATATGGTCCCGGTCCGAAAGAAGAATGGAGATATCCATTTATATGTGGACTTCTGAGACCTAAATAGAGCATCCTAAAGGATCACTATCCATTGCCTTCGATGGAATCAATCTTACAAACGGTTGCAGGATCAGAAATGTTTTCTCTGCTAGATGGTTTCTCTGGCTACAATCAAATCTAAGTTAAAGAAGAGGATCAACACAAGACTACGTTCACCACAAAGTGGGGAACATTTGCATATGCTAAAATTCCTTTTAGTTTATCCAATACAGGGGCGACATTCCAGCGGATGATGGACATCGCATTCAACGAACTAATCAATAAGTTTATTCTAATTTATTTGGATGATCTTACTGTGTTCTCTAAATCTAAGGATGATCATTTTTATCATTTAGAATTAGTTTTTCAAAAGTGCCAGGAATTCAGAGTTTCTCTAAACCCAAAGAAATGTGTATTTGGAGTACTGCAGGGTAAGCTATTGGGGCATGTTGTGTCTAAAGAAGGTGTTTCAATTGACCGCAAACAAGTGAAAGATATCAAGGAACTTCCCCTTCCGGTAAATAAGAAAGGTGTTCAGTCTTTTCTTGGAAAACTGAATTTTGTCACCAAGTTTATTTATGACTTTGCGGGGATAATTAAGCTGATCACCCTCATGCTTAAAAAGGATCATGTATTCAAGTGGATGACCGAAGCTCGGGAATCTTTTGAAAGGGTCAAAAAAGATATTTCCTCAGCTCCAGTACTAGTTAATCCAGATCAATCTAAGATTTTTATAATGTATGCATTCAGTAGTAGGTCCAGTATTGCTATGGTCCTAACCCAAAAAGATGATGAAGAAAAGGGGGAACATCTAGTAGTGTTCTACTCCTGGACCCTAAAGGAATATGAGGTGAACTATAATTTCATCGAAAGGCAGGCCTTTGCAATAGTGAAGCGACTTAAAAAGTTTCGCCATCTAATTTCCTGCAACAAAGTGCTTGTATATGTCGCACATTCTTATGTGCGTGAATATATCATGGAAGGGGAGATCACAGAAAAAAGGGTTAATTGGATCACCAAGATCCTTGAATATGACATCAAAATCAAGCCTACTAAAACTATTAAAGGAAGAGGAATGTGTGAGTACATGGCACAGAACGAGGAGGTACATGCCGCAAAGGAGCAACCAAAGCTCATCTTGATGAATGAACCAGAATCGAAAGGTGGTTCGCTGACTGATAGAATGAGGTTCATGTAAACCAGAAAGTATTTTCCAGGTCTCTCATCCCAAAAAATGAGATATTACTGGCTACAAAACTACGAATATATGCGAATAGAGGGAGTCCTTTTCAAAAGGAATTTCAATGGCATTCTCCTACGATGCGTCACTTTGGAGCAAGCAAAGAGGATCCTCGATGCATTCCACAATAGTGCTGCAGGTGGACATTTCTCTACTAAAGCCACTTCTATTAAAATCATGTGTGCTGGCTATTATTGGCCTACACTTTTTAATGACTCCCACTCTTTGGTGAAGGCTTGCAAAAAATGCCAATTCTTTACTAACACAAGGAAGAATTCCACAATGCCCCTCAAACCCATAGTGGCGGATGAGCCGTTTGCACAATGGGGTCTGGACTTCATCGGAATGATCAACCCGATTTCTAGCACCGGACACAAGTGGATTTTGACCACCATATATTACTTCACAAGGTGGATGGAGGTTGTTCCCCTTAAAAGTGCAACAGAAACAGAGATTATAGATTTCCTCGAGGAACTGTTGACAAGGTTTGGCCCTCCAAAAAACTATCATTTTGGATAATGCCAGAGTTTTCTTAGGCGCAAAGGTATGTCACTTTGCATTAAAGAATGGCATATTCCTCAAGACATCATCAAACTATTACCTACAGGGAAATGGTCTAGTGGAGTTAACAAACAAGAGCCTAGTTTGACTCCTTAAAAGGATTGGTTCGGAACACCAGAGGGAATGGCATAAAAACCTCTGAGTAGTGCTTTGGGAAAACCACATAACTCCTAAGCAAGTCCTTAAGACTTCACCTTATGAGTTGGTATACAAGAAAGAGGCGTTGTTACCTGTATCCATGGAGATTCTAGCACTGCAATTGTTGAAATCTCTCGAGATAGAACAAAATGACACCATGGAGATTCGGCTTGCCGAACTATTAGAAGTACGGGAAAAAAGGTAGAATTCCCTAATAGCCATGACAAATCATCAACAAGTGGTCAAGTGATGGTTTGACAAGAAGGCTTTTGACCAAGGTCTAAAATACAGAGACTTAGTGCTAAAGTATGATAAAAGGGCTACTAAGTCAGGTCAACATGGTAAATTTGATAGCCTATGGGAGGGCCCCTTTAAAATTATTTGGTGCAAAGAACATAATGCCTTTGAGCTAGAAAATATGGAATAGGAACCCTTAGGAATCCCGAGCAATGGGATTCATCTTAAGTTGTTCCATTAGGCACTGAGCTCTATTTTTGTACATATGTGAATAGTGTTTTTATTTTATTTCTGTTTCTTTGGCCGGTCTTTTTCGAAATTAGTTTGTGCTTCTGCAAAATTAACCCATTATTATTAGCGGGTGGAATACTAGAATTGCTTTACACAAAACACACCCATGTGCGGAGAAATAGAAAAATGAAGGTTGTGAGCCTATAAAACTAAAATACAAAATGAAGAAAAGAAAATTGATTTTCTTTAAAAAAGATATATATCTATTCATATATATTCTTTACATTGCAAAAGTGGTTGGGAAGCCATAAACCAAAAATTTACAAGTATCCGAGCTATTATATATATGATGGCCTTTTTCCAGGCTTATATACAGGCTATAAGGTAGGTATTCTAAGTAGCAGTAGGAAATTGAGTGAATAGGGAGACATTTGTTGAGTAGGCAGGGGGGTTTTCATCCAAAGGAATGGCTGGTGGCAATTGACACATTAATAGTAGCATCCACCTCTTCCTCATCCACAAGTTACTTGGCAGCACAGGCAGCATCATTCGGCACAACCACCATTGGCAGGGGGGATACCAAGTTCCTGAAATCAGTATACCAATCTATGTCGTAGAAGGGTATTACGTTGTAGCTGGGGAATAGGAAATGCAAGGTCTGAGTAACACTCTTCTAGTGCTTGTCATGAGTCTGTAGGTGGAATCCACTGAGAAATGACAACCAAACGACAATAGCTTCTTCCTCGATAAAGCGATGCAGGTCGCTGGCTAACGGCAGACCTACTCCATAGGCAGCATGAGCAACAACCTCACCGAGACCATTCAGGTACTTTTGGGGGAAGATTTCTTTAACAAGTTTTAGGATAAGCAGTCAGGGGATGTTGATGTCTAGCGTGGACATTACAAAGTGGAAGCATATGTCAGTGTTCACTTGATACTTGTCCTCATACTCTATGCAGTCTTTGCCTGGAACCCACTTAATGGCTATCACGACCAAAGAATCTTTATTCTTGGTCATCCGTTTCAGCCTCCTAGTAGAAACCTCCCCTAGGAATGTCGCCTATGACTTATATGAGGTTAAACAAACTGGAGTGTCCATAGTTTTGACACTAGTCCTAGGCTTCTGAACTAATACCAAAATTTATCTATCACCTAACCTATGAGAAGGCTTGCTTAAAACTCTACTAACTGACCTATCATCGCTCTAACGCTAAGTATGATTTCCTCACCACTTACTAGCCTATTTATAGAAAAAATGACAAGATGCAGGATAATCCATTTCGAGAAAACATGATAATAAGCCAGTTGTTAACTTGAAATGTGTGCCTGTGTTTTCTCACATTTTCGGGCCTATTGCATCTGTGAGAGTACGGCTAAATACATGCTAGATTAATAGGAGGTAATTAATTAGCTTTAAGAAGGTGGCACTCATTGATAGTAAGACGTATGGTTGTAGGCTATTATGTTATCTCACAAGTGTTTCCTAGAGCCCAAGGCGATATTTATATCTTTTCAAGCTGTGATCGTTTGCTTTGGGGTGATCCCACAAAGCTTGTTTACAATTTATGGGAGGAACTGATTTTTGCTGAAATCACATATTTTTAGAAAATATAATGATTTAAGTCTTAAAAGGTTCCATTTAAAAATTCCAATTAAAGAGGGTTTGATCAAACTACCTTAAATCAAATCTCATTGGATAGAACCCCGCTAGTTTTAAACCATACCTATAACGAAGTCTCCTTTACACCTATCAAAATGCTGATAAAAAACCACTTTTGATTTACCTTTTGGGGGATCAAATGAATTCATTTAAAATTTATTTTTTGTACATATGTAGTCCTTATTATAACCTTCCCAAAAAATATAATTTTAAATAAATTTAATTTTATTATTATATTTATTTTTATTTCTTGTGAATGTAGGTTTTTCACCGAAAATCAAGCTCTATATTCTACATGTGGAAAAATAGCAAATTATTACCAAAAAAAATTAAAAATATAAGTGCACTAGATATTGAAGTTCTTGATCCAACAAATTTTTTTTTTTCTTTTTTTGATACAAAAAAAGTTACGCATTATATGGTCACGCTATGTTTGAATTATAATTCGAAACTTCATTAAAGAAAAAATATTTAATAAAAAACTATCTAACCAAGTGGGAGCACTAGATATCAGAGTTATGAATCTAAATTCGAAAGAATTATAATTTTATCCTTCATGGAAAAAAAGTTATGCATTATACAGTGAACATCACTTTTTAAAAATGTTATTTTCTAAAAAAAACTAGTTTTCTAGGGAGATGGAAAAAGAAGTGCAATCTGATTCTAAAATTTTTGAAAAAAATATATTTAGAATCTATAGACAAAATTTCATGAAACTCTAGTTTGCATCATCTTCAAATTCCTCACGGTTTAGCTGCTATAGGTGCCTGAAAATGAAGGTTTAGTTAAAAAAATTTATTTCACTGTCCAGTTTGGCCAAAAATTGTAAACCACTATTGTGGGATCACCCTTTGGCATAATCATTCCGTCTAAGATATTAATTACCAGCGCATGCTAACACAAGGTTAGAAGGAAAATTACCGACTCAAGTTCCAAGGGGATCACAACGTATCACACGATTACAAAATGCAATAATGAACTCTGGCCGCCTCAAAATGGCAAGTAGTTCATTTTGCACGAATTGCAAAATTAATGGTATATGCCGAACTAAATGCAAAAGGCAGTCTTTTGCTTACCACCTTGAGGAAATTTTTTTAAATATTGCATGAAAAGGCTTAATATTTCAAAGTTTTTTCACAAACACCAAAGCTAAAAGTGCAGAGTTCTTCTTCTTCTGTGTATCCAGAATCGAGGAGAATTGCAGAGCTAAGAACTTGCGGAGATCTTCACCGAAAGAAAAATGTCGGAGACTTCATCTCAACCAATGCAAGAAGAAATTAGCTAGGAGCTATTTATAGCTACACGTTATTCAGAGGAGGTATACGTCTATGAGGATGTGGCATATGCTACGCTTGGTATACCCAGCAGGCCAAAGAGGGCCTATATAGAAGAACTGAATAGGCCTAAGAGTTGCAGAAACCAAAAATGGGATGAAGAAAAATGGGATAATATCTACGATCCATGACTCATGAAAAACCCTAAGTCCCTTAGGGAGGTAGCTTGTGCAAGGTTGACGACACCAAAGGTAGACAAATCTACGATGAAGAGAGTTTGGTACAGTGGTCTCCCTCAATACATAGTCCCACTAGTGCACTATTGCTCGGAGGTAGTTGATGCTACTATCCAGTGTTATAATCCTGATACCCACTACATTGAAGGCCACAACTTAAGGGCGCACATCACTCCACAGGCCATCTAGCACATGTTATGCATCCCAGATCCAAGTAAGAGAAGAGAGAATATTGAACCCCTTCACCCTGGCAAAGAAGAAAAAATATGGAAGAGAATGAAAAATAACTCAGAGTTCTTATTGGAGGAGACTAGTAGGAAAGGCATCCCAGCCACTAAATTGCCAAGTATTCCATTATCGTGTAGTGCGTTACATGACAATCTCTAGGATTCCATGTCCATGCTAGCCTTTGTGTGCGGTCGAGACTCTATAAGAAGGTGGAGACCTTTCAACTGGGACCAAAATTCTAATTTCGCAAGCAACATGATCTCTTGTATGATTTTGTTGAGTTTATGGTAGAAGAAATAATACGAAAAATTGAGAATTACTAGATGGAGAAAAAATTTAGGTTTCTTTCTTTCCTAGTCCACATGTTTCTGCATCAAAACCCAAATTTCTTTGCCTGGTATTTTCCGTTATCAATTTTTGATGAGCTAAATAAAAGGAAGCTAGTGTCCACATGGACATATTTTCTTTCTGCATCATACGATTATTATGCATTTTCGGACTATTTCATAGCTCTGGTCTTGCATGATTTAATCAGAAAAGGCAATACAATCTGGTTTGATAAAGAGCAGACCATATTTATGTAAAGTTTCACCCTTGCTTATGATTGGTTCTTAGGCAAATATTTTATGATCCTCCAGATGTAGGGCTTTACTGGAAAACTTTTCTTGCTCCCAACCTGTGTCACAGATGAGTGCTCATATTGGAAATTTTTCGATAGGTGTGTATCATTGATTTTACCTTCTATAGTAACAAAAAGCTCAAGAGAAAGGGATTCTTCTCTTGTTTGAAGAATTTGAAATCGGTGGCTCTGATAAAGAAATAATTAGACCAGTTGTTAGAGGACAAGTTGGCCTATCTAGGGTTTGTACTGGTAGATGATAAGTAGGAATACAACCCTTTTGACGACTTTTCGGAGCCACACATGAGAGTTATCCATGTTCCCCAACCATATTGGGGGAAGCGGCGTAACCCGCGGGTGGAAAAAGATGAAAATTTTCTTGAATTGGTGTGGATCCCTATGCAAGACACTAGAGGTCCATGGCACAAATTCTAATTTGCTGTGGTGGTGACCTAGGATAATGTCCAGATGGAGCGTGGCATGTATAATAGGTTGAAGAAGGATGAGGAATGGACTAAGAAAAAAATAGAGGCTTTCGAGAAGTATCACCAAGAAATAGCATAGTTGGATGCTCCTTACAACAAATTGAAGAATGACCAAGAATTTGAAAAATGGTGGAAGGAGGACCACCCCAACCCGAGCTCTAGTATTAATATGAGTGAAGACCTGGAGAAAGAATTTGAGGAGCAGGAGGAGGAAGCGGCAACATCGGCCTCATCCGCGCCAAAAGAAAAAGGCCTCAAACAACCCCCCTATGTGGCCATGAATGTGCACTTTAATATATCAAGGGGCTCGCATACACTCACTTGGGCTGCTAAACTAGCCAGGCTATCACTAGAGCAAATGAAGATGAGTACGGAAGCCAGAGAGACCCCAACTGCAAAACGACAGTGCACAGAGAGTATTATCAAAGAGGGTTCTCAAAAACCTGCTGAAGGAAGAGTACTCGCAGCTGGCTAGGAACATGAGGCTGAGGAGGAGTCACTGATGATTTTGGAGCTGCTATCAACCAATCAACAGGTAAAATTCGCTCCTACTTCTGCTTCTCATTCCATGGTATATGCCTCTGCCTCACTGGCGATCCCTACTGTAAGTACTAGCCCTCTTCCTTCTACTTTTAATCTGACATATTCAGTAGGCTTCGCCCAATTTTAACAAACCATTATGCTCATCTTTACTCCTCTGTAGATCCTTACACCTCCCACTATCACTCAGACCATCCTCACCTCACTTTCGGAAATAATTTCCTCTGTGAGTGCCACTTCTTTTTCCACTATTATTGTAGATCCTCTTCCATCGTAACAGGCTGACACCCCATTGACAACTCCTCCACCATCCTAGCCAATGAGCCTTACGACTGATTCCCCAATTTAATCATTACAAATGACTAGCCCTACTGTTGGTTCTCAAACCAAACTATGGAACGTGCCCCACTTTTCCCCACAAATTGTCACTCTCCAGAAGAAACAAATGCCCGCGCCTATGAAAGTTACCTATCCCTATGCCCTGCCTTCTAGTGCTCCTTTCGCAGGTGGACTAGTTTCATTGCCAACTGAATTCATAGCACAGATAGATTGCGAAAAAGAGGCATGCACAAATAGACTGAGATTTAAACGCGGGGAAAAAGATGACAGTGTTTCTGCTGAGCCAAAAATACAGGTTCTTTATGATGAGGCCCGACAAGAATTGAAGTTCGCAACTGAGTACTCGAGGGTAATCAAGCCTCAGGGAGAAATGAAACCAGAAGACTATGAGATATATGTTGTAGGACTCGACATGAGGGTAGCCTGACCACAAGATAAAGTTGAAATCATGGAGGAAATGCAACAGGTAGTCACTTCTGACTTCCTTAAAACTGGTCGCTAGCTAAAAAAGAAGGATGAGCAGCTCAAAGCAGCAAGGGAAAGGGTTAGTTTTCTGGATAGGAAGGAAAAATCCTTAGAGGAAGATATTTCCTACATGACTGAAAGGGCACTGGTAGCAAAGGATGAGAGGAACAGACTTCAAGGAAAAATTATGAAAACTCAAGTTGTCGACCCTCACATAATAAAAGAGCTACAAACTAAAACCTAGGAGGTGGAGCAGAATCTGCAACTAAAGAATGAAGAACTGGAGTAGCTTCACCTTGAGTATAGTCAAGGAATGGCATAGAGAAATGAGTATTGGAACACCAACAGGCTCAATATGAGCAAAAAATACAAGAAAAAGAGGCTGAATTTAAAAGCCTAAAAGCTCAACTGGAGGAAGAACTTCGAGAGACAAAGTCTTCTTTGAAGGAGCACTTAGCAAATCACTCCTAGGTCGAGGAGAACTGGAATAAAGAAATGAACAGCTCTGTGGAGCAGCTAGCGTCCGATAAAAGGAAAAGGGCGGAATTGGTTGAATCCATTATTTCAAGAGATGTGAAAATTACTTCTCTTAAATGCTCTCTCCTACCTCCCTCTACACAGCCAGACATTATTCCACTGATTAAGGAATTGTACATTTCCCACTGGGGAAAGATTAAATCCTTTTGCTTAACATTGCATCCTACCCTTTGATTCATTGCCAAGGCATCAAGGCTAAGCCAGGAGGCCCATGATACGGTTGAACAGTTCCCATGGTTCATCTTGGAAAAGGTTCCTAAAGCCAAAGATCTGCTCATCAAGCTATACTAGGTCTCTAATGAGAGCCTGGTCAGAGCGAGTATTGAAGATCGAGATGTTGCTACTCAAATGGCAAACAAATTCATCCATTTCCACTCCGCCTTCTAGTGCACTAAGGCAGCCGTGGCTATTCTAAGTAAGACACTGGGTAGCATACGGGGAATTTTCTCTGAGTTAAGCAAGATGGGATTGTCATCCCCGTTCCTTGAGGATGGATCTATTGCCATGACCAAGCAAATTGCAGAAAAGATAGAAGAGAAGGAAAATAACCTAGAGGCTTTCAGGGATTTCAACCATCCTCCCACGACAACCGACATTGAGGGAGTCATTCATCTACTCTCATAGCTACTATTTTGTATACAAGTAGGGGTCGATTTACCCAATGTGTTTCCTCACAAAGAAACTATTGATCTAAGTGGAGCACAGGAGAATTTGCACAACATAGTGAAGTCATTTGAGGATGAATGGTCACCTTTCTAGGTGGCTCTTTCTAATCTTTGACTCCATTGGCCTAATGAAATGGCACTCTGGTCTGCGGAACTAGAGAAATTTTGGGTTCTTCGTTCCTTAGTCGAAATGCCCCCGATAGTCGCCAAAAGTTGTTAATAAATATTAAACTAGCTCCCTTCGGGTTTATTTTTCTATGCACCGGCCTGTGCATCGCTAATTCTACTCAGCCTTTTATCAAGGTTCTGATCTGCTGCTCCACATGTCTACTCTTTGCAACTTCGAGTATCGGCTTTCCCTTTAGATCCCAGGGAACTCCACTATGCTTCCATGTATTGTGGCTATGGGATACTTTTATTTCTTATTTCCTTGACGTCTCATTGGGATGTGAAATGTTGTCATGAAGCCCTCATTTCTAAAAGGTGTTGGTGGGCCCCAAGGTTGTTGACTGCAGTATGCACTTGCTATGTGTCTAATGTTCGCAAATCCTTTAGTGCGGAAATGAATTAGCAACTACGGGCAGTGAAATACTGCCACGTGTCTCTATTGCACTAGGCAGATGATTGTTCCCTCTATTGTTGATGAAGGTTCATGTGGGTAGTGGTAGGCTACCACCTGCCTAACCCATACATCTCATATAAAGGCCAGAGATTAATGAACCAAATGAGGCTATTGGCTACTACGCGTCATCATCATTTGCTCAGGAGGGTGACACTTTTCTAACCAGGACCACCGCCATCATTGCTGAGAATGCACCTCTGCCCGGGATGACTAGATGCTTTGTTCCAGATCGATCATGTTGTAACAGCCTTGGAAATATTCTGATTTAGGCATCATTGTCGGGGATCGCGAGATCTTTTTGTTGCTGCTCTTTGAGCTAGTGGAAGGTTTTTCATGCTATATATACTTTTCTCTGTGATGAGAAAAGGGTTTGAAATTTGAAAAAAAAACACACTGGTTTTAGTAAAAGATGCCAGGCCTTTATTACTATTTTATTTAATTGCAAAAACTCTCAGACTGTGCCAATTGTTCGGCCTTTCTATTTTCCATGCTATTTGATCAAACTATGAACTGTGTTTTTTATTGTCTTGACACTTCATTTGGGAACTTCTATATATGTTGGATGCAAGTTCGCTTACCTTGATCATGTCTAAGGACTCTTCTTAGCAGTAGGAATGTATGCAATGTTATTTTATGTCAATGAATAAATTGTCTATGCTATAATCTAAAGTCTCTGATGTTTTGGAACACTACAACACCATTCAGGCCTTTAAATCTATGATTTATTGTGCCCATCATTAAATCTTGGCGCATCACCTTAGGTTAGACTTTATTTTATTATATTTTCTTCCTTTTCCCTTTCCAAACCCCATTATAGAAGAAGTCAACTTCTCTAAAAAATTGGAGGTTACTCAGTTTAGTGCAAAAGGTCCCCCTTAAATTGAGTTTCCCATAAAACTCTATTATCTCATCAAATTTTGGTGTCAACATTCACCATCTGAATGATTGGTCGAAGCAGAGTGATGTGCTCCCAAGCCCAAATGTGTAGCAAGGTGACCCCTGTCCCAATGGCTCACCCATCATAATATATGTAATCATGCATGTCATGGTATAAAAAGCCTAGCATCATTGGCCCACATGCATATTATTTCCTCCTAAAGAGCATCCTTTCCCACACCAAGCCCCATCCTAGGCTGAATCCTCTACTCCATCAGTCGGGAGCAACCAAGCCTGAGATAATAGCTACAATGATCAATCTAAAGGTGGTCACTTAACCTCTATACATCTCGAGGTAAATATGGGAAGTAACTAGAACAATGTCCTCCAGCTCCATCACCTTATGGCAAGCATCATAACTGGAATCAAAGTCTAAAATCACATGCTCACCATGTATCAGCAAATGCAATATCTACCATACATCCTCTAGTGTCACTATCGCCTCACCTATGGGAAGGTGGAACGAAAAAGCCTCACTATGCCATCGCTCACATAGCACAGTCATCATAGCCAAGTGCATCTAGATGATGAGTATGTACGCAATGTACCATAGACCAATCTACCCTAGGTGCTCCTATCGCAACTCAGATAAATCACAAAATCTCTCCAAAACTATGGGCCAGTGCTTGCGAGACATCAAAGGCGGAATGACCTCCTGCACCCACAAAGCGCACGACATTAGAATTCAAAAAAAATTGGCTAAGTTTGGAATTTTTAGATCCAAAATGACAATAGCATTGCTATTTACTATAGCATTGCTATAATACAAATTTCAAACTGCAATGCCCAAGAAATTTAAAATGCAAATCATAAATTGTGTCGCCAGAAACACGTGCATCATGATTTAAACTTTGGAAACCCTAACCCTAATTTTCAAATCAAAAAGTGCATCGAGCTATAAACATGTGTCACGATTTAGAAATGGAAACCATAATTCTAAATTGTGAACTGTGTCATAATACACATATGCATCACTAAAATTTAAATTAGTATCATTGATTCTAAAATTAGTGTCACTGTAGAGCAACGTTACCAAAGTTTAAATTCTAAAAGGCATTAAATGCATCAAAAAGTCAAATTTCAAATCAAGTTTTGAATCACATACCAGTGGTCCTGCGCTTGGAAGCCTTTGGTACTCTTGAACTCAGTCAAAAATGTGTCACGGTAGCACTTGTCACGCCATTTCGTAAGAGGGTCAAAGCTAAAAATGCAAGAATTCTCTAAGGTGTGAATCCACGAATGAATTGAAAATGACCCTTTCTCACCTATTTATACATCATAATTAGGTTGTTTTTCCCTAATTTAACCATCAAGCTAGGGTTTGTTATCATTTTCACTAATTTTTCCAAACTGGAGCTTATTTTGCATCATTTTTTGCATTTTTGGAATGTTTCTTGCATCTTGGAGCCTTTTTGGACCCCTGGGTTAGCTTTTCACCTTTATCGAGAAATCAACCCAAAATTCAAAATTTTCACCTGATTTCTTGAGGGGGTAGAGAATCAACTTTATCCTTAAGCAGTGGGGCATCTAAAAAATTGGAAAATTTTTATTTTTTGATTTAAGCAACAGTTTTTCCATCTGAAGGGCATCAGTTTTTGAATTGAAGCAGCAGGTACATCACTTCAAAGAGGGGAAAAATTTAGATACTAAAAAATGTCTTGAATGATATCATACACTCGAATTAGGTATAATAACATAATTTCCTCTTAAAACCCATACTCATTTTGCTTAATTAATTAAATTAGCCTAGCTAATTAATTAATGGCATCATTTTCACCTACTAACCTAATTTATCAAATCGGATTAATTCACCTCCTTTTTCATGCTAACGTTTCATCTCATTAAATTAAATAAATCAAACTATTTAATTTAATTCCCTAATTTGTCTTATTTAATTAAATAACCCTAAGTTATTTAACTAAATGTCATTTCACCTTTCTCCCTTTTGTTAAATCATTTAATTTAGTGAATATCACTTTATTCTTCAAAATACCCTAATTACATGATTAAACCCTTGTTTAATTAGTAATTATCTAATTAATCTAATTCCTCCCACTTGCAAAGGAATATTCCTCCTTTGCACATTCCTCCAAAAGGGGAAATTAAAATTTGTTTTAATTTGCAAAATATCCTTTTTCCTCACCCATGAGAATATTTTAAAGAATATTCTCTATCATCCAATCATTTGAAAAAGGGAATATTCTCACTTAGCTTCATATGCAAGTTAACTTTTGACCTCTTTTACAAGTCAAAAGTGTGCTTGTTTGGAAAGAATGACAACCCTTGATTAAATCTCATCTTTTATTGTCACTCATTGATAAGAATCCATGATATTCCATGCCTCCAATTTCCTCCATCCTTGACCATTGATTATATTTTTCAATCTCAACCCTTCATTTCTCATTTGCTTTCCTATAAATAGTTCACTATTTGGAGACAAATGGATCCATCTTTCTCAGAGAAAACTTATGTTGTTGAAATCACTCATATTCACACTCATTTTTAACTCACATTTAGTACATTTCAGTTTAAATTAGTTGCATAATAGCTTAGCTTCCATTAATGACTTCCATAATACATCCATTTAGCTAATTAGATAATTAGGGTTTGAATATTTTTTAATTTAAATCTAATTTTGGTTAGCTTAGCAATTAGATATCTGAATCATTTTAGCATAAATCATATTAGATTAGCTTTTGCACCATACTCATTTTAGCATAAATCATGTTTTCAATCACATATCACAACCGTTTCATCGATTCTCTTCAATAGAATTGATTGAAACAAGCTCATTGATCATAGGATTGGGAAAGGGTCATCGTTCCACATCAACATGATACCACTCCCAAAATGGGATAAGTTTCAAATGGGTTAGAATAGACATTTTAAACATTTTCATAATTTAGAATTCTTTGTTTTAATGAATGTTTAGTTTAACTTCAACGCGATTTGTCATGCTTAGATTGAGTATTAGTGGATTTTTTATGCTTCGTTTCTTCATGGATCAAGCATAGTCGGCCCATAATAATAACCTCAATCACAATTAATATGAAAAACATATTACAACACTAAATTAAGGCATCATGAAGCTCATTTATTATTAATTATTTCCCAAATTAAGTGTGAAAAAGGGATACTTTTTCCTACACTACATTTTACCCCCACTTTAGTGAGAGGATGATCCCATGTCAAACTCACACTAAACTAGACATTCAAGACACATATATATGAAAAAATGACAAAGAAAGATAATCATACGACATAAAAGACCAGGAAGATCAAGTCTAGACAATCCAATCAACATAGAACACATCTAAGCCCTTAGTTTTTGTGCATGCTCACTCTAGGGAAGTGGAACCTCAGGTTGTCCACTAGATGAGTATCCCAAAAGGGTAGAAAAGGAGAGAATCATATTAGGCTTCCGTACCATATCAAAGCTATCCTCCTAAAAACTTCAATAAAGCACAACAATGCTAGGCAAGGCTCCATAGGCAAGGAAGGTGTGTTATGCTAGGTGGCCTTGAATTTAGGATTTGAGTTTCACAAGGTTGGAAAGTTTTGTTATGCCAAACAATTATGAACAATAATGCTAGTAATGTTTTTTTGGTCAAACAAATTTTTCTTAGTTCGTGTAAGGCCTTCTTCTTAGAGAAAATCATACCTAATGTCTCCAAGAGAGGACAAGTCAAGAGTAAAAGATTCACAACTTAGGGAATGTAGTGCATCACATCACCACTAAGAGGAAAGTCGTACACTAAGAAATATCACTCTTGGAGGGCATCAAACAAAATGACACCACCAAGAAAAGGATGCATCACAATAAAAAGGAAATTACACTATGAAGCCTAAGAAATGTCAAAGAATATTATCGATGTATGCCCCCACTTTAAAGAAATTTCTAACACCATTACTGCGAGAAATTACTTTAAAGTAGCCAATTTCCAATCCTAATACATAAGATCTTACTCAGAAATCCCAATGCCAAGTCATATGTTTTTGAAATAAAGCTACGTCATGAAAAATGAAGGAGGGTTTCTCCCAAAAATACATAAGGTATCTATGGATTTAGGGTTAGTATATATTTGCTACAATTTTGTTATAGAGCTCGGAAACGTCATCATTCCCCAAATACTCATATAATTGGAAGAATGACATAGAGAGAACAAAATAAAGAAAAATCCTTTTAGGTCAACATGGAAAAGACCTAAATGTCTTGACGCCTTGCATCATCTCCAAAAGGAAAACACAATGCAAAGAAAAGATAAATTTTTTACAACATAGAAAAGAATGTAGATACAAATAGAGGAATGCACAAAACGAGAGATACATCAAATGAAACATTATGGGGGATCACATTATGTACATTCAATCATATAAAGAAATATGAAAAAGGAAACAATGCAAAAGACTAGTAAGGCACATGCAAGTCAACCTATAGCAGGTCGTTCACATCCCAATCTTGATCAGTATATATGGAAGGTAGACAACTAGCGAGAGGGACAACATTAAGTGTTGAAACTAGGACAAGGCTACCTAACCCCTTGCGCCCATTGAGCACAGGACAAGGATGAGCCAAGATGGGTGATGAGAATGAGCTCCTTGCAATAAAGAGAATGATTTGTAATGAATGTAAAAACATGTAATTGTGAGGATGCTATGATCCTACAACTATTACATGGCAAGGAGTGAAGTGAATGTTATGAAACTATTTTTTTCATAAAAATCATCATCATTAGAATAAAAATCACTCAATATCAATTTTAATGCACGAAACTCATCAACAAGATTCCCAATAACTTTCTATGATATACGCAATTTAGTTAATGTTTTTCTTAGGTATACTGCTTCTACTAAGAGGTGGCAATTTAATCAAACCTTTTTTATTAGGCATTCCATATTTCGTTCAATTTTTGTTTGAGTATGTAGGAATGGAAATTTTTTGAGTTTGTAAGGTTTTTGTTGCTTGCTTGATTCACCAATTTGTTGAGATAGATGTTGAGGAGGAGGACCTAAGATGATCCTATCATCCTTGTGAGGCATTGGTTGTTCCTTAGGAAGGAGGACACTTATGTTGGGAGGAGGATCTTGATGTCCTAATCATTTCGTTTTTTCAATAGGAAGTTTCTCTAAAATTTTATTAATTTCATGCTCATTAGTTATGTCACATCATTGTTTAGTTAAAATCTTAAAGCCTTGTCCATAAGTCTCTTCTAGGTTGATGGGAGTGTTGGTCACTTTGTTAACATAAGATGGATAGGTATGCACTTGATTAGAGGAGTTAGGTTCACTCATTGTTGGAAGTTTAGGCTAAGTTTGTGACTTGGTTTTAGGATGTAAAAGACCAAACATCTCAAGTTGTGTTGGTTGTTTCATGGAAGGATAAAAGGATGCATTATTCTCAATATTCTTAAGGTAATCATTTATGAACTCATGCATGCTAGCATCATCTTCTCCAATGATGTCAACTTCACAAGGAAACTCATTAGGAGTTGGTTGAACATGGCTCTAGAGTCAATTGCATTAGGATCATTGCCAAAAATACAACTTGAAAAATCAACCAAGGAGAACAAGGACTTCCACACATTATTGACACACTTGTCCATTTTCAGATTTTTAGATTTAAAAAAAAGTAATTTTTTGATTACCCTATGCAAAAACCTGAAAATAATGTCTTGTAAATGCAATTTGGAATCACACAATGAACTAAATTTTTCAAATGAAGCTAGATATGACCAAATTGAGGAAACAAAAATTTTGCAAACAAAAACAAAAATCTTAAAACAACAAACAGGAATGCAAAAGAAATATTTTAATGCCCAAAAAATTAAATTATGACCGTGCTCAAGGACTCATTCACCCTAGGGAACATGGGTCCTAGGTGAGGGTTTTGAAAAAAAAAATTACATATTTCTGAGTGAATTTCAATAGTTTCCATATTTTAATCTCATACAACAAGTTATAGTTTTAATTTTCTATGAAATGAGGATGAAATGTAAATGTAAAATGTGATAAAAGGACAACCTATAACACCTAATTTGATATGCAATTTTTGTTTCAAGATTCAAATGCAAAAGAATATGATGAAATGCTATGTAAATGATATGCAATATGACTAATTTTTTTTGTATTTTTCAGATTTAAACAATGCAAAAATATGCAATCCTAAAACCCTTAAATGAAATGCAAAGTTGAATGCAAACTAGACACCCTAAATGAAACAATTAAATACAAAGTGATGGAAATGAATGCAAGATCTAAATCTAGGGTGAAAGAGGACTCCAAAATTAGAAAATGCAAGGATCAAATTTAGGTTCATCACAATGAAACATAGAAAAATAGGTTGGGGAAATGTTAAGAAAAGGGGGTCTACCAAAATGACCTATTTCTCTAATTTCATTCAAGGAAATGATATCCAAACAATGAAGTGA
The DNA here is from genome assembly GCA_007258455.2 of Sequoia sempervirens. Lineage (NCBI taxonomy): Eukaryota > Viridiplantae > Streptophyta > Pinopsida > Cupressales > Cupressaceae > Sequoia > Sequoia sempervirens. Next base: position 543,750,994 of record VDFB02058242.1, on the reverse strand, counting down.
CTATCAACCCAAAAGGTGAGTCAAATCAAGGTAGGAATCAATAAATTTCTTATCTATACAAGGATGGGGGTATGAACTAAATAGCTCTTAGGAGAGAAAGATAAAAACTATCAAACAAACTCCAAAATGCAAGCTATGAAATGTAAATGAAGAATAGTAATCAAATCTAACAAAAATAGTGATCCAAAGCCAGATCTGGAAAGGGGAAAAAAATGTGTACCTTTCACCAAAAGTCACCTTTTGAAGCTCTCTAAGGACTCATTCGCCCTATGGTGAATGGGTCCTAGCTAAGGTTCCTGAAAAATACTTTCTAGGTTCCCTTATGCGTGGTCTGCACTCCCAAATTCCAAATGTTCAATATCAGATAGCTAGAAATAAATTCTAAATAGGAGTTTCCATGATTTGACAACTTTTCTTGCAACTTTGATAACTTTGCAACATTAATTTTTCTCTTCAAAGGATCTTCCATCTAAAATCTGCAATCACACATCAAAGAGAGAAAAATGTTGTTTGTTAGGTGAATGGGGGTTTGGCTTGGTCAAACCATGTTTTGGTAATAAAACCTTGAAATAAAATAGAAAAGCATGAAGGCATGATGAATGAAAAATAATGTGTAATAGCTCACCAAACCTTATTTGAACCTTGGATTGTAGATTTGTAAACTAGCATGAACTGGCATCAATGAATGTAGATCTTGATCATGAAACTTGATGTGAAACAATTTTTTTTATGTGGCATAGATCTTGAACACTACATCACTACATTAGCTCAAACAACATGCATGATGTAAGAAATCTTTGACTTGATGAAAGGAATCTTGATTGTTGCAATAATCTTCAATAATCTATCTTTGAATGCCTTGAAAAATCTCTTGAATGATCTAGCTTGATGTCATGAAGTCTCACAAAAGTTCTAGGATGAAACATAGTGACATAACCTTGTATTTATACATATCTTAGTTCATTAATTCTTGAAATTCAAATATTACAAACCAAAATTGAATTGTGGATTTTAAATCATTAAAATACAACCAAAAACATATTTTAAAGGGGGGTCCTATGACTAAGTGAGGACCCATTTTCCATAGGGAAAATGGGTCCTAGGACACACATTTTTTCAGTGTTAAATATTATTTTAAATTAGATTCATAGGTCTAAGTAAGGACCCATTCACCCTATGGTGAATGGGTCCTAAGTCACTTACCTAGGACACGCATCTTCTAAAGTTAAGTGAACTATGAAATGGCATTTATGAATGTCAGGTTTTATCCCTCAAAATGTGTATTTAATTAGGCTTGGATTTGAATTAAAGGGGCCAATTAAGGAAAAATAACCTCAATTAATTAATAAATCCCTAGATTAGTGTGAAAGTGTAAAGGCACACCTTACAATACAAAAAACAAGGCACAATTAAGTCAATTTCAATTAAAAGGGCCCTAAACTTAATGTGAATATGCAAAACATATTACAACACTAAGTCGTATTAATTATGATTTGGCAAGTAAGGAAAGTGACAAGGACACTATACACATTAGGGGTATGAACTTATAATCTAAAGGTGATTTTGCATGAATGTAAACAAGTTCATAGGTTCATCGTAAATTGAATGGGTGGTAATCTATATAATTGAGATGGTCAAAGCCAAAGTTGAGGAGGCTTTATATGTTTAAAGCCATAGTAGAATATGGGTTAGCCAAGAGATGCCACTTACTAAATATGATTGCTAGAATAATACCACAGTCATGTTTTGATGAATAGGCAGCAATCTATATTAATTCAAATATAAAGATATATATTCACAAAAAAAGGGTGGGTGGTGAAAAGGCACACCCCGAGAGTCAAATGGGTACATAAAGTATAAATAGTTAAAATATAAATGTATTAAAAATAAGAGTAAATGACTATTACTTGATTATAACAGAAGGAACGACTAACAATTATTTATTATAAACCTATAATTTCCCAATAAATTCTATGCAAGACTCATTTATAAATCTCTTATAATTTCCTCATACTCACTATAGTCCTGTTTATCTGTTAATCAATTCGATAGCAATCTATAAGACATTCGACTTAAAAGGGTTAAGACTCAATAGATGTAGTTTCCTTAATACTCTTCATGATTGTTGCCTCTTAATGCAGAAATGCCTGACATGAAAGTATGATCCTTCGTGTATATACACTTCTGAAATATCAAAGAAATTTAAATTATAAGCTCAGATTTTTTATAAACTCGGAATTAGTTCTGTGCGCAGAGAAACTCAAAAGTATTAGCAATGCTCTGCTAAACATTTAAATGATGAGAATCCATAAAAGCAACTATTCGAGTTCATGCTTTTTTATTCTTAATCTTGATTTCAAGATTAACAATCTAAAATACAAAAAATGTTGGATTAGAAGACTGAAGATATCCGAGTCTATGAGATTCGAATTTGATACAAACGTTTAATTTTTCTATGTTGTGCATCATGGACAAGGAAGAATAAAGAAGTTTCTTATATCTTAGAATTCGGAACATCTTGGTGAGCTACATCTGACCATATTTCTCAAGATGAACACAACACCCTAGATGCTAACATGATAAAAGCTTGATCAAATAAATATTATTTGGAAGGAAGAATATATACATGCAAGTATATTAACATTGTCGCAGCTAAATGCCTGAAAGAGTAGCATGCAGAACACAGACAAGCATGTGAACCACTTGAGTAACATTCAATCAAACAGGATCCACGACCTCCCAACATAATTATTGAGAATATTATTAGATGAATTATGTATAAATACAAGTTATTTTCACCATTTTAATCCTCGATTATTTTGGGAAGCAATTGAGAATATTATTGAGAAGTCAAGAGAAGAATTATCAACATTATTACAACATTTATTTCATTTAAGCATCATGCCAATCATTCATCATAATTTTTAAAGTTTATTCATGTTTTGTGTTCATTTATTTTTGAGTACTAACACTTGCAGTACATCAAATCAAGCTACAAATTATCCTTGAAGGTGATGAGTACATGACTTCAGTCCACCAAGGAATGTAGATCTAAGTGGTGAGTTGTAGAATTAGTCAATTCATTACTTATTTATCATTTAGTCTCTACGTAAATGAGGATAATCTCTCTTTATATGTCATCATAGTAGTTGTGGTGCTAGAAATACCAAAATAGGGTTTAACTTAGGCAAGCCCCTATACGGAACAACCCTTCCCCCTCTTTCATGTGTGTAATTTTTTAGATTTGAAGTGAATTGGAGGAAGATTGAGGATTAATTTCTCATTCATACATTTAACCCCTATAAGTTGCCAAGACACACAAAATAGATTTTAACAACAACTAACAAAGTTTCAACATTGAATCTAGGACAACTGAACCTATAGGCCAAAGACTTCAAGCTTGTGATTTTATATCTTAAAAAGAAGGAATCTAGTCTATGAAACACCATGCCCCTAACCATTCAATTTTGTACCAAATTTCCATGTCAAGTTCCTTTGTATTTTCCCTCTATTTTTTTAAGCCTAATATTGTCTTTCTATTTTACATTTCTTAAAAATCATCATAGTTTGATGTATTTTCATAGCCAAGCTAGGAACAACATTACATCATAAAAATTGTTCAATTAAAATTCAGTCAATCTCATCAACATCATCCCCCAAACAACTTGGATTAAAACCATAATCCACCATTTTGTCTCTTCCATTGAGGTTTGTAGCCAAGTGGATTTTGAGATAATTTTTAATCCTTAATGTACCTAATTGGGCGAAGTTTGATTTAGGACATAGATCCCTCTTACCAAAAAAAAAAATAACATGGTGTAGTGATCACAAAATAAAATCTACATACTCAAGAATACAAAATTTAGCTTATAGACCAGAGCTATGCATCTATTAAAATGTGATGAGAGAAGAATATATTCTCTCATTAAACTATTTGTATTATGTAGGATTAAATAAATTTAAGGAGAATCATTGGCATATAAAGGACAATGTGCTAATGGATAAAATTAACCATTCATAAAAAAATTAAAAGGAAATTATGGGAAAAATGTATTCAACAAGTGAATAAATGGAATATTAAAAGAAGGAATGGAATAGGCTGTTCAATAGGATTTTTGTTGTTTCAATAATTTTATTTTGTAAGTATACTAGTGAATTGTTTAAGCTTTTGATCATTTAGGTTTATGATTTTATGCGAAGATTATGAAAATGTATGAGTAGTTTCTATGCCAATAGATGCATGATTTATTTTTATCCATTTCAGTTTCTTAATCATGAAGAGTAATGCATATGTTAATAAAAGTATTTTATTTCTAAAATAATAAATTTTTCATGATATATAGAAAAATAATTTTCATAAAACATGTTGTATCGTGATTATAAGGAGATGCTAGAGAATCATAGAAAGAATATATTGAAACAAAAGGATAAAGACAACAAATTTATTTATAGATTCTTTTTTTTAGTAGATAATATTTGTAGAGGTAACTTACAAGTTAATTATTTCTTATAGGTGACTTATGAATGCCTAAGACATCATGTCAAAATAATTAATGGAATAATAGATTAATAAATAAAACAAATTAATAACCTTATCTTTGAGTATAAAAGGAAATGAATTAGTCAAGATATGACCATAATAAATATAGTTAATAAAAATGGCATTAAAAGGCGGTACATGTGTGGTTGGAAACCCTTTACCATCATAAAGTGGAAATTGAGAGGATTTGAAGCTCAAAAGAAAGGGGCATGCAAAAAATTCATAAGGGGCTTATGATTAAGGTTTATTATAAACTCATGAGTCCACAAGGGAATAGTGTTCAACTTCTATTGCATTTGTCATAAATGATGAATTCCATATAATATCCAGAAGGGTTTGTAGGTGATGGGAAGGAAGTAGGGGAAAGTGGTGCTTAGTAACTAGAAGCATGTGTAGGTGGTATGGATATAGGAAAGGAAGTGTGTGGTGCTATAGGAGGAGTAAGCATATACGGAAAGTAGGGGATGGTTCATATAAATATTGAATAGTATAAGCTAGATAGGGAGAAGATCAAGCTATATATAGAAGTAGTGGGATGGTTTGAGAAAGTGATCATAACTATATTAGTGTATGAAAGAATGTTACCAAAATGGAAAATAAATACTTGAGTAGAAGCCAATGGAATGGATAAAGTTATTGAGTGATAATTAAATGATGAAAATAAAATGAAAGGTGAAAATTATAATATTTTTGAATGGGAATGTATGTCTATAATTAAGAATTTGGGATAATATGGTATTGCTATTGAGAAATAAAAAAATTTAGTATTAGTGGAAAATGTCACAAGAAAATATAGGAACTTAGATGAACAATAAGATATATCAAAAGATGTAGGTATAAAAGATATACTATAAGATGATCTCACTAGTATAGAAACAACAATGTGTAACTAAAAAAACTACTAAAAACTGCTTATAAATGACTAAAATGGTCATGTGACCAGTAGTAGTTTTTATTGCCAGCCATTTATAATGCGACTGAATTGATGACTAAACCATTTTTAGTCTTTCAATTGATCGATTTTGGTTGTTAATTTAGTCACTTGTTGATCAATTTGGTCATTGGTTTAGTCATTTGAGTGATCAACTTGCTCATTAATTTAGTCATCTGATTGATCCATTTGGTCATTGATGTAGTCGTTAATTTGATTGATTTGGCAGTGTGTAATTTAGTCGTTAATTTAGTCATTGAATGTTTTAAATTGGTCACTTATTCGGTCATTTTTTAATTCATTGGTATATTTTGTCGTTAATTTAGTCATTGATTTTTGTCTATTGGTAGTGTATTTATTCATTAATTTTAATCATCATTTTGATCAATTTGGTAGTTTATTTAATTGTATTTACTCACTGATTTCTATCAACCGATACCTGTATATTGATACATTGTTTATTAATTGCATAATCATTATATCTAGTCATACTTATTAACATTGATTTATGTTAGTTGGTAGCATATTTAGTCAATTGGTAGTTTATTTAATTGTTTTTGTTCACTGATTTTTGCCTATAAGTGTTGGAAATGAGACAATGCTTTAATTAAGGTTTAAACATATAAAAACACAGAAAAACATAATCAATCATTCATTTGCACATAATGAAATGGCTATTAAGAAGAAAAATACTAAAATTTTATTGAGAAAATGTGTTCTTACAGCATATACAAGACAAAAATGTGTCTTTGCTTTGAAAAATGTACTGTTACAAAGTGTATTTCGCAATGTTGTGAATGAGAAAACTGAGTTACAATGCCCTTTTTTTTATTATGCAAGATATTACAATTTGGATGACAATTCTATGTTGCAACTTATTTGCAACTACACATACATGTATGTTGTGCACTCTCTACAACTTTTCTTCTCTACACCTCTTTATCTTCTTTATATTTACTTTTTTTTTTGCACCCCTGTTCTCTGCATCTACTACTTACACAACATATCCCCTCTTCTATAATGCACCAATTTGAATGAGAGAAACTCAAACAAAAAGAGAAAAAAATAATCAATGGGTTTTACATTACAGGTGCAGTAAGATAGAACATTCTCTATTCTACTCACATAATGTACACCCAAATCAGATTTTTTGGTTTTTGTTTGGGTTCAACTTATTCAGGCTCAATACATTATTTGTCTGCAACTTCACTCTCCACACTCTACTACTAGTAACCCTTCTATTTCTCTTCTGCACTTACAGGTAACTTTTTGTGATTTTTTTCAAATATTTGAGTGGCCAATATGCGAAGGTTCCTAGTTTCTCTTTTAGATGGATAGTTCAATCTATTTTGTCTGGATAAGGAAGGGGCATGTTACTTGAGACCTATAAAATGCATACAATTTGCATCTCTTATTCCTTTCAATTTGACTCCATGTACAATAGATAGTGAGTGAATCTGCCCAATGCCCACAACAACACCATCATGCGGATTGAACACCTAAACTGTATCCCCTTCTTGGAGTTTATCAATAAATGTCTGCAAAAAAAATAAAATACAAATTATATTGAGATATAAAACACACATTATATTTTTTTTGACAGTTGTACGTGATGTCTTATGTCTTGGAATAAATTTTTTTTGTATGTGCTTTTATAAAACACTCTTTACAACTAAGCTCTAAGCTTCCATATGTAAGTTATATGTTATCCCTTAATTCCATAATCTATGTATACTAGCTAATTACACTTCACTACTATTATAACGTCCAACTTCTATCAAATAGGTAATGATTACCCTTATTTACATAATAAAACAACCATTACTTACTTGAATAGTACTTACTTGCATGGGTATGTGTAGGATCATCATGGAAAAAATAGGCCTAAGTGGCAAAAAAATCAGAAAAATCAGAGTTAAGAAACTTGACGTAAAAATTTGAATAAGTTATCTATATTATTTCAAAAATATGTAACAATAGAATCTGTAGAAAATTGAATGTAGTTTCTAAACTACTAGGTTTTTTTTAAAAGAAAAAATCTATTTGGTGAAAATTTGAAATTTCAATGCAGTAGTAATTAAATTTCAGGGAAAACATAAGTTGGTGTCTGTCTAACCACTCTAACAACAATAAAATGATAATATTTTTTTATAATATTTTAGATATAAGTAGAGGACTCATGTCTGGATGTGATGCATATTTTTTTGTAATTTTTTTCGAAGTAAACAATTAATTATGAATTTTTTATTACAACATTTAAAAAATATAAAAAAATCATGTCTGACCACCTTAACTTGGTCAAAACTTCATGAAATTCATTTTTTCTTTTTTTAATCCTATAGTATTCAAAGCATAGAATGTGATGCGTGTTTTGGATTCAAAAAATGTGATACCGTTTGAAAACTATATATGTTTTTCAATCAGTCTATCAATTAAAACTTTAGTCATAATTTGAATAGAAAATGAATAATTACTTATTAAATTCAAAGTAAAGCATAATTTATATTGGTGGAAATATGATAATATCCTTTAAAAACCCTTTTCATTTCATCAATTTTGGGTAAAAAAAAGTCGTCAGCCGCATACCCATCATATTGCCACTTTTTGGCCCATCATGATCCTGCACATACCCGCATGTTGTTTCATAGCACTCACCTCGAGTTCAACATGACTACCACTATGAATATCATGTGCATGCTTGTTGAGTTCATCATCATAACCACTATCAACGTCATTGTATACATTAAGTTGTATAGCTTTATGGAGATTTCTCCTAACAGGGACTTTTTTCTTTTTGTCCTTCTTTCGTATTATTGCTCTACATCATGTGGTTTAATCATCATGCAAAAATTAATATAAGTCAAGTAAAGAATGCAAAAGCTATAAAAAATTTTCCAAAAGAAAATTTTAAGCATGAAGAATGACAAAACATTGGGATAGATAGCTAATAACTATTATATTAATTACCTCAACTTCAAGACAACTAAAACGACTATGTTGTGCATTCTTGTCCACTTCATCGCTATCAATATCAACAACTCTGTTGACACCCTAAAGGCATTTTTTTCCTCTTTCTTTGAAAAAATTGCTCTACATGTGGTTTAACCATCGTGCAAAAACATATACAAAGAATTCAATAGTCACTTGTAAATAATGTTGCAAGCTATAAATTTTTCCAAAAGAACATTTTTTGGATCACTCCAACAATAAAGAAACTGGGTTGGATTCTCCTACCTCATATTCCAATAATCTAAATATTAAGAGAAATTTGTATATAGAACTGTCAAACAAAAAGAAATGAGATCAATAGAGCCTCTTACCTCATCTAAATCCATGGATTTATGCTCATTCCATGCAAAAACCATAGGGTTAACGGTTTCAACCAACTATGAAACTTGGTGACTGAGACCTAATATGCAACTCATTACCTTTTGGTACCCTTGTCCATATGAGTTGACATGATCGACAGAGGCTCCTAATGGGCATTGAACATATGGTTATGAAATCTTTGTTGACGAACTAGATTCCAACTTCATCCTACGCTTAGATTTACTAGCATCTAGTGCTGCCATATAATTGACAATATCCTATACACATGCTTCTCTATTACTATTTTCCACCTAAAATATAATGTCAATTTCAACCTATAGTCAGTTCAATAAAAAATTTAAATAAACAACACAATGTAAATTGAACCAAAAATCCATACACTTACTGCAAATTTTTCCATTTTAGCATGCAACCCACCATGGAAAAATGTATATCTAGCCCTCACATTATCTCTTGCTCTCTTGCCTCTATTACTCTTTACCAAATATTCTTCAGAATGCATACTTTCTCTCAATTCCTCCCACTCTTTGGGAGATAGACTTGATTCAAAACTCTCTTTCCCCAACATGATTGTTTTTCTACACATGTATATATAATTATTAAGTAAAACTCTCATCCTTTGCTTATAATATTTTCTAGAGACTTGTCCACCAGTAGTCTCAAAAGTATTTTCCATTTTTTGTATAACATTTTCCACAGCTCATGGATCTTTCTCTGCAAAATTTTATTTGCAAATATCCAAATGGGCCTTACATCTTACACCCAACTCAGTGACCCACTTTGCAGCATTTGGCCCGATAGGCTCACGATTTCTCGATACATCAAGCAAGAATGGGTTCTTGCCTTCTAATTTTCTTTCTTTTGAATTCCTCTCAGTAGATCTGTACAACTCTTGACTCAATATTTTTCTTTTGACAAAAAAATCCACATCTTCATTTAAATTACCACTACCAAAATTTTTGGTTGATCCACTACTTCCATCAAAAGTTCTAGATGCAACAGGTGCACTTTGAGGCACAAAAAATGCAAGAGGTCTCTCTTCATGAATTTCATTAACTAGAACTTTAGGCTCCTTGGCCACATCAGGTGTGGCATGAGTAGGTAGATCATTACCAATCTTCATGGATTCCATATTATTAAACACATCCTTTAATGTTGATAAAAGCATCTGCAAACCTGTTGTTCCTTTTCCCTAATATTTTTCAATAATCTCTCTTAGACTTAATCCTAAGAGATCATCACAACATTGCACATCACCATGTGCTATATGAGGTTGCACATCACCATGTACTATATGAGGTTGCACATCACCATGTGCTATACCAGGTGGCACATCATCACAACTATCATTTTCACCAACTGCATTTGTTGAATCAAAAAAGTGTTGGCTTCTACGAGATGGCAGAACTTTATCTTTTTCTTCCTTTTTTTTTTCTCCACATTTTCTTTGCACTCTTTTTGTTTCCTATAAAACAAAAAAAAATATCATATTATGTCTTATATACATAAAGCTCTTGCCTATAAAATTTGATTAAACACTATTAAACAAATAATATACTACTTAGTGGATTTACAACTTGCCTTTTCAAACCAAGACTCAAAAAATATTCATTATTCTTGGCCACTTTTTTAATACACACACGCTCATATTTTGTCTCTTGAATTTGAACATTATGATCACTATCATCTAATTTGTGCCTTGCACTCCTTTTCTTTATTTCCTAAATTCTAAATAAACAATAATGTATAAATCAACAACTTGAATCAGTAAAACTTTATTGAGTTCATAAGTTGATAACTATTGAATTTCCAATCTACTGATAATTACAAATGGAAAATTAAAATAGAATTCAGTTTACAAGTTAAATAGAATTTGCAATAAAAAACTAGGAAGATGTTTATAATTACAAGTATCAGACAAATTTTCCTTAGGGATATATTCATAAGAGAAGAACCCATAAAAACACAACACAAGCAGGATGAAGGAAAAACATGGTCTAGTTCATCATGAGGTGTGTTAGAACCTTAAAAATTTTCCTAGTTCCATCATCACAATTAACCTTCAGCTCCATGATCTGAGTCTTGACCCTTATATTCCTTTTTATTTTTCATGTTGTCTATTACACATTGCCAACCCACCAAGGGTCCAAATTACTGTTGCAAGATCATGGTAAGAGACTGTTAAGGGATTTGGAATGTTTACCTCCATATTGTAGATGTATTATGATGAGGACACGGTTGGGAGGTATAAGAGAATTTAAATGCATCATAAACTTCCATACCGCGAGAAGGAAAAATTAAGGGAGCGAAATAGTGGGGAATAAGCTGCCATCTTGCAAGGAAGATCATAAAGGCATGTAGTAGGGTGGTATGAACCGCTATATCATGGAAGGATGTGATGAAGCATGCAGTATGGCAGTAACCATTAATGTAAACTGAATTAACATGGGCTAAACAAGTCAATTTTGTGGTATAGAGGTAAAGATCCCGCTACCCCATAGTGAAATGCAAAGAAGCATGTGGTATAGTGGTTTATACCCCTCTATCCTGTGGCAGTTATAGAAAGTGATAGTGATAAAGTTGTATTAAATGCATGAATCACATCAACCGTTTGATCTTAGAAAAGCAATGGTGCATGTTTAAACTCAAACTACGAGCAAAATATTTGTCATAAGGTTGATATTAATGTTGACATGACTAAGTTTAGAAGCCATTAAACCAAGAATTCGACATTCTCTTTGCACTCATTTGCAAAAATTATCATGCAAGGAGCTAGGAGTTCAAGGAAGTTAAGCTCTGCAACCATCATAACCTAGGTAAGTGTTGGATATTGTGGATGTGTTGTTGATATGCGGTTTTCACTGATGTCAACACTATTAGCATGTGATGTATTGAATGTTGTATATGCCGAGGATATTGAGAAAATTGTTAAAAGAAGAGTTGCAGGTTCTCAGTGGTTCAGTGAAGGTCACGAAAGTGTCTTGTTATGTACGTTGAAGATCAGTTGTTGCGGATTAAAGGGTTTTTTTTTAGTGTATCTAGTTCATCTACTAGAATTTTCAGAGGTCTGCATGAAGATTTGATTGTGCTATGAACAGTTGTGTTCTGATAGTATTTTGTGGTCTCTGTCAGTGTTCCTAAGTGAAGTTTATGTGTTTCTGGTAAATTCTATTGTTGCGGATGTTTCTTTGTTCTTTCTTGGTGCTCATGGATTTTTCTAGATTGTTCTCTATCTTTGTGGTACATCCACATTGATCGATGTGCTTGTAGTCAAATATTTTTCTCTGTGTGTTCGATTTTTCATGTTCTTGGTTCACATGATGGTGGTAGCATGTTGTGGATCTTTGAGATGAAATAAATTAAAGTATTTTTCTGTTGGAATTGTTAATTTGGGTCTCCACTATGTTGTGGCTGACCTTGGTCGATTTTCATTGCAAATTTATTTGTAAATTTGGGTTCACATTGAAAATATGTTTTATATTTCTGGCTGACTAAGTTGTTGATGTAATCTCATGTTGCGGATATATAAAACCAATTGTTTCATTGGTGTAATGTGTGGTTGTGTGCTCAATGTGCTCCTATGTGTGTATATGTGAATATCATTCAATTGCAAAGCAGACTATGAAGAAGATTGAGCGAAGTGTGAAAAAGTTTGAGCGAAGAGTGAAGAAGGTTTTATGTGCTTAACTGGAACTATAATCAACCTTGTGTAGAAGCTATTTGCTCAGTTCACAATTTGGATGGTTTTAATCCAAACCTTTCTTTAGATGGTGAGTCCTCTTTTGTATTTGAGCACTAAGCTCTAGGCAGTGTGCCTGAATGCATGTGCATTCCCATTATTCTTATACTTTTAATAGGGTATAATTTATTGTGGACTAACCTCCACTGTGGTTTTTCCCCTAATAGGGTTTCCACACAAAATTTTTTGGTGTTTTATGTGTTTTTGATGTGTTAATTGTTCATGGTTTATTATTCATTCATCAGATCTAAGATTAAGTTATGTAAAGATTGAAAAGTTTAAATGTTTTGTGACAACTTGTTCACCCCAACCTCTCAGTTTTCTAGCCTTGTTTTGCCAACAATTGGTATTAGAGTTGGTTCCTCTGAAGAATTTTAAAAGCTTGAGGTGATTCGAGATGGCATCATACAAGGATAGTCCTAGATTTGATGGAACAAACTACTCATTGTGGAAAGCTAGGATGGAGTGTCATTTGAAGTGTATTGGTGAACCTTTCTGTAAAATTACAAAGAACATATATGTTATTCATGTTCGTGGTCGTTCCACTACTGATGAGGTTAAAGAGGCTAAGAATAATGTTTGGGCTATGGAAACTTTGTTGAGTGCTCTAGCATATTCATAAATGACATGTGTTAGGTTTGAAGATAGCTCATGAGATGTGGATGAAGCTAGAAACTTTGTACGAAGGAGATGCTCATGTAAAGATGGCCAAGCTATAGAGTTTGAAAGGAAAGTATGAAAATTTGAAGATGGGTGAAGATGAAAATATTTCTTCTTTTCTGCAGAGAGTAAATGAACTAGTGATGGGTATTAGATGTGTTGGTGGTATTCTGTATGAGGAATAAATTGTGGCTAAGGTACTCATATCATTTCCTCCCTCCTACAAAGCAAAGGCTCATGCCATTGAAGAAACTAGATCATTGACAAATGTGACAAGGGATACACTCATTGGTAAACTTGATGCTTTTGAGTTGAGTGAATTTGGTGATTATGTTCATAAGACTAAAAATGCATTTAAGGTTATTGTATCTTGAAGAAACAAGCAAAGATATGATCCAGGAGAGAGTTCTAGAAAGGCATTGAAGTATGAGGAAGAAATGAAAGAGGTTGAAGATGAAGAAAGAGAAGTAGAAGAGTTGGAAGCACTGATTGTGAAGAAAGAAGGTAGAGGACAAGGTAAGTATAAAGGAAATTTTCCTATAAAAAGTTTTTCTTGTAGTAAAATAGGTCATTTTGCATCAAGGTGTCCTGAAAGAGTCCCTAGGTCTAAGCCTTATAAACCTATATTTCAAAAGAAATACTATTTTTCTGAAGGAGTGACTGATGATGAGTCTAATAAAGATAATGGTAATGAAGATGATTGGGTTTTCATTGCTATCAAGGAAAATAGTCTTGTGGCTACTGAATTTGTTAAAGTTGAGAAAGCTCTTGCAGCCCGAATTGAAGAAAATGATGAGTGGATCATTAACAGTGGATTCTCACATCATATGATTGGTGACAAAAGCAAATTTGTAAGTCTAGAAAAGTATGACGGTGGGGTTGTGAGATTTGGTGATAACAATGCTTGTGTGATTTATGATAGATGTTCTATTTGTCTTGGTGGTAAACATAGCACTGATGATGTTCTTTATGTTGAAGGATTGAAACATAATCTGTTGAGTGTTGGATAGATGGTGGACAAGGGTTATGATCTTTAGTTCAAAGATGAAAGATGCAAGATATTTGGAAGCTCTGGAAATGCAATTGCTTCAAGTAAATAGACAAAAGGTAATATTTTTCACCTGAATGCTACTAGTGAAATTTGTTTAATTGCTCAAGTAGATGAAAGATGGTTATGGCATAGAAGCTTGTGTCATGTGAATTTTGATAACATTGTCAAAATAAGTTCTACTCAAGCAGTAAGAGATCTACCTAAGTTAGTGAAGCCTGCTAGCACAATTTGCAAGGAGTGTCAGATGGGAAAATAGACTAGAGTTTCTTTTTGGAGCAAACAGTATAATTCAAATGGATTACTGGAACTGATACATACTGATCTATGTGGTCCTTCTAGAGTTAGAAGTCTCCATGGTGAAAGGTACTTTATGTTGATTATTGATGACTACTCTAGAATGATATGGGTTGCTTTCTTAAGAGAAAAATGTGAAGCATTAGAGAAGTTCAAAAGTTTCAAAGCTATGGAAGAGAATGAGAAAGGTCTGAAAATAAAATGCTTAAGGTCAAACAAAAGTGGTTAGTTCACCTCTAGGGAGTTTAATTATTTCTGTGAAGAGCATGGAATCAAAAGATAGTTATCTGCTCCCTAAACCCCTCAACAGAATGGTGTTGCAGAGAGGAAGAACAAAACAGTTCTAGATGTTGCTAGAATGATGATGATTGAAGGAAATGTGCCTCACATTTATTGGAGTGAAGTTGTAAGCACTATTGTGTACACTTTGAACTGAGTAAATGTAAATGGTAATTCTAGTAAGACTCCTTTTGAACTATGGTTTGGTTATTGTAAGTGTGAATAAGTAAAAAGTAAAACAACTAAAACACTTCTTAATGAAACATTATATCAAGATTAATCGTGAATTAAACTAATTTAAAACACATAAAGCTTGAAAGTGTCTCATTGTCTCCTATCTCTAAAAATTTATCAAGTCATGGAAAGCTCTCAAATTTGGTAAGCAGTATGACTGTTTAAAATGCCAATTCAGAGGATGGAGTGATGCTAAATGCAATGATCTAATGATGGATAGTGAAAGCTAAATGATATGATACTATGTAAACTATTCTGACATGAAACCTGATAAAAGAAGCTACAATAAAAACTATGATGATGTCATGATTCTAATTCTACTGATGCTATGATTCTATTGCTATGGCTAATGCTTATGATTGCTTGATTGCTTGTTTGCTTGATTGTATTCCTGCAGAGTAAGTTTGCACACAATTGGTATTTTCTCGGATGATTTTCATGCTTTAGAAGGTTGTATATATAGATTTCACGGCAGCACATTTACACAGGGGCAGCACAACAAAGGCTTGGATTTAATCTGGAGAATTGAGTGGTGAGAGATTGAGAAGCTTGAGCTGATCATGGGGATTGTTCCTCCCCATGAAAACATTGGGCAAGATGATAGGAAAGATCAGAGGAAGAAGATTGAGAGGATTGCCTGCAAGTTTTCCCCTGAAGCTTTCCCACAAATGCCAGTTGAATTAATTAGATTTGAAAAATCTAATTTTATTGGTGAGTGAATACATGAATATTTTTTATTTATTCAATTTAGAAAAATAGGAATATTTAATTAAATAAAAAATATATTTGATATTTGCTTATTTAATAAAGAGGAATATGATAATTAAATAAATCTTTAGGATATCTTTATTTAATTAAGAGGAAATATGATAAGATAATTAAATTACACAAATTATCAAAGTTGAGTATTTAATTTAAGATAGAATTAATGGATAAAGTATAAAAGAAATCATAATCATAATAATTAAATAAAACAAAGTATTTAATTTTGTTTATTTAATTAAGATGAAAATAATATGATAAAATAGAAGAATTAATAGTGAACTTAATATAAATAAATATTTCTATTTATTTACTAAGTAGAAGAATTTAGGATTAATTAATCAAATAAATCATATTTAATTAATTATATTCTCCAGACCATTTTTAGGTGTATATAGTTAGAAGCCTGTTGTTAGGTATTTCAATATTTTTCAAAGCAAATGCTACATCAAGAGAGATGATATAGGAAAGTTTGATGCAAGAAGTGATGAAGGAATATTTTTAGGTTATTCTACTAAAAGCAAGGCCTATCAGTGCTATAACAGAAGACTGGGAAAAATGGTTGAGAGTGTAAATGTTAGAGTTGGTGAGGATTCTGCTAAATCATCCAGATATTGTGGATATGATTCAGATGAAGACAATACAAACAAAGGGAAGAATGTTTAGACACATAATCAACTCCAAATTGTGCTATATGTTCCATATGTTCCATTTTTTTCAGTAAACCAAAGAAATTAGAAAGAAGAAACAAGTGCAAGTGCAGAAGAAAGAGCAAAAGAATCAGAAGTTCAAGAGAATCCTAAAACTCCAAGGTATGTAAAGTTAAATCATTCTGAAAAAAAAATTTATAGGAAACAAGAATAAAGGTGTACAAACTAGAAGAAAGATTGTAGAAGAGTGTTGTTTGATATCCAAGATTGAACCTAAATATTTTAATGAAGCTTGCAATGATGAATGTTGGATGGAAGCTATGAAGGAAGAATTAATGCAGATTGAAAAGAATAATACATGGATACTTGTTCCTAGACCTAAGGATAAAAATGTGATTGGCACTAAATGGGTCTTTCAAAATAAGTTGAATGAACAAGGTGAAGTGGTCCGGAATAAAGCAAGACTAGTATGTAAAGGGTATTCTCAGATGGAAGGTATTGATTTTGAATAAACCTTTGCCCCTATTTCTAGAATTGAAGCTGTAAGGATATTTCTTGCTTATGCTACATACAATAACTATAAATTCTATCAAATGGATGTGAAGTCAACATTTCTGAATGGTGAGCTAGAAGAAGAAGTTTATATTGAGTAGCCAGATGGATTTTAACTAACTGATGAGGAATACATGGCTTGTCGATTCAGGAAAGCTCTATATGGACTCAAGTAAGCCTCTAGAGCCTGGTATGCTAGACTAGACAAATATTTACTAAAGCTTGGTTTCAATAAAGGTACTACTGACAACAACTTGCATTTCAAATTGGATCATGTCAAAGAGTTAATTATTGAGGTCTTTCTTGATGATATTATTTTTGGAGGAGATGATAATCTATGTATGAAGTTTTTTGATGAAATGAAGAATGAATTTGAGATGAGCATGATTGGTGAGATGAAGTTATTTCTAGGATTGCAAGTTACTCAGTTAGATAAGGGTATTTTCATATCTCAGTCCAAATATGTGAGAGAGTTGTTGAACAAGTTTGGCATGGATGACTCAATTCCTGTTGGTACTCCCATGGTAACTAGATGCAAATTAACATAGAATGATGATTCTCCCAAAGAAAATCAAACACGGTACAAATCAATGATTGGTGAATTGCTCTACTTAACCCATACTAGACTAGACATTATGAATTTTGTGTGTATGGTTGCTAGATTTCAGGCTAATCCAAAAGTGACTGTTATAAAGAGAATCTTTAGATATTTGAAAGGAACAATTGATTTTATACTTTGGTATCCTAAGGATGATGATCTTACTTTGAATGCATACAATGATGTGGATTGGGCAGGAGATGTTGATGACAGGAAGAGTACTAGTGGTGGTTCCTTCTTCCTAGGGAATAAGTTGGTGTCTTGGTTGAGAAAAAAGAAGAATTTAATTTCTCTATCTACTATTGAGGGAGAGTATATTGTTGCTACAAAGAACTGTACTCAAGTGATATGGATGAAATAGATGTTGAAAGATATCAGAGTAGTATATGATGAACCGATTACCATATACTGTGATAACTCAAGTGCTATTAACATTTCAAAGAATCTGGTGCTACACTCTAATACCAATCATATATCAATCAAGTTCCACTTTCTGAGGGAGAAAGTGAGTGAGAAAGAATTCAGACTGCAGTTTGTTCTACCAAAGAGCAAATTGCATACATTTTATGAAGCCATTACTGAAGGATACTTTTGAGTATCTCAGAGGGATGCTAGGGGTGATTATCCCTCCTAATATGAATTATGATGCATTAATTTGCATCAATTTGTTCATTTCATGATCATATTTCCTGATCTAGATTGATGTTTCTATGGATGCTACTCAAGGGGAGTAGTTAGATGTCCATCTATGTGGTTCAAAGCTTGTATGTGGGAAGATAATGCTTATCTTTTCCATTGATGTAAAAGGGGGAGAAGAGCAATGTGAAAAATTCTTCTAGGGAGAAGAGCAACGTGAAGACGAGTCAAAATCTAAGGAGGAGTAAGTGTTGATTGAGAGTTTTGTTGATGGTATTTTTCACATCATGTGTTGCCATCAATTCCAAATGGGGAGATTGTTGGATGTTTTGGATGTGCTACCAATATGTGGTTGTCATTGATTTCAACACTATTAGCATGTGATGTATTGAAGGTCGTATATGTCGAGGATATTGAGAAAATTGTTAAAAGAAGAGTTGCAAGTTTCTAGTGGTTCAATGGTCATGAAGGTTTCTTGTTCTCTACCTCAAAGATTAGTTGTTGTGGATTAAATATTTTTTTGTTGAGTGTATCTAGTTCATCTACCAGAAGTTTCAGAGGTCCACATGAAGATTTGATCGTGCTATTAATAGTTGTGTTCTGACAGTATTTTTATGGTCTCTGTCAGTGTTCCTGAGTGGAGTTTATGTGTTTCTGGTAAATTTTGTTGTTGCAGATGTTTCTCTATTGTTTCTTGGTGCTCATGGATTTTTCTAGATTGTGCTCTATCTTTTTGGTATGTCCACATTGATCAATGTGCTCGTAGTCAAAGATTTTCCTTTGTGTGTTCAATTTTTCATGTTCTTGGCCGACATGATGGTGGTAGTGTGTTGTGGATCTTTGATGTGAAATCAATTAAAGTATTTTTGTGTTGGAATTGTTAATTTGGGTCTCCACTCTGTTGTGGCCGACCTTGGTGGATTCGCATTGCAAATTTATTTGTAAATTTGGGCTAACATTGAAAATATGTTTTATATTTCTATCCAACCAAGTTGTTGATGTAATCTCATATTGTGGATATATAAGAGAAATTGTTTCATCGATTTAATGTGTGGTTGTGTGGTCAGTGTGCTCCTATGTGTGTATATGCAAATATCATTTGATTACGGAGCAGAGTGTGAAGAAGATTGAGTGAAGTGTGAAGAAGTTTGAGCAAAGAGTGAAGAAGATTTCTTGTGCTTAATTGGAATTGTAACCAGGCTTGTGTAGAAGCTATTTCCTCAATTCACAATTTGGATGGTTTTAATCCAAACCTTTATTTGGAAAGTAAGTCCTATTTTTATTTGAGAAGTGAGTTCTAGGAAGTGTGCCTGAATGCATGTGCATTCCCTTTATTCCTATACTTTTAACAGGGTATAATATTTTGGACTAACCTCCACCGTGGTTTATCCCCTAACAATGTTTCCCACGTAAAAAAATATTGGTGTTCTCTATGTTTCTGATGTGTTAATTATTCATGCTTTATTATTCATTCATTAGATCTGAGATTAAGTCAAGTAAATATTGAAAATTTTAAATATTATGTGACAGCTTATTCACCCCCCCTCTCAATTGTTTGTCCTTGTTTTTCCAATAGTAAGTGCACAAAAATCTTGTGAACTAAGTTTTACGAGTACCAAATTGTTTTGAATTCTACATTTCAAAAGTATATTAGAAGTAAGATAGTTAAACTATGAATTAAGTTTTACAAGTACAAGATTGTTTGGAATTTTGCATTTCAGATACACTAGGAGAAGTAAGATAGTTAAACATCATTCCACCCAAGAAGAAAGAACCTGAAACTAAAAAGAACATCATGCCACCCAAGAAGAAAGAACTTGAAACTAAAAAGGAAGAATTTAAGGCTAAAAAGAGGTCCTTACACCAGTCTATCATGGATATACTCCCTAAATAAATTGAGAGATGATTTAAGAATTTTTTTTAATGATGTGGCTCACAATTGTAGAGATACATATATCCCTATCTCTGGGTAGGAACTGTTCTGGTACTTTTATGACAAAAGGGAGGGAAATATTTTGGTGTCAAATCCATGGGCATTAGATTTGGCCAAGTTAATTGTCCCAAATGTTTTTATAGATGTAGATTTCATCAGAGTATTGGCTCAGATTTATCATCCTGGTAGTAGGTCTATGAGATTGGCAAATGGTTCACCATTAGTTGTGTTGACTAAAATGGGCATCATTGAATGTTTTGACCTACAAAAACAATCCCTAACTAAAATTGATTTGTAAAGAAGTAAAGAAGGATATACTAGATTGAGGAAAACCCATAGAAGTGATGAAGTCCCCATTTACATGAAAAGGGGTGTGAATAACAAGGTGATTCCAATAGCCCCTTCTGCTACTGAACCATTTGAAGTCTCAGATTTCCAATTCTATTTCAAGAAAACCTACTTTTCTCTATGCCAAGTACTTAGGGTAGATGTAGAAGAGTGAATGCCAATTAGTTTAATGATGATGGCTATGAGGATCCAAAACTTTGAGACAAACATTGAATATGGTTTTGCCTCATATCTTGAGAAAGCATTGCATGAAGCATTTTTGCAAGTCAGGGAAAATAGAGCCCACATAACATTCAGGCAATATTCTTTGTTCTACCACTTGATATTATACCAGAATAAAGATATATGGAACAAAAGGATGTGTTTTGGTTAGATTGACAAGCAAAGGAATTTTCTACTAGTTTAACTATGGTGTTATATATGGGACAATAGATGTAATAATTAAAATGATGAGATATTCTATGATGAGTTTGTGTATAGAATTATGAGAGTTCTTGGACACCAACCACCAATACTACACACACTTGTGCTACAATTGTTAATACCTTTGGATTTGAAACCTGAGCAAGGCCATACTCATAACTTTGGTGATTGGTTTTTTCTACTAGATACCACAATAATCAGGATTTATGGATTCCCACATGCCCCACATATACTACCAAAGTTTTCCCCCCTTTGATTAGCCTTTTTAGAGTTCATGTGGAAGATTCTATGGATGGAAAAGGATGTCATGAGTAAACAAAGGAAGGGTACATTTCTACCCAATTTGAAAACATGTTGGGAACTATCAATGGGATCCAATATACTTGAAGAGTTGCATAATTATCTAAAATCAAGGTACTCTTTATAGTCTAGAAAGGAAAGAACTTTCAATCTTAAGGGTCACATGAATTTTGTAAGACACACCATCCTTACCAAGGCTATGGTTACTCACCAAATTGACTATGAAGAAGATGTAATCAAAAATTGTTTCACTCCTCAATAGGTATATGATAGGAGGAGAAAATGGGAACTTATGAAAATGCTTGAGGAAGAAAGATGAAGCACAATGATTTCTTGGGTTATTTCATGGAGGAAGCAGATCCTAACAAGAGGATTGATATGATAATTGATAATTTTCATGAATTATATAAGACTACAAAAGATACGGGGAGGCTTGCCAAATTGTGTCCCAAAATGCTGAGTGGTATTGTAATTATAGAACCAACTCTGAATACTATTTTAGAATGTTATTCTTCTCCAGGATCACCTCTTGAACGACCACCTTCTATAAAACAAAATACACAAGAGATAGAGCCACTTGTTTCCTATGAAATAAGTGATGAGGTTGGAGATACAAAAGAAGAAATTATTGTGTTAAGGCATTTCAAGGATGATGTCTAAGTGGACCAGCCTATGCTTGAAATAGAATCCCACAGGAATGAAGCTAGAGATGATATTGTGTGAATGGTGATGTTAAACCTACACAAATACAATCAAACAACACATCATTAGTCTATTATGCAAGTTAAATCAACATTCCCCATACAACTCATTTTAAATGCAAAGAACAAGAAATAACATGAAGAACACAAAATAAGAACCTATCAAATCCTATTCAATGCAAACAAACTCTCAATCCCATGGGGCAATTGGTGCCATTTTGATGTAGAAAACGACCCTTTCCCAATTCCTTGCAAGCTTGAATGATGATTGATGAAAATATATGCTCCTTGATGAAATTTGACCATAACCTAGCTATGAAACTTGATAAAAACTATTAAAATGGATGAACAAATTCAAAATCTCAAGATAATGAATTTGCATAAAGTTGTGGATCCAAATGAGCATGGTGATCTTACATGGATTGTGGATTCCAAATACAATAGAGGAGGCCTCTATTTATAGCAAAGAAGGATGGAGGATTAAAGATGGACCAATGGCATTGTACCACTTGTCAAGATGCTAATGGAAGGAGGTTGAGCATATTTTGATCAACATACATGCATTTGAAATTTGAATTTGAGGAAGTGACATGTTTAGGGGGAATGTAAGAAGAGTTAAATGCCACTTGGCTCAAGGAAAATGACATGTAAGAGGCCTTTAATACCTTGTTGGAGAGGAAAAGTCCTTTTGGATGGACCTTTTGAATTTGAAGAATATTCCATCCTTTGATGCCTTTTTGAATGCAAATTGAATATTTATAAATCAAATAAATTGATTTATTGTGCAAGTTGAAAAAGTTAGATGATTTGAGTGATTAGGATTAGGATTAATCAAGATTTGATTAATTTAAAAGGAGATTAGCTAATGTGACAATTTGGTTTAGATCTTTGGAATAATTTAAATCAAAATGAGAGGAATAATGATTTTAGACTTAATTAAATAAAGTTTGATTTATTTAATTAAAGAGGATTGTGTTAGATTTAAATCAAATAAAGATTAATTTATTTAATTTATAGGAGATGACTCTAGAGATTAATTAAATAAAAAGAATTATTTAATTAAAAGAGGGACTATAGGATTAATTAAACAAAATGATTTATTTAATTAATAAGAGATGATGATTTAATCAAATAAAATTGATTTATTTAATTAAAAGACATAATATGATGAATTTAATCAAATAAAGATTATTCAATTAAATGGTTAGTAAAGAAGACGATTAATGATGAATTGGTGCTAGTAAATCAGGATTAGGTGCATGAGACCAATCTGTACATTTTACGTGTCTACATATTGAGGTACAAGGAGAAAGAGAAATGCATGAGGATGACAGAGTAGTTGCAGCTCGTAAGTTCTTGGAAGATGATGAATGTATCAAAACCCCTAAATTTAAAGACTTTTGGGTTAAGATGAAAATGAGAGAGTTTGAAGCAAGGGTTGAAATAAATAAGATGGGAGTTGAGGAATTCCAGCATGACTAGATAGTAGCCCAAAATTTTAATGAATTAAGGATTGATAATATTGATGTCAGCCCACAAGAGGCTAAAGAGATGATTTTGAAAAGTAATATACTTATTGTCCTCAGTATGGAATTAAAGAAAATGTTTTTACTTGACCAAGTGAGACCGCAAGAGGACTTGATGTTGATTGTTGAGTTTGACTCATATGAAGGGGTAAGTGGCATAGGGTATAGCCCTAAGATTGAAACCTTAGAATTCTAGGCCAAACAAAAGAGTACACAAAAACCAAAGTTAATAGATGTAGTGCAAGAAATGAAAGGGACAACTATGGTGAAAACATTAAAGGATACATCTCCTCTAGAAGTTGCAACCATGAAAATGCATTCAACTATGTTCACCCAAGTTGTAGTTAAGGAGATGGGAGCTAGATTGGGACAGTATGAAAAGGAACAAAAAAAATTAAATGATGAAGTCAATAAATTGCTCATGGAAAATGTGAAGTTGAAGGAACAGATGAAAGGCACAGGCCCCTCACAGAACAAGGAAATAATGTTATATGAGCATCCTCCTACTCCATGAGTTGATATAGAAAGTGCTTCTACTACACAAGTGATCATTCTTAGACAAGAGCTTGAAGAGTTAAAGAAGACCAATAATGAGGGTAAGGAAGGAGTGAATAAGAAAATCTGCAATATTTTAGAGAAGGTCCTTGAGCATAGGATAAAGCTAATTGTGGATAAGTTGTAAAGTGTGTATGATTGCTATAGCTCACCGACATAGGAAATTGATTAGATGAAAAAAAATCTACCAATATTGGATCCCCTTTTTAAGAACTCACAACCCATACACCACTCATTGATAACCTTGTGTAGAATATTACAGAGGAGTATTGAGGCTCCTGCAACATTAAAACCTATAGAGAAGATGGCAAAAATAGTTATAGATGAATTCCAATATATGCAAGGAGAGGACCAAAAAGATCATAACAAGAATAGATTCATTTCATACTCTGAATCAGTGGTTTGTGCCAAAACTATTGAAAGATGATGACCACTTGAAGGACCTCAATGAATGGAAGAGTGAATTTGGCCAAATTTCTCCATAGTGCATCACTCACATAAAAAATTATGGTGAGTTGAGTCTTGACAAGTTCGACTTAAGCATGGATGGAGTAATAGCATTGGATGTTGGATATTCTAAGTTTATCATGGATGGTAGGGCATTACTAGATAGTCGATGGAAGATTCACCTTAAAAATATATTGAAAATTCAAGAATACAAATGGCCACATGATTATACAATGTACGAGTGGGAGTAGAGGCATATGGGTCCTCCCCCCGAATAGTAGGCCTTAGGGATGTCATAGGGGAAACCCGCACAGTTAGATACACTAATATGGAGAAGGGACCTTGAATAGATCTTCAATGATCACGGGTGCCATACGGAGATTAATGTACTATGGTGTCATGAGTGTTGGGGACTTCATTAGTTATCTACTTTCTCTTTTTTATGTTTTAAGAAAAACTAATGTTTAGTCTATTTTATACAAAGAGAAATGAATGTTGAAAAGATGCCATATTTTGTAATGGTTTGAAGCTTTTTGCTTCTCTTATAAAATAGAAACCAACACCAAATTTTGATGTCATCATCATAGGAATTTATAGAAACATATATGAGGAGACTTATGTTATATTGTAATGTCTATTTGAAGCAATCAATGGACAAAAATATTTAATCTAGTGCTCAAATTCTAGTCTCAATTATTTATTGATAATATTGTGTATGATTGGATTTTTTATTTATTTTAGGTTAGAATATAGGGGTATATTATGAATTGGTATCAATTATTTGTTCGTAATCATCTGCATTGCTAATTACATTGAATTGCACATATTTCAAAATCAAAGCATTACTTCACATTGCATAACTAATAACTAGATGCTGATAGATGGAAAAATTTCAATTACAATATAGTTTTTACAAAGTCAACCTAAGCAATTATGTAATTAATTCACATTGCATAACTAATAACTAGGAGTAGCTACTAATTGAATTTGCTTGTCATGGCATTCCATGAGACCACATTTCTTTGAGGCATTTTTTCAAATAGTTCACTGCCTTGTTTCTATGGCTAAAAGACTAAAACAAATGCTTTCAAACAAGCTATGGATTCTTGGAAAAAATATATCAAAGCATAATAATAAGCAATAGCATAGACAAGGAAGTGAACTGGTTGAAAAAATGCCGCAAAGAAATGTGGTCTCATGGTGATGGAATGCCATGAAAATCCATAAAAATTCCCTTGTCATGGAATTCTTCAAGGAATTCCATCACCATGAGACCACATTTATTTGAGGCATTTTTTTCCAAAGTTCATTGCCTTGTCTATGCTACCACATTTTCCACACGTCTACCAAAGCATTTTATCAAACAGATCGCCACCTTACTGCTATGGTTAAAAGCCTAAAATAGGTGATTTCAAACAAGCTATGGATTCTTGGAAGAAATACATCAAAGCATAATAGTAAGCAACAATCTATGGTCTCATGGTTTTTTTTTGGCACAAAAATTAGCATGATTTTATTTGCATTTTTTTGCAAGTTTTAAATGCATTTTTTTGGCAATTTTTCTATTTGAAATGGGGATAAATATTTGTGGTCAGTTTTGTGCAATTTTTAATTGTAGGATTCTCATAGTTAGTGAAAAAGGTAGTGTTCATGAAGGAATGGAAAAGATGCATAGAACCTTTAAATTATACTCGTACTGTGCAATGACATTGGATTATTTAGCAAACCATTTTTTCTTCACAAGGCAGCATTTTCTTGTGGAATAGTTTACTGAGACAAATTTTGTTTCAACTGACCACCCTTTCATAAAATATCATTCATATTATAATATTGCATGATATTATCATAGTACAGGTGATTATGACACCACATGATGCTACTACATGGCATTAGTCAAGGAAAGCTAGAGGCCACAAGATTTTGTGGACAGGTTCAATTGAAGTTGGGAGATCTTAAGAGTTCACTCTCAAATTTTCAAAAGGTTCTAGAGGTCCACCCTGAGAAGTGTGAGAACTTAAAAGATGTAGGCCATATATATGCTCAACAAGGGCAGGCAGAGAAGGCTTTGAAAATTTTAAGGAAGGAAACTAGCATAGATCCATGTGATGCCCATGCATTTATCAAGATGGGTGAGTTATTAATATCGAAAGACCCCAATGCAGCCTTAGATTATCTTAAGACATCAAAGTCTCTTATGAAGAATAGTAGAGAAGAAGTACCCATTGAATTTTTAAACAATATTGGGGTTCTTCATTTTGAGCATTATGAAGTAGATTTGGCTCAACAAACTTTTATTAACAAACTTTTATGGAGGCATTAGGAAATGGCATTTGGGTTGAATTCATAAATAAAAGCCCCAATGCCAATTATGTAGTTTTTTTGTGCACTTTAAGGATATGAAATTCTTCCAATGACTAGAATAATGTGGTTTTTCACTTGAGTTACCATGGGATAAAGTCACAACACTATTTAATCTTACTAGGTTGTTTGAACAACTACATGATATTTCAAAAATCAAATCTTTTATACAGGCCAAAATTGTTCAAGTTTCCTGATTATATGGATACATAACTACATCTTGTAGCCATGGCTTAGGCTCAGAATGAGATCCAACTAAGCCTAGAATTTATTGGGGATGCACTTAAGGTGGATGAAATCTCGTCAAATGCTTCATGTATGCTTGGAAACATGGAACTAAAAACAGATGACTAGCTTAAAGCAAAAGAAACAATTAAAGTAGCACACCAATTTGTCTTGGATAATGAAGCAAAACGAAAAGCTAATGAAGAATGAAGGATTCATATGGAAAGGAGAAAGAAAAAGGAAGAACTTTGGCAGGTGATGCAACAAGAGGAGAAATTTTAACGTGTGAAGAAATTAAGGAAGAGTAAGCGTAAGGATAGGGATGATGATGATGATGATGAGGCTAGTCAGTTTGAGAAGAAATAGAATAAGAAAAAGAAGAAAAAGAAGAAGGATAAGGACCAAAAGGCTTATGATTCTTATATAGAGGAATCTAATGTTTCCATGGAAGATGAGGAAAATTATATGAGAAATAAGGAACAAGATAATGCATAAAATGTCCATGATCTTCTTGAAACTACAGCTCTAGAAGACTCTAATGATGGCCAGACAAATTCTCCATTTTTAAAAAAATCATGAACAAGACATGCATACTCTGACTCTGAAGATGATGAACCATTGCAGAAATAGAGTTTGAGAGAAGACGATCCATATGGTGATGATGTCTAGGCTTCCTGAGCTTTAATCAAACCTAGCTCCTATTTTCCAAAACAAAAATCCCCATGGCCCATGGGAAATGAATGATGAGAATTTGAGTTTCAACTTGGTTTCATTTCAAAAAGGGTACATTACATTGTACAAGATTTGTTTAACAATGGAATAATTTAATGCACCTATTTGGGACTGTAAAATAAAAATAAATGAATTAATATGTTTTCAATTATAGGTTCTTTTAATCTAGAATTTGATAGAAAGATAAAGCATAATACATTGAAGGACACAAAAAATGTTCTAAAATAAAGACTAAAATAGGTTTCCCATAAAAAACAAGAAAGAGGAAAAATTAAAAGATAACATACAAATGATTCATTTGAGGTTTTTGATAAGATCTCATTTAACTATGTCAAATGGATTCGGAAGGGTCAAAGCATATTTGATTGACTAAAATTTTGAGGTAGCTTATCCATCATCATTGTATGCATCATCTTCTCTTGGAATCTATTTCTACAATGCACCAAGCCTAGAATTGATTGGGGATTCACTTAAGGTGGATAAAAACTCATCAAGTGGTTTATGTATGCTTGGAAAAAATGAACTAAAAATAGATGGTTGGCTTAAAGAAAAAGAAACAATTAAAGTAGCATGCCAACTTGTCTTGGCTAATGAAGAAAAATGAAAATTTTACGAAGAATGAAGGATTTAGATGGAAAGGAGAAAGAAGGAGGAAGAACTTCAGCAGATGATGCAACAAGAGGATCAATTTGAACGATTAAAGGAATTATGAAAGAGTAAGTGTAAGCACAAGGATGGTGACTATGATGAGGTTGGTCAGTCTAAGAATAAACAAAAGAAGGAAAAGAAGAAAAAGAAGAAGGATTAGGACCAAAAGGATTATGATTCTTAAATGGAGGAACCTGATGTTGCCATGGAAGATGAGGAAAAATATATGAGTGATAAGGAGTGAGATGATGCAAAAATTTCTCAAGATCTTCTTGTAGTTGTAGGTATAGAAGAATCTGATGATGGTGAGACAAATTCTCTTGTTTCAACAAAATTACGAAGGAGACATGCATACTCTGATTCTGAAGATGATGAACCATTGCAGAAACAAAGTCTAAGAGAAGATGATCCATATGATGATGATGTCTAGGATCTTGATCTTTAACCAAGCCTAGCTCCTATTTTCCAAAACAAAAATCCCCAAGGCCCATGGGAAATGAATGATGAAATTTTGAGTTTCAATAGACTAAAATAGGTTGCCCATTAAAAATAAGAAAGATATAAAATAAAAAGATAACATATAGATGATTCATTTGAGGTTTTTGATAACATCTCGTTTAACTATGTCAAATGGATTTGGAAGGGACAAAGCATATTTTATTGACTAAAATTTTGAGGTAGCCTATCCATCGTCATTGAATGCAATCATCTTCTCATGTAATTTTTTGAAACTCAAATGCCCATCATTCATTTCCCATGGGTGTTGATGATTTTTCTCTTGGAAAATAGGAGCTACGTTTGGTTAAAGATCAAGAAGCCTAGATATCATCATCATATGGATCATCTTCTCTTGGACTTTGTTTCTATAATGGTTCATCATCTTCAGAATCAGAGTATGCATATCTCCTTCATGATTTTGTTGAAGCTGGATAATTTGTCTCGCCATCATTAGAGTCTTATAGACCTACAACTGCAAGAAGATCTTGGGAATTTTTTGCATCATCTTGTTCCTTATCACTCATATAAATTTCCTCATCTTCCATGGAAACATCAAGTTCCTCCATATAAGAGGCATAAGCCTTGTGGTCCTTATCCTTGTTCTTTTTCTCTTTTCCTTCTTTTGTTTCTTCTCAAGCTAACCAGCCTCATCATCATCACCATCCCTATCCTTACACTTACTCTTCCATAATTACTTCACATGTTCAAATTTCTCCTCTTGTTGCATCACCCACCAAATTTCTTCCTCTCGCTTTCTCCTTTCCATCTGAATCCTTCATTCTTCATCAACTTTTTATTTTGCTTCATCAACCAAGACAAGTTGGTGTGCTACTTTAATTGTTTCTTTTGATTTAAGCCAGTCATTTGTTTTCAATTACATGTTACCAAGTAGACATAAAGCATTTGATGATTTTTTATCCACCTTAAGTGCATCCCCAATCAATTCTAGGCTTGGTGCATTGTAGAAACAAATTCCAAGAGAAGATGATGTATAAAATGACAATGGATAAGCTACCTCAAAATTTAGTCAATCAAATATGCTTTGTCCCTTCCAAATCCATTTGACATAGTTAAATGTATCTTATCAAAAACCTCAAATGAATCATCTGTATGTTATCTTTTCATTTTGCCTCTTTCTTGTTTTTCATGGGCAACCTATTTTAGTCTTTATTTTGGAACATTTTATGTGTCCTTCAATGTATTTTTCTTTATCTTTCTATCAAATTATAGATTAAAAGAACCTATAATTGAAAATGGATTAATTCATCTATTTTTATTTTACAATCCCAAATAGGTGGATTAAATTAATTTTTTGTTAAACAAATCTTGTACAATATAATGTTCCCTTTCAAAATGAAACCAAGTTGAAACTCAAATGCTCATCGTTCATTTTCCATGGGCCTTGGGGATTTTTATCTTGGCAAATAGGAGTATAATAATAACTCAAGAGGATATTAATGTCATAAAAGGGGTCACTTAAGTGTTGGAATAGAGACCAGGAAATGTTTATGTTGCAAATGAAGCAGCCATTGTGCTAGCTGAAAGGGGCCAATTTGATATTGCAAAGGGAATTTTTACATAGGTACAAGAAGATACTATAGGAAACATCTTTGTTCAGATGTCAGATGTGTGGGTAAATCTAGCACATTTTTACTTTGGACAAGGATAGTTTCCACTTGCAGTGAAAAATTTTATGCTGCAAATGGGGCAGCCATTGTAAAGTGTTGGTAGAGAGATTGGGAAATGTTTATGCTACAAATGGGGCAACCATTGTGCTAGTTGAAAGGGGTCAATTTGATATTCAAAGGAAATATTTACACAGGTAAAGGAAGTTGTTGTAGGAAACATCTTTGTTCAAATTCCTGATGTGGGTAAATCTAGCACATGTTTACTTTGCACAAGGATATTTTGTGCTTGCAGTGAAAATGTATCAAAATTTTTTTAGGAAATTCTATTTTGGCACTAATATCCAAATTTTATTATATTTAGCTCAAAAAAATTATGAAGCAGAACAGTGGAAAGATTGTAAAAGAACATTATTAAGAGCAGTAGATTGTAATGAGCATTTCAAATTTGTGTTTAATGTAATGAGGTTTACGAATTACCTCTGAATTTGTTGTAGAGGGCATCCCCAAATCCGATTTCACTACAGTGGGCCTCGGCGAATTCAAATTCATTGCTGCAAACTATGAATTCTTTTCCCTTGCCCACCTTTTCAAAACTCTTGAGGTCCTCTCCCAATCCTTATCGCCCATGCAAGTAGTTGCTATAACTGATCAAAATGACTCATGCTAGGCTAACGAATGAAGCAAGGTCAAGCAAGGAAAATGAATCTGCAATGAATGAGATGAATGAATCTGCAATGAAAGTGAATAATCGTTCCAATACATCGTGTACATGAATACATCGTGCTAATAATTGGCTGAATTGTTTTTCAAAATTTTTGTCTAATTTGGATTTGATGACTAAATGTTTAGTCATTTTTATTTATGTGACTAAATAATTTTTTAGTCAACGACCAAATTAATCATTTATTTACTCATTTATAGCTAATTTGTAAAAAATGAGTAGAATTTAGTCATTTTTAGTTGTTGTGACAAAAAAATTTAGTCACCTAGTCATTTATTTTCCAAATTCTACTAGTGTCTATATGGATTAATGTGAAAAGTAAATAAATTTGAGGAAGGTGCATTGTATACAATGGGACCAATGTTATATATCATACCAAGTCATGCATAACTAATTAAAATTGTGTTACCTAAGGGCCCAATAAGTTAAGTGGTAATAAGTACAACATAGGGGTTAGCTATATTCTCAAATTCTTGATGTTGGGCTATTCTCTTCATGTGTTGTTGCATATCAATTTTTGATTCTAGATCAACCTTATTGGTAATAGAATAACAAGTAATTTGTAACCTTCAAAGAGTTGGAAGAGGGGTAAACACTATCCATAGTGAGACTACAATGATCAATATTGAGAGGCATCTGTGTAGGTGTATAGACATCTAAAGTTCTAAGATGAGTAGTGAGTATGAACAAGGGAAGTATAAAAGGATGAAGGTGGGAAAGGAGATGTATGAGAATATTTAAAGGGGTATGGTGGGAAATATAGAAGGAAGTTAAACTAAGCATAAATATAAAAAATAATATAAAAGGGAGTTAAGATAAGGATAATAATCAAAAATTAATATATCACAATAATAAAAAAGGGATGTAAGTAATTAGGATTTAAGAAAATAGGAAACAAAAATTATATCTAACCATTAAAAAAAAATCAATAATAAGTGGAACTGGGGATTTGTAGAAGGGGAAATAAAATGATGAAATAAATAAATATGATGAAATCATAAAGAGAGAAATGAAAAATAAAATAATGAGGGGTTCGTATATTGATACAAAAAATAGAAGATGGGGATGTACACTATCATTTTTTCCAAATAAAAGATAGAAAAATAAAGGTGTTTATATTAAGAGATATAAGTAAATAAAATATAAATTATAATTCCATCCATCTAAGTGTCTAATATGTATATAAATTAAAATAAAACCTTTAGATATATGAAACAAACAAATCCTACTCTAATCTATATCAATCAACCACAAGAGATATGAAATTAAAATATGTAAACTTCAAATATAACTAAAATGAAATAAAACTATATGAAGAGTGTGAAAGTAATAATTATCAAGATTGAGAGGAGAAATTATGTAGAAATTACTATAAAAAAAAATTTATAATATAAGATACATGTATAGGGTGCAATACCCTTAACACAAGAAGCCCAAAGGGATAGAGTTTAAATCATAAAACAAAAAAAAGTTACAACATAAATTCCAAACACATAGACAACAAAGAGACAACAAAAAGATAGCCCACTCAAGATAGATAGCACCCCCCATCACCTAGCAATACCCTCCCAATCCTCCATGAGGAGTTTCAACACATCATTCCCAAACCAATTATTGTTGGGCTCATACTCAACAGCCTTCTTGTCAACCTCCTCCTTTATCACCATCGACAGAGTGATAGCAGAGCAATGGATGACTTTGATTGTGAACCGGGTCAACCTCATAAACTTTCCTTCCAATCTAGCAACACAAGAAAGTAGGTTGTTGGGGTCTTCGTCCTTCCCATATTTTTCCTTCACATCTTCCAACTTGTTGGTCTCTTCCACCTAAGCTTATTGATTAGAGGAACTCGATGTGGATTCCTCCATAATCATCTAATTCATCTCAGGGAAGTGACTAGGTCCTTCCACATACTCTTTAGTCTCTTCGACCATGTCATGTTTTTTGTCCTCCTAACCTTCTTTCTATTTTGAGTTACTAGAGATTTCATCCACTAGGACTTCCTTTATATGTTTTTTCAATCTGTTGGACATCCAAAAACTTGTTTGTTCCACCCCTGTATCAATACTAGTAGCCACCACTATATCTCCTTGAGATTATTTGGTAGTAGAGTCATATTCTTCATCATTTGTGGGAGGTTCCTCAACTAGAAAGGTGATGTACTTTTTTCTTTTCTTTGGTTCAGGCTTATCTTTCATAGGAATTTCTTCATCTTTCTTTGGGAGTGTGTTCTTTAGCTCCTAGAGACCCATGACAACCTTGGATTGGGCCAAATCCACACCACCATTTTTCTTTTTGGAAATGGGTTTAGGTTTTGGTTCCTTAGAAGGTTGGAAATCCATGGGAGAGGTTTCTCTTTTAGGGCCAATAGAGACAGTCAGTGAGGGATTAGTAGGGGATAGATAAGATGGCTCAGGTTCCTCAATTCTAATAGCAGAGATGGGCTTTGGGGGTAGAGTGCAAGGTGGAAATGATAAAGGTAGTGAATAAGCCATTAGTGAGGTTGTATAGGCAGTGGTTTATCAAGATTCTTAGTTGTGATCTCCATGGTTTCCTTGATTGAACTCACAAGGGATGAAAGAAAGAAAAAGGGGAAACTAATAAGCATTATATTTTTTTCAGAGGTGATTCAACAATGGTAAATGATAGAAATAGATGACTTTAAACTGACCTTCTAAAGTTATATACTTCATTAAAACCAAACATACCCGATCCCATGGTGCAAGAAGCTTGCTCTAGTCAAAACACACATATAGTTTTGTAGGCCATTCATTTTCTTTGAAGAAGGTCTACAAGCTCTCCATGTCTTGCACCTTCATGTGTTTTTTAGCTTTTGTCCTCAATAGTACTTTAAGGAAGAGAGAAAGGCCATCATTACATTTATCAACTCATAATTAGGAAAAGGTTTGATAGAGATTATTGTCACCCACACATTCCAAATAACAAGGGTCAAATTATAGGGAGAAGCCTCGTGCGAATGACAAGACAACACATGAAATCCATGGGGAAACCAACTGGGCAACATAATAAATCCCAACCACAACCCAATCATCCACAAATACACATCCATATCATCAACCATTTTCCATTTCATAAGGAGACCAAGGGTTAGAAGACAAGTGTACTAGTCCATGAAGTAGATGTTATACCTCATTATAAACAAATGAGATTTTTTTCTCCTCAAGGATAATTCTTTGGAAATTCAAGGGGAGGGCCACCATATTTCTCCAACATTTAGATGATTCCCATGAAGACCCCAAATTGGCCAAAGATTCAACCACTTTATTTCCCTCACAAAAAGTGTGGGTTAATTTAATTCTTTCATGTTTGTTGAGTAAGAAATGTATGCCCAAAAAAATGTCCCTGATATTCTACCCCTGGTAGTAATTATTATTGATGGAGTCAATCACAGATTTGGAGTCTCCTTCTATATGTAGGTTTTTTATGCCAAGAGTAACAACAATTCTAACTCCACTCAGGAGTGCTATTGCCTTTGCTATCATAAAGGTTTGAATCCTGATGCCAATAGCAAACCCAACCACCAATATGCCATTATGATCTCTAATGATTCCCCCGATGCTAGCCACTCCGCGATTTCCTTTCATTGCACTATCAAAGTTAATTTTGTTTCAACCATTAGAATTGGGTTTCTAAACAATATTAATCCTATCCAAAGATTTTGTGTTGTCAAAGGAATTGAGATCCAAGGTTTTTTTCTAGGAGATGGCCATAGTGATATCCAAGATAGAGGGAGGTTTGTTCAGAGGTTTCCAAACATACAGAGATATATTCTCAATAATAAGTCTAAAACCAATAAAAAATACCTCCTTTGGGATTTTTTCCACATTTCTAAAAATTTGATTATTCCTTTCCTTCTATAGACACCAGCCTAGAATGGGAGGGACCTGTCACCAAATTTCTTTTGATAGAGGGTGGTGATAAGGAATGATCCAATTATTAACAAAGATCTTAAGGTCAACATTCATGTCCAATGGATACCCAACCTTTCAAATGCATACTCCCAAACCTCACCAGCAAATGGATAGTAGAGTAACAGGTGGGGGAAAATTTCCTCATCATTTTACATATCATACATCTATTAGGGATTTGAAATCCTCTTTTCATTAAATTGTACTTGTTATGACTCACCATCTACCAAAATTTATTTATCATTGGTGTAAGTTGCATGTTCCAAATTTTTTTCCAAATACTATTCTAAGTTCCTTGTAAAGACAACAAACTGTAGGAAGAATTTACAGAAATATTACCCTTTCTTTCCCTAGTCTAGTAGAATTCATCCTCCTGAGTTGAAATGGGAATTCTTGTTAGAGAGAGATTTTTCTGAAGAGTCTTAGCTAGATTCCTTAACTCCAAGGAATGAGGGTAGAAACTCTCTAGCATCTTCCACTTCATGAAACCATGTATCCCACATAATTAGTCTCTCACATTTTTTCCAAAAAACTCTATGGAAAGGACCATCAAATTCCTAAAGTTTGACTGAGTGAGGGGTATTTAAAGTAGTTATGGGTCCTTATAAAACATAATTTTTATGTCATTACCAATTTTCCATCTCAACCCAAAGTGTGGTAGCTTTTTAATCCTGTATATACTGTTCAATATCAAAGAGCCAATAGGATGTTCCCTTAAGAGACATGATCAAGGGAATGTTGTTGAGATACTTTGCATTTAAAAACATGCACCAATCCTTTCGGTTCCACAACTAGTCCCATACAACCTTCGCAAGAAGGGATTTGTTAGTAGGTTGAATTCTCCTTATGCCAAGACTGCCACCATATTTAGGAAGATAGAAAATATCCCAACTTAGCAAAGCCAGTTTCTTTTTTTCCTCTGTAATCAACCAAAGAAAATTTCTTTGAATTCTTTCAAATTTCTAGGCAATGCATCTAGAGATTTTGAAAATGGAAAGAAAATACATAGGGATCCATTATAGAGCAACAACTAGGAGCTGCAATTTACTAGCATCTCTAAGGGTAGAGCCTTTCTATCTAGCCAGTTTTATCTACATTCTTTCAAGGATAAAGTTCCAAAAGCTAGATATGAATTCCTTAACCATGAGAGGGAGTCCAAGGAAAATCTTGTCACATGAAATTGCACCCTACTGAGCACAAAGCTCAGCATTCCAGTGACATAGTGGGAATGACTTCAAGGTGTAGGACCTTTGTGCATATGAGGTTGAATCTTCAAAGAAGGCTAGATTCATTTTTCAATCCTAGTGTAATGTGTTGGTTCAACCCAACACATGAAATCCTACCACTAACAACTCACAAGGAAAAGGGGAGAAGGAGAACATGAAAAGGAAAATGGAGGTGATACGCCAAGATGGAAAGGTCATTTCTTCTTGACCTAGACTACACAATATATCGTTGAAGATGGGAAAGGAGAGAGGGTTTCACAACCAGCAACTGTAAATAATTTAATAAAATATACATGCATTAAAAATACAAAATAACACTCAGATATGCAAGGTAATAAACTTACTCAAACACAAAAGAGATAAGAAGAGGAAAACTTGATCCATTCAACTAATATAGAGGAAAAAAAGATAATCTTTACAATGGAAGAGTGTAAAATACATTTCTACAAAAGAAAAACCCCAGAGGAGCTAGAGGAAGAATGAAAAACCTATTGAAGAAGAAGCAAAATGGATACATTTTTTTATCTTGTAGAAGGTGAGGGGAGCAATTAATGTCATCACTAAAGCCCAAGAATCAGATCTGGGTGCTCAAAATTCAAATCAAGCAATAAAAACATCACCCAGAAAATAAATGCCAAAAATATGTCGAAAGGTCAAGGTGTTAGACCTGAAAGGAGACTTCTACACGTATTTCAGAAAAATGGTTTATACCCCAAAAAAATATTTGTTAGATTTCAATGATTAGGTGGTCGAGAGTGAGGCATCAACTTTATCACATACCTCATTCTTTGAAGGAAGAGAAGTGATACCACGAAGAAGAGAGGAAATGGCGGGGGCAAGAGGGAAGGCTTACCTCAAAAAATCAGACATAAAGGAGAAGGTCGAAGATGAACACTGACGAGTGAAGATCAAAAGCATAGAAGTAAACCTTCGGAGGTCAGACCTCAGACCATTGGAGGTTAGAGGTCAGGAGGAAGGCCTTACCTCTTACATTTTGTTCCTATAGCACAGATGCCCTATTCTGAATGGGGACCCCCTCTTTTCTCACTTTTTCCGAGTCACTTTTCACCTTTGCTCATTTTGAGTGCCCCTAATTTTGAGTTTAGAGTGGTCAAGAGCCTAAAAGTCATCATTCTCAGTTGACCAAAATTCACCACCCCAAAATTTCCTAAGTCTTTGGGCCTTGCAGAGGTTCTCATGTGGACTTCCCTTTGACTATCTCCCTAGCGTCCTCCAAGTCATGCGGATCCACAGTTGTGGGCTACCCTTTGCACGATGCTATCATCCTTTCGTTGTTTAAATTGCAGCCAACCTAGGACATCCACCCACATGGCAGATCTCATAACCTCCTCTGTCATTATCTTCCAACCGCTACTTAGTAGCGAAGCCTTAGGGTCTTTTCGTAGTGTGGGTTATGTGCTTTTTACCACTAGTTCATCGAACTTTGTGCCCAACTACATCACCGACCACTATAGTCACATTTATTGTGGGTCATTAATGAGTTTTTTTCTATAAATAGCCCACTCAACCTATCATTTTCACTTTTTTCCAGTTAGGATTTGTCAAAGAATGAACAATGATCACAGCTCGTGCAGCTGCATTATCTCTTGATGAATCAAGGCTTGAGCTTCATCTACTTTCTTCATGCTTTTTAGGTGAGTCTGCTGCCAGCTTCTTAAAACACATTCTTTTACGAGTAAGAATTAAAGTTAATTATAAAAATTTGAGGAAAACCCTAAGCTCCATCCAACAACTATCATAACTGTTAGCTCTACACTCAAAATCATTCAAAACTGGATTAAAACATTCAAATGATGCCCTTATAGTAATGCAGAACTTTTCCCCATCGGTGTTGTTCTTCACAGTTTTCCGACCCCTTTGCAACCAACAAGCTCCTCATCACCATCTTGATTGAAGCCCAAACTACCAAAATGTTTAACAAAAAATCCAAGTCTCCAAGCTTTTGTGGGTCCGCTAATTTGGGTCGCCACATGCGAGTGGCCCTTATCTCATAGCTATTCTCTAACGGCTTCCCTTGGCCTACATCTCGCATAGCAGGCCCCACCAAAGTTTCCTGCACTAAATAAAAATGGCTAAAGTCTTAGTTATGTGGACCATCTCATGCGAGCCGTTGTCTTTAGACCGCCATCTCATGAATTTCATCCTCCAACACCCAAGTCATCGCTTCCATCCACACAATGGGTCCCACTACTTTGTTGGTCGGTCCTAGTTTATACAAACAAGCACTAAGCCAAGTCTCCTTGCAGGTCATCCCTTGCAGACTTCCATTCACTCTTTGTTTTCATCTTGATGTTGTTCCCTTATGGCTAAAAAATTCCTCCCACTTGCCTTGCGGACCCCATAGTTCACTTCAACGTCCCAAGTTTCCAAATGAAAATGCTAAGTTAAACCTTCGTGTGGACCAATTCTTGTGGGGGTCCATTTGCGAACCACTTCGACTCCATCACTACTCTAAACATCCAAGCAACCTCGTTCACCCACACTGGGGACTCCACCTAGACCATTTCCTCTCAAGACTTCAACAAGAGAAGATAAGCTTAATTGTCTCTGGGTCACTCCTTGTGGGCCACTATCTACGACCTGCCATTACCCGATTGTCATTTCTTTAAGGAAGTGCCCTCCCTTCTACTTGTAATGCAGAACCCACATCCTACTTCATCTGCCCATGCTCATCTAAGAAAAAATTAAAAAGTGTAGGTGTTTTGTGGGTTTGTCTATGCAGATCGTTGTATGCAGACCAATGTCTCACTATCACTGTTCCTAAGGGTCGGGTATGTGTAGGATCATGATGGGCCAAAAAGTGGCAATATGATGGGTATGTGGTTGATGACTTTTTTTCTTACCCAAAATTAATGAAACAAAAAGGGTTTTTAAAGGAGATTCTCAGCTTTCCACCAATATAAATTATGCTTTACTTCGAATTTAATAAGTAATTATTATTCATTTTCTATTCAAATTATGACTAAAGTCCTGATTGATAGATTGATTGAAAAACATCTATAGCTTTCAAATGGTATCACATTTTTTGAATCCAAAACATGCATCACATTCTATGCTTCGCATACTATAGGATTAAAAAAAAGAAAAATTGAATTTCATGAAGTTTTGACCAAGTTAAGGTGGTCAGACATATGAGTTTTTCATATTTTTTTAAAGTTGTAATAAAAAATTCATAATTAATTATTTACTTGGAAATAAATTACCAAAAAATATGCATCACATCGGGACATGAGTCCTCTACTTCTATCTAAAATATTATAAAAAATATTATCATTTTATTGTGGTTAGGGTTGTTAGAAACACCTACTTCTTATTTTTCCCGAAATTTAAGTACTCTGCATTGAAATTTCAAATTTTCACCAAATAGATTTCTTTTTTAAAGAAACCTAGTAGTTTAGAAACCACATTCAATTTTCTATAGATTCTATTCTTACATAGTTTTGAAATAATATAGATAACTTATTCAAATTTTTATGTCAAGTTGCCTAACTCTAATTTTTCTTATTTTTTTGCCACTTAGGGGCCTTTTTTTCCATGATGATCCTACACATACCCGGCCATCAAATAAAATTTGTTCATCAGTCCTACCCTGCAACCTCCCAAGTTAATTACACTTCAAAACACCAAGCTAAACCGTCTAAAGACATTGTACGGCCCACACTATGGATTTCTCCCTATGGGTTTTTGTGTCATATTCGTCATTGCTTAACAAAAGAGCCTAAACATCCGTGAAGCCTCCTACCTCCGCACTCCTCAAGCCTGTATAATCAAAATGACCAATCAAATGACTCCAAAGACCTCAAAATTGATTTCAACATATCCCAAAAGCCTTATTGAAGATCCTAACAACCAAATCCTCATTGTGAAACTTTGAGTGAGCATGGCTATTTGCAAGTCGCCATGACCCCTTCGCCATCCTACTCCTAATCACTCTTGACTGCCTCCAGCCCAAGGAAACCCACATCCTTGGGCCCACATTGCTATATCTAATCCAAACAAGCTTTGAATAATGAATGTTGATAAATTTTATGATCTTCTAGTGATGAATTACTCGATCTAACCCTTATTTTGCAAGATTTAAATAGCATTTCCAAAATTTTAATGTGAATGCACTTCCTGTGTCTTTGTATGCACAATTTATGGAATCAATTATAGGACCATCTGGGAAGTCTAGGGAGAAAGAGAAAGGAAACAAACCTACAAAAGCACCAAGTATTCAGTGTCAGACACAAAGCTCAAGCATGTAGATATTGATGAATTCAGGTGAAGGGTGATGATCAACCCTAGAAATGAGAATTCCTGAAAGATAAGATCAAGTGGTCTGACCAAGGTAGCTGGTTTTCCTCCTACATTGATAGCTCTGGAATTGTTCATGATGTGTTGGGAGGCATATCACAACAATAGGAAAATCATTGACCATGAGGGAAGAGCGTTAGAGTATTTGTCCACCAGGTCTATTGGCAAGACCTTTCACATCCCTACATTTGATGTCATGGAAGAAACAGAGAAGGGATATTCTGAAAGCAGATGGAAGAGGATCCATTGGCATGCAAATGATTGATCAACCAATGTTGGTTGAAATAAAATAGGGGTAGTGCTGCTAAAGTACCCAATGAGCTATTCATAAGCAACTTCCATGAGGAGTACCATGACTTGGTGACTCTATTAAGCAAAGTAATGGGCCTCATTGCTATTGCCTTCTTTGAGGAATGGATGTTCTACTTCATCGAGGAATTCTTCTAGGGAAAAGAAAAGTTCCATTGGGAAAATATTATCAGCGACAACATGCATAATCAACTTATGGTTGTGAAGAGAACCTCTAAGTTTTATATGACCTCATACTTGGTATATCTTCTAGCAAAAAATTTCTCATACAAAGGGATCTTCATTACAAACAACCCAAAACCTAGAAGAGGGGACCTCAAGGTGTACAAATGATACCCTTAGCTACAGTAGAAGAATTTCAAAACATAATATATGAGGGTCAATGATGCCTTCATTGGGCATATTATTAGGTTGCTTGGAGGAGATTTCGAGAGAAGAGTGTCTCATAGTTCCAAGGCCTTCATCCTATAGTTCGGGTACCTGTTTATACAATTCCCAAAATTTACCTATATTAGAACCAAAGGATTCGTGGGGAATCCATACAAGCTCCTGCACTATCCCAATGACTACATGATCTTACTAGAGGTCACCTAGAAACTATAGAATTCTCATGTCCTATTAGGAAAGAAACATAAAGCAGGGATCTCGTATCCCCTAACTTTTAGGAAAGTAATGTATGCCTCTCTCATTGCTTAATGAGTGGAATATTCAAAAAAGGAATTGTGGAGTACCACCTACACCTCCATATCCACAAGGAAGAATGGACCCTTACAGGAAATTAAAGAAATGGATTGGAAAACAATATTCTCACCAACCTCAAGTAGAGTATTTTTGGGCTAATTGTGCAGACAATAAGGAAGTGTG
Source organism: Sequoia sempervirens (assembly GCA_007258455.2). Lineage (NCBI taxonomy): Eukaryota > Viridiplantae > Streptophyta > Pinopsida > Cupressales > Cupressaceae > Sequoia > Sequoia sempervirens. Next base: position 543,709,050 of record VDFB02058242.1, on the reverse strand, counting down.
AATGAGGCACTATATGAGGATGACAGCACAGTTTGTAAAATCAGTAAAGTTATTCCAAGTGCTTGAACAGATAGTGGAAGAGGACAATAATATCATTGATGATAGATTTAATGTTGTAGTTGACCTATTGCTACCAGTCATAGGTTGGAATGAAGAAGAGGACACCGACCTCAAAATCTTGATGTAGCCAATTGAAAATAGAGCAAGGTAGTGGATAGATGGAAAATTTTCCCAACTCAAAATACAACGCACGGAGTTAACATATGGTGAGCTCAAGGATGAGCTCAAGAGCAAGACTAAAAGTGGAGCAACTATTACCCCTTCAAAAGAGGCAACCAAATCCCCACCAAGGACAAGGTCTAGGAAGAGAAAAGATGTACCTAAACAAAAGCCAAAACATAAGGTGTACACATAGAAGGCCACAGAAGGAGAATCTTCCAAGAACGAAAAGAGAATAGGGGCATTTGTAAGTGAGATGCTCACCATTGAGGAGGATCCCCAAAATGAAGGGGAAGAAGAAACCAAGCGACCACATTCACCTCCTACCACTTCTTCTCCCACTACTACTACTACCAAGTCCACATCTCCACCCTCTGCCTCTCATGCATTGCTTGTTTCCTCTCCTCCCATAGTGGATATATTGGTTCACCTTGGATCCACTTCACCCATATCCCCGGTAACGGTATTAGACTCCTCCTCATCTTCTACATACCCATTGTCATCTTCCTTGATTCCTCCTCCATTTCCCAATCTCTCTGCTTCAATGCCCACAATAGCCACTACCACTATGCCACCTCTTACTCTACCTAATGCTCTCAAAAAATACATGCAAAATGTGCCTGGTCAATTTTTTGAGGTAATCCTTGACCCCAAGGTGCAAGCATTCATGGCCCAATTTGTTGTTGCCTTGCCCCTTCCCCCAATGCTCACAGAGCCACCAAAGATAGACACTACAATGTAAATATTTGAAGAGATGGAAAGTCACCAAAGGGAGGCCATGAAAGGTATAGTCGAAGAGCTCAAGGGATTCTTCCAAGATGACTACTTTAAGCATCTAGAGGGAAGACTCAACATAAACCTAGATAAAATGGCATCAAATGAATAAAGTCACACTCTTTAGAGAAGGACACTGAAGCCCTCAACAAATGATACATAATAGAAACCTCAAATCAGAAGTTAGAAGAGGAGCTATCCCAGCAGTTCAAGGATGTAGGAGAAGAAACTAGACCCAAAAATCAGATCTCTAGAGAAAAGGATGGCACTAATGTCAATGTAGAGATACTTGAAGAGCCTCCACTGATTAGCCAAAACAAGGGCCCCATCCAAGAAGAATAAGTGACATTATTTTTGATCTTGGTTAAGTATTTATTTTGGACCACTCTCATTCTTTTCCACTGTGAGAATGTTGAGTTGTTGACCTAATTTGAATGTATGAAATGAAGTTTATGTGGCTGACCTTGGAGAAAGTTTCTAAGGTTGAAGACGGTATAAGTGCAAGTTAGATTGTGAAGAATGTGAGAGAGATGAAAAGTGATGAAGTAAGCCAAAAATCAAAAGATAGAAGTGTGTGAAAGTGAGTTGAGGTAGCAGTACTTCAATGTGTTAGATTCCTGAAGACAGTGAGATGAAGGTTTCTGCAATCTTTTGATCAAGGAAGTGGATGTGTGTTTATTGTTGTGGTGGATCTTTTGTTCTCTTTTCTATCTATAGGAAGTGAGCCTCCCTATTGGACAATGAGTCCTTTCTGTAGGTAGTGAGCCTTTGTTTTTAGACAATGAGTCCTCTTTTGGGCTGTGAGGCATTGGCAGTGAGTCTCTGTATTCAATTTTATAATCTCTTTATATTGTTAGTTAATCCTCACTGTGGTTTTTCCCTCATTGGGTTTTCCACATAAAAATTTGTTCATTGTGTTGATTTACTTTATGTTAGCTACATTTCATGTTCATTGATGAGGGCACAGACCGAGACTTAGAAAATAACCCACAAACAAGAGAATAATTTTATTATTTAGAAAATGGAGCTTCTTACATGTAGAGGATCTCAAATCCCCAAGTTCTACAACACATGCAAGTTACAGAAAGCTACAGAATCACCCTTTCGCAATATGCGAGCTTGTCCCCAAAAAGTTACCCAAAATTAGAAACCCACCCATAAATAGAGCTCCTCTTAGTTTGGAGCCAAAACAACATTCAAATTTGAGTTTAGGTGGTTTGGCATTGAAAATTTACAACTTGAAGTTCAAATTTCAAAAGAACATTTGCAATTGTATCTTCTAGAAAGTGCGCCAACTTCCCGGGGCCATAACTTTTGATCCTGACTCCATTCAGTGAACCATTTGAACCGTTGGAAAGGTATCAAATCAATAATGCACTCAAAATATGCTATGCCAATTTCAGTAAGTCTTGGGGCATTTCGAAATCTATGCCTCAAATCTAACTCGAAGATTTTTAGGTGCAAATATGGGAAACTAAAACTGCAATATCTTTCAACCCAGGAACCAAAATTAAAAACCGTAAATTGGGAATTTAATTATGATGAAAAGGGTATCCAAAAATGTAAAAACATCTAAAAACTAAGAAAGTTGAAATTTAACTATTTTTGGGTGATGCAAGATTGCCCTTACACCACTGGATGCTCTTGCATCAAACACCCAGGGTAATTTGAGAAGTGACACGTCACGTCTCAGATGGTTGAGGAAAACCCAACCAGTCAACCGCTGCCTTCGATAGCTAGGATGAAT